>CM038703.1:14518193-15118193 GCA_021613375.1 Megaleporinus macrocephalus
CCTACACTGAAATGAAACTCACCAATGGTTATCGCGCCTGTGAGTGCAAGCCCATAATGCATTGAAAATCACTCGCATATATATGACTTCTCCCATCACTCCTGAGGAGTATTACTATTTCCACCACAGTCTATACTGCAGTCTGTCTGTTCTTAATGGTGGTTAAGTTTAACTTAATATGTATCAGTGTTTAAGTAAGTACTTGAACAGACAGACTGTTACAGTACTGCAGCTATTACTTTGTTTTTCACCCCTCAGTTTCCCCAAAAATGTGTTACACCAGTACTAACAATACAGCCACTACAGTCCAAACCTTTTCAGTCCCACCAGGTTCTCACTCATTGGTGCAGGCTACAATGCTTGTACAGCAACTGTACAAATTTGTGATATTTATGAAGGTGACACATTTTCTTCAGCTGTTTTAGGTGTAATTTAGTTCCTGATTAAAAACAGGAGAGAAAATAACTTTTAAAAATAACAGTTAAACAGAATCTAGATTTGAAGTGTTTTTAGAGTGTTTTATTTCTCAAAGTGAAATATTTTTAATATTTTATATTGACATGATGTAATAAAGCTGTAGTCGGTTAAATATTCAGTAAAAATGAGAAACATAAGTTACAGTAATATTGTGTATCACTGTAAAAAATAGATCGTTTGAATGGGTATTTTTACTATGTGTGCATGTCCCATGTTGGTAGCAAGTACTTGGTTTTAAGTTCATGTTTTTCGTTTTTCTACAGTTGATATTAGCACCAACTTCATGATGTTGGTTTTGATGTCCTTCTCCAGTGTGCTGGTCCTGATCTCTCACCGTAAGGTAATGAGTTTATGGTGCAACTATGTGTGCTTGGTATTAGGAGCTCAGTGGTATTTAATTATGCAGCTGTGATGGAATTGTTACTCCGACAGTAATTGTATCTGTTGGAAAAATCATGGTGTTTTGCTTTATGTTATATAGTGATACTTATATTGGCATTTTTTAGTAATAGACATCGAATCGATTTTTTTTCCTTTTATTATGCAACATTTATTAGGTCATTTTGTAGTACTTTATTCCGTATAAATAAAGAAATCCTTCTGTAACATTCTTCTGAGGTTAGACACAAACATGTAAACATTTATGAATGCAGGTAGTCTGGAATCTCAGATTTAAAATTTTTGAATGAAGAGACGAATGTAGAGAAAACTTTAAATCTGTGTTGCCCAATGAGATATCAGAAAATATACAATCTAAATGTTATTAGTGCAAAGAAAGTGCATGTATTGCATATTCTAATTGTGTTGTTTCAGTGAGTGTGTTTACATGAAAGTGCATGAAAACTCGTTTAATGAATTACTGACAATATCTGATTTTCTGCTGTAATCAGATTAAGAGCATAAAAACACACTCGGTGGTGCAAGTGTTGTGAAGCTAAGCTAACTTTTAGAAAATGCCATTAGTATTAAGTGGATGTAATGTCTACCTATAATGTCCAAACGAAAACATGTCTCCATTTTAGTGATTTTCATTTTTCTGCATCATTTGTACACAACAGCTGCTCTTTATATCTTAGACTGATAGAAAACAGCTTTGAAAAAATCTTCCATTGACTTGCAAGTTAAACAAGGTAAAGTTGCCATTTTGGACAACAACGATATGTTATGAAACAGCAGCAGCTGATAAGCTTTAACTTTAATCAGTCAGGCTGTGTATGTGTTGTTGTTCGAGAGAGAGAGAGAGAGAGAGTGTGTGTGTGTGTGTGTGTGTGTGTGTGTGTGTGTATGTACACGCAGGCATTTTGTTTTAATCTCTGTTCACCTCCACAGCCGACACCAATATTTACCCAGAATCCTGAGTCTCCAGAAAGAACGCTTGTTTCAATATTTATGAATGTTGGTGCAACACGGAATCCTGACAGTCTTTCCAAACCACATATGCACGCATGCCAGCTTTACTACCGTTTAGACCCCTGAGACTGTGCACGAACAGTGTAATCACAACCCCATTTTCATATGCAGACGATCCTCCCTCGTGCATGTGAATGTGAGAAAGTAAGTTTGTGTCTCTGTGTTTGTGTGTGCTAGGGGCCGGTGTGCGTAATGCCATTTGTGCTGTTTATGTTTCTGGACGTTGCTCTGAGTCTCCTCTCTCTGTTCGCTGCTCCCTGGGGTCTGCCTGGAACCCCCACATACCAAGATGCTCTGCGACTGGCCGTGAGAAACACATACACATGCACAACACCAACAATATTTACTCTCTTAAACATGTACGACTCAACTTAGGCTTAAACACGACTTCTCAAATATGTAATGTAACTTTAATAGTTAACCTTAGTAATTACCGCTTTGCCTTTGTGCACTCAACCATTAAAATATGCCAAGGTCTCTACTACTTAATCTACTTAATGATTGTGTGAGTTTACAGCTGTAATTATTTTTTTCTAAAAAGAGAGAGGTTAGAAAGCATTTTGTAGTCATTCCAAAAATAATCCAGCCTGATATGCTCCTTATAATTTTGGTCAGAGGGTGGAACCACATTGAATATTAACTAGGTAGTTTTCGTGACATTCACAAAACATTCAAATTGGACTGTCGACAGGGAAGTGAAATTTTGAAACATTATTTTTTCATTTAAAAAATGAGGCAAAGTCAACGTTGTCTGATATGGAGGGTAACAAAGTCAGTATCTGCTCATACTGCCATTTGCCAACTCAGCATCATTAAATTATGCTTATACAGCCATTTTTATACTGAACTGTGTAGTGCTTATCCCACTTCCCAACTGTTTGCCAGATGTAGGTAGAGTAGCCTAAATCCATACTTAAGTAAAAGCATTAATACTTGGGTAAAATAAAGACACAAGTAAAAATACCATTCCTTGATATATATTGTGATATATGTAAATTATATATAGAGCTAAAGTTTGTCTGGCTCCGTTCTTGAAACACCAAAAACGAATTAGTTACCAAAAATGAAAACATAGAGTACAAAGGTAGATTACTGAGTAGATGTTAAAGAATTATGTTAAAAACAACTCTTTTTACTTGATTTAAATATAACTTTTTACGTCCCTCTGGTGACCACAGTCAGCATTCGGCTATTATAGCTGTGAATCTGACTCATCAGCAGCTCAACATCGATACCCAGGTTAATGTTACACCTCAATCCCAAATGTGTTTGTCTTTACAGTCGAACCTTAAGGGAGGTGCCAAGCTGGAGGTGGAGGAATTAAGCCAAGTCACGATGATATTCGGAGTTATCTTTGTGTTATACATACTTCTGAAGGTTTGTGTGTGTGTGTTTGCGTAGGTATGTGTGTACACATGCGTCTTTCCCCTCTTAGCTGTTTATGTACCTATAATAATTTCTGAGTTATTAGTTGGCTTACCATAAATAATACCACATCCCCCACATAGCCTTCCTTTCATTTCATTTCCACGCTCATGTAGACACACTAAAAATGTTCTCCAATTCTCTGAGAAGCTGTTTGTTACTTGCCAGAAATGGAATGGAAGAATCTCTCTCTGTAACCCCCCACCTCCAACCTAGTGCTGGTGGGTGTGGGTGTCAGGATCTTTTTAGCTGTGTGGAAATAGAAGAAGAATGTAAAGGGGGAGGAGAAGTTGAGACAGAGTATAAAGTTATTATAAACACTCTATTTTTTTACTATATATATATATATATATATATATATATATATAATTAATTTTATTGGTTATCTGTTTCAGATCCTTGTGTGTTGATTGATGTTTTTGTGTGATATGTAGGTGTACATGCTTCAGGTGTCAATGCGTTCTTTCTATGCACTGAGGGAAAACTTGGGGCAATCACGTCCCTCTGCTGGGAACAGTGTTACGGTGAGTAGGTTCTCTTTGTACAATTAACTTCACGCTAAATACCCTAATGAGAAACTGGCTGACTGAAGTAATGAACTTCGTGTTTACATCCTTTATTATTTCTGTCTCTCACAGCATCACAAAATATAGATATAGTAAATATCGATCTGGGGGGATCTGGATTTCTCAGATTAGCTAGATAACTAAAGCCCAAAATCAAGCTTGTTCAGTAGGAAGAGCTGAGGAATATTCTTATTCTTGGACAGTCTTATTCTTAGTCTTACTCTTTATCTTGGATAGTTATCTGACTAACTAGGAAATCCTGCTTTGTGAAATACCCACCGTTTAGTAAACAGCTGCTTTATACTGTTGTAATATGTGTCTTATACTACGCCATGCTGTGCTTTTGATTGACAGGTAAAACTTCCCTCCTACGACGAGGCTCTTAAGATGAAAGCAGATGCCCTGCCCCCTGCCTACCAGGAGCCGTAAAGCACAAAAGGAGCGCACACTGGCAACTGCACTTATTTGCTTAGCACAAGGTTCTACACATATGCATATGTCTGTACACTGTGTGGAGAGGAAAAAACACAAAACATATACACATGATGCACTGGTTTTATTTTATATGATTTTAATTACTGTTATAGCCATTTACACCAGTGTTCTTACAAACAAACACACAAAATTTAACTTGTACAATGTGGTGTTATAAATAACGAGAACCATTCGAGCATTTGAGTTCCATATTTAGTTTATTTTAAGCTAAACAAAGAGTTTATTTTCAGCTGTCACTTTAATGTGGGAAAAATAATGCAAATCTTTGAAGCTGAGGTGTATTTATGCAAGCTTTAAAACTGTGCTGTCATGATGCTACATACCAAATGTAAGTGTTTTTTCCAGCATGGAGGAGGGGGGGTGGGGGGGTGGGGGGTTGAAAAATCGAGATGAAGCCTTAAAAAAAAATAAAAGCGTGAGTTAGGCAATATATAAGCAAACACACACAAACACATTTACATAGGCAAACAGTGAACCTCCGGGAAATTCTTCAGTTTTAGTTTGATGGTTTGTTTCTCTGGGCATTTTTAGATGTTTGTTTTATGCATGTTGGCAGATTGCACAAAAATAAACGTGTGAAAAATTATGTGGCTCCTTTTTATGTGTGTGTGTGTGTGTGTGTGTGTGTGTGTGTGTGTGTGTGTGTGTTTGTTCTTGTCGTGGTACATTTGTGAGGACCACATGTCCTCACAGGTGCAGACTTGAGCACATGTTGCTTCTCCACAAATCACAGCTTTCTTTTAGAAAAACTAATAGAGCATAATAACTAATAGCCTTCTGGATAATGAGGATATGGTTAGATTTAACTGTAGATGTAGTATAACTTAGTTACAGTAGTGCCACGTTATGGTGACCTAAACCTGTACACTCATGCTGTAAGGACTCCTAATCTATAAGGTGCTCACAAGCTTGTGTCCACAAAGTAAACCATTACATTTTGAGTTAGGATTTGGGTTATGGTTAGGTTTAAGATTATAGACTAGTAGTAGCTCTGGTTAAGGTTTGGGTTATGGCTAGACTAGTAGTAGCTCTGGTTAAGGTTTGGGTTATGTTCAGGTTTAGGATTACAGTAAGACTAGTAGTAGTTCTAGTTAAGGTTTGTGTTATGGCTAGACTAGTTGTAGCACTGGTTAAGGTTTGTGTTATGGCTAGACTAGTAGTAGCTCTGGTTAAGGTTTGGGTTATGTTTAGGTTTAAGATTACAGTAAGACTAGTAGTAGATCTGGTTAAGGTTTGTGTTATGGCTAGACTAGTTGTAGCTTTGGTTAAGATTTGGGTTATGTTTAGGTTTAGGATTACAGTAAGACTAGTAGTAGCTCTGGTTAAGGTTTGAGCACGTCTCCAGTAAATAAATGGCAGTCTATATAATGACCCCAAAATTCACAGAAACAAGGTTGTGTGGATGTGTGTATTTGCACTTACACTTGGCAGAGCGTCGAACCTGACACACCGTTTTTGTTTTTGGCACATTTGTTTTTTTGCATTCACCCCTTTATAAAAATATATCCTGTTGAAAAAGATCAGGTCTGGTTTATGCTAGTTAACGCTGGCCTGCTGCTGGTTTAGATATTGACCAGCATGATCTTTGCTGGTTGATTTGATGATTAGGGTGGTCTTCGCTGGTTTTCTTGTTGACCAGGATAGTCCTTGCTGTTTTGTTTATTCACTGTAGCTTATGTTTAGATGACTGCCAAGTGAATTTGATCCACTAATGAGAGGCTTTAACACAATCTTGTAGAGTCGCGATAGGTTTGATTACAGGTTTAGACCAATTAAAGGAGCCATGGATTGTGTTTGACAACGCCCCCTGACATTCCTCTTCTGATCTGTTTCTACTTTTACTTAATAAAATATTGTCAAAATGTTCAAAGCCCAACTTATGCTGGGCACTAGAAAGGTGCTGGTCTGTGCTGCTCATGTCCTCATTATGAAAGGAAAACATGGAAATGTAGTGCATTTGACTGGTCCTCAGAGGAAAAGTTGTTTTCCCCCCTAAATTGTAGCTTTTCTGGGAAAAAAGATTGTCCTCTGGTTTAGTTCAGGGTTAGGATTAACTATAATGTGTATGCGTGTTTGTATTTAACCATTTCTGAGAATGAATTAAAAACAGGAGAGCAGAACAGTTTTTGTTTGAGGACACTGGGCTGGTCCTCACCGGGAAACTGGCTGTTTTTTCTTTCTTTTGTGTCACTGTGTAGTTGTATGCACAGCTATATTCAGCTGTAGTTTCACACATGCCAGTGTGAAGATAGCTTTAGTAAATGTGAGTGTTTATCAAGCCTATATACATTTGAGCTTCAGTTTCTTGGTCATTGTACTTAGTGCGCACAGCCTAACTATGTATTAGTAGCAAGCACTTCTGAAAGAAGCCATTGATCGCCTACAAACACACGTTAGTCTGTGTATACAGATCATATACATCAAGTTAGAGTAGTGTCACGCACATACACATAGTGGATCCTTAACAAGATCTCTGCAATTTCCTAGAAGTACTCCAAGCTCCTGCGCTGACGTGCATGTGTGCACACTGCCATACACATACATACATACATATGCTTGCAGTGAGATGCAGAAGGTGCTATGTGGCATATGCAGCCTGCACATACCTCCTTACGAGCTGGAACAGGGCTAGCTGTGTTAGCATGGCACTCGTGCTTCCCGCACACTTCCTGCACATAAATTCCTGAGTGTGTGTGAGATTAATTTGAGAGGAAAACCAGCTAGAAAAGAGAGATTCATCTAAATGTTTATCCGAGTCGAACCCCAACTCTAAGGCCCCTCCCCGGGCCCCAAATGAACCTGGTCCACCTTATACACACACCCATATACATACATACACTGCACAGATCAAGGTGTGTTTGTTTTTCCTATCCAAACTGCTATCCAACATTTTTTTTGGAGCAGGTATTTCCCCCTCCTCCCTGACAAACTACACACACCTTATGGAGACAGGTCCGAGGGGGGACGTCTCTGAACCTACAGTGTGTGTGTGTGTGTGTGTATATTGATAACCTGAGGGTCTCTCTCTGTGTGTGAATCAGTCTGTGTCTGGTAGCTGAGTCTGTCGTTTGGACTCCCGCTGCATTCAGGATGGCGTTGCTGGCGTTTGTGATGCTGCTATGCATCGTGGGAACTCAAGCCACTGTGGACTTCAGAAATGCTGCTGCTATGGGTGAGAAACATAATAGCATCTCTCATAATATCCATCAATGTGACTTGATCTATAGCCAGGATCAGTTTCATCCACAAAGGGCTGATGTGACTGGAGATTTTTCCCCCAACTAAGTGGTATCAAACCTTGCAGGACTGATCAATAGTTTGAAAACTGAGACCAAGTGATTAAACAGGTATATTTGATTCTGCTCGATTGGGATAAAAATCTGCAGCCACACTGGCCCTGTGTGGATAAGACTGGTGACCCCTGATCTACAGCATCAGACTAATAGGCTTTGATTCAGCACTTAGGAGATGAACACTGAGTTCAGACCTACCTCTGATTGACTCAACATCATCACCACAATCAATTTACTGATTAATTACTCTGGAAAGGGATAATTTCATCTGAAATAGGATGTTTTTTCACTTTGAATGTTGAGTGAGTGCAATAACATGAGTGGAAGTGATAAACTGTCTGATATTACCTTTCTGCCTCACAAGTGTGAGTTTCAGTTGTGATCCCTGACCTCATCACAGTGTTTCTCTGTGGTTATTGTAAGAGGCTGTCCTTATAACCTCTCAGCGCATACATTTTGCATTCCTTGTGTTTGGTGTATTATACTGTATGCATGTACATATTGTTGCTCTCAGAACAGAACCTTCTCCCGTTCTGTCAAACCCTGAAAAACAAAGAGCTTGGTGTATTTGGTGTATTATACTGTATGCATGTACATATTGTTGCTCTCAGAACAGAACCTTCTCCCGTTCTGTCAAACCCTGAAAAACAAAGAGCTTGGTGTATTTGGTGTATTATACTGTATGCATGTACATATTGTTGCTCTCAGAACAGAACCTTCTCCCGTTCTGTCAAACCCTGAAAAACAAAGAGCTTAAAATTGTATTTAAAAAAACCCGAATTATATTAACTTGCATTACAAGTCTTTTTAGAAGTTGCTATTTTAGAGTTACAATGATTTGTTCAGCAGCGTTAATACGCATGTATGCTTATGTATGTTAGATTATACATGAGCTGAATAGATGTGTGCAGTTCATAGCTGCTACAAAACTTCATACCCCCAAAATAATGGCTTTATAAAAAAAATGACGGAGAAAAACTGGAAAATGACAAAAAATAGAGATTTTGTGGAAGTTTTGTTCTGACGTATTAATAATATTAAAACAAGCAAAGGCTTAATTGACGCTGACACAGCCAGAGAAGTGACTGCTGTGTTCTTTCAGTGGTAGTGAAGAAGGAAAATAACTTCATTGCTACAGTGTTGTACAAAGAAGTCCTTCACTCTGACTCTGTGTGTGTGTGTTTGTGTATGTATATATATGTGTATGTGAGTGTCTACGTGCAAATATCTGTGAATGTCTAATCAATGGGAGTTATTATGAGCCGTGCCAGCACTGTACGTTTATTGAGCTACCTGCAGACTTTACACTCAGTCTCACCCCCCTAAACCCAGTCATCGCCAACCACCAACAGCCCCCCCACCCCCCCCCGCCCCCCAACCCTGCATCAGTGTGATCGTATTACCCTAAACTAACACAGCTAGTCACAGCTATCTTACATGAATAAACCTACAGTGAAAACTGAAAAGGAACACTGGGAGTGAATTAGAGCAATGATATTTTCTTGTACTTTCAGATTTAAAAGTTGTTGATTTTGGTCACTTGGGCTTCAAGTACTGGAAAGTCCTATACTATAGGATATGGGATATAATTATCATGCATTTGGTAAAGAAAGACTAGTGTGATTTCATAACAAAGGAACAAAGGATAATATTATGATCTTATCGTATTATAATAATATAAAAAAATTGCTCATTTTTTGGCTATTTTTTAACAGAAACACACTACTTAGTAAATTGTACTTTGCATACATCTCATTTTATTCATGTTAAATTGAATTGAGTTGTTCTTTTCTTGCTATCTTAAATGTGTTACCTACTTTAGCTCTTCATTCTCTACATAGCCACGCATATGTTAGTTTCATAAGTCAAAAAATGAATAATAAGCTTAGGGTTTCTGCCATACTGAGCTTATTCCTTCTGCTCTTATTCCATCTCCTACTTCTGTTTAACTCCCTCTGTCTGTAGCTGCAGGGCTGTGCAACACCAAGCCCACTGACCTGGTATTCATCATCGACAGCTCTCGAAGTGTGCGGCCTTCTGAGTTTGAGCAGGTCAAGGTCTTCCTCAACAAAGTGATAGAGGGTCTGGACGTGGGGCCTGATGCTACACGCGTGGGTGTGGTGAACTATGCCAGCCGGGTGAAGAATGAGGTGTCTCTGAAGTCGCACAAGACAAAGGCAGGCCTGATCAAGGCCGTGTCAAAGATTGAGCCGCTGTCGTCTGGCACCATGACTGGTCTGGCCATTCAGTTCGCCATGAATGTGGCCTTCAGTGAGGGAGAGGGGGCGCGCACCAAATCCCCAGATATCAACAAGGTCAGATATACCATCTAGAGGATAAGGAAGGAATTACAATATATAAAGTTTATTATTTCTGGTCTCCAAGTTAGTTACAAGTGCAGATCAGTTCCCCACAAGTAAAATTCATTGATTTCAGAACTATATATGTATATTACATCAATTATATGGTACTTATCATATAACTCTTAATTAAACTATTTAAACAGCACTGGATGTCTGTATTACTTTCACATATCTCTTGCACAGTGATATGTTGGTGTTACAATTTGCATAGAATCTTTTTAGATTTAGTTTGAGCATATATATTGTGCTATGTGATGCAGTAAATCCTGACCCTGTCTGAAATGTCATTCCAAGGGCCTGGAAGACCATCTGCTTGTCCCACCATATGTTTGTAAGTGGATGGCTTGACACAAAGTTGTTCTTGACTTTTGACACAGGTGGCTATCATTGTTACGGATGGCCGGCCACAGGACAACGTGCGTGACATTGCTGCAAGAGCACGGGAGGCAGGCATTGAGATTTTTGCTATCGGTGTGGGCCGCGTGGACATGAACACACTGAAGCAGATGGCCAGCGAGCCTCTGGAGGAGCACACGGACTACGTGGAGAGCTACAGTCTCATTGAGAAGCTCACCAAGAAGTTCCAGGAGGCCTTCTGTGGTGAGTAGGAGGAGAGAGGGAGTTAATGGAAGGAGGGGTGAAGGAACGGACACCTCAGGAAGGACCGCCATCATCATATTTCTTTGTCATCAGTGTCAAAAGTAAACGTGTAGCCTGTAGTGGGCATGGGGGTTTCTGGGGGCATGCAGTCTTGTAGTGTTCTTTTCTGCCCCACCTCCGGGAGGCAGCACTGTGCATCTTCTGAGAGGCAGGGCAGTGAAGCAGTGATTTGAATGCAAATATTGTAGGACAGTGGTTCTCATCATCTGAAATTGGATTAACCCAAAGCTACAGAAAGATACAAATCATTACTTTTCTAAAATGTCAACTTTACAGGTAAAGTAAAAATATTCTTAGCTTCATGCATGTTAGTGTGTCTGAAAGGTTTGCTTGGTCCAGTCATCATGAAACATAGACACAGTTGAGAACCACTGCTGTAGCAAACTTGCATTGGAGCAACAGGCACCTGAACCCACATTAAAAACTGGCAAAAATAATTTTCGAGCCCTCAAGTGCCTGGTCCTCTGATACGTTCCAGCTGATTTTAAAGATTTGCTGCTTTCGTGATGAGTAAGGGCACAGCAAATCATTAAAATGTGACCCACATATTTACTCTTCCATTCTCTTCTCACATAGTTGTATTCTTTCTCCTCTAACTCACTCCGTCTACCATCCTGTGTGTGTGTGCGTGACACCCATGGCGGCACAGTGTCCGACCTGTGCGCGACAGGTGATCATGACTGTGAGCAAATTTGCATCAGCGTGCCTGGATCGTTCAAGTGTGCCTGCAGGGAGGGCAACACACTCAAGGCAGATGGTCGTACCTGCAGTGGTGAGTATGTGGGTGCTTTGGTTAAATGTCTATATCTTCTTTCAAGTATGGTCACAAACCTGCAAAGAATTCCCAGTTGCACTCAAATTCAATTCACAGAAATACCAAGAAATAGTAGATGTTTCTATGCATCAAAGCATAGTTTAAACATCTGCAGAGAGGAAGTGTTTAAGAGTGGAAAATGAAAGCAGGCTGTCAGACACATGTGATATCTGCTGTGTGAGTGCTTTGGATGTGGTTAAGGATGTGGTTAAGCTAGCTGTCTTTCTTCAAAACATAATTAGTTACATGCAAAATACACTTACTATAGATTGATGGTAACAATACACTGAAAGCTGCAGGAAAGGAATAGGTTACTTTGCACATATTACAGCAATCTGACATCAAAGTAATGTCTTATATAATTTTTGCAGTATTTTCGATATATTACGGCAGGGGTGCAGCCCGCTGAATCACCCTTATGGCCCATCGGTATGTTGCAATTGTTCCTTTGACCTGATGGTGGCAGCAGTACATAAATGTATAGTATGTTTCACCGCTGTGTTAGCTAGGCGAAGTTAAATAATCTTAAGGCTCATTTATACTCCCTATACTTGAGGAAATGTCTGAGTGGGTTTCAAACGATATAACCGTCACTGCCACATACTTGTCTACGGCAGCTCCGTCGACATGTTTGCTAAGCAACACTTCCAGTAGAGGGCAGTTCTGAGTAAATCAAACATGGTGCGGGGAATGAGCTCGTAATTCTATATGTAGTTCAAAAACGAAGAAAAACAACTTTTTTGTCTCTGTGCTCTGCATTCGTCTCTAACCAACTCGCACAACACTTCCATGTGTTCGTATGGAAGTGTTGGCGTCTTGCACTGCCCCCACAGTCTGCAACAGTATTGCTCTGTCCTGTCCATATCATTAAGCTTTGCGAAAACGTGCCAATTACGCACAAAATAAACACAGAATGCGGACAGAAAGTCTTAATGAGCCTTTAAGCGTCATTATTTTTCTAACTGAACATCCTGAACTTACAGAGCTGCATGTAGTGATAGCTACGTCATCACGTAAACCAACCTGAACGCACTTCCCCTCTTCAGCTGCCGCATGTTAAAAAGTTGTTCCTTGCGTCGTCCAATATCACGTGCTTGCGTTTCCAGGGGTTACAGAGCAGAGTTGATTACCGCTTGTGGTTTTATACAAGCTATATTTCTTGTAATCATCTACACTTTAGCCTACAAATGTTTGACTGAGTTTCAGAATATTATCTAGTGAGCAGCATATCAGCGCATGTCCAGACAAAATTTTAGTGCATTGTAACATTTTTACTGCTGCAATTACAGTAAAATTAAATTAATTAGTAAGTAATTATTCATTATATTGTACATTTGTGTTTTTCATATTTTGAATACAGTGTTTATATATAAAATGTGTGAATAATACTGAATAATACTTTGGGAAAGTATCTAAAGGACTGCTTGTTTGATGGGATGTCATGTTCCTTTTTTGTATATGAAGACTTTTTATATTCTTTATCTGGGCTGACGCACAATTATTTTAATCTGTTTACAACAGAATAAGAAACTAGGCCTGTGTTGATATTTAAAGTCAAAGTTATTTATATTGATAAAGTAGAACAGACTTCCATTATAGGTATTCTGAGGCCTTCAAATTATTTATATCGATATAGGAATTATATCGTATCGACCAAAATTAAGGAATATATCGCAATATAAATTTTGGCCATATCGCCCAGCACTAATTCCAAGGTATATTATTCCCATATTTTATTATTATTATTATTATTTTACCGCGTAAAGAAACACAGTTCCAACACAGTTCCAACTCCGTATGGTGGTAGAGTGTGAATAAGATGGAAATTTACAAGCCGATTTAAGGTACTTCCCCTTGACCGACAGACACCGTTTCACATCATCTTTTTTTTTAAGTCCTATTTATTTTTAAACACACCCAAACATCAAGGTTTTGTTTAACATACAGCCACCAAACTGCATGTACTCACTCAAGACAGATCCCCAAAAACACTGACTCGCACTCCTTTACTTGTTATTTATTCATCCCTTGTTCCTCGCACTGCTTAAGTTGTGTAACCATCCTGCGTCTCCTTCAGGGAATGCATTTTTCTAGTTGTTTTTGTAATCTCATATCTGTTCAGCCTATAACAGTTTAGCCACACCCTTTTACAAAGAAGTTATAAGCGGTGTTTCAGCCTGGAGTGCCCTTTTAAACAGGACTTGATGAATAAGCAGCCAATCAATTCTGTTGTTTTGACATATATAACTCTTGAAGGTGCAGTATTGAAAAAAAGACCAAGCCCAAGAGATATAGAGAGATTACACATTGGTCATGTGAAAATAAATCTAAAAAAACATCATGCGAACATCATAGGTAACATCAAGTAAAGTAAAAATTTTTAATAAAGATTCTATAATATTATCCGCGTATTAGTGCATTATCTAATCAAATTATTAGATAACAACAACCAGCCACAAACTTGCTATTCCTCTTTTCTCAGCCTGCAGTGACGCTGCCACAGATGTAGTCTTCCTGATAGATGGGTCCAAGAGCGTGAGGCCAGAGA
Source organism: Megaleporinus macrocephalus (assembly GCA_021613375.1). Lineage (NCBI taxonomy): Eukaryota > Metazoa > Chordata > Actinopteri > Characiformes > Anostomidae > Megaleporinus > Megaleporinus macrocephalus. The sequence goes on from CM038703.1 coordinate 14,532,245, forward strand.
ACTTTGAACTAGTGAAGAAGTTCATCAACCAGATCATAGACAAGCTGGACGTGTCAGATAGAGGTACACATGTGGGCCTGGTGCAGTACTCAAGTGCTGTCAAGCAGGAGTTCCCTCTCGGACGCTTTAACAGTAAGAAGGACCTGAAAGATGCTGTGAAGAAGATGGACTACATGGAGCGTGGGACCATGACTGGCCAGGCCCTCCGGTTCCTGCTGGACAATAGCTTCACACCTGGTCAGGGTGCCAGGCCAGGAGTGGCCAAGGTGGGCATCGTATTCACAGACGGTAGATCACAGGATTACATTGGAGATGCAGCAAGAAAGGCCAAGGACAACGGTAAGCAGGCTACACACTCTCACTATCATGGGACACAAGAGCTGTGAGGGAGTTTGTAAGAAAACCTTACGTGTTTTGGTTTGTATTTTAGGCTTCAACATGTACGCTGTGGGAGTAGGAAACGCTGTTGAGGACGAGTTGAAAGAGATCGCATCTGAACCTATTGGTGATCATTACTTCTACACTGCCGACTTCAAAACGATGAACCAGATCGCCAAGAAGCTGCAAATCAACACTTGTCCAGGTATGACTGTTACCACAGTAAAAGCCAGAAAACACAAATACCTTGGCCATATGCACTTATCGCTCCCATTGATCTTGTGCTTGCAGTGGAAGACCCCTGTGAATGTGATTCTATTACTAAGTTCCAGAAGAAAGTGGAGGAGGCACTACAGGCATTAACAAAGAAATATATCCTTTTCTCACATGTTGTTTGTTGAATAGTTTTAAGGTGGTAAGTACAAGACTTTTGGTTAATCATGGTCCCACCAGGCCAGAGTCCAGCACATTTAGGTGTTTTCCTTGTTTAAACATCTGATATATATGCAATATGCATACATCAAGGTGTGAAATAATGGGGGGGCCTTCCAGGACTTCCTGAACTTAAAATTCCTGGGGGTCCTTTAAAATAAACTTATTATGACATTTAGTCCTTGCTATTTTGACTAACTGGAGATGCAGCACTGGTTTGCTTCACAGTAGCGCTATAGCAAATTGGTACACCTAATTGGTCCTTCATAGCCTAGCAACTGTAATTATGCCCATTAAGCCCAATTTTCCCAAAAGACTGGTGGAAAGAGCCAATTGTAAGATCTCATTTCAGGTGTTGAAAAGCACATTACCAAACTAGGAAAGAGCATTTCCAGATAAAGTACTGTTTTGTTGACACTGAATGCCAGCCATCATGGACCTGGCGAATACCTTTTTGCACACTAGTACAAATAACACAGAAATATCTGTGTATCTGTATCAATGCTACTTTTCGGAATACAGCTGCTTATTATGTCTTCAGGACAATTCTTTTAAAATACTTATCCTCTATATATAAAACAGGCAATGCTTTACTCGAATAATGTACTGTAAATTATTTGAAGATGCTTATCTTGCATTGTACTTGTTCTACTAATGATCTAATTAATTGACTCTAATATGCCCAAACCCTTGAACCCGATTTTTAACCTCAATCCAAACCTAAATCTTAATCTTACCTTCCTCAGAATACTAAACCTAAACTTACTGAGAATTTACTGATATCTGTTTGTTAATAAACTGAACATGTATATATTATAGAAGCCAAAAAAACATAGTCATTAAAGAAAATACTATCAATTCTTAACCTCAGGATTACTTCACACAGCAACACAGCAGTTCAGCATTACTAAGCTCTACTTACTAAGGACATAATTACAGGTCAATTTCTATTTAAACTTAAAAAGTGTGTTAACATGAATATTGAATAAAATGATACTCAGTGCAGTTTTAGCACATTTTGATTTAGGAGGCTGGTGCCAACTCGCAAAACACATGGTGTATAGCTTTTATGTGGGTCCCCTGGATATAAGACAGACAGCAGGCCTGGTTGGGGGATAACTATAAACTATACATTTTTAAAAGATTATATTTAAGAAATGTAACCAAATTAGGATTTTTTTTGTGAAACATAACCATGAAGGAGTAGTGTAATTTAAGTTGTAAATTAAGTGTAAATTAAGTTAAAATGATAACAGAAGGGATTTTCCCATATGGCTTATTAAAATGTATTCTAAATGTATTTTAAATATGTATTGTCATGGAATACATGAATGTATTGAATCTATGTAGTATACTGCATTCAGTATTCAGCCATCACTACTTTTTCAGTACTTATTCTGCCCAACTCTGGATGCAGCTCTTGGAAGTCGCTAAACTGTGCTGTACTGCAGCCTTCAAAGACCTGAGTTAAAGACCCCTGAAATAAATAAAGTATGCAAGTATTAGATTTGAATATATTAGACATGAGAATTGGACTGCACAGTAATGAAAAGTTTTACAGCATTTCCTTGACAACTGAATCACTGGAGGGCGTAACAAAGAGAATCGCTGCTCTGGAGAACAAGATTGTTTAAGGGAGTGTCGACTTCTCTCACAACCCCACTCCGCACGCCTTTTGTAAAATACCCCTCGGTCACCTCCTGTGACTTCCGACTTCTCTGCTCTTTTATTTTTCCTTTTTGCTTTCATCTCTAAATTCCGTGGGGATGAAGCACTGATCATCACGTAGCTGATTTCATCACTGCAGAAAAGGGAAGACGTATGAGCATTGAGTAGCCTTTCCTATGAGACTTTATATGCATTAAAAAACACAGTTAGAAGTCTTTGCAGTGAACGTAATGTGAGTCTTTTAAAGTTCACATTGATAGTGCATATATATTAAAGTACCTTCTGTGGCGAGTTGGGAAACGGCAGCCAGTGGAGGCGTCACTCTTGCCTCATCTTCTCTTATTCCATCTGTATTTAAACGTTGTCAACTTTAACTTGTGGCCAATCAAAAAGCTGTCTTTTATTTTATATGAGGAATATATATATGGTTAATTTAATACAAGATTGGACTTGAAATACATGCGTGGATAATGGTTTATTTTCTGGAATAAAATATTTCAGGACATACTAAGGACACAAACACACACATACACACACACACACGGACATAGACATGGACCCACACACAAACACCAAACAAGCTTTTAAAGACCACCCTGCTTGTTACAAATCAATAAAGATCTGTCTTGTGTCTGTATTTTTCTCTCTGTGTTTGTATTGTACCAATGGACATAGTGAAAGAATGTTAAAGGGGTGAACAAGGTGAGAGAGTGAAGTTATATAGACTGCTAAGTTATAGACATCTGATTGTTCATTTCTAGTGATTCAGTGATTGGTAGATTATTACACCACACTACACAAACATGCCACATTTGTCAGTCAGTCTGAATAGCCGATCTGTCAGAACACTCAAAATATTTTCCTCACATTTATGATGATTGACAAGGCATTAAGCTGGAAACATTCATCTGCTCTGTCACCAGTAATGTGCCTAAACCCATCAGAACAGTTGTTTCGAAAAACAAAACACTCAAGATCACGCAAGACGAATGAAAGAGATTGAACTTTGCACTCACATAGAGAGATGAGGACACACCAATAACTAACTGCAGTCAGATAACAGCACAGACCTGAATCATTTACTATAAGTATGTCATATTAATTCTACGTTGCCTAATTTTCAAAAAAACCTGCAGTGTTCACACAGAATAAATTAGGAGCCCCGGGTGCAGGAGGTTAGCTGTAGTTTACAGCATGTTCTGTGTTAGTGTGTTACATAACTTTTTTTTGAGGGGGGTGGTGCAATTAGGGTACAAGTAAGGTCTTGTTCACAAAATGAGCACTGAATAAGCAGACATAGAGGCCTAGGCGAATGCCATCAGCTCCTTACTGAAATCTTTACTAGGCATGGTTATGGATTTAGCTCATATTTTAACATGCAGTCTAATAATGATTAGAATTGCTTTACAGGAGTTAAGTTGGGGAAGATACATGTTCCGATGCTCCTGGGCTTCAGAAGTATTTCAGGTTTATTTAACATATACTTTGTTTTCTTTTTTTGTGTTCTGAACGTCACTTATATATTGTGAGTATTGCTGTAGTCCTATCAGAGTACTGGTTGATTTACTTGTAATGGAGGCAGTGAGATTAGCTTTAGCTACAGTAATTATTAGTAGCTATAGTAATTAAAGGATGACTAATTTAAACTCCAGGCTAGGCTTAATATCTGATGCTACAGTACTTTGTACGTTTTCGTGTCTGCATCTTTTTGCTCACTTTTTTACTTGTGAATTCTGGCCACTGGCTACAGATGGCTCTATCTTAGAACAATGTGTGGGTTGATACTATTATATCAATCTCTATTTTCTGAAATAGATCATCATGTTACAAACCACAAACCAAATGAAAGACGGAGGTCTCAGGCATATATTTCGTATTAACTGCATTCTCGTATTTTACTTCAGTACACATTTTAAGCAATTATATTGGGAGTCTGAAAATCTTGTGAAAAGTTGCCCAAACAACAGGTAAGTTGTCACACTGTAGGGTATGATGTCACACCTGATTTTGCAACAGATAAAAAAGTGGTTGTTTTTTGTTTGTTTGTTTGATTTACTTCATATTCAAAATGAAATGCAAATCAGACAAATGTTCAACTAATCATTGAATACAATATTAACCAGTGAGGTCAGTCCTGATGTGGGTAGGGCCTTATTTTAAGCATTTGAACAAATGTAAATTCTTTTGTATGTGATCACAGGATATTAGCAGATGCCTCTACATAGAACAAATCTATGACTTATGAGAAGAAAATTATTTACTAAATTTGTAATACTTCAGTTTTCTACCTTAGAATGTGCTCACCTCCGCTCACAGTGCCTTTCCAGACAGGCTGTTACAGGATATGATATCAGACTAAGTGGACACACAAAACTATTATTCCACTTTTAAATAGCAGTGTCTGTTGTTGGAAATATTATCAGTGTGAGAACCTCTCTGTGTAACAAGATGCCCTGATCTCCTCTACCCACTGATCAACTGAAACTTTGTTGCTGTCAGAAATACCTTACGTCTCCAACATGTTGATTTAACAGGAGAAGGAAAAAAACTTAATTTGTAATACAAATTAAAAAGGTAATGCAACAAAATGTTGTTCCAAATAATTTTGTTCCAATAATTTGAGCATTTTTATTGGTCCGATCATCATTAAATTTAAACACAAAGGAATGATGACAGGCCTTATTTAGCAAATAATACAATACAAAAAAAATGGTGATACAAGGTCTATGCGCAACAGTGACAATATCTCGAGCGCTTCATATAACAGGGTTGTCCGTCTGCAAAGGGCTGGTGTGGCTGCAGGTTATCACTCCGAGCTAGCTGGAGCACACTGACTTCACCTGTGTAATTAGTTCTTCTCAGTCTTCAGGTGACCAATCAGGTTGAATGAAAATCTGTAGCCACACAGGCCCTTTGTGGACAAGACTGGACACCCCTGACATGTAGCTAAAGTGTAACAACACGTCACAACAAACATTTCCGTAAACAATGTTTTTGGAGGTCAGTGGGTCAAATTTGAAAGCTGACTTTTCTAACATCTCAGAAAAACATCAAAGTATCTCCAAAATAGTAACTTTACTTTCAATATAAGTCAATGAACCAGATTTTATCCAAGCTATTTTAAAGTATTTCTATTGGTCCATTTTTCATTACATTTTAACACACTGTAAACGGCAGCCTTTTTGTCCATCATTTGCTGCAGATATTGGACGTTAATGCAGAGACATTAACTGCAGATTGTATTGAACCGTTTATTTCCAGCAGCAAAGAGTAGGTGTCAAACAATATTTATATAGCACATTGTGAAGTACTACATTATTTAAATTGTTGTATTTGTTGTTGCTGTTGTGCTCAAAGTGATTACAGTTTTCTATAAATATAATTCCTAAATGGGAACTCCTCTAAAACAAAATGAACAATAATTCAGTCATTGAAGATTAATAGCAGATTAATTCAGAGTGTTTTGATTGTAGAGAAGTGACAAATGTTGGCAATTTGTTTACTGTCCTAAACCACCTGTGAACCTACACGACGTTTGACTATCGAGCATTTGAGGTTATTGCTCCTAAATCATGGGATACATTACCAAATTTTTAAAGAGTTGCTGATTCGGTGGAGTCTTTTAAAAAACAATTAAAGACGTATCTTTTTAAGCAGGGTTTGGATAATGCATCTGGTTCACTGTCTTGGACTTTATGGTCTTATAATGTGTTTGTCTATCTTAGAGTGTATTTTATGAACTATTTTTGTATATGAAAAGTGCTATATAAATAAATCTTACTTACTTACTTTTTATATGTTGGTTTAAATTTTAACACAATGTAACTGGCAGCTGCCGTGTTTGAATGATGTGGAAAATTACAAAAATGGAGATCATTATTACGTTCGCCAGTACGAAAAACATTGGTATCGAGATTATAGAATCGGTATTGCTTGATACTTTAAAAATCGGTGGTATCGTCCTTCTCCACAGTCCGGCTGCCGCTCGTTGGTTGTTGCTGCTCGGTTGCGTCACGCTGCAGGCTGAAGTGATGCAACAGCCGGGCGCTGTGGAATCAAGTAGCCCCGCCCACTCCGCGCGCACTTCCTGTTTTCAGCAGCGACAGTCCAGAGCCGAGCCGAGCGGAGTTAACAGAAGACCGAACTACAGAAACACCGGGACCACCTCAGAAAGACTTCTCGCCGTTCAACGGGTTCTTACAGCTCATGATCTCGCCTGATGAAGGTGAGGTTATTGGTGTAACTCGTTGTCCGGGTTTAGTGTCTGAGCCGGCGGTTTAGGACGGTTTCAGTAACGTTAGCTCAGCGCTGAGGCTGCAGCTCAGTCAGCCTGTACGCAGTTGGAGCTGCTGGTGGAGATATTGTTGTGTTCTGCAACAGCCGCCCTTATTTACAGTAACTTTTAAATACAGTGAAGTGTAATGTTTATGGTATAGCTGCCAGTTAAAGAGTGCGTAGAGTCCAAATACTGTGCTGAAGTTGTCTGAATTTGGACCGTTATTGAGCGTAAACCTGAAGAAAGATGAGGCTGAAGTTAGCTTCTTATCCCAGTTCCCCGTTCCACCTTAGATGATGCAGCCTCAGACGCCAGACTGTAACTGTTGCACTATTTAAGGTGGAACGGAGAATTAGAATTAGAAGCTAACTTCAGAAAGCAAACAGTTTAGCTTTTCCAGCAAACTGTTAGCGAGTTTTACGGTAATCCGTCTGATTTTGCTGGAAAAAATAAGCCAGCTTATGTTGCCACCACAAAAAAACCTGTTGGACTGTATGAAAATGACCAGCACTGACCTCTCCCTCCCTCCTCTCCAACTGTCTCCCTCCCTTTCTCACACTCACTGTCTCCCTCTCTTCTCCCAGGAGGAGAGTGCTGTTGAGATCCCTCAGCCTTTGTCCTCAGGGCCCAGTGCCTTCATACCAGCTGAAGTGGTGTGTATCATCTCTAAACTGTAAATACAGTCCTCTCCATCTCTTAGTGGTGAACCTCCATTCCATGTTTTGGAGTGGTTGTCGAGTGCACCTGTCAGTGTGGTTTTCAGTGTGTTGATGCCTTTTTGTCCATCATTTACTGCAGATATTGGACATTAATGCAGAGACATTAACTGCAGATGTTGTCTTGAACCGTTTATTTCCAGCAAGCTGTTTTTTAAGTAGCAAGCATAGATACTGGAAGGTTGAACACATGTTCATTTAAAAGAGTAGGTGTCAAAAAATGTTTCTATAGCACATTGTGAAGTACTACATTATTTAAATAGTTGTATTTGTTGTTGCTGTTGTGCTCAAAGTGATTACGGTTTTCTGTAAATATAATTCTTAAATGGGAATTCCTCAATCTAAAACAAAATTAACAATAATTCAGTCATTGAGATTTTAGCAGATTTATTCAGAGTGGTTTGATTGTAGAGAAGTGGCTCATTGTAGAGAAAATTACAGTCTGTGGTTTCTTTACAGGAGTGGTGGTAGAACCATTATTTACTATCCAAAACCACCAGTGAGCCTACACGACTTTTGACTTTTTATATGTTGAGTTTAATGTCAGTGACTAAAAAAAACATCACCAAATAGTCACTGTATAGTCCCTAACTAAATTAGATTTATCTAGGGACTATTTTGCCCTACTGCATGTGCTCCTCTGCTACAAATGTAAAATAAATCAAACAAATTGACTAAAATACATTTAAAGTCAAAACTTTGTCACAAAACTAGCATAAACCGGTGTGTGAGACATTAGGCAGCGTATTCATAACCATTTAATGTAATAACTTTGTGTGAGGGTCCTTTTAGTGGCTTTTAACTCTTCAGCTACTTGACTGACTCAGCAGGTTTCTCTGGAACGGAGCGTTTTACACCAAACCACCTTGAATTACTGTTTACATTTGGTTATGTAGAATTTTTGAAAAACCGTTGGAGGCTCTCTTTAAATCACTGTCTTCATACCACAGATTTTGGATGAGGGAGCGGGTCAGGAGGTGATGACAGACTCCTTGTTGTCGATCAGTCATGCTGATCATGTTGCCGCGGTTATGCGGCTGCATCCTGCCTACCTGAGCTGTTTCTTGCGCACCCAGAATGCTTTGCTGCAGCCAGATGGCCCCTTGCCGCTGTCATGGAGACACTACATTATCATCATGGTGAGAGAAGATACCACGCTTGACATTCTCCTGATTGGCTGCATATCTGTGTGTGAGTTTCTGTTAGCGAGATCGCCTTCTGTATGTCTACGCAGGCATCCGCACGGCATCAGTGTTCTTACCTGGTGCAGCTGCACAGCTCGGCGTTTCTCTTGGTCGGTGGTGATGCGTCTTGGCTCAGAGGTCTTCACTGTGCCCCTCCTAAAATCCAACGTCTGCAGACACTCAACAAACTGCTCGCTCACAGACCATGGCTTATCACTCAGGAACACATACAGGTAACATAATCCCATTTATGCCTGTTAGTATACAGAATATCCACACAAGTAACATGTAATCTTTTATTTCTGACATTGTGCCCAGATTTCATCTGTTAATCTTAGCAACTGGCACACAACTGGCACTGGCACAAACCATGTGCAGCAACTGCCGCATCGACACATAATAAAAACAGCCAAGCATAGCAATATATCTAGTACTAGATCATTTCTAATATTAAGACCTTGTAGTCAATATCAGCAAAGTACAAGAAAGTTCTTCACATTCACTGTAGATTAATGGAAAGGTATTTTGTTTAAAGTAGTTTTGGAGCATTTTTATTAGTCCAGTCATCATAAAGTTCAAAATTAATCATATGTATTTTTAAGTTACGGTCATGTCATTTACTTTTCATGTTTTTTTTTTTAACTGTCTTAACCTCTTGTGTTCTTAGGAGCTGGTATGTCCAGGTGCAGAGCCCCGCTGGTCATTAGCTGAGCTGATTCAAGCTGTGGTTCTCATGAGCCATGCCCACTCTCTGGCATCGTTCATCTGGGGCTGTGGCATTCACCTAGAGCCTGATTGCTCAGTTGAGCAGCACCCCCATCCAGCTCCCCCTGCATGTCCCCTCCCTCAGTCACCTCCCCCTCGGCAGGACGATACCACTAATCAGCAGGAGGTACTGTAGTTAGAATGACAATGGAATCATTATTTAAATATGTGAAATGTATGATGATGCATCTGAAGGTAGCGATTCTGTTCTGTCAAGTTTTGGAACGTTATAACCAATTATAATAAATCCTGAACCCCAGTCCATCGCAGCATTGGGTCTGCATTCGTCTGTTTTAGCAGTTTGAGTACAAAAATATTATCCTCACAGCAGATTATGTGTAAAGAGCTCCTCCAGCCACATTTGTTTTTATAAATAATGAAATGGACACGTGGAGTCAGTTCCTTATAAAATCATTTATCCGGTAATTGTTTCAGATTAATTTTTTGAGGTCTCTGAAAGTTAATCAGATTTGTATTTGAATTTTTCATGTTTGTGTGTGTGTGTCTATCTTTCACAGTGGACTGAGGCGGTCAATGAGGTGCAGCTATTAATGGAGAAGATGATGATGGTTCAGCAGCAAGAGGAAGAGTTCACTCCAGAGGAGATGGTTACTCGCTTTGAGAGAGAAAGAACGGAGAGCTTACTGGAACCGGCAGAAGGTACCAACTATTAATAGGTTGTTTGTGTACTACTCATGTGCAAATCCACACTTCAGTACACGCAAATGTTTTCTCTTTCTCCCTCACAGTGGTGCGCTCTGCCCTCCCTGATTCTGTCCTGCGGTTTGTTCAAGATCCAGATTTCATTTATCAGGACTTCAGTACAAGAGGAGAGCAGTCCCCGCCAACCTTGAGAGCTCAGGTGCTGTACGCTTACCACACACTAGAGTCTGACTGCTGTGGAACGTTTTTTCACAATACAGATTCTAAGGGGCTAAAAATCCAGATAAACAGCAATCAAAAATGAAACCGACTCCTATAATTTACTGCTTTTCTTGACAGCATGGTTGTCAACTCCCAGATGTAATTGTCAGTTATCAACTGCCAGTTTGTATTTCCCTCACAACAGAGATGCCTCTTCTGTTACAATATAAAGTAAACCTCTAAGTGAGTCTCTGTGCTTTATGGGTAGGATGTTTGGTGCTTCCTAACGATGGTTTTACAGAATTGTTCTCCAATTTGATTTCCTCATGTCACTAATAATATGGGAACTTGTTTTATGTATGTAGTTTGAGCTGTCAGCTGAAAGCGCAATGTGTTTTATTTGGTTTTTGCACATAACCAATTTGTATGTTACATGAGTACTGATCTCTGGAGATGCTAACATAATCAAATCTACAGTGCTTAAGTTTTACTTCTAATGAATGTTACTGTATATCTGCTGGACGCTCCACCTCAGATCTTGCAGTGATGTGTGTAGATTTGTTTGTGTGCAGGATTACTCATGGGAGGACCATGGATTCTCTCTGATGAACCGGCTGTATGGGGAGATGGCTCAGTTACTAGATGAGAAGTTCCAGGTGGTGTGTGCTCTGACATATCACACCATGGCCATGCACACAGACGTGGACACCTCTACCCTGCGTAAAGCACTCTGGAACTACATACACTGCATCTACGGCATCAGGTCGGTCTGATATTAAAGCCATATGTTACATATCGCAGATGGAAACCCATTAGAAATTTTCTCAGACAGGGATTAGAAGCGGTACAGGGAGTGTAGCAGGACAAAAGTCAAGTGAAAAGCTTAGCTGTTTGAAATTGTTGACAGCATGTCACAAATAACGATGGGCCTCATTCACTACCATTCTCCAAAAAAAAAATCTCCTTAAAAACCCTCTTCACAAAGATTCTGACATTCACATATGTTTTCATTTCTTTAGGATTTGTTCTTAGGTAGGAACAGTGCACTTGAGAGCACAAAGGTGCGAACAATTCCGCTATTCAAGAACACGTCATGAATGTGACAGACTTTTTCTTCAAACCTTTCTCAAGATCTAATTTAAGAAAAAACTGATGAATGAGGCCCATTGTATTTTTATTCCATTTGTTTTCACAGAATCAAAACTTAGAGGACTTATTTGCTGCAAATAGAAATCATTTCTTCTGTTTCAGTTCATCACAACAACATTAAAAACCTGTTAGAAACAGTCCACTCTGATATTAGGTCTAATAAAATAACATCAAATAAATCACTGTTAAATATATTTAAAAGGATAACTGGAACAAAGTAGTAGCTGGTTATTAATCGACATGCTGACCACATTTTGAAATTTGAAAATGATTTTGTATTATTGTTTGCTTTTATTTAGTTCCCTCTTAGGATTGTCTTTTAAAGGAGCAGTGTTTATGATTTATGGGGGGAGATGATAGATAATAATTAGCAGTAATAGAAAGTAGTATACAAAACTGTGTTTTGATTAGCGTATAATTGCATGTGGCATATATTTATTGGTAGCTCCATGCATAAAACCCCTGGTGGAATATTTTAATAGCTTTTATCGGCTCATCAAAAATACTACCAGCATTTATTTAGCGCAGCTGGACCAGCTCTGTGTTGAATTGTCCTGTTCAATCTAAAATGATGCAGACAATACAATCTGGCACTGACATGCGGCTTCTTATTGGCCAGTTTCTTGTTCGAGTTGTCCTGTTCCGCCTTAAATGCTGCAGTTGTTTTATGACTCGGGTACCAGAATGTAACTGCAGCACTTAAGGTGGAACAGGAAAATTCGCCAATTATCAAGAAATGTTGCCTGCATTAAAAGAATAATTAGGATATTTTGACAGTCTAAATCAGCTTATAAGGGGGAGTAGTGATTTTAAGCAGACTTTACACTGAATCAACATTAGAAGCACAATAAAACATTTGAAATACTGGATTGCTACACTGTACTAATAATATGGCCATAGTAGGTAGGACTTCTCAATGGGTAGAATAAATTGCTGGAACGCAGGGGGCTAATGTCTTGCGAGACGTTAAAGAACACGGATTTTGAGAAATGGAGGATTAAACCACCACAAAAAGCACAAGAAAAAGTAAAGGAGGGTGAATCCTTGCCGTCAGCGAAGCAGAAAAACTAAATCTGGACAGGCACTGAGGCAATAGCCACCTGATGTTGGTGGCCATCGTAGTTCCTAGGGCAGAGAGGAGTGAGCGGCAGGGTTAAGTAGGTAGCAAGATGCAACTTGACTGGCAGAGGTTACACACTGCTCCTTTAAGATGAAGGTTATATCTGATAAAAACCCTTTACATACAGTGATAATTAAAACAGTGTGTGTGTGTTTGTGTGTAGATATGATGATTATGACTATGGTGAGGTGAACCAGTTATTGGAACGTAGTCTGAAGGTGTTCGTTAAGACTGTTGCCTGCCATCCAGAGAAGACCACTCTTAGAATGTACGCCTGTTTCTGGAGGCAGTTCCGCCATTCAGAAAAGGTATGTAATCAGAAAAATATATTTAAAAACGTATATCATTTTTTCTTAGTAGCCAGGTTTCTATCCATATAGACATATTCAGTTTGACATTTGATGGAAACGATGAATGTAAATATTAAAGAAAACTGTCCAATTCACTTGTTTGCACTTAAATATGGGATCTCTCTCTCTTTCTCTCTCTCTCTGTCTCTGTAGGTGCATGTGAATCTGCTCCTGATGGAGGCAAGACTGCAAGCAGCATTGCTTTATGTGCTCCGAGCAATAACCCGCTATATGACCTAACACACACGGACATGCGCCCACACACACATGTAAAGAAAACCTGCTCTGCAAGCAATACAAATGTGGGGTGAACACTAAAGACACTATCACAAAAAAATTAAAACACTACCGTGACACCACTCCCAGTTCAGTCACACATTTACACCCCTGTAAGAAAAGCACACACCACTCCTGTGAGCATTAGAATTGTGGGTGAAACGAAAATATTAAACACTATCACCAACCTCAGTTTAGTCTCACATACACACACACACACACACATGCAGGCTTGTAGTCTTTAGTTTCTTCATATATATTTTTTTTCGGTGTGGTGGTTGTTCAGCTGCTGTTTGGTCACGGCTGAGATTAGGAAGAGGTGCTGATGTTCTGTCTGAAATCTAATCTTCTCCCAGTGACCTTTTGCTTATCATACTGTGAATGTGTATGTTCCTTTGTGCAGTATTCTCCGCACTCTCTCTGTGCGCGTGCACCTGAGCTGATGAATGTATATGCTGCCTTTTGACTTCTATGGCTGTGGTTTCTCATCCAGCCCTCTGGGAGCCCGGGATGGTCCAGATTTTTGCTTCGTCTCAGCTCCCAGCACACCTGTACCAGGAATTCAGTGCTGCTTGGCTGAGGCGTACAGAGTTGGAAGCAAAGTTGTGGAGCATGTTGGTGTCTCTGAGAACTGGTTTGGGTAAACACTGGCTAAAGGTACTCACTTGCTGGACTCCACCTGGCCAGGTTATGGGAAAAAGCACATTTTGTTTGTGTTCTAGGTGGAAACTCTTAAATGTATTTTTATGTCAAATAAAGTATATTTTTTACAATGTGTGATGTGTTTCATATGTGTGCAAGTTTGAAATTGTGTGGATCAAAATACACTCAGCACCACCTGAAAGAAAATACATTCACCTTACAGTTTATTAGAAGTACCTACTTATTAGCTGTAGCTTACTAGTGCAGTTAGAATTAGAGAAGGCCCCCATCAGTGGTCATGTTTTGACCACAGAGAGCTTTTATTGGTGGCGGACCTCTTAGGATAATTTTATACCAATACCACACGCACTGCTATTTCAGTGCCACCACTGTGCTAAGAACAGTTTACCCCTCAAATCATATCAGCGCTGTGGTCAGAAACTGACCAGTGGTGGCTTATGAATTGTGAAGGAAAACAGCTGAGCTATAGAATGGTATTTTGGGGGGCTCAGTTACTCCAGTGACAAAAAAATATTTGGTGTGACGGTTCTTCTGGAAATGCTCTTTTCTAGTTGAGAGCTTTCCTAGTTTTTTTTTCTTTTTTTTAATTTGTGGAGACATAGAGATACAGTCAACAGGCAAAAGAACTATTTCCACAATTTTTCCATTTGCTTAAAAATAGGGAAAAAACTCAAACCAATAAAATAATAAATGGAAATAAATAAACAATAAATACACCACACACATTAAAATAGTACTAAACAAATGAAACGATAGTAATTTTAAATAATAAAATGATTTACATTTCTTATATCTAGATGGTCAATTAAAGAAGTAAAAGAAAGATCAGGTCATGGTTGCTAAGGTCATTATCAGTCATATTCATATGGATAGAGGAAGGGTGAGCCTAGGTGTCCGGGAGACTTTTTAGTTTTTCAAAATACAAGATCACTGGTCCCATGTCACAGTGAATTTTTTTTGTTGAGTATTTACTGGAAAACCTGATCTCCAGCCCAAGGAAAAAGCTTTTCTAGTTCTAAACTAAGTAAAATCCACACTTACCACAAACCTCTAGTCAGGTGTAAGAAAGACAGGAGCTGGTGAAGCAGGCTAAACAATGACAGCATAATGTCACAAGTTTATTCTCAGACCCCCCCATAGGACATAACCAACTCATGTGGCCAGCAAGTGGAAGCACAAGGTTTCCGCTGAAGTGAATAGTGGAGTGTATATAAAAACTTTGGCCACTAGAGGGCGACAGCGTTACATTAATAGGGCGGATTAGACAAACTACACAAACAAAATTAATAACAAGGCAGAAAAAAAACATGTTTTATTATTTAATACGCGCTTGTTTGAATAAAAGCTGTACCTGCCCGCAACATCACTGAGTGAGTGCCGTTTCACGTAGACTGATGATCTTCCCGCTGTGTCCGCTAATGTTCAGAGTTTGTGTGAAACATTGTGACTTCTGTGACTTCTGAGCACGCAGTCGTGTCCTGGATATGGGGTGTGGTGTCGGTGATGTTGGCAGCGTTGGCGTAGTGTGTGATGCGGGAAGCTGAGACCGCCCTCGCACACGCGCTGGACAAGAAGAGCGCGCGCACAATTCAACCCTTCCGGACAGGGCGCGAGCGCATCCGCGGTCAGCTGCGCGTCTCTGAGCGCCGCTGTTTTTTTTTTTTACTCTCCGCGTTCACGAGCGAGGCGCGCGCATCGCACACACGCAGGATTCATTCAGGTGAGTGATCATAACAGCCCGTGACTGTTTAAACGTTGTCGAGATGAATTCGTAGCGACGCTGTGCCGACAGAGACGGAGCGCTTTCTCACCGCGTCTCTCATTAACGCCGTTATATTTGTGGCTTCGGCTGTTTGCGCGGTGTGACTTCCCTGTTGAGCTGCCGTCTGTAGCTGAGATAAAGCGAGTTGGCTTCCTATTCGCCGCATTTCCCGCTCCACCTTAAACGGTGCAGCAGTTGCAGGTTGCTGCTGTGATGTTACGGAATGTGGCTCCGGCGCAGTTTAAGGTGGAACGGAGACAGAAGCTGATTTCAGTTTCGCCACAATAAAGGCATGTGGTAGTACCGCTCAGGTCTGTCTGATTAATTGATTTACTGCTAAGACTTTCTTCAGCACCGCCTGATTAGACAGTGACGAGCCTTTGCTCTGGCTGTAGCATGAGGATGTGTCAGGTTGTGAGTGTGGGTGTTTAATAGGGACTTTTGAAGCCTTGTGGGTTGGTTGTGGGTGACCCTTGACAGGAAAAGCTTCTGTTTCTGAAACTTGAATCTGGTTTGGTGGTACTTGTACTTATATAGGCTTCTATATTTTTTTTCTTCCTTTGGTCTGATCTAAAATGGCTGACCTGAATCCACTGAGCTCCCATCACTTTAGCACGATAATACACAGTGGTGTACAGGAGCCAGCCCCCCAGTATTGTGTTCTGAAGTTAACAGTGTGATGGATTTGTACTTTTGATTGTGCTCATGTACAAATGGGGTCCACCTGTATTCAGTTTCCTTTGATGGTGGTTCAGCACCCGGTCTACTCGCACATCTTCAGCACTGTTATATATATAACAGTACTAACAAACTTTGGTTTATGTTGAATGTACGCTGGATGTACTAAACGATCCACTGCAATTCAGAAATAGGGTCCTGTTCAGGTAAAGCTTATGCCTGTCGTGTACATTAAAGGCCAAGTTTAAATGTCTAAAAAACTCAGTCCTCGATTTTGTAAACAGAGTTTCATTTGTAGCAAAACCTACAGACTCTCACTTCCTTGCAGTGGTGGTGATGAAAACCAGGGGTCACAGTGTCTAGATGGTAATTATTTTCTTTTCATGTATCCCGTGAACTTGAACCTATCTCCTGAGTTTTCATATGCAATGCTGATGATGGTGAAATACTAATAATCTGAAATAGTCTGTTTTGCCTCACAATGCCCTGCATATACGCGTCCGCCATGAATGGCTTAAAGGAACTGCATTAAAATGCATTTAAAGGCAAATGTTATCACAAAACTATTGTAATAAAATGTGTCCAGACACCAGGCAGTGTATTAATAGCCATTTAACGTAATAACTTAATTTCAGGTGAGGGAACTTTTAGATGTGGACACCACTGTGAACAAGTATGACTCACTAAGTAACAAAATGGTTTGTCAGTTTAACCCAAATGTTACTCCATATGGTAACAAGCGCAAAAAATAAAATACTTTGATGTAAAGATCAATCATTTCAAATATTAATTTAGATTGAATAAAACCGTTTAATTGCTTTTCAAAGGATTTGTTAACTTTTATAGTGTAGAATGGCTCATTTCACAGCAAACCACTCTGAATGATTTTGTTTACATTCCAAGCATTTTATTATTTGGATTTTTTTGAAAACTCGTTGGAGTTTCCCCTTTAAATGAGCTGCAAAGGCACACTAAATTCACCCCTCCAGAGTGAAGGGGCATATTTGTAGTAAAAAAAAATTAAAATACAAAGTTTGTAGTCAAGACCAGAGTCCTTTAAAAGTATAACTGCAGTAAAATATAGTACAACTGTGTTCCCCATTGTTAAATGCACACCTGACAGTTCAGCCCCAGTGACAGTTCTTTTGAGAGTGCAAGGAATTTATTGACCTGGTGCTGTTTTTCAGGGGAGCTTTTTCCTTGTACACTGTAAAAAGTGTGGTAACAAGCAATTCAACCAGTCTTTTATTCTTTGTTTGAAATAATTGTTCTTTTTCAGCTTGAATTAAACTGGTTCATTCGCTGGTTACCACGTAAAGTCATTTTTAGGTTGTTTCAACTTACAGTTTATTTACAGTGTATACTCCGGTCACTACTGAATTAAAATATCACGACTTTTGTATGAGTATGGTGTTGGAATACTCTACCCAACTCTAATCATACAACAAATGTCCTACTTTGTTCACTGATCATTCTGGTCAATGGCATTTACAGCTGATTTTGAAACAAACCTAGCTGGAAGAACTGAACTGCACTGTTCCCAGGTTGACTGATACCTACCACATAGAGTGACACCTGTCTGATAAGCTATTATTGAGTAACTTGCATCTAGGTTGTGTAATAATAGTGAAACGGTGGAGAAAGTTGACACCCTTCAGTGAAAAACAGAATGGAATGTCACTGGGACCAGATTAAGCCATGGGGTTCATCACTTCCTGTTCTTTACGAGGTCACTTCCTGCCTAAAGGCCCCATGGCGCTGAGGGAGGAACTGGGCGCGGCCCTGTGTCTGTTCCCTGTTACTGGGAAATTGTCCGAAACTGAATGTGGTCGAAGTGGCCGCTTGTTGACCAACAGCGCAGTGTGTAATAAACCAGACTGCCCGATTGTGATGGTGAAACTGGGTCTGAGGGCTGAGCGAGTTCTGGGAGAGGTTCTTTGCTCTATAAAGGATGGAATTAACATTTTAGGAATTTGATTTGTTAACCTGCGTCTACTGCGCTGAGGAAGAGTCCGGTGTCCTAGTGTAGAGCAGGAGGTGGAGATGTGTGGTTAAAAGTTAAAACAGTAGAAGTGGGTTTGAGCTGTTGCATGTGCTCGTATTAAAAGTTAGTTTGAGCTGTTTTCTGAATTCAGGTCTGTTAAAGAAATCTCAGCCTGTAAATGTGAAATCTCTCCCTGGAGGAAACTGACATCATTTGGAAAAAGGAAGTGGCTGTGTTTGTGACACCTGACTTCCTATTCCTAACACAGACTTTTCCATTGTCCTCTCTCTCTCTCTCTCTCTCTCTCTCTCTCTATCTATCTAGCTTCAACTTTCTCTAACCCTCTCTTTCTGACTCTTTTCCTCTCTCTTGTCTATCTCTACCATTCTGTCTATTCTCTCTTCTCTCTCTCTTTTTCTCTTTTTCTCACTCTACTTTTACTACTTTTACTCTACGTTCTCTCTCTTATGCTCCCCCTCTCCTTTGCTCTTATTCGCTCTACCTGTCTCTCTGTCTGTCTCTAGTCTATTTTTGCTCTGTCTCTTGCATTCTATTTCTCTCTCTCTCTCTCTCTCTCTCTCTCTCTCTCTCTCTCTCTCTCTCTAACTTCAGGTTTCTCTTACTCCCCCTTTCTTGCTGTGTGACTCTCTTCTATCCTTTCTATCTCTGTGTTCCTCTATTTCTCTCTCTATCGCTGTCTTTCTCCCTCTTTCTTTTTCTTTCTCTGTATCTGTATTAATCTTTCTCTACTTCTGGCCTTTTCTTGCTCTCTATTTCTGTCTCTAGCTTTATCCTCTTTTTCTTGCTTCCTCTCACTTGTGCTAACTGTAGCCCTCTCTTTCTATCTCTTTAACTTCTGTCTGTAGCATTTCTCTCTCTCTCTCTCTCTCTCTCTCTCTCTCTCTCTCTCTCCCCCTCTCTCTATCTAACTTCAACTTTTCTCACCCCCACCTTTCTGACTCTTCCTCTCTCTTGTCTATCTCTACCATTCTGTCTATTCTCTCTCTTTTTCTCTTTTTCTCACTCTACTTTTAGTTCTCTCGTATGTTCCCCCTCTCTTTTGCTCTTCTTTGCTCTACCTGTCTCTCTATCTGTCTCTAGTCTTCTTTTACTCTGTCTCTCTTGCATTCTATTTCTCTCTCTCTCTCTCTCTCTCTCTCTCTCTCTCTCTCTCTCTCTCTCTCTCTCTAACTTCAGGTTTCTCTTACTCCCCCTTTCTTGCTGTGTGACTCTCTTCTATCCTTTCTGTCTCTGTGTTCCTCTATTTCTCTCTCTATCGCTGTCTTTCTCCCTCTTTCTTTTTCTTTCTCTGTATCTGTATTAATCTTTCTCTACTTCTGGCCTTTTCTTGCTCTCTATTTCTGTCTCTAGCTTTATCCTCTTTTTCTTGCTTCCTCTTACTTGTGCTAACTGTAGCTTTCTCTTACCCTCTCTTTCTATCTCTTTGACTTCTATCTGTAGCATTTCTTGTTATCTCTTTATTCTCTCTCTCTCTCTCTCTCTCTCTCTCAACCAAAATCGAGGTCCTGATTATTGTGTGATTAATCGTGCAGCTGTAGCGTTTGCATGCGTGCGTACGTGTTTATGTGTGAGCATTGCAGAACAACTGCTCACTTCCCAGTATCCTATCATTCCAACTCCACTCACACAAGACTTCCTGTTAGGAGGAGGGAACTTCCTGTCCCAGAGGGTGAGAGAGAGAATGAGAGGGAAAAGGCGAGGGATTCAGAGCAGCCAGGCAGAGTGAGAAAAAAAAGCAGAGCTCTTGAAAGCGTGTGCGGACAAATAGGTAAAGAGCAGAGAGAATTATAGTGTTGCTTGCAAAAATCAAACCAAAAAACAAAGCAGGATTTAGTATAAAAGATGATGCTGTCCGTCACTGATAGGATGCAGTACCGTTGCACTGTTTGCGCATATGCATGTCCGGTGTTTTGTCACAGGAAGGGACAAGAGGAAGAAAATAGCAAGAGAGCGAGGAGTGGTGTGAGGACGCTGGACACTAAAAAGACAAATCATTGTGCCAGAAAATGCAAGAATGTAGGCTAAGATGTAAACATCTGCTCTCATTATGGGACGTACAGTGCACAGAGGTGTGTGTGTGTGTTTGTGTGTACGCCTGTGTGTGTGTCCTGGTTCCACAAGAGAGATTTCTTATCTAGTTTGAAGGGAAAAGGGTGTGACTGTGAGAAGTTTGTTGCTCTGTATGCGTGTTAATAAGAGAGTAAGATATATAGTTTTTTTCTGCTCTGTAGGTCTCTCTCTTTCTCTTGTGAGCAGTGCTGCAGTTTTGAGTTGTTGGTGGTGCTGTATTTGTCCCCACCTCTATTTTTGTACGTTTATCACACTAACTGGCTTCACATCCTCATACAAAATATATTGTATGTCAAAAAGAAACCTGAGAAAAAACTATTTTTTTAAAAACAATTTCCTTTGTTGAAAGACAAAAATGGCAACCCATCTGTAGCCCGTGTGAAATTCAATAACTGGTTGTGCTATTAGCAACAACTGCAACTAAACGTCCGATCACTGAAGAGCATTCTTTCACATGACTGTGGGGGAATTTTTGGCCCACTGTTCTTTGCATGAACCACATCTCTTTGGGGTTAAAATCAAGACTTTAACTAGGCCACTTTACTACTTTAGTTATGTTCAGTACTTCAGCACTTTATGTTTTTTTTGGACTTGCTTTTGTGCTTCAGATTGTCACTTAACTGCATAACCCTGTAGCGCTTGAACTTTAAATCATGAATTGAGGAAAAGACAATCTCCAACATAATTTTCTGTTAGAGAGCAGAATTAGTTTGAGCCCAGCGGCAGCAAAGCATCCATTACCACCATCATGTTTCACTGTTGGTTTGATGGTGTTATTACAAAATGTTGCGTTAGTTTTAGCCCAAGAGATCATGGGAACCTCATTACCTAAAAAGTTCTCATTTCACTCATCAGTCCACATAACTTTATTCCAAATTTACTCCCAAAAAAGTTTTTAGCAAAGTTGAGATGCTCCCAGTTAAAAATTTTACAAATGGGCAATTACTTGACCCAGTTGGTGTCAGATAACTGTTTTCCTTTAATAACTGATACAGTTTATATAATATTTAAAATGTGAGAAATCAAGTGGGGAAATGATTTTCATGGTACATACAACTTCCAGGATTTTTAAAAGTATGTTTTCTGTAAAGACACCACCAGAAAGTAGTCATTTTTAAAAAATAAAGTTATTGAACGTTGGATTTGAATATTTCTTTAAGCGTTAATGATACATAATGTACCAGTTAATTTCATTTAGGACGTGTTGTTATTGCTGTTGCGGTGTGGGTACTTACACTTAAGTGTGTAGACTATTTGCAGAATACTCTATCGTGTAAGGATCTTAGATGTTTTTCACATATGTTCTGTGTTAAGACGAGTAAAGGCGTTCATAAAAAACAAATAATAATCTGCATAATAATTTGTATAAGAACAGGACAGTTGTACCTCACCCCAACAAATACAATTTTAGGCATAAAGAAATTCTACACATGAATCCAATCACTTTAAAACAAAAATGCCAATGAAGCTCTTTCAAAATTTCTGTTCTTTGATGTTCAGGACCGCCGCAGAACCATCGCAGAGCAGGTATAATTTTGGTTGGGGATCATTTTTAGCACTGCAGTGACACTGACGTGGTGATGGTGTGTGAATGGTATGAGTGAGTCAGATACAGCAGTGTGGCTGGAGTGTCCACTTGCTGTCCATATGCCTACCTCCCAGGCTTGCGTTGGTCACCCTCTAGTCCTTCATCAGTACCCACAAGATGCTGTCGACTGAATAGTTTTGGTTGGAGAACAGTTGGCTACTATTCTCGGTCCAGCAGTGACGCTGAGGTGTTTTTAGAAACTCCAGCAAGCAATGTTGAGGATAATGTACCAACCAACTGATACCTGCTCTGTGGTGGTCCTGTGCAGGTTCTAACCACTGAAAAACAGGGTGAAAGTAAATCAGATGGACTACAGTGTGTAACTGTAGAACTACAGTCTAAATTATAAGTACATCTGATAAAATAGACAATGACTGTAGATACAAGGAGGTTACCAAGTGAAGTGACCAGTAGGTATATTTCACCATATTGCCCAGCCCTAATATGTATTACAGGACCCAAACTTAGTTGAAAAAAATAATTTACCAACAAACATCTCTGTCTGACTCTGTCAGACGATTCACTCAGCACGTAAGCGTTGCTCGTGATGAAACATTGCTTTTAAAACACATTATTTGAATGCATAGACTGATTATCATCAGATATCTGTGTAGTAAAAGATTACTTCACCCATAGTTAGCAGATGCTAATGAACTAATAACTTCACAAAGAATAAAAACACATAACAACTTGTAAACACTGTAAACACTGAGTGCCAGAGGAAAATTATGATATACACTATACAAAGTAATAATACACCTTACAAAAAAACCTTTTATTTGTGGGAAATAAATAATGATAAAAAATAAATTTAAATTTTGCCAACCCCCCGCCCAAGTAAAGTAATGTGTTTTTTTCTCCAAACACCCTGATTATCAAAGTGCTTTAAATTAGACTGATACAAATGTCATTGACAGACAATAATAGTAAATACATTGTAATACATAATACATTGTTTTCTTCTTCTTCTCCTCCTTCCATGAGCACATACTCTCATCGGCACCCTTCCTCTTTTGAGTGTTGAGTATTGAATGGCAGTGCTTACAGCATGACAGTGTAAGGCTAACTGTGCTTTGCAGATTTTAAAATAAGCTTTACAGGCCACCTGGTTTCATCCTTGTAGATTTACACAAAGCAAAACTTTACCTACAACAGAATACTCATGGAGTGCTATTACAGTGCAAGCAGCTTACCCTGTACTTGTAACCTCACCCAGAGACCCACTAAAGGCCAGCTGCCATGAAGATGAGAACGGAAACGCAAACCTTTAACATGGTAACCACTTTAGTAAACGTTCACATAGTTGCACTTGTCATGGTACCATTGAGCATTCAGCAGCTAAGCTAGATAAATAATAATAACAATGGTAATAATAATAATTAAGGTTAACAGTATGCAAATATGACCACTGACAAGTGTTTTCCAGTAAGTCACTGTAAGTTCTTCTTTTTAAAAATAGGTGCTGAACATTACAAATGAAAACAGAAATATTGGTTTGATTTCCTGTTGTGAAATTTTTTGGGGGTATTTTAAATAAAACAACCTGTGCAGTTTTCGTTTCAAAGCTTTGACATCTTCCTCCTTAGCTGGTTGCATATGTCAGATCTGAAGTCAAAGCCTCAAAACCTTTTTGTGGTATAAGCTTAACAAGTCTGGTTATGCAGCAATTCTGACTAATAGGTTACAAATGTGTTATTCAGTTGCTAATGGGACATTGTGGCTCTTTCCGGGGTAGTTACAATTATATACATCCTCTAGTATTGTACATTAATGTGGAATCATTTCCCATGTATGTTTTTTCTGTCCTACTTTGTGTTCCATCTCCCTTCCATCAAGTAGCTTCTCCTGCATGCCAGGCAGCCATTGTAAATAATAATATCGCGACAGACCTTTGCAGTTTTCTTGCTGTTAAGAGCCATGAACAGAATGCGTTCACGAGATATTCCAAAATATTTAAACTCCAATTCCACACAAAACATCCTTGCTCCTCTGTCATTTTATATTCCTCACCACAATGTTTTTCTTATATTCTTCATGCTTGTTTTTATTATCGTTTAACTGCTGCGTATTTAAAGCACATTGCAGTAGTATTCAAAAGCTGTTTGCCTTTTACTTTAAAAATAAAAATAATTCATAGAAAACTATGGTCTGCTGTTGTGAATGCTGGTGCTTTAATAAAGGTGTAAAATGGCAGGCAGGCGTATGACAGTGTGGAGGAGTGGTGTAGATGTGCAGCTGGCACAGAGCAATGAGGCTTAGACCCCATCTGGGGCTTTTATTTACATTTTGAATCACTAAAGATGGCCCCAAGAGACACACAGTTCCTAACAGTACCATGTACCTTGCAGCTGTACCATGTTTACGGCGGAGAGAGAGAGAGAGAGGGGGAGATATCAAGGCAGATAAATGATTGTTCGATAAATTCATATTTTGTTCTCACATAGCTGCTCCAGGCAGGCCCTACCCAGAAAATGTTATCTTGCAGTTTTATCAGCTGTACATCACATGTATCTATGCAGTGTTCAGTTTTTCATTATTATAATGGTAAAAAAAATCTGTAGTATAAATGAAACAGTTGCTAAAACATGAAGGAAATGCATCATGCTGCAAGAGCTCTCACACTTTCTGGTAAGCTGCTATTCATCTACTAACTGGGTGTCTCTTGCACTCTGTGGTCAGACAGTGTGGTGATGGTTCATCTTGTGTTGATATATTTACACATCAGAAGCAGCCACTTCTCTTTTATTTCTTGTCTTTGCTCTTCTAAAACCTGTGTTTACCTGCATGTGTCTGTGTGTGTGTGTGTGTTTCTGTACAGTATAAGAGGTGTGGGCTCTTTGCAGCTGAACTGTGTCCTCTCTCTGCAGGAAATGGGGGGAGATTTTAGTGGGTCGGACAGGAAACCCGGGCAGCACTGACATCCTGTTGCTCCACTGATGGTCAGTCAGATAGAGAGGCTGGACTGAGCTAAAGAGAGAGAGAGACCTACGTACATGCGAAAGGGGAATGTCATGCTAGACGGAAAGAACTTCCCTTTTCTCTGAGTGGAGGGGGCGGGTGAAAGAGGAAGCCACAAAGGCACAAAGTGTAAAGTCACTAACTTCATACATCTCTTTCACTTTCTCTCTCTCTCTCTCTTTCTGTCTCTCTGCAGGGAGATGGTGTGGATGAACAGATGATTTGAGTATTTGGTAAGGTGCTTATTAACTGCCATCCTATCCCCCTTTAAACAGTAACCCCTTAATCTTTGAAGGCCTGAGCACACCAACCCTATGAGCACCAAGATTCTGATACTGTAGTTGATCTAGAACAAGCAAAAGTGCTGATAAACCAAGGGAGTTATTTACACTGTGCAAAGCAATAAATCTTTTTCCACTGGCCACTGGTCCAGTACTGACAGTAGTTGTATGGGGTTTTTGGTAACTACTCAAGACCAACAGGACTTAACCACAGGGTGTTTTTCACTGACACCTGCAGCTGAAGCGTACAACAGGGTAATGAATTCTTTATTCTCACATGACCAGTAAGTGTATCGGAAGATGACCTTGGATGGTATGTTGAAGTGCTGTACTATTTTGTACTTTGTACTTTGAATCATATTTGTTAACTCCAACATTATTAGCGTTAGCAGTTAACATGATGAACTGCAGTAAGATGAAAAATAGGAAGTAGACGTAGACACCTATAGATAGTGGTTTTAATGTCACTGATGTTAAAGATCGGGTGTTTTCACATGTGGTAGCTGTGCTATAACAGAGCAGGCAGCAATTTTAGGGACACACATAAAATATGATGTTTTATCGCAATATTGTGATGAACCTTTGAGCCTAAATTTCCCAAAGGGCTAAATTGTGATATTGTGTGCAATATTGTGACTGTAGGACAATATGGAAGCTTTTCTGATTTTTGGTTGCAGAGAATGATCAGGCATCTTCTGGGTCCAAATTCCATCTCATTCAGTCAAAGATAATGATGGAAATTGTCTAAAAAGCAAATGACAGTGTGCTAATAAACATGTAAAAATGTACCCAGTCATAA
Organism: Megaleporinus macrocephalus; assembly: GCA_021613375.1. Classification (NCBI taxonomy): domain Eukaryota; kingdom Metazoa; phylum Chordata; class Actinopteri; order Characiformes; family Anostomidae; genus Megaleporinus; species Megaleporinus macrocephalus. Next base: position 14,558,227 of record CM038703.1, read on the forward strand.
AACTTGTGAAATGTATTGTTTTGCTATATTTATTAAGGAAGTGAAAAGGCCTGATATACTTAACTAAGCCACTCCCAGCCACTTTTGTCATGTAGAAATGTCAGTGTGTTAATTGTCACCGTTTGGACACTTTAAAAAGGCACTTTCCTCTCTCCACTCTTTTAACTCATATATTGCAACACCGTCAACAAGTCAACACAGGAAAGTACACCGGCTGACATAGACTTTAGCCTGTTACTAAAGCCTCCTATGCCGTAATTTGTGTTGCATTTATGTTCATGTCTTAACTTCTGCCTACTTCTTTTCATGGGCAGAAGCTCTGTTTCCAGGGTGATGAGCTCTGCTTTGTGAGAACCAGCGTTATTATGGGCTGTGCTTGCTGTAAGCTGAGGAAGGCCTCCAAATCGTGCACAGTGTCAAATGCTGACTCATGTGGCACAGATGGAGGAGCTCAGGTGGATCGTTACATTCCCGACCCCATCCCCAGCACAGGACTGGGGCTTATCCCCAATTACAACGATTTCACCAACACAGTGCCTGGTCACAGCGGTTTTCCTTCCTCTAGCTTTCCCTCCAACGCCAGTCAGCCCCGCTCTACAGCCATCACAGGTGTGTGTGTATATGTGTTGTGGAGTAGCACAAGGATGCAGACCTCATGTCTCATGAGATCTGCTGGGCTCTAATACTTACTCTTGAAGGCCTTGATTATTAAGGTGTATATGATGATAATAATAATAGTAATAATAATAATAATAATACAGTTTAGATTAGAAAGACAAAAATGAGAGAGCTGGAACTGTGCAGGACAAGATTTCTCCAGGACATGAGTTAAGCAACTTCTGTATAGCAAGACACGTAAAAGTACAGACTGATTACGACCGTGAAGTGTAATTTCCTGTGCTGTTACAGATAGTTCGATAGAAATGTGTTTTTTGTTTGTACAACCACAGGTGGAGGTGTTACACTGTTTATAGCCCTATATGAATATGATGCACGGACGGAGGATGATCTGAGCTTTCAGAAGGGAGAGAAATTCCACATTATTAATAACACGTGAGTTAACTCCAGAGGACATAGACTGACAACGTACTGAGAATGTAGACTGCCATATTAGTCAGGTCTAGTCAATGCAGTATTAGAAATATACTTGGTTGAGTTTACAAAGCTTCTGACATGCACCTGCTCTTCTTCTTTCACAGTGAGGGTGACTGGTGGGAGGCCCGCTCTCTGGACACAGGAAAGTCTGGATACATTCCCAGTAATTATGTGGCCCCTGTGGATTCAATACAAGCTGAGGAGTAAGTCGAGAATATGAGAATATGAGAATTTTTGATAACAATATAAGAATTGTTTATGTAGTTTGTAACACAAGGGTTTCCAATCCAATCATAGAACACATGAATCAATTAGCAAAAACTTGTTTTTTTATAATTGATCATGTGTGCTTCTGTTAGGTGGGAATGAAAACCTGCAACCGCATTTGTGGAAAATAGTGTACACGCCTAATGTACCTGGATAATAAATGCAGTAAAATGAAAAAAGCAGACATTTTAGCATCACCCTAATTTTATTAGGTCGTATAAGTGAATGACTTCTTGATTTTTATGAAAAACATTTCATAAAACATTTATTCACTATGTGTTTCACAATACTAATTAATGAAGTTTACAGACATGATAAAACAGAACAGTTGGATCTGCAGAAAAAGCAGTGGCATGTGTTTAAGAAATAACTGACTACAATAAATTACCATAACAACTGAAATGCAACATTTGCTAACATCAATTTTAATTAGAGTTAATGAATAGAACACTTCAGTAGCATATTGGAGTATCCAACAAGCTTATTGTTAATATGAAATGTATGTAGTTACCACACTGGTTGTTGCTGTTTGCAATATGTCTTGAGTCAGGGTGGGATGTGGGGAGTCGTGAGGCTGGTTCACATGACGCTTTTTCTGGGGCACTGTACTTTTCTTTTTTGTGGGTTCACACAGTGTCTTTTTACTGTGTTTATTCTGCCTGTGCACTTTGTTGATAAGCAGCAATGACATTGTTAACTGTCAGTTATGTTTATCCCTGGCATCTGCCTTTCTGAAATGTGATCAGCTGTTAACTAGCCAGCATGGTTCTGCTGCGTCTTGCTTATGTCAGGATAATTTTATCTGTATGCAGTCCTCAACAACTGTCATTTGACCTAATTACCTTTACTTTTGACCTGATTGATCATTACAGTAAAAAAACCTGATGCACAGTGCGCATAAACAGGCTAAATCAGTGAGCACAACCAATCCAATGCATCTCTTCCTTTATAAACTATAGGAAATGCCTTTGTCTTTAAAAATGCATGCATTAGCAAATTTTATATAAAAACCCTAATATTTTACACATATCTGCCAATCTAGCAAAGATGCACTACTATATGTCAATAAGTATATATATATATATATATATATATATATATATATATATATATATATATATATATATATATATATATATATATATATGTTTTATTATTTTTTTTTAAATATCCCTTATATTATGTTCACTGTCAACCTTATACATAAGCATTTTGATTGGCAGGTAAATGTGTATGTTTTGTCTGTAGGTGGTATTTTGGTAAGATGGGTCGTAAAGATGCAGAGAGACAGCTCCTGGGCCAGAACAACCCCAGAGGGACTTTCTTAATAAGAGAGAGTGAGACAACTAAAGGTAAATTTCTCCCACATCATTATGTTCACTACTAAACTGATATCTATTACTGAAGTATGTTTTTACACCTCTTCCTTTTTCTCCACTTTCTCTGTTTCTCTGTTGTGCTTTCTCTGTCTCTTGCTATCTCTCCCTCAGGTGCATACTCACTTTCCATCAGAGACTGGGATGATGCGAAGGGTGACCATGTCAAGCATTATAAGATCAGGAAGCTTGATAATGGTGGATACTACATCACCACACGAAGTCAGTTTGAAACTGTTCCACAACTGGTGGAGCATTACTCAGGTAAAGCAACACAAGTCTGCCTATACAGGCACACACTAGAGCCCACTCAGCATTCTGTTATTCAGAATGGTATAACTTTTAAAGCATGTAAAGCTACATTTAGTAGTGCCAGTGGTGACATCATGTTGTTTAGGTTCTTAAACATGAATTATTATTTTTTAACTAATTTTGCAATTGAGCTAATAATAATTATTCCTGATTTTTAAAAACTTATTACTAAACAATTGGCATAGCTCTTTAAACTCCAAGGACCTACTGATGGGTTCTCACAACACACTTTACATAGTAGTTTTGAGTTGTAGCCAAAGGATGACCAGGGCTGGCCAGTGTCGTCGTACTGAGTTTAACAAAGGGAGAAAATGTGCCATCAGAGCATCTACCAATCAGCTGTGTTTAAATGTGTGGTAAACCAGTTTATATATATATATATATATATATATATATATATATATATATATATATATATATATATATATATATATATATATATGATTATTTCTTTTACACAGACATTTTATTTAGTTCCCCGATTTCCTCTTACAACTTTTGTGTTTTAAGGCATGAAAAATGATCACAGTTCTTTTTCCAGGATTTTTTCCAGCTCCTTTATCCTTTATTTAACAGACAGTTTAGTGTCTTTACAACAGTATTACACATGTAAATGAAATTTGCTATTAAAAATGCAGTCTAGCCTGAAACAGGCCATATTTGTTCAACGTAAATGGGCTGCGCTAAACTGCTGTAGATTTTCAGATTTATAAAACTGATTTTTTAAAACTGTAATGATGTTTACATTCTACATCAAACTCTTTTGTTGTCAGGAAAAACAAGAGAGCAAGCTTTTTCCCATTGATAGGGGCTCTTTAAGTTTAACGTGTGAATTGTACGCTTAGAGTTTAAGAGGTGATTTTTAAATGGGCTGTGAATTTCTCTGTCTTTCACAATAGATCATCACTTACTGGCCTGAAGTGCCTTTTTGGTAACAGTAATGACCTTGAATTATTTAGTTCAGTTTCCCTGTTTTCTGTTTTTCTGGTATTTTTCCCTTCCTCTTTTCTCGTTCTTAATGAGCAGAGTTCATCCTGTGTGCTGTATTAAATGTCTGTACACCTCTCAGTGTTTGCCTCTCACTGTCATGTCTATTTTGTCTGTCATACTTTGTAATGTCAGTCAGGGTGAGACATTTTAACTTATTGTATTCACATGCATACAAATGTACGTAGACATTCACACCACCCACACACACCCATGTGACAAAGTCAGGCGGCCATTTCGACACAAGTGTAAAGCCACAATTGCACAAAAGTCTATCGCCCCCTGCTGAGGCTGCACAGAGCCAGTCCTGCAGTCTGTTTTATGTGCTTGTGTGTTTTCACTCCTTGTGTGTATTTAAATATGACTGTATGTTTGTATTTTAGAAAATGTCTGCTTGAATGTTTTGTATCCCTCTTCGTTTTTGTGTTGCTCTGCCTCTCTGTGTCTGTCTGTGTGTACGTGTTTGTTTCTCCTCCTATTTCTCTATCTTACTCAGACCGTGCAGCAGGGCTATGCTGCCGTTTGATTGGCAGCTGTAGACGGGGTATGCCTAAGTTAGCTGACCTATCGGTGAAGACTAAGGATGTTTGGGAGATACCGAGGGAGTCACTGCAGCTCATTAAGAAACTGGGCAACGGACAGTTTGGTGAAGTGTGGATGGGTAGGAGCCACACTGAACTGGGGCAAATAGCAGAGGAAGAGAATGGATGTTGCACAGCTTTAGTGTCTGACTCATAAAACTCATGAAGGCTTCTAAACTGGACTTCCATGTGCATCTGTAAGCATAAGCTTTAATTAATACAGATCTTTTATATTATAAGGTTTAAATGTGAATTACACTACGTTATTTGAAGAACCTCCACTAAAAGTGTCTTAAGGTGTTTCTTAAAGGGGAATTACACTGGTCTTTCAGTTTCTGCTTAATTCGGTAGTTCAGATGTAAACACTCTTTATTAAGAATGGTTTGATGTGAAATGACTCATTGTAAAGAAATTTTCAGACTGGAATTTCTTCGTGATGGGTGATAGGAACCAGGGCTTAAAATATTACGTAAGTACAGCAGTGGACCTTTGTGAACAGTGTTGATAGTGGTAAAATAGTAATTAATATTTTAATAATTACGTTTTCTTTGCATACTGTTTTCTTTACAAGACCTTACACATATCTCTCCACCATGAATGTATTTTAAAGTGGACTTATTAAGCCTCTCTGTTTTTTCCCTTCTGTTTTAGTGTTTCATAGCTTTTTGTAAACACTGTGCAAAGTTCTGCAAGGCCCAAAGCCAGAGGGACACAGGAACTCTAACAGAGCATTTCAGACAAAGGGTGAACACAGATGTACAGTATAAGGAAAAAGACTATGTTTTGGGAAAACTGAAGCATGTAAATCTATTTTAGCACACCCAAAGAAAACATAACATAAACATGAACATAAACATTCCCTTTAAAGGATTTTATATGATATTTTTAACTTGAAGTTCAGTTCAGTAATTTCCAGTATTTCGTTATCCCTTGCAGTTATACAGGCTGTTTATATTATTGTGCATTTAAGACTGATATGCTCTGTTCTTACTGGCTGACCTGTATTTTGCCTCATTTAAAAAGCAGTCCAGACTGAAACCCCTTTTAAGCATGAACGGGTGGAGCTAAAATGCTATAGGCATTATATAAAGGCATATATAAAACAATTCATTAAAAACGAACTGTGTTTAAAGCTTAGTTTCTGCACATGGACTATATGGATTATGGAGTGATTTAAACTTTTACATGATTTGGGCACCTTGAACAATACATTTAATGAAGCTTATCTCAAAACAATTTCATATAATAACTTTCTTTGAGGTCGCTAAGTACATCAAACACTGAGTTTCACATCAAACCACTCTAAATGACTTTGTTGAACTTTTAATGATTTAATTTTGCAAAACTTTAGAAAAAATCATGGAATTCCTCTTTAATCCTTCTCCTGGCAGTCCGCACTGCGTGGTCGCAAATCTGATCCAGCTCATAATCAAGCTCTTGGTGCGCTGGATCAGGTACGTTGTCGTGGGGAGTAATTGAAACTGTGCGTTTCAGAATTCTCAGAATTAAGACACAATGCAGGGATCCTTCTATAGCATATAAAAGCACCTTTATTTTTAGGAGCGCTCGTTTTAGAGCAGAAGTGTCAAACTTTGCAGTGCTGCGGCTCAAGCAAAGCTGGAGTATGACACGTGTGTTTCGGAGGATCAGCGTAAGGCTGTGCAGCTGCCGTTCTCTACCTCTGCTGCCCTTATCATTGCATGCCACCTCATTTCATTCTTCTTCCATTCTCCACCCTCTCTCCCTCTCGCTCTCTTTCTCTTTTTTTGCCTCCTTCAGGTACTCATGATGGTTTATGTTACTTCTTAACCAAGCCGTGTCCCAATTCCACACCCCAGACGCTCGGTTTGGGGCGGGACGCCTGGGAGATCTCTCGGGAAACACTGCAGCTCAAGAGGAAGTTGGGTCAGGGTTGCTTTGGGGACGTCTGGATGGGTGAGGCGGTTACCCACAGTTACCCAATAGCCTCAATGTCTGGAGCCAGTGTTTGTGCACGCTACCATCTAAAGCTATTGCCTGTTTGTAGAGAAGGCTCTGTCTGAGCCTGGTCTTAGTATGCTGAAATCGTCTTGTTCTATGCTTCTTACCTGTTTTGAACACTGATATGACAATAGTGGATGTTGTAGTACTAAACCAGCTTTAACAAAAAGAGAACTATAAATGCAGCAGTCAGCTTTTAATGTTTTAAACGTACAACATGGAAAAGGAACTACTTAACATTGAGAGATTGATTCTGCTAAGTGTGCTGTTGCTGTGTCTGAAGCCTACTGTTTAAGTTAAGACAAGCTCCACTCCAAGAGGCACCTGTTAACTGACACTGACAAAAAGCAAACTGTTCTTAGTCTTCATGTAAAGGTCATATGAAGGACCTTTTGTCAGTTTCAGGACTGTTCTGTCTGTATTTTGTCCTAGCCCACTCTTTCCTCCGTGTGATGTTGCTACCACACATTATCTTTCCTTCATACTGCTAGTCATCTTCTACTTCTAACCACTCATTCACTGTTCAAGCAAAATCCCAGTGTTTTCTCTCAAAAAGCTACATATTTGAATACAAACGAAATGCATGCTTATGAAGTAAGATTTGGCACAAAGGCTTCTATGGGAGTATAGAACCATATCTTGTCTCGTTAATGTCATTCAGGAAGATGAGAGTTGAAAGTGTGCATATTTAACTAGCATATATTATTAACAGTCATTAACAAACTATTAGATGATCATTAAGTTGTGTGTTTATTATTATTCATATTTAATATGTTTTTGAGGAAAAACATTGGGATTCCATTTCATTTTTTTTGTATGTACTCATGCCTTGTGCTCGTCAGACTACATCACCGTTGCTCTGTCTATGCGTAGGAATGTGGAATGGCACCACTAAAGTAGCAGTGAAGACCTTGAAACCAGGCACAATGTCTCCAGAGGCCTTCCTGGACGAGGCGCAGATCATGAAGAGACTCCGCCACGACAAACTAGTGCAGCTTTATGCAGTGGTGTCGGAGGAACCCATCTACATCATCACAGAGTTCATGAGCCAAGGTACACACACGCACACACACACGGTTTAAAAAAGTTACTTTTAGGTGAAAACTGAGACTGATCACATTCATCTACTGTTCGTGTTTCAGGAAGCTTGTTGGACTTCCTCAAAGACGGGGAAGGCAGAAGTCTGAAACTGCCTCAACTCGTGGACATGGCTGCACAGGTTACACTGATACTGTTGTTCACAAGACCTGTTACAATAACTTATTGTGTCAAACTCACAATGAAGGACATTCAATAGTTGTTTTATGTTGTGTGTGGTGTATTAGATTTAAAATTGGTTCTAATTGAGCTACTAGCCAAGTTAAGGTGTTCTCCATCCATTTGGTTTAGTGTGTGTTAGACTACAGTCTTAGAAATAACAATCCCAAAACGTGTTCTCTGGAGTGACTGCATAGAAAACTGCATTTCTTTATAAATCTTTTACTTGACATTCTTAAAAAGATATGGGAAATACATTGTACCCTAAACTCTTATTAAACTGATAGATTGTCCTACATCATTCAGTTTTATTTTAAGATATTTTATAAGGGAGACACATGAGGGTTGTCTTTCCAACAGATTGCAGCTGGCATGGCGTACATCGAGCGGATGAACTATATCCACAGAGATCTGAGAGCAGCCAACATCCTGGTGGGAGATAACTTGGTCTGTAAGATTGCCGACTTTGGACTGGCCAGACTCATAGAGGACAATGAGTACACCGCCAGACAAGGTCATTACCAACTCCACCCAACACTCTAATGTTTTCACTGCATTGTTTTCTTTCTCTTGTTTTTTCCTCTTTTCTGTTCCTCTTAGATTCCGCTTTCCTCGTTTTCTAATTCAGATGAGATTTACATCCTTTTTATGCTGCTTTTATTTATTTATGCATTTATTTATTTATTTATTTTCACTTGTTTTTTCACATTACAGGAGCGAAATTTCCTATCAAGTGGACTGCTCCAGAGGCAGCGCTCTATGGCAAATTTACCATCAAATCAGATGTGTGGTCATTTGGTATCCTCTTGACTGAGCTCATCACAAAAGGCAGAGTGCCCTACCCAGGTATACTCACCTTGTTTGTGTTCAAGTGTTCATGTTATTTTGACACATAAATTACAATATATTTTTATCTTAACATTGACACCAACAACTGCAGATGGCCGTAGAGGCCTATTTCAATCAGACTTTGCTGAAACTATTTTGCATGAAGTCATTAGAAAGTTTTTCAAATGTTGTTCTAACAGTTGTACAGTAACTGACCCATACTGGAATTGACACCATGGCTTTAGAGAGCACAACTGTCAATAAAGGCTGTTAATGAATAGTAAGAATTTGGAATTCTTTGGGAGCAATTAAAGTATAAAATTAGTGAGAGTGAAGTGTTGTGTATATTTAAGTATACTCTCTCTTAAAATACACTGCATAATTTACTTAAAATGATGGAACTTAAATGAAACCAGTAAGGTCCTTAAAAGGAACCAACTAAATTTAAGACTTGGAAATACCCTGATGTGTTGATTTGATTTTCTCTCTATTTTAAAGAAATGCATGATTCAAATACAGTGCAAACGTACCTTTCATAGGCTTCCATGTCTATTGAAAGATCTAAAATAAATTAAAAATATATAAAATAAGAACTTTTAGGTTGTTCTGAATACATTAGCACTGTCACCTCACAGCAAGATGGAGTGTGTATGTTCTCCCCGTGGTTGAGTTTGTTTCCTCCGGGTACTCCGGTTTCCTCTCACATGTCCAAAGACATGCATGTTAAGTTGATTGGTCACTCTAAATAGACCGTAGGTGTGAGTGCATGAATGAGTGTTGGCCATGCGATGGACTGGTGAACTGTCCATGGTGCACCCTGCTTTCAGCCATTGACGCTGGGATTGGCTCCAGCCCCCCAGTGACCCTGACTAGTGGGATTAAGCGGCAGATAACGGATGGATGGATGGATGGATGATTTCACATACAGACATTCACTAAACAATAATAGGGCTGCATAATGCTGTTGGAATTATATGATTATCAGCATCCGACCAATGTTTTGATTTTACTTGTATTTTAAGATGATATTTGATGATTTAATTATTTTACTCTGGAAGAGGAGAAAATGTAGGTGATTCTGAGCAACTAAAAGGTCTGCATTTCCTTCTTCACTGCAACATTCTCTGTTAAACCAGATAGGTGTAGTTCCAGTTTCTTTAATAAAGGTTTTTGCATTGGTGGATACGTTCTATGGCCAAAAGTATGTGGACACCTATGTGTCACACCCTTATGAGCTTGATGGACAGTCCATTAACATTAATATTAAGCTATAAAAGACTTTCCCAAACATTTTGGAGTTTGTGGGGCTGAGGTCACTGTTCTGTCTAGGCCACTGGAGCTTCCCCACACTAGATTCATCTAACCATGTCTTTACAGTTTTAAAACTTGGTATCTTGATAGTGATTGTGTGTGTGTGTGTGTGTGTGTTCGTCCTTGTAGGAATGAATAACAGGGAGGTTTTGGAGCAGGTGGAGCGTGGCTATCGTATGCCGTGTCCACAAGGCTGTCCAGCATCTCTGCATGAGCTGATGCTGCAGTGCTGGAGGAAGGATGCAGATGAGAGGCACACCTTTGAGTACCTGCAGGGCTTTCTGGAGGATTACTTCACTGCCACTGAACCGCAGTACCAGCCAGGGGAGGACCTGTGAATGAAAACACATGTGTAAAGCGATTGGATTGCTCCTCCAGTGGCTTAAACGAGTTTTAAAAGTGATTTCAACAAGAGGCCCTCAAACTAAGTCTAATGAATGTATGAGATGATGTGCAACTTATAGTCATCGCCTTCAAAGAAGTGCCTCCGATCAAAGTCACTTACTGGGGCGGGTAGGAGCAGTCGCTCCTCGAGTATTGCATTATTATTATTTTGTTTATTAACATTTCTCACACTGAAGGTGACACACTGTAATGCCTGCTAATGCTGTGTACGCTGACAGTGCACAGTGTGATTGTAATATCGTGAAGCCATAACATTACCAGAAGAATACATACAGGACTCTGTATAGGACCATGTACACTCCTAGGTATACTCTTTGTCCACAAAGCTTCTGCCAGGTCAGTTTAAATAGTCAATCCACTGTGAGCACACTGTCTACCGTATTCATTTTCTGTATACTGCGTCACTTTTGCAAGGCATTGTATTGCTTTATGTGTATCTTTTTAATCTGAATCTGTATGGCTTTAATAGCTTTAACAGTAGGGATCACCCCGAAGCAGCACTGCTGTACGGCAACGGAACTGTGTGCCTTGAAATGAGTCCGAATTGAGATGTTGTTAAAGTTTAAAGATTCATCAGATACAGGTTACCTAACATCTGCCTGAAATGGGAATTATCAAGTCTACCTTTTACACTGTATTTTCATTCCACCTCTATATCTGATTTATTTCATAATTTAATGAGTGCCTTTCAAACTAGTGCCTTCATTTAGAGTCAGTGATATGTGCTTGGGACTGACTACAGCCTTGAATCGTATATTGATTAGTAAAGTATGTTGTGTATTTTGTATGCTTTTTTCATTACAGCAGCCTGCTCAACATGACTGTATATGTATCTCTGAAGTCTCCTTTTCTCTCTCTCTCTCACTTTCTCTCTCTCTCACACATACACAAACTTAGGAATTATGAATAGTTCTGGCTGGATTGATTCAACATGCAAAGCTTTGGTAAATGGCCACTGGTAATAGAAAAACAACCTATATTAAATAAGAAAATGTTGAAAAAGCCAGTAATTAAAACATCACGATGAAAGAAAATGATGCATGTATATTATGTCCTCATACACAGTCAGACATCAAACAATACTTTGCATTAAGTCATAGATTCTGATTCATAACACTTAAATACCATAACAAATTTTTTAGTTGTGCACATACTGGTGTTAGAGAAAGTGTATACTTCAGAGGAACAACCTTCATGGACACTGATACACAAATGCATTGCAAGTAATTGTGCACAAGAGATATTTATAGAGTACCACGCAAAAGCCAGAGACTTTTTAGGAGATATTTCTGAGGATACTTCATGTAAGAGAAGATGGGACTCCTAACAACAGGAAATAGTAGACCACAAGAACTGTCACTATTTCATCTCTGAGAAATAACTAAGCCCAACTTTTGCTTCAGATCTAAAAAAAATCTACTGGCGTTTCTGTCTGTCCTTCCACTGTGAGAAGAAAATGCTCAGGGTCTGAAGGGATGTGGTGCTGTCAAGAAGACCTTACTGAGAAAAGGAAATGGATGATAAATGGATGATAAAGAGGAACAAACAGAGATGCTTGTGGTGATCTCACAGAAATGGACTGATCTGCCCAGTCCAGACCTTAACATGTATGAAAGAAACTGGCGATATGATATGTATCATGATACACAGGTTTCAGTTCAATATATTGTGATATATTGTGATTCTGTAAGCAAAGCGATATATCTTTTGATTTTGAAATCAAAATTTAAAAAAACTGCCATATATAGAATGTTAACTAGTCAGCTTTGTTTGCTAAAGCCAATATTAATGCCCTTATGCTACTTGTTAATGTTTGAGTAGAAAAGTCTAACGGCTGTAGATAAATTACAACACCGCTATCTAGCAGTTGGATTATTGAAACATAACACAAAATAAACTGATGTCTGACACCAATCTTTGCCATGCAAACTGTGAATTAAATTTTAAGAATCAATAGAGTATCACCAAACATAATCCTCTTTTCTTGCATCCCTAATGACCATTACTTAATGTATTTGGGACTAATTAGTACTTCTAATACTTTAAGCTTTGAAGGCATGGGGAAAGTATATCTGCAGATTGTCTCAAGGAACAAGGTGTATGTGCCAAATAGTGAAAGCACGATATTATGTTTAGTTGTTGAGGCATCCAGGTAATTTACTGTTAAATATATGTTTTCTGTTTTTACCTGATATGAATAACAATAAAACTTAATGGTCCTTTTGACAAGAAAATGAAGTAAATGGGGGGCTCTTTGACCTTTGCACAGTACAGTACATTTGACGTTAGTGGCCAGGAATTTAAGCACAGATCTGGCAACAAGCATGATCATGCAAAACACGCTCATTTTAGTTTTTCGCTGTTTAACTTCAAAAGTCCACTAGATGGCAGTAGAGTCAGAGCTGAAACGCTGTGGTTCGTGCTGTGGCGTTCAATCATCTGTTTCGTGTAAAGGTATGGTCATTTCAGCTGTGAGGACCAGGCGTCCCATGTGTGTCTGGGTATGATTCAGATTCCCGTGTCAAGCTGACCACAGTGATGTGAGCCCTTTTTCATTCCGTCCATTATTCTTTCACATGTAGCCCAAACCTCCACACAGCACCAGTCTCGTTCTAGTTCATTTCCTGTGTTATATGCTGCCTGTGTTAATGTTTTATTTACCACTGTATTCCCTTTTAAGCCAGTCAGGCTAATTGGTGAGCCATTCTTTAAACATTCTGTCACATTCACTAGTTTGGGAGATTCCTATTCTTCACTACTATCTGCTGTCACCGTGGCTAGGCTGAATGCAGCACACCTAAGCCAACTCTTAAACTCTTTTACTTTTATATTTTCAAATCAAATCCACATTTTTGTTCTGTAAAAACAGTATTTGCCCATTATTCCTCTCTCCTGCGTCTCTACAAAGAGCGCAATACATACGCACGCAGTTGCGTAAGTCAGACGCGCAGACAGAGAGAGAAAACTTCAATACCCATAATCCTCGGCAGCGCGGAGTCTATGGAAGCACGGACGGCTCCGTTACGTCTGCAGTTCGCGTTTTCCAGCTCGTAGTGGGTTTGCAGTGGGGCGAGAAACGGCGCAGAAACGCGCTCACTCCTCCGTCTCCCTTTCTCTCTCGCGCGCGCGCTCTCCCAGTCCCCGGGGCGCCTCGGCGTGCAGCCGGCGGCACACACTTTCCAAAATCGACGTTTTATTTTATCCGGAAAAGAAAAAGACAGCGCGCGAGTTATTTTCCCCTCCTGTTTATACGCTTTTTGTAAGCTTTTTTTGGAGTTTTTTTTATTATTATTATTATTATTATTTCTTTATCAGATGCTGATAGTGAGAAGCTCAGTTTGGCGTCGCGAGCCAGCAGCGGACCAGCATGTGCGAGCCGGACGAGACTGTGGAGTGCGCTCTGCCCGCGGACCCCTGCGCTCCTGAACCGGAGGGGGACTCTGGCGTCTCCGCTGTTGGCTCCCACGTTTGATCCAGCCGAGGCAGCGCTGATGCGCGCGTGAGGAGCTCGCGCCCACCGTTGCTGCAGCGCGAGCGCGAAGCCTCCCGGTGAGCGCGCGGCGGCGGCGGCGTCGTCTGGCTGCACGGGGCCAAGATTTGCATAACAGAGGCGCGCCGCATTTCACGAGGGTTTGTGTGTTTTCTGTTGAAAGCGTCTTTTTTCGTTAACCTCATCGCTGCCATTCATGGAGCTTCGGCTAGGTCACACACACACGCGCGCGCGCGCGCCCGCACAGCACTGCTTCACTCAGACACTCCGCCCCGCATCTCATTCACACTAACATGCATGCATGTCGCTTAATGTCTAGTGTAACACGGTGATCATCATAAACAGTTCACGCGACCAGGCACGTTCGCTCGGAGCGCGTGAGCATCAGCGACGGACACAGAGGCATGGAGGACACTGAGTGCAAAGCCTACAAGATGATCAGTGAGCAGTAAATTCTTTACTATTGTTAAATGTACATAGAGGTGGTGCTGATGGATGACAGGCAGCTGTTTTCCGTTCTGATTACGGATTGACGTTAGTGGCCTCGCGCTCACGCACCCTCTCGGGCTTAAACCCGCCTATGACTCCTCTCTTGATTAGTCTGGCTAATTACGCCTCCCCCCCACACTGCCCCCCCCACCCCCCACCCCCCGCTATGCAGTGCATCAACACATGCCCATTAAAGTTAGGGACTGCCTCGCTCCCTCTTTGTGATTCGCCTCAGCAGGCTGAGTGCAGGGCATGGCTGCTCTTTGCAGAGGGAGCTTGTTTAGTGTTTTGACAGGCGCGTTTATGCACGCACGGCACACGGCACGAGCGTCAAAAGCGCGCGCGCCCTGCTTTGCGCACATGGCACTTATATGCAAAGTGTTGCAGACCGAAGGCAAAAAGGAAACTACTGAAATAATAGCTTTTCGTAAACACAGTTTTCTGCTCATTATGCTGCACTCGGTGTCCACCTTCATATTATAGACTAAAAGCCGTGTTGACGCTCACGCGCTCCCGGGGAATGTGTGTGATCGCGTGTTCTCTGAAATGGTCTTTTATTATCCAGAACAATGGTCAGGTAATAATTGTTGCATTAGACATTAGAATGACGCCACGCGCACACCTGTCATAGAGGCTGATTTTTGTAGTTGTTGTTGTTGTTGTTTGCATGAAATCATTGCTTTCTTGCTGCATTTCTTCCTGCACCGCGTCTCTGTTGCAGCTACTAATTGCAGACATTGAGTGACTGAGGCTCTTTCCGTCTGTACGTTGTGTCTAAGTGGGCTTGCATTGTGTGCACTACATCAAGTTGGTGGTGCGCGCGCGCGCGTGTCCGTCAGGCAGCTCCGGTCTCCATGGCGACCTTTATTAGAAGAAGCTTGGCAGGCCACTACAGCTGGAGACTTGTGATTGGCAGAGAGGAGAAAGGCAGCATTCCCTGACACTGACCTTGGCCAGAAGCTCTAATGCCAGCAAGGTGTACCATTCCATTCACCAGTACAGCGCACCTACGGGCTACTGTGTCTCCGCATACATCACCCATAATTCCACAAGACTGTACTCTTTGTACGACTGCTCTCTCTCTCTCTCTCTCTTTTTCTCTCTCTTGTTCTCTCTCTCTCTCTCTCTCTCTCTCTCTCTCTCTCTCTCTCTGCATTGCTCTCTCTGCATTGCTTCTCTGTCTGTGCATCTCTCTATAGGTCTGTTTCTGTCTCTGTCTCCCTCCCCTTTTTATTTCATTCTCTCTTTCTGTCTCTCTCCCTCTGTAATTTCTCTCTGTCTCTCGCACATCCTTCTCTCTTTATGCATCTCACTCATTTCCCTTTCTGTCATCTCTCACTCACTCTCTCTCTCTCTCTCTCGCACATCAATCTCTTTCACTGTCGTATTTCTCTGTCTCTTGCTGATCTCTCTTTATGACGGTTGCACATCTCTCTCTCTTATCTGTCTTTCTCTGTCTTTCTCTTTCTTTTATCACAATCTCTCTATTTATGCCTCTTGCAAATTTCTCTCTTTCATCTCTCTGTCTCTCTCTCTGTTATATTTCTCTCTCTCTCTCCCTCTCTTTCTCTCTCTCTCTCTCTCTCTCGCACCTCTGTCTCTCTTTTTTGTCTATTACTCTGTACTATCACTCTTTCTGTCTCTCACTAGTCTCTCTCTCTCTCCCTCTCTCTCTCTTAGACTGGCTGTAGCTGGTTTTAGGAGAGGCTTTCACCTTTGACCCTGGCTCTGGCTCTGGGAGAAAGAGAGAGTACATGTGCGTGTGGGAGAGAGGTGGGGGGGGGGTGTTGGGAGTGTGTGTGTGTGGGGGGGGGTAGAGGGACTGGGGGCATGCAGCAAAGCTGACTTAATCTACATTGGTGTGTGAGTGTGTATGGTGTGTGTGTCAGTGTTTGAGGGTTTGAGGGAGGGAAGAGGGAAAGAGAGAAAGAGAGGGAGAGAAAGAGAGAGTGTGGAGGTTCTGTATACCTGTCCGCTTTTGGAGCCTTTCACTAACAAGCCGACTATAACGAGACACTGAACCAACTTAATTATTAAAGGGGGAGAGAGAGAGAGAGAGAGAGAGAGAGAGAGAGAGAGAGAGCTTGGAAGTCAGAGGACACGGAGGCGTTGAAAAAGACAGGAATGTATACACATGACTGCAACAGATGATCTCATTCATACTAAGTACATACCACTTCACTACATACCTGCATGAGAGAATACCGGTATGTATAAATGGTAAAGCTCATTGTGCTCTGCAGTGGTCTTACCTGGTGACCCTATGAAGGCATCTATAGATGAAAAAAACTAGCTTCTGAACCAAATGTACATGACTCAAGTATAAACATTATTTCTACATGCAAAAAATGAGCACAGTTATTGCTGAAGCAATTATAATGACAGACAAAATGATGTGTAATATAATGAAATTGTGTGGAAATTATTGTCGCTGTCTGAAGAAAGCCTCGTATCTCATCATTTTTTGACAGAATTTAAAATCGCCAGCTGCTCTTTACACTGTGAAAGTTTCATGACAAATGGTCCAAAGATGTTTGCAATAACATTTTTTTATATGAACTTACATCAAACGTTAAAAATATGTTTCGCGGTTCGGAGGTTTTGGTCAGACAGTGATGATGATGTGTTTATCAAGTAAAGGCAATGCATCATTTTTTTCAGTGTACATACTGCAGTGTCTTTCAGCCTTTATCAGAGGTATATGGTGGCAGTTTGAGATGAGTCATGTGCAGCTATTGGTGATATAGGCATATCAAGAATATTGGACTGTATTTGAACACTGGAGAGACAAATTGTGCTGTCTTTTATAATGCACCATATGATCGCCGGCAACTGTAAAAAATCATTTACAAAAATGCCAGCTGCCCTTGTTACATGTGATTTATGGCAAATGGACCAATATAAATCATTCCACAATTACTTGATAATGGTTATTATAGGGGATTTTTAATGTTCATAATAGTTTTTTTTGGGTTTACTAGAATAAATATACAGGCTTCGATCTTCCTAAAACACAATATTTGTCTCAAACGATACACTTTCAGAAAAAGGTCACTGGAGTAGTACCCTTCTTGTCTTCAATACCTTTACTCTGGGAACATAACTGTGCCATATTTCAGTGAAATTATTTTTATATAAGATATATTAATCCACCTACCCTGTCTTCGGCCTTTTTATTTTATTGCTTAGAAAACATAAAAAAGTTAATAAAATGCACATTTTGAAGATACACAGTTTGACCTTAAAACAAATATTATACCTGTGCTGATACATTTACATTGTTGGGGATAATAATTCAGAAAAACACTCAGAGCTGCAACACATCTTATAGCTTCAGTATGAGTGGGCAGCACTAAACTGCTGTAGGCTGAAAAGGTGGATAAAGTAAATGAGTTGGTTTTCTTAACATAACTGTAACTGACTGTTTTTGCAGCATAGATTCCATATAAAGACTGTATATACTATGAGTAAATAGTAAATGTTGAAAGTATAACAAAAAAAGAGTTCATATTTGTTTTAGCTTTGCCATGATATGGGTCCTTTAACACCCACCCAACCCAAATTTTATTTTTTCCAAACTGTTCCTTTAAAAGTTGCAGTTTTTTTAAAAGTCGTGAGGTTTTGTTCTGGCCGTGACAATGCCCATTTCTTTGTATTGATTGAATGAACTTGCCTCTGTTTTGTGTAGTGCAGACTTTTGACTCACTCGGCTATAAAGACAAAGGTGGCAGTACCTTTAGTCCAGAAATGTCTTTAAGTATGTGAAGCATGTTTCCGGCAACTGAGCAGAGCTTTACAGAAAAAAAAGATTTGAATGAAGGAAGCACTTGTGTGTGTTAAGAGAATAATACCCAGAATAAAGACTGAAGTGCAAAAATCAGCACATATTGAGGAGTTCTACAGCTCTGTATAGGTTTTTGTGCTGTTGATGTCAACCTTGACTTTGCTTAGTCTCTCTCTCTCTGTCTCACTCTCTCTCTCTCTCTCTCTCTCTCTCCCATTCTTTTTCTCTCTCAGGTAACATACTGGCAGGCTAGAGATTGCCATGGAAACGTGCAGTTTGTGAGAAATAGTTGAGAGAATCTAGAGAAAGGTAAGTTTTTTTTTTCTTTCTTTCTTTTTTTTGTTATGGTGCATATGTTAGCGCACATTTTGAGTGGGAAGTGTGTGTGTATTTTGTGAGAAATATACTCCCCCCCACCGGATGTAATGAAATATGTCAGCGCATGGCACGCTAAGCAGTCTGCTGTGCAGATACCTGTGTGCTTCATTTTCAAATATTAGCTCTGTGCTCTGAATTAGATGAAACGCAGCCTTCAGCCCACAGATCCTCCTCCCCCACACACGCACACACCTTCCTCACGCTCCTCTGCAACACAACGGCTCAAACAGGCTAACTGGCCGTCTAACTTTATCCATCAAGATTTGCTAATAAAATTCTCGCTTTACTTCGGGCTGACTCATTCCCTCTGACTCATTCATCCGTTCATTCATTCATTTATTCATTCAGATGCTTATTGACTGCTCTCTGGATTCGTATCAACATGGAATAGAATAGATTTGTTGTCATGGTACAAGCGCAGTGGGAGTCACTGAGCTGAACATAGTATAGCCAACAAGGCACCGTATTTTCAGTACCCTGGAAAAGTCAGAGACCACCCTTTATTAATTTCATTACCTTTAATAATGGCCATTAAAGCAGCACTCTGTACAATTTTTTTGTGAAAGCTGAAAGAAGTAGCATTACTAAGCAAAATATGGTAAGTGTGCACCATTATGAGTCACTCTGTAAAGCCTGAAATAATAATTTAATAGTCAGAGGGACTGGGACAGATTTGGAGGGAGCTTTTCAGACCACGTCCTACAACATTATGTATTTACGTCAACCTCAGAAAGAAGGTCCAGCTCGATTTGCTTAGGTCCCAAATGCAAAATCAACATTATATTGATAAAGTTATAAAGACAATATTAGATTATTCCCTTACACCCTCAAAAACTGAGTTCACTTCACATACTCTTTCAGACATACCCAGAAAAGTCAGATTTATCTGCTCATGGGGTCCAAAGTACAGCCAGCCTGTACAAACTTTGTACATATTTCCAACAGAGAGGTCTCCAAATTAAATGCCTGCTCGTGCCCGCTGTCCTGTATGAGGGTAAATGATATCAGATACTTGACAACTTCAGATAAAGATAAATGACAGATAAATCACAGATAAATTACAATACAGTCACGACGCCTCCAACTCATGGTCCTGCACCTCTGAATTTTTGTAACTTGCTGTTTAAAGCATGTGCAGCAAGAAAAATTCCTTTAAAGTTTTTTTTCTTAGTTCATTTCATAGACATTTTCCTACATGTATATGTTGTCCTGTCTTCACACATACTGGAATGGTTAAGCCCCGCCTCCCGTGTATGACATTTTAGCCCCGTGCTGCAAGAAACTGTGGTAGTACCTGAAGGTCTCATGGGAGCCATGTGGGAACACAGGCCTCTACTTTTAATCCCCAAGTCCTACATAGAGTTGCTTTAAGTACAAAGTACATTTAAGTACATTTTTCAACATCATAAAAAAACATATATGTAACAGAAAGTTGCACAGAAACCTCGACAGCTAAGTATCATCTATATTTTTTAGTATTTAGCATTTCAACCATTTATCTTTATTACAGCTGACATTTCCTTTGGAAGACTTTTTTCTTTTTTTCCATGAATTCTAATATTTTTCACATTTCCAAAGTTGTGTTTTCTGTTTTAAACACATTTGGTGAGGTTGAGGGGGGACTCTGAGGGGGTTAGTCCATTGTTCTCATTTGGTTGTGTGGTTCCTTTTTCACAGTGTACTTGAACAGCTACATATTCTTTCAGACCCATAGTGTGAATTTTTCAGATCTGAGTGGATCTTGATCTTCTCCTCCCTGTTGACAAGGAAATCGTTAAATAACTGTTTATGATGATGACAGTTTTGGTGGTGGTCCAGGTCGTATGTGATTGTTAGGAGCTCTACTGCTGTCCTTTACATTGCATACTTTGTGATCGTTGAACCAACGGAAAGGCTAAAAATGCTTCAAATATGAAAAGTAAAGAATATTGAAAGTAAAGAAGGTTTTGCCCTCTCCTGTAACGTTACCAGTCTTTGGACATTGACGATATATTATATATTTTATTAATATCCTCCCAGCCCAAGCTAAAATGTAATGAGAATTTAATAAAAAATGTATAAAAATTAAATAAAGTTAATTTTACCATGAGAAAAAAACACATTATTGATTGTATTGTATGTTAATATAACAAGATAATATGTTAAGTAGCTTTGGGCCATTTTCTTATGTGTAAAATTCTTACAATATTAAAGAATATTTTAAAGTGACAAACGATAATGTGTTCATACGATGCTGCTTTCTGTAATACAGCAATCTATGGGGTTGTCTTTAAAGCAGTTGCAGGCAGGGGAAAGAGAGGCGAGGAGAGAATGTATGATGAAGTGAAAGGAAGGTGCTGTTAGAAGAGATGGCGACATCTCCAGTAGGAGGATGCTGCTTACATTTGATCTAATCCATGACCGGGTGAATGGATGGGTTCATTGCTTGGTTAGTGGTTTCAGACTAAGAGCTCTGGCTTCTTTTTTTTTTTATCTCTCTTCTCTGTGGTGCTTATCCTCTCTGGTTGTCCATTAAGTCACATTGGCTCAGAGCTGACACATTACCAGGCACAGACAGTTAGATTTTTAGGCGCAGCGTAGACACTAGAAGAGAGTCACGTAAAGCCAAGTGTGTCGTAAGCTTCTGGACGAACGTGCTTGGCTGTTGTCCCCTGAACACAGATCAAGGGATCAAGTGACTCATCACTCTCATAAAGATTTCATTATACACTCATGTTTGTATACACAGTTATTGTTTTGTGAGTGACGATGGATTATTTATTGGTCACAGTTGGTCACATATGTTTCACAGTTGTTGTACATGGTTTGAGTATCTTTCATATGTTATTAATGAGCCATAAAGCATTTATAAATACGACATGCAGTATTCATAACTCTGTTGTACGTCCATAAACTGGAGCATTGGTTTTGATTTGTGTGGTGGTGAGTTTAATGGTTAGCAGTTTTTCTGTGGTGTTGTGGTCAGTTGTCGTTTCAAATTTTTGTAAGTAGCCCCTTATGAGTGTGGCTCTCTTCTCTTCTCTTCTCTTCCTCTTATATTACACTTTGGAACACCCAGTTAACCAATAGAAATGCTTTAAATCTATTATTAATAAAATCCATTCACATTCATTTACATCGTAATAGAAATTAAGAAGGTTTTTGCATACTACTATTACTATTAACACATGCTCTGTTGGAAACTAAATATATCAGCTAGTTTTAGTGCACAACTTCTGTTTGTTTGTGAGTTTGACATATTGGAAGAAATACAATATAAAATGTGGCAAGGCTTTTTCACAGACCGTGGTTAATGTTATATTGTTTCATATATTAAATATTAGATGTTATGATTTATGGTTTCTGATATACTGAATTCAGCAATTTTAAGTCAAGTCATAGTTTTTGGGTCTAATCCCCCAACAACTCCCTAAGAGCAAAAAGAAGAAACCTTGAGAGGAACCAAGACTCAAAAGTGGAACCCGTCCTCCTCTGGTCAACACCAAATAACGAAGCAAAACACCAAAGCAATATGAACAAAGGATACAATAGTAAAATGTATATACAAAATTAAATATAGAGAATAGATGAAAAAGACCCAGCCCGTTGGTGGACAAGAGTATTTAGACTAATTAATGACAACCAAAGACTACTGTTTAAAGCTTATCACAGTAAAAAAACTGTGAACGTCTACATTTACTGTCGGAAGCATACAGTGATGATCTGAGATCAGTGTGAGGCAACCGTAGCGTGAAACATACAGAAATGTGTTCTCTGTAGATGATGTGCTCATTTATTTTCACAGAAACAAACTAAAACAGTGACTATTGCAAGTAACTGTACATTTTTTGCACAGCAATATTTTACTGTGTAGAACTAATGTACACATACAAATCAAGAATATTGAATGCATCACGTTTCTCAGAGTAACTTCACTGTGTGTATGTGTGTGTGTGCCTTGCATAAAGCTTGTCCTCTGTTTTGGCTACTCATGGTTATTTGAGCAAGATCTGTAAGTGGCTGGTGAAGGATGAGGCCAATGTTCAGAATTTCATTCTTTCCTCTCACTCTGTGCCTCCTTTTTTGCTGTTGTTTTTCTCTCTTGTCCATCCATCTCACTCTCCCTTTTCCTCTCTCTCTCTCTCACTCTCTCTCTCTCTCTCTCTCTCTCTCTCTCCCTCTCTCTCCATCTCCTGTCTTTACACCACCTTTAGTCTCTCTTGCAGACTCTCTCACCCTCCCCCCACCTTCCCCCAGCTTCTCTATCTCTCTTTCTCTCCTTTGGTCTCTCGCTCTCTCACTCTCTTGCTTTCTCTCACTCTCTCTCCCTCTCACTTTCTCTCTTTCTCTACCCTCTCTCGCTTGCTCTCTCTCTCTCTCTCTTCCGCACGCTCTCTCTGTCTGCTGGAAGTTAATGAGCCCAGCTCCCCCTGGGGAACACACACTTCCTTTGCCAGAAATGGAGTGAGAGAGAGAGGAGGAAAGAGAGCTTACTCTGGGCTGAGAGAGAGAGAAAGTGTGTGTGTGTGTGTGTGTGTGTGTGTGTGTGTATGTGAGAGAGAGAGAGAGAGAGAGAGAGAGGGAGAGTGTGTTAGAGTGTGTGTTTTTGTCTGTGTGTATGTGTGAGAGAGGGAGAAAGAGAGAGAGACATTGCAGGAGGAGATAGTGGGGAGAAGGGGAGGGGCGGTGAGGGGAGATAAGAGAGAGAGAAGACAGAGTGAGGGAGAAAGAGAAAAGAGAAACAGAGTAAGAGAGAGAGAGAGAAAGAAAAGAGAGAGAGAGAGAGAGAGCGAAAGTGTCTGGTCGTGATGATAGAAGAGTGTGCAGCGGAAAGATGGATGAGTGCGCTACAAACTCCTGTCCTGAGATTCAGACTGAGGAAGAAGAGTGAGCGAGAGAGAGGGAGGGAGAGAGAGAGAGAGGGAGGGAGGGTGAGAGGGAGAAGATAATGAGCATAGTACAGAGATGCAGAGTTTTGTTTAAAAGAAAAAAAAGACCCCCCCCACCTTCCACCCCCTCCACACAGCGAGTGTGACGGCAGCTGAGTGAGACAGCTCGTGGTCGTGCGAGTGTGTGTCCATCCATATGTTCGCGTGTGTGTGCGCTGGCGTGTGTGAGAGCCGTTCAGTGCTCTGGAGCTGGAATGTGCACAAGGCGGCCATTGTTGTTTAAACAGGCAGCCAGCAGCCCTTCTCCTTGGCAACGGGCTCTGCAGCAGCGTCTCCCACGGCAACAGTGGAACAGGGGTGCTCGGGGTTGGGGTGGGGGGTGTGTGTGTGCGGTGCTGGTGTCAGGAAGTCAGGGCCGCAGTGGAGAGGCCCCACTCCAAAACACTGGCCTCAAGGTCTCACTCAATATGTGTGCGTGCATGTCAGTGTGTGTGTTCCGCACACTGTGTGTCCAGCACTTCTGTGTGTGTGTGTGTGTGTGTGTGTGTGTGTGTTGAGGAAGGAGCCAACGGGAAGCTTCAAACAAGCCCAAAGCCAGGTAGAGGTGGCATTAACCCCTCGAGGCTTATTACTCAGATGATAATTATAAGGGTTATTACCTGTTCTTAATTATTATGTAACTATTATGGACCATCTATTAACTATTGGAATTTATTCAGCAACTTTTATCAATTATTGATTAACTATTATGAAGTATTCAGTAACTATTATGGATGATTGATTAACTATTAGGGATTAATCAGCAATAAATTATGAATTACCCACTTTCTAATAAGAATTATGCAGTAACTGCTTATTATTATTATTGGTTGACCATTATGAATTGTTGATTAACTATTAGCAATTATTCAGTAACTATTATTAATGACCATTTTTATAAGAAGTATTCAGTAACTATTATAGATTATTGATTAACTATTAGGGATTATTAACTGTGATTGATTGTTGATTGATTCATCAGTAACTTTTATGTATTACCGAATAACTGTTAGAAATGAGTCAGTAACTATTATGAATTATTGATTAACTTTTAGGAATTGATCAATTACTTTTATGTATTGTCAAATAACTATTAGGAATGATTCGGTAACTATTAAAAATTATTGATGAACTAACAAGAATTATTTAGTAATTTAAGGATTATTCATTTACTAGTAGAAATAATTCAGTGAGGCTATTCTTTAAACCAAACAAAACTGCTGAACAAGCGGTAGCAAATATACTTAAAGCTGTAGACATGCATAGATGCCGCATTGACCACTTCGGCCTGTTGCTACCATATTGGCATGACTGACCAGTAAAGTTCAATACAAGTACAAATACGAGTAAACGGATAGCTGCATTTTTTTTTATAATAACCACTATAACATTTATATTTCCCAACGATTTTAACGCTTTGATTTTATATTCAAGTGTTTATGGTCTATGTGGAATACAAGAAAATGTTTTAAAATCTTAATAGTTGTAACCGTGTGTCAGCATTATCTGATTTACGAACATAAGAATATAAGAACATAAGAATATAAGTCATAAGGAACCATGCAACCTTACATTTTTCAAGCTTGGATTTGGTTTATCATTCATGGTAAATACCTGTGGAGGCATTGCTATATAATTAAATGTTCATGAAATGTGTAGAAGGTGGAGAAACTTTTTTTTCTGTCACAAGGCTGAAGCTGAGTTTGTATTAGCCAGTTTCTTATTCAGCTTTTACATTTCACCTTAAATGATGGAGCGGTTATCTTAATGGTATGCCTGCGCCGCCAAGGTGGAATCATTATTTTAGCCTTTATTGTGCTCCAAGTCAGAACACAGCTCATTTATGATGACTGAAAAAAAATAAGGCTGTAAGTACTAAAGTAATTGAGAGTAATTGACTCACTGGTGGAAAAACTTCCCTTCTTACAACTTCCCAACTCTTCCCAACCCTTCAAAGTGTGAGAAAAGTCAGCTAACCAGCTAACTACTGTCAGATGTCAGTAATATGTCAGCCTCTGAAACAGCACTTGCTTCAAAGATTTGTAGAAAATGCCAATATGGAAATATTTTGGTGGACAACTAGTTAACTCTCAACATAATTGCCAAATGCAACCAAATACAACTGTTCAGTCTTACCTATGAAAGGCAATTCTCCAATATCTGGTCTGACCATAACATGTAGGAAGGCTAGGGGATGCTAATAGACTAGAACCAGCTAATGGACAAACTAGGTAAGTAAATTTACCCTACAAAACCTAATTATTTTTTTTTAAAGTCAGCACAGCTAGACAGGAACCAATACGAAGGCACTTGACAGAGCTTATATCCGAGTTTGTTAACAATTTTTCTAACATCACCTTGAGATGTCTAACGTGCAACTAAATCACTACTAAAATAGGCTAACATAGCTTATGATAGAGAAAACGACAGCATCAACAATATTGCTAACACAGCAGAAGCATAAAAGCACAAATGAGCCAGCTAATATGTTATTAATTACTAGTCCAGCTTGGTGTCTGTCTTGCATCCTCTCGTCAACGAATAAAACCCAGTCTGAGATTTACTTTTATCTGGTCTCTTGTATAGTCACTCTCTTTTTCTAATGCTTGCTCTGAAGATGCCTCCTTCAGTCTCTTTATGATGGCATAATGTCAAAACTGAGAGTACCAAACGAGCTTCTTCGCTCCAATCAGTGGTGTAATACCCCATTCAAAGTATATTCCCCAATTCACACTGTTCTAGAATGTTCCCCCGATCATTCATATGGTTGTGAAATATTGTCCCTCACTCAAAATGTTCTAAAATGTATATACCTATTTTAGAATGGTGTTCACAGTGTTCTAGAATGTTCTAACCCATTCACACTGTTCTAGAATGTTCTGCCTCATTCACACTGTTCTAGAATGCTTTTAGAATGCTGCCCCTCATTTACAGTGCTCCCCCTCATTTACAGTGTTGTAGAATGCTCTCACTCCCTTTCACTGTTCTATAAAATGTTCTACCCCATTCACACTGTTTAAGTGTGTTCCACCCCATTCACACTGTTCTAAAATGTTCTTTCTCATTCACTCTGTTTAGAATGCTCCACCTCGTCCCATGCGTCCTATTAACACTCTTTTAAAATGTTCTGCCCAGGTCACAGTGTTCTAGAATGTTCTACCCCATTCACACTATTTTAGAATGTTCTACCCCATTCACACTATTTTAGAATGTTCTACCCCATTCACACTATTTTAGAATGTTTTGCCCCATTCACACCATTGTAGAATGTTCTGTCCCCTTCACACTCTTCTTGAATGTTCTGCCTCATTCACACTCTTCTAAAATGTTCTGCCTCATTAACACTGTTCTAGAATGTTCTGTCCCATTCACACCATTCTAGAATGCCCTGTCCCATTCACACTCTTCTAAAATGTTCTGCCTCATTCACACTGTTCTAGAATGTTCTGCCCCATTCCCACCATTGTAGAATGTTCTGCCTCATTCACACTGTTCTAGAATGTTCTGTCCCATTCACACTCTACTAGAATATTCTACCTCATTCACACTGTTCTAGAATGTTTTATCCCATTCACACTCTTCTAAAATGTTCTACCCCATTCACACTGTTCTAGAATGTTCTATCCCATTCACACTCTTCTAAAATGTTCTACCCCATTCACACTGTTCTAGAATGTTCTACCCCATTCACACTATTTTAGAATGTTCTACCCCATTCACACTATTTTAGAATGTTCTACCCCATTCACACTATTTTAGAATGTTTTGCCCCATTCACACCATTGTAGAATGTTCTGTCCCCTTCACACTCTTCTTGAATGTTCTGCCTCATTCACACTGTTCTAGAATGTTCTACCTCATTTACACTGTTCTAGCATGTTCTGCCTCATTCACACTCTTTTAAAATGTGCTGCCTCATTCACATTATTCTAGAATGTTCTGCCTCATTCAAACTGTTCTAGTATGTTCTGTCTCATTCACACAGTTCTGGAATGTTCTGCCTCATTCACACTCTTTTAAAATGTGCTGCCTCATTAGCATTGTTCTAGAATGTTCTGCCTCATTCAAACTGTTCTAGAATGTTCTGCCTCATTCACACAGTTTTAGAATGTTTGGTCCCATTCACACAGTTTTAGAATGGTCTGCCCCATTCACACCATTGTAGAATGTTCTGCCTCATTCACACTGTCCTAGAATGTTCTGTCCAATTCACACTCTTCTAGAATGTTCTGCCTCATTCACACTGTTCTAGAATATTCTGTCTCATTCACACTGTTCTAGAATATTTGGTCCCATTCACACTGTTCTAGAATGTTCTGCCCCATTCCCACCATTGTAGAATGTTCTGCCTCATTCATACTGTTCTAGAATGTTCTGTCCCATTCACACCATTCTAGAATGTCCTGTCCCATTCACACTCTTCTAAAATGTTCTGCCTCATTCACACTGTTCTAGAATGTTCTGCCCCATTCCCACCATTGTAGAATGTTCTGCCTCATTCACACTGTTCTAGAATGTTCTGTCCCATTCACACTCTTCTAGAATGTTCTGCCTCATTCACACTGTTCTAGAATGTTTTATCCCATTCACACTCTTCTAAAATGTTCTACCCCATTCACACTGTTCTAGAATGTTCTGTCCCATTCACACTCTTCTAAAATGTTCTACCCCATTCACACTGTTCTAGAATGTTCTATCCCATTCACACTCTTTTAAAATGCTCTGCCTAATTCACACTGTTCTAGAAAGTTCTCTTATTCATACTATTCTAAAAATGTTTACTCCATTCACAATTTTGGTTTAGTTATATTTCTATAAACATTCTGGAGACGTCTGCCGATATTAGAATGCTGATGTTTGTTGGAGAGTCGGTGCGCTCTGGCCCGTAGGGGTTAAAGTGAGAGATGAAAGGAGGAAGAGACAAACTCAGGTCAGGGAGGCATCAGAGTTCAAAGGGTGAAAACAGCTGGAACTGAAGGTGCAGTGGAAGTTGATGAGGTGTTTAGAGGAGAAGAGGGAGGAGAGGACAGATTAGGGGAGGACGGGGAGAAAAGAGTGTAGGCTGAATAGAGGTTGGATTAAGAGAGGGAGGTATAGTCTCTCTCTTTCTCTCTCTTTCTGTTGGATGTTTGTTCCCAGCTGGTGCTATAGTCACATGGCCCATAGGGGTAGTGATTGTGGGTGTGTGTGTGTGGGGGTGTAGGGGATGTTGTGTGTGTGTGTGGGGGGGGGAGTGGCGGGTCAGAGGGTCTCTGCAAGTCTTAAAATAACTGCTCCATGTACACTCTAGCAGAAATAACATCTCAGTAAGGAGAGAGAGAGGGAAAGAGACATAGAGATAGAGCAAGAGAGGAAAGAGAGAGGGAGGGGAGATGTAAGAAAAGAGGGAGAACAGAACGTGACAGGCAGAGAGAGGGTATGGGAGGTAAAAGACGGATGTGTGTGTATGTGTGAGTGTGTGTGTGTGTGTGCGTGCCTTGGCAGGAGCCGGTGTTGAAGACAGACTCTGATGATGAAGATTATTAGGAATTTCCTGCAGCTGGGGACGAGAGAGGGAGAGACGGAGAGAGAGAGAAAAAGAGAGGCAAAGACTGAGAGGGAGAGAAAGAGGAAGAGGGAGAGAAGAGTGAGAGGACAGACAGAGAGAGAGAGAGAGAGGGAGGGAGAGACAGAGAGCAGAGCGGTGGGAAGTGAGCGCGAGAGTCAGGGGGCGTGAGTGAGAGAGAGAGAGAGAGAGGAGGAGAAGCAGCGAGACAGAGGAATGGAGAAGTGGAGCTCTGGAGAACGATGGGGGAATGCTGAGTAGAAGAAGAGAAAACTGGAGAGGAGACACAGGGCAGACAAAGTGTGTGTGCGCATGTGTGTGTGTGTATGTGTGCGTGATGACAGCTGTGTTTCTGTGGAGTGTCACTGAATGTCTCTGTGGACCCTATGACCCACTTCTACCTCTCTCTCTCTCTCTCTCTCTCCCTGCCTTTTCCTCTGTTTCCCCTTCCCCCCTCCTCCCTTTCTCTCTACCACCTCTCTCTCTCCATTCTGCAACATTATAACCACTCTCTCACTCTCTCTCTTTCTGTATGTCTACCTCCCCCTCCTCCCCTCTCTCCCCCTCACCTCACACTCACTTTCTCTCTCACTCTCTCTCTCTCTCTCTCTCCCCTGAACACCACCCCCCCCACACACACACACACCCCACACCCCCCCACCGTCACTCGCCCTCACACACTGTCAGGGCTGCTGCCTGTATCTTAGCAACAACTGCACTCTCATTTGAACTGAGTGAGTGCTTTTCCCTAACACACCCACTGAAATACACGCACTTGTGTAAACACACACACACATGCACACACATAGGCACACACGCACACACAAAGACCCGAGCTCCCTCACACTCGTGTAAACACGCGCAAACACCAACACATACGCTTGTGTAAGTACGCACCCTCAAACACACACACACACACACAGCAGCCTCAGACCCGGAGAGAAGCAGAGAGTCGGAGACGGAGGGCAGACAAAGTGTTTTCATGTGTTTGTGCGTGGGTGTGCGTTTTCATGTGTGTTTCTGAGGGCTTTCAGTGTGACCAGCCCATCGTCAGAACATTGGGAACATTACAAGGTTTCCAATAACAGTTTTGGAGTAGTGACTCACTCCGTCTCACTCCACGCCACATCGTGGACACGCTCACCTCTGTGTGCGCTCAGGCTCGGCTGTAGCGCTCACCTGGATCAGTGTTCTCAATGGAATGCTGGAGCGTTCAATAATTCTAATCACGTTAGGGAAGCTCACAAGATATTACGCAGCAAAGTCTTGTATTGTTTCGTGAAATGACGCAACCTGTCGAACTCAAACTCCAAACAAATGACTGGCAACACATCACCAGAAAGTTGTGGTGTAGACCACTATTGTAAGAAACAATGACATCCACAGCCCCTTCTCCTCAATGTTAGCACTAACAGCTGTTTACTTACCAGTCTAAAAAAAGAAAACATTGTGAGTTCATCTTAAAACTTCATCCTTTAACTCACCAAGAGCGTCTCCAGAGGAGAAAAAGTAACGCCAGTGTTAACCCTTGTTATAATGACAGCGGTGATCATTATAATGGTGCCAAGTGTTTCAGCCATGGTTGTGTTTTTGCTTCCTTTTATTGGCTGCCTCTTTTATTAATCTAACTGGGAACAGCACATCCAACATGATTAACAAGAGGTTAGAATATGCCATTGGGGCAACACTGCAGTGACTCACAATCGCCTCTTGCAGCACAAAGTGGTCTTACAAGACAGGACTGCCGGGCTAGCTGCTCAGAATGCCAGCTATAGTAGAGGCCTCTGCAACCTGATACATAGACGTGTGTGATGTACCGTCAACATTGTTATTTCTTCACATACTGTTAATTTTGGAATGTGTTAAAAAATACAAATCTCACAGACATGGGCGTGGTAGTGGGGGGAAAAGTGGACCTGACTACCCAGGGCCCGAGTAGGGAGAGGGGCCCATGAAAATCCTGTTTTTTTTTTTTTTTGCTCACGTTCCTTGTGTACTGGCATGGATAGGGGCCCACAGACGGTGAGAGCGTACAGGGCCCAGAATTTGCTGCTGCGCCCCTGCTCACAGATTGCATATTTAACACTTACAGTCTGACAGAAGGGTGACACTAAAAAGGCACCAGTCATAAATTTTCAGGACTAATTCAGTTCTTTTCTACAGCCAGATTGGGTGTTTATTTTAATCTGAAGCTTACACTGTGTGAGACATTATTTAATAAATAACATTATTTGCTGTGTCAGGACCAGAAAACTCCAATAAAATAAGACATTGAAGAGTAAGAGGCATCTGATTATTTATCACATTATGAGTAATGTGTGATTATGCCACACTGTTTTAGTGTTGGTGTGGCAGGAGCAGTTAAATACAGTGCAAGTGTGCTTGCCTGAGTCACATTAGTTACATCGGTGCAACACAGTTTGGCTAAAATAAAAATAATAAATTGACTAATTGCTAATGGCATGTATGTTTGAAGCAAATTTCTATCTATGGTTTTGTTCTTGGCCAACTATGCGACCCTAAGATCAAATGTATTGTTGGTAAATTTGTATAACACAACATAATGTATCTTTGGGCTTCTTACACTACTGTTTAAAAGTTTGGGACCACCTGTCATAATAATTATTCAGTAATAAATCATACAGTAAAGATTGAAATAATGTGAATTAGACACCAAAACTAGTATGTTGGGGATCAACATATTAAATAATAAGCTACAATTTTCTTAAATTATTACAATTTGTTGTCACAAAAATACTATGAATATCTCTTTATTTAGTGAGATTCGATTAACTCTTTTTAAATTTGAGGAATTGTGGATGTCAGTTTCATCAGGATTCATTCTCGCTGATGTACAGATCATTATACACAACACTTATAGCTCGCTTTATCCTGAAAAGTGCCTTTGCAGATTGCTGCAAACTGAAATTGCAAGATATTAGTTTCACTGTAGAATTGTTTTATACATGCATCTTCAAGGAAATTGGTTTTATATGAATGTCAGTGACCTTAAACACTTTAGTGTGTGACCTTACACAATGGTGTAATTCTGGCAGTAACGCAGGCTTTATCTTCAACCATCACCACACCTGATCCAGCTAATGTTTCCATCTGGGGTGAAAGGTAAACCTGTAGGAAGGTGGATCTCCTAGATGAGGGTGTGTATGCGTTAGGTCATTCAATTCAGGTATTCAAACCAGAGGAATTTGATCAAAAAGTGATTTGACCGGACTGGTCCATCAGCCAGCCACTGACCTTTCTTATTTTGTTTTATTTGGTTGTGGCAGAGGACAGCTCTGTCCACAGGCGGTTGGTTCACTGAGAGGCTGTGATGTTCTGTGGTGTGTCTGTTATTGGACAGTCAGTCTTTGTGAAGCTTCATGATTGGCCCACAGTCAGCAGCTGGTTTGAACCCTCAGGGAGCACTGCAGCAGTTAAAAGGATTGGCAAGGAAGAGAGGAGACAAGAGGGGGTGAGGAGAAAAGAAAAGAAGGAAAGAGGAGAGAGGAGAAGGAGGAGAGGAGCCGAGAAGAGAGCAAAAGAACAGAGGAGGAGGGAGGAGATTTAATAAGAAGAGGAAAGGAGAGAGATGGAGGGGAGCAGAAAAAGTAGTGTAGAGAATAGGGAGCAGGGGTGAAGGGGGTGTGAGAGGAAGAGAGGAGCAGGGAAGAGGGGAGAAAAGAGGAGGAGAGGAGCATAGAGGAAAAAAGAGAGGAGTGAGGCATGGAGGAGATGAGAGGAGAGTAGAGAGTAAGACATGAGAGTATTAAGGAGGAGAACACATGAGAAGAGGAAAGTAGAGAGATAAAGGGAGGAGTGGGGATGAGAGATGAGAGGAGAGAAAGGAGGAAAGAGAAAAGGGAGGGGAAGAGAAAAGATGAATAGTGTGAGATGGAAAAGGGGAAAAAGGATATGAGAAAAGATAAGTGAGAACGAGAGAAGAGAGGAAAGAAATGAGAAAAGGGAGGGGAAGAAGTGAGAATAGAGGAGTGAGAATGAGAGAAGAGAGGAGAGAAAGGAGAAATAAATGAGATGAGAAGAGAGGAGAGGATAAGAGACTGGAGAAGAGGAGCAGTGCAGTCTGAAGTGTTGAAAAAAAAAGCTCCTTTAACTGGTCATGGGCTGGAGGGAGCGGGGGGAGCAGAAGACCACCGCAAACTCTTCTTCTTAAGTCTATCACACACGTACACAGACACACACTTTGTCTTTGACTTAATCCAGCTCACTAGCTCGCGCTGGCAGGGAAATATGCAGCGCTGCCAAAACAGAGAAAAGAGGAGGAGAAGCTACAGACACACTAGCTCTCCCTCTCTCTCCCTCTCTCTCTCTTTCTCGCTCTCTCTCTCTCTCATGGGCTGTGTGGTGAGGGAAAGGAGTGTGTGTATGCTGTGTGTTTGTGTGTGTGTGTGTGTGTGTGTGTGTGTGTGTATGAGGCATGCGTGTGTGACTGTAATTAAAGTGGTGATCTGCAGTTGTGCTCGTTCCTGTCTTCAGTTGGACTGATGCTTAATTAATGAATGGTATTAATTAAAGAGAGAGAGAAAACACAAGAGGGAGAGAGAAAGACAGACAGACAGAGAGAGAGACTATAGTAATGTATGCAGCAGATCTAAGAATTGTTTTTGACACATTCAGTTGAGAAAAAGTGTGCTCATTAATGGAGGATCCTCTCACAAATGAAGGTGGGAGAGAAAGCGGTTTTGAAGGAATGCCTTTGGTTCCCTAACCTTTGGAAAGAACCATCAGCTGAACTGTTCTTTAGGAAACCAAAAGTATGTGCTGTAAGCCAGAAAGATCTCAGCATTAGAACTATTACTACACCCTCAAAATTTAAGGGCCCGTAAAAGGGGTTCCCTGAAGAAGCTTTTTTAAGGATGGTTCTTTGGAGTCAGTGAGATGTTTGTGTGTGAAGAGCACTTTGTAAGATGACCTGTCAAAGTTCATAACCCAAACAAATAGGGGGTAACATCACCAGAAAGATGTGGTGTCCATCCCATCATGAACATGCACGGTCCCTCCTCCTCTATGTTAGCGTTAGCAGCTGTTTACGTAGCAGCCTAAAAGAAACATTGAGTTTCAGCATCACACTTCATCTCTTTACTTACCAAGAGCGTCTGCAGTAGCAAGGTTAACTTTTGTTTTACTTCTTTTTATATTATTTTTTTTTGTTTGCTGTTGAATATGGGCACTTGCCGGGAGCAGGTGCAGGCAGCCATTATATTGGTCACTTGCCAGGATCTTTCTCCTTATTGCCTCGTTGAGAAAACGTTAATCCTTAAACCAACATCATTTGAAGGTTTTGTAGATCTTTAAAAGGTTTTATGTGCTCAAACATCTCATATCCATTGGTTCTTTGGGGTCATTCTATGGTGTCTTTTAATAAACCCTTGGTAAGAGACTCTATGATGATAATGGTATGATATACTATGGAAGCAACATAGTGAACAATATAGTGATATGCCTCTTAGTTGGTAGATGTACTTGTATCCATTTCATCTTTTTTTTTTGTTTGACTCTGTTTGTCTGTTAGTGCATGTTCAAGCGCGTGTGAGAATAGTAGGGTTTGTTCGGCCCAGAGCACCA
The DNA here is from genome assembly GCA_021613375.1 of Megaleporinus macrocephalus. Classification (NCBI taxonomy): domain Eukaryota; kingdom Metazoa; phylum Chordata; class Actinopteri; order Characiformes; family Anostomidae; genus Megaleporinus; species Megaleporinus macrocephalus. The sequence goes on from CM038703.1 coordinate 14,592,802, forward strand.
CAGCACATGTTTGTGCTCTACTCTACTCCCTTACTCCCCCCCCCACCAACTCTTTCTCTCTCTTTTTCTCTCACTCTTTCTCAGCCTCCCCTCTCCTAGCCAGTTAGTAATAAGAACCATGTGGGAAAGCATCAGTGATGGATGGAATTGTGTGTGTGTGTGTGTGTATAAGGGCGTGTGAGTGTGTGTGTGAAAGAGGAGGAAAGGGAGGGTATGAGAGAGTCCAGGGTATGGACTTCACAACTGTAGATGTCTGTTTGTGATTAGTTGACTTTGTGATATTTCTCCAAGAGTCTCCGGCTTTTGCGCATGCTTGCGGTTCATATGGATGCATTCTTCCTTTTTGTCTGTCACTAGTTTGTTGCACTAGAGAAAGCACGCCAAGCACGCCTTCTCACTTTCTGGACCTTTCCCTCCATCCACACAAGCACTCACTTCCATGCAGGCTTCTCTCTGTGGAGGAACACTCCGAACCTCCTCACAGCGTTCCTCTCATCCCTCTGCTGCCCCCTGCTGCTTATTATTTCCTACTCAATATTTAACTTTCCTCTGCATTGTTCAGGCTGTGAGTGTGCATATGCGTCTGTCTGTCTGTCTGCCTGTCTGTCCGCCAGCGAGCACAGTAGAATTATTTCTTTCGAAGATCTATCTTATTAAGATAGATCTTAATATTCTTAGATTTTTAATATTTCTATGCTTCTTATTCTTATACCTCTTTGGTCATTAATAAGTAATGCAGTAAAATATGCATAGGTGGATGCTGTATTGCTGTAATCAGAAGAAAACATGTACATCATTATTATTATCACTATTATCATTTTGCAATCATTGCTGTAGATAAGGTCCATTATGAATAGTGTATTATACATAGAAGGTTTTTCTCAATGAATTAATATTTCTTCATATTTTTGCTCACAAATGATTTAATATTATTATAATGACCATTCTGTATTGCTTTCTTTGCTGTGTTTATTTATTTCCCTTTTATAATATGCATTCAAATGAATGTATGTCATGTCATGCTTAATTATATGGAGCTTTGAAGAGAGGCGTGTGGGTTTGTGCTCATTATGTGTTTAAACAGAAGTTAGGCTTGAGTCTGCAGCTGTTAGGCTTTAGTCTTCAAACCATTGACCTGAAGAAAAACTGTTGGAAATAGCTGGGTGGCACTTCTTACTAGAGCAGGTTCAGTTGAAACATTATGACAGGAGTCCTTAGAGACAATGTATATGGTTTAAAAAGTTACGAAAATATATAACTTAATAAAATATCACTAACTGTATTATATAAAGTCTCATCTCTGCAATACAAACTATATTGCTAAGGTGCAGACTGTTTTCTCAAGGCATCAGCATTGGATGGAAAACTATGTAACCATGGATACCGTTCCACTCATACTCTATTGCCATGGTTACAGCTGTTCTCTAACTGTATCACCATGGTAACAATTGTCCTTTCGCCCACAGGGATAACACAAAACATGGCTGAAGCAACTGAAATGGTAAGAACAACTATAATTATTATTAAAAAATCACCCAAAAATGTGATACACGCTGCTAAATTTGTTTCTCCTTACTGGTAATTTCATTAAGTACATAGATATTTTCTGTTTCACTTCACAGAGCAACATAGCCTGCTAATTTCCAGTGACTTCAATCTTGAAATCTGTGAAGCCCCTGTTTATTGGAGTGCGTTCACAGTGCTACATAGGCTCTCAGTTATTTGCTGCCTTGGCCTAGGGCACCCAGATTGGAGGACACGGCATACATACAGTAATATAGACGTCGACTTTCAGGGTAATGAGCCGACTGTCAGGACGTCTGCGCTCTGGAGGTGTGCGTTTGGCTTGTGAAACACTGGCCGAGGAGGACTGCAGTGGGGCTGAAGGCTCCTGGATGGGAGATGTAGGGCCTGGAGTCACTTCAGCTGGGCCTATTGACTCTGGCCAGGCCACTTCACTACACTATGGATTTTATTCGCCTCCTTCACTGGCTAATGGCCTGCGAAACCCCGATGACCAGTTTCAGCGGCGGGCAAGGAGACGCAGACAAATGGACCATGTGGAACAAATGCACACGCATGAACAAGTGCACATTCAGCAGCATACGCAGATGCATACACACCAGCAAACACACTTACTCGAGCAGAACACGCGACTGGAACACTCAAACACTCAAACACATCTACAGTCTCACACACACATTCAGTTGGACACAGATGTGCTAATGCACAAGCACACACGTACAGAGATGGACAGACACATAGACTCCAGCGCATCACTCATGGAGCAGGATGCATCTCTTGTTCCAGAAGACTTGTCTATTTCTACCAAGACTGAAAAATATACCTCCCCTGCCTGTTCAACATTTCCTTTGCAAACCAGCCAACCCTCACAAAATTATTCAGCCCTGCAACATAGCCCCGCTTCTACATGTAAGGCAGAGACTGAGCAAAGAACTACCACCTGTAAACCAGGGGTGGATCGCTTACAGAACCCTGACATATGTCACAGTTCCAGTGCAAGCAACAATCTGGTCACCACCCCTATAGAGGCTGAGAGGAAGTATACCTTGAGGAGTTCTGGTCGGCCACGATTCCCTTGCCACCTTCGCAAGTCATCCCGTTTGCGTAGAGCCACAGAAGATAATGTTGTGAAAAGGGAAGCGGAACAAAAAGAGGAGGAGGAGGATGTGAACATCTGGAGAGGAGATGAGATTACGCCAAAGGGGGAATCTCCTCTTGAAGTTGCTGTGGGTGCCCCGTCCCTTGAAATTTTACCAGCATCAACTAAATTGTCCAGTGTGGTGCCAAATCACAGCGTTAGTGTGCCATATGGAAGCGAAGGCAGCACTGTGACTCACCACTCAATGAGAGGCAAGCACCGAGGTCGTTTTTTAGGCGTGAGGAAAATAGTGGTGAAAATAGCCAGAATCCCTGTGCACCTGAGCCGTCGTCAGAAAAGCTACAAGATTTCCTCCCTAGAGCCTGTGGCGGTGGGGACACGTGGGGAAGTGGCTACTGGGGTAGAAGGTCCAGAAGGCGGGACTACTAGTGAGACAAGTGCCCCCGTTCCAAAGGAGCCCACTGCTCTTTTACGCATGAAAAACAATGGGAAGAGCGTAATGGTCATGTTCCCCCCAGGTGAGCTACCCGTCATTCTGAAACGGCGTAGAGGACGGCCCCCAAAACAGGCCTTACCAGGACAGCCTGATTTGCGCGAGACTCGAGCTGGGGCTGCAAATGCTGTAGAACCCAAGAAACCACGGCGACGACGGCGAGTTAAGCTGCCATCTCCGCTGCCCTCATATGTTAATGACACCAATGACGTTAAACTAGAATATGCAGATGTTCTCTCCAAACTGGCCTTCCTAAACAGACAGCCCCCCAGCACGGGCCGGTGCTCCCCACCACGTTGCTGGACTCCGACTGAGCCTGAAACCTTTCATACATCTCCAGAGAACCCAAACCTGTCCACTCTGCTGCATCGCCTTACAGGGTTCCGCAGGCGAGGGGGTCGAGCAGGCTGTATGGGAGGGAGGGGAGGGGGTGCAGCTGGGTGCTCCGAGGCTTTTAAGAGGTCATTCAGTGATTTCTTTGAGACAATTGGCAAGAAGCGGAAAGTAACCCCGTCTGAACCAGGAACTCCACGAAAGAGGGGGAAGGGGGTCAGTGGTGGAGTTAATAGGGCAGCTATGACAGAGCAAGGTACACCTGTGCCAGGGGAAAAGGTTCGAAAACGCCGTTCACGAAAAAATGGGGAATTAAAAGGTGGTCAGGGCGTCCAGGACCAAGACTGGCAAAATGGAAATAGTGGGTGGGGGGAGAAAGGTGACACAGGCACCCCTGAAAGAGCAGGTAGTTACCAGGGTTCGTGCTCTCCTCGTGGAAACTTTTCATCTTCTGAGGCTGGTAAAGGGGGAGTGTACCACAGCCCTGCAATGCGAGGAGCTGGCAGCGGAGAGGAGTCTCAGGGATTGTTTGCAGGATACTTTCGCTCCTTGCTCGATTCTGATGACTCCTCAGATTTGCTGGACATCTCAATGTCCAGCCCTACGGGACGACAAGATGCTCGTAAACTCACTCCAGGATATGAGAGCAGCAGCCCAGGTGCAGCCCAACGCTGGTCCCCCGCTTTTCCTAAGAGAAGCCCCAAAGGAGCTGCATGTGCTGGGGAGGGGGCACCACTTTCCTCACCCCAAGCTCAGAACAACTCTACAGCTAGACCCTCTTATTCATATAGTGTTTCCCAAACATCTCCCACCACATCTTTTCCTAAATCTCCCGCTCTTTCACTCTCCCGGTCTCCCAGTTCTCCCCATCCTTCTTCTGGTGGTTTTACCCAATACCCCTCCAATTATAGTGGAAGTGCCACACAAGGGGCAGGCATCTGCCCTGTGCCTCAGCAACAGCACAGGCCAAGTGACTGCAGCTTCCCATATGGCACTAAAGCCTCTCCTGCTCCCTCTACGCAACGACAGGTTAGTTATTCAAGTTTTCAGAGTTCAGTTAAGCGTCATTATAGTGGATATCCTGGAGCTAATCAACCTCATATGCAGCAAAATGAGTCTGCTGGTCCAGCATCACCAGCTGGAAATTACATGTCAATATCAAAGACTAGCCCCTTCTCCTCATCCTCATCTCCTCCTGAAGGTTGCAGACAATACCAGTCCTCTGCTCCTTGGGGCTACAGGCAAGGGGGATCAATCTGGGGTGGTGATGGATTCGGTACTCAACAGTTCCATGGCTACTCTGAATATGGAGTTGGCAGCTCAGAGTCCAAAGACATCTTGGACATATCAAATTACACACCTCAAAAGGCAAAGCAGCGCCCCTGCCTCGAAACTCTTTCTGAGTCCTCCTCTGACTCCTCCCACACAGGAATGGGTAGCATGGGGGGGCCGTATTGCTCCAGGGATGCTCCAGTGCCTGAGGGGCAGTCTAGCCTTTCAAGCCTGGAAAAGCTGATGCTTGACTGGAATGAGAATTCTGCAGGCCCTTCATACAACTGGAGTCAGAATGTCTTGTTTCAAGGTGGGACGAAATCAGGCCGTGGACGCAGGAAAAGGTCAGAGCAGCAAAGTGAGAGGGAGGCATGCCCTTTGCCTCCGGGATCACCAGCGAGTCCTTCTATGCAGGGAGGTGGACCAAAGCGTAGTGCTTCTGCAGGCCGGCAGCCCAGGGGGGGCAGGGGCAGGGGAGGATTCTCTCCTTGCCAAAGAGACAGACCTGTACCACCCAAAGCCAAACCCCAAAAGCCTGCAGCCACAGCAGTGGCGGGGCAGATGACTTCAACAGGGGCACTATACCAGGAAACACTGGATTATTATAGTGGAGACAGCAGTAGTCTATCACCTCTCAGCCATGCCCCTGAGCCCTGTGAATATCCCTCGCCCTACTCTGCCCACACTTCTACTCCCTCTTCAGATGAAAGATTTGCCCAGATTTACCCCTCGGACTCAGCCTCTCTTTCCCCAAGTCTGTCGACTCAGTCAGATGTCTTAAAGCAGTTTCCTAAAACAGGCCCTCCCTCTCAGACATATGGACACGCGGCCAGGACATTCAGCCCTACACTATCCCCAAGCCCTCGCCTCCTGCCACAGTGTGGCTCTGCCATGAGTCCTCATCGTGTTTCCACAAAGGACCAATTTCCACAGTATGATTCCCCCAGTTACAGTGGCTCGCCTTGCTGGTATGGGCAGGGTGGGAGTGTTGCTAACAGTCCCCACAGCTATGATGAGCAGCGATCCACTGCCATCGCTATGCCCTCCCACAAACGGGACACATCACTTATGGGCCCTGGGATGAGGGTGCCATCCCATTCTCCTTATCCCCCACCTGCACACAGAGGCCCTACCATGTCCTCCTCTTGTGCGAGTGGGACTCTAGAGTCGTCTCCTCAACATGAGGAACTGGGTTACCATGGTAATATGGACAGTTTTGCACCCCTTGGGCATCGTTATGCGTCCCAAAGTGCCCGAGGTGGGGTTCTCTGCCAGCTACTGGACCAATCCAGTGATGAAGGCTTCACTGTCACCAGCCTGTAGTTAGCATTGTTGCAGCAACCAACAAAGGTGAGAAATTATTATTTTTTAATTCTTAAGACAAAGTTGAGGTCGTACATTCCTGTTACATCTCCATCCATCTAAATGTTACATTCTTGGTAATATTTAATAGTCCAAGGTACAAACACTGGGTCTCATTTACCAATGTGAAAGTCAGATTTATGACATGTTCTTAAACCACAGAATTGTTTGTACATTATGGACAGATTTATATAGATTATGTTCTACTTAGGGACAATTCTCAAATAAGAAAACATTTTTTAATAAAAAATTATTTAATAAAATAAAAAGCCTTGATTTATAAAGTCATAACAACTTAATAAGAATAAAATGTAGTGGAAATGGTACAATTATGTTCCTCAAACATCAAGACATACCCTTGAGGGTACCACCCCAGTGACAGTGTTTATACCTTGATTTTATTTTCTATAAAGGCTATACTTTCTTTAAATATTTCTTAACACTGTGCACATATAAGCCACAGTCACCTATGTTTTAAAAATATTATAAATTATTAGTTTGTCCTCTGTGCATTTTGCTCATACTTTGTCTCTTTCATTTCCACAGATGATTTGGACTACGCCCTTTTCATATTTTTGATATTTTGTAAATGAGATGCTACAGAAGACACTTACTAAGTAAGACAGAGGAGATTTGGAACTGTGGACTAAAAGCTGACTTCTCCAGCAGTGACAATCAAGATCCAGATTCGCACACATACACACACATGCATGCTCTGCGCTCACACAGTTGTGACCTGTTTACACACACACACACACACACACACACACACACACACTAACACTTACAAACACAAATATCTGAAACGCACAGATAGACACTCTCTCCTGCACAAGACCAGTTGTGGACCTTGGGTGAACTTTTTTTTAAGGATGGACGGGCACACTGCTAATATCTGATTGAAGAACTACCTGCAGAAATGCAGGAATCCTCCGAATGCAAGTATGACTCATTAAAGCTGAAACTCAGACATGCCTGCAACTGTCTGTCAAACCAATATGAGAGACCATGCAAAAAAAAAAGTTTAGGACTACACACTGATCTCTCTTTCCTGTTTTCCCTCTACTCTGATTCTCTTTCTGTGTCTCTCTGTTCTATTCTAGTCTCAACATCATCTCCGAATTTTTCACTGAAGAGATTAAATGCATATTGCCCAAAAAAACAACCACCTTTGTAGGGTGACCCTGCTACCTACTCAGACTTTACCCCTTACCCCTACCTTATGTGCTATCTGCTCCAAAATACCAGCATCTGTACATAAGTCACACCGACAGACCCAACACCAGAGGAGCTTACTACTACGAGAGCATAAGTGAAGCTTAAACAGTTACAGTGAGAAAGCATTTGCAAAGTTTTGCAAACCCAAAGCAGAAATGCCATGACAATGTTTCAGAATTGCTGTTAGGATATGTAACAGGTAATGTCAGTTTTTGATTGGATTCAGCTTGGTCCTGTGCAAATAGTCACAGCAGTCTTTTTTTAACAGGGGCCTTGTCTGGTCCGGTGGGGGTCTGTCTGAATTGAATGCCCTCTTCCCCCGCTCTTGTGCTCGGCCTGCAGCATGGTCACACCCTGCCCCAACCCCGTTCTTGTCTCTGTGTTTTCATCATTTTCTGTCAGGAGGACAGACACTCATGCACTGACCCCAAAGATGCTGCTCTGGCAAAGGTGCTGAGAGGCCAGTCCTCTGGCCATTCTGGGCACGGAGGTCTGGAACTCAGGGTGTGGACAATGCCTATTCTCCTACTCATCCTCCTCCTTCTCCTTTTTTTCTCTCTCCACTGTTCCTATTTCTTGTGGTCCGCTGTGTCGTATGGTGATTTTTTGTGATGAAATACTGTATCTGTCTGTTCCATATACTGTATCTAAGGTGGGAATATTTAAATACACATTCTGTTCTTATCATTGCTTAACCCTGTCCTGCTTCTGCTCTGTGGGATAATGGAGATGAATGGAAGAACTGCAGATAAGGAAAGGCAAGCAACGGGGAGATGGGAAATAGAATAGCAGACACGGCTTTCATTTTAAAAGCTGTTTGAAGCACATCAAGGGCTTTCTTATTGGGTTGCTTGATTGGGTTGACAATTACTACAGCGATTTTTGTCAAGCAACAACTCTCCTCCTATTTAGGTAAGAAAACAACAGCAACAGTTTAAGGAAAAATGAGAAAGCTTGAATCTCCCAGAATGGTCGAAGGTACGACAGGTACAGTCAAAATCAAGTTTGTTCTTTAAAGATCAGTTTTATTATTTATTGTCATTAAACGACTATCAAAACACTGCTGGGTGGCACAATGCAATTCTAAAAAACAGACACATCAAATCTTTATCGCTACTCATCCTACAGAGTAATGTAGACTTAGCACCGCTTCTATTCAACACATGTTCGAGCTGTTGCTTCAGTGATTTTTTGACAGGTGGAATTTGTTCCTATGCCTCACTGATTTACCACTATGAACGTTTGCCTACTTTTCTACCAGTTTGTACAAACACATACTACGTAGCCCACTTTCGTGGTCATTAAGCAAAGATTTACTATTCACGTCTCTGTTTTTCCTGCTGGAGTACATGGCTGGTCACCAGCAAAACCAGTACATTGTCACTCTCCACAAAAAAAAAGAAACATGCATCTCCAAAATGGCAAGTTTACAGGCAAACGTCCGTTACTTTTAACGTAAGTTAATGTGAAAACATTTAATCCATGTGATTTTGGAGCATTTCTATTGGTCCATTCTTATGATATTGTACACAATGTCATGCCCAAATGATGTAGAGAGGTTTTTTTTTGTAATGGAGAGGACAGGGATGAAACGCCATGCTCTGGATGCTAGTATGCTGGCCAGCGCCAAAACCAGTATAGATCAGCATGGAATACTGTGGTGTTTTTTTTAATATTATTTTTTAAGAAGGTTGTTTTGGCCAGTGAGTGGCGCCATGTGCCTTCCCCCAATATATAAAGAAGACAACAATGGTGTATATTTTGCCTTGTGCAAAAGCGACACGTGCAAAGAAAAGTTTTAGAAGAAGCTGAATAACCCCCAATGTGTCCTAAATACGCAAGCAATATAAACTAAAACAAATAAAATAGTAAGCGTGTACATTAATAACTGGTTTGAAAGACCAGCTTTCCAAAACATGAATACGTCCAATTAAGCAGTGTGTGTGAGTGAGAGGAGCGCTGCACTTCTGTCTGAGCAGCTTCTTCAGATTAGCCGCCTTGGCTGCAGCATCTGTTCTGGCAGCAGCGTTTACTGATGTGTTTTGGATTCAGTGCCTCGTTGGTATTCCAGCCGTGCAGCGGCGCTCGCGTAGGCATTTGGAACCAGGCGAGGCTTTGTGGCGTCAGACGTTGTGATCAGCGCGCACGGTTCAAACGAGGACACGAGCGAGGGCGAATGAGAAGAGGGGGGAGGGCAGGGGGACGACAAGAAAGAGAAATGCAGAGCCCTCTGTGGACGCTGCTGGAATTTAATCGATTACATCTGTTCGGCTTTCCAATATCTTGACGTCTCCGCGGATGATCGAACGGGCCTGACTCAGCCCCACGTACACGCAACTTCAGGACACGCTCGAGGGTGACTGACGTAAATGTTCGACGGCTGCGCAGTGCGCACGCGCAGAAGCAGGGCGATTTATGATGTTTCTTTACTCGTATGTTATATCATATGTTTTATACAAAGGTATTTAACTGTTTATGGAATATATATTTCATTTTGTCGGTTTAGAGTCAAGCCCTGCACGAAACTTTTAACTGCGTTTTTTCACTGATGTTTAAATCCAAATGCACACAGAGTAAAATATTTACATGTCTGTGTGATACTAAACTTGAGAGTTATATTCAACATCCAACAAATCTTGAATATAAAAAATAGAAATACGATAAAGTATGGCTTATAAACAGCAGATCAGGAATATCTGAGAACTCCCTGTTAGAAAAAAACAGTGGAGACCAGCACTACTGTACCCCAGCTAAACCAGCATATCTCTCCCTTAGGAACAAAGACCCCTCTGTATCTCCAAAATAAGGAATAAAACATACTTTAGTCAATGTAACTGGATGTTTTTTCACAAGTAAGTCAGGGTCATTTAGGTTCATCATTAGATCTCTACACAACGTAAAGAGCAACAGGAATTTTCAAATTATGTCAGAAACTAAAAAACAACAAAAATGCACATGACAGCAATATTTTGTGTTTTGATTTTTAGTTTGGTGGTCAACCAGCATGACCTTGCTGGGGTGACCGGGTAAACTGGCACTAGGCCACCTCGAACGAAATGTATGATGGTTTAGGCTGTTTTTGCAGCAAGGGGCGTGGCTAACGAACAGCTTGATTGACAGCTCTCTGCCACCACTCCTAGTCTGCTCCTACTCGCATACAAATCACTTCCCAGCTTTTATGTGACGCTAACTGAAGCAAAAACGTCACTCACAGATGGACGAAGCAATGTGCAAAAGAAGGAGCAGATGAAGGAACAATGTATGTGTATGAATAAATGAATGAATGGCAGCTACAGACAGGAGGTCTAGATTGTTAGCTCTTGGTTATGTCATGTTAGCTTTACCTGCTAAGTTTCTCTCACTCTGAACATTGGTGTGTGTGCCAGAGACAGCTGGCTTGTGTTTGGTTAAGTAATGCTTTGCTCAAGATTAGGGCTGTTCAGTTTACACAGAGAGGAGAGAAATAGGGTGAAATTGTGAGCCATTTATTAGACTTTGGGAAGACTGACAAAACATGCATTGCATTGGGGCTTTAAGATTCCTTACACTATAAATAGCAAGTATATGCCAGACACATGTTTTCATTCTTAGGGTTTTTTAAATGTGCATTGCTAATTATAATCGATTATTAAATAGTGAAAGTAATTGGTCTGTTTTCTTTAACTAAAGTTTACCATGTTAGTGGCTGCATCATGGGGTCACACCCCTAGTTTGGATGCCTGTGCACACCCTTTTGTTGTGAGTGCGCGTATAAAGAGGGGGTCGGTTAAGAATGCACATGCCGCTAGTCTAGCACCAGAGCCAATGTCCAGCTGAGCTTCTCCTCAGAGCCCTGGAGGTATGTAGATACTCCACAGGGGAGGAATGGGGGCCTGGAGCAGTGGCGGACTAAGGCGCCTTCTCCCCCGGACGGTAATGCTGGCTCTGTCGCTGCTACTGCTTCTCCAACTTCTGGTCAGCTTGATAGTGCCGCGTACTTCGGCTGGACCCGCTGAGCAGCCCGTCTTCACAATCATCAGTATAAAGGGGTCTGGTGAGTCACCGCGACCAGCTGCAGCAATGAGCGCCGATGGGCGTGTGGCGGGGGGCTCAGAGAACGGACCAGCGGCTCTGTGGGCTGAGGACGAATCCGCAGTGAAGGGCGCCTACGAAGAGGAGATTGAACTGAACTCGCGCCAGGTAATCAGAACTTTAAAGGGGAATTCCACCAGAGTTCAAAATGTCTGTACAGTTCGGTGGTTGAGATATGAAGCAAGTCTTTCAGTGCGGTTTGATGTAATATGGTGTAAAATGGTTAATGTGCTTTAAAACTTACCAACTCTGATTCCTATACAGTGGCGGTGAATGGAACCACGAGTCTCATTGTCTACAACAGCAAATTCAGCTGTTACGTTCACTATACAAAACCACCAGTGAACATTTATGATGGTAAAATGAATGATCAGTCTGATTTCTCATGTGTTCTCCTTCACAATGAGTGAATAAACTTCATAGATCAATAATGACTCTGTAAAACAATGTCTCAGACATTAGGCTGGATGTTCAGAGCTATTTCATGTAGCAACTTTCTGTGAGGAAACTTTAAGAGGCGGCTGTCTGGTTCACCCCTTCTGAACAATTCTGACACAGATTTCAGTAGAACAAAACATTTCAAATCAAGCCACTTTGAATGATTGTGTTAACATATTGTCCATTTAATTATGAAGTTCCCCTTTAAGGGTGAAGCTGTTCAAGAAAACTTGCCTTGCAGAGACATGATCAACCTTTAGACTTAACTGTACTGAGAAAAATACCCTGATTAATTCAGAAAGCCCAAGTACCTGTATAAACTGTGAGGCTATAACCACCCCATTCAGTCTTCTCACTCTGAAAAAAGTGCTCTTATCGATATTTAGCTGTCAGACAACATAAAAAAGTGTGGCAACAAACAAAAGTAAATGTTTTTTGTGAAGCTGAATATGCTTCTTTTATTGTGTATGATAGGTTAGATTAAATTGGGTTACACTAAAAGGGGAATCCCTTCTAGATAAATTAGACAAATTGGTACTCTCTCTCTCCTTCTGTGACTCAGAGTCTCTGTGACTCATCTTTTCCTCCACTGTGTTTCCTTGGTTACTACATTAGATTGGGCATTTGTGTATTTTGGCACGGAATCTGTGTATTTTCCAATGTTAGATTCTTTAACCGTTCTCTTAAAATATAGATACACCCATTTCGACCAGGCCTAAATTCTCAGGCTCGGGCAGCACAGAGAGCACATTCTATGACCCCAAAACATGCTGCAACTAGGCCTAATCCTGCCAGAGGCATTTTACTAACAAGCCCTAACCCTAAGTGGTTGTGATCCAAAAAAGCCTTATGAGTCCCACTGTTGTTTGTGAATTGTTAATGTTAAGTTTGCAGTATCAGTATTGCAGAGGGACACATATGAGCCCTGTAACACGTCACCCATTTTTGGATATGTGCTGTGAGCATTCTGACCAGTCCCAGCTGTCCATATGACTTTTTCTGTAGCTGTTTTGATGAAAAATGGCATTTCTGTGATCCATCATAGATAATTTTACAGGAATGGTCGCAAAGTGATACTGGCTGTGGTCTTATTTCTATATCATAAAGTCCTAACTGGCGTATGTTTGTCTGCAGGTCACTGATAGAAAGTTAATACTTCAGCCATGGGCATCGGGACAACCCTCTTTCAGCACTGAAATGCAACGTCTCACACAGCTCATCACTACACCAGAGGTATACACTCTTTCAGACACTCCCACACAGAGAGATGGGTGGCAATTAAAGGGAAAAATCTGGTGGGAAACATAATAAGTAGCCTGGGTAGCTTGAAATTTACATTCACATAACTTCCAGTTTTACAGAAAACTAGATCTTTGTAGTCTTAAAAGCAAACGTTGTACAGACCAATACAGTCATATAACATTACAAACAACAACAGGGTAAGTAACATAACCAACGTTAGCTAGGTTGTAGATTAACAGACTTTCGCTACAGTTGCTACATAAACAAATGGGACAACACAATACTGACTCATTGGTTTTATGAAACACCAAAAAAAAATAATGTTACTCAGCTGCCCAGCAATAACAGAACAACCTCCTAATTCCCTTTTTATGTCGTTTTTTTGCCAGCTTTGCCAGTTTTTTTCTCATTTACAGAACCAGGACTGAAAATGAACACTGGATTTTTTTGTTCCACATACAGAACGCACATCTAGCAGACTGTAAGCAGATATTCACTGAATTTGATCAGATGTGTTGGATTAACATTGGTTAATTTGCCCTTAAGTTAACAGAATAATAATATGTGTTTTTCAAACATTTATATTGGCCAGATTACTGTGGCCAGATTTACAGTGAATCAATCCACAGCCACCTAGAGAGGAATAATATGGTAGGGTTGCAGCGCATAAACTCCTCATTACAAAGACGAATGTTCATTTGAAAGTTTAATGGTGCAAAAACTATGAATACTGGTCTACAGAGTTGTGGAGAAAAGATCAGACGGTTTATTCTTTACAATATTCTTAACAAGTGGGTGAGTGCATGTGCTGCATGCACCAAAAGTTGGTCGGCCTGAGTGTTTAACTCCTGCAGTGAGGGTGTCCAGTGGACATAATATGCGTGAGGACATTTTGTATAATGTCTATTGCAAACCAATAGAAAGTTATTCTGAGTGATCAGCTTTGATGGGAGTGGTCTCTCCCATGATGACCGTGCCCTGAAAGGGTCACTGACTGGTTTGATGAGTATGAATAAAACATAAATCATATGCATATGTCCTTCACAGCCACCAGAACTGAATCCAGTAGAATGCCTATACGTGATTTGGTTAGACAGCATTCTCTAGCATCATAGCAACATTATCAAAACATAATTTAAGGGAATATCTTGCAGAAGCATGATGCTCTGTCTATCCAGCACAGTTCTCAGCAGGGAATTCATGTCTCAGGTGTATTGAAACAGTCCTGGTGGCTCAACACCTTTCCAAGACACTTTGTGTTGGATTTTCCTTTAATTCCATCTGTGCATGAATGGATGTATACACATAGACACAGTACAGTAGGTCCTTGTGTTCTGTTTCTTCAGGTGAATTGTTCCAGATGGCTTGAATCAGATGGGTCTCAGCCTGTAGGGGAAGGTTCTGAGACTCTTTGTATAAACTACTGGACAAGGGCCAGTACTTGTGTGGCATACTCCTTCAGGTAAATACATTCATGTATTCAGGTTGTAGTTGGTAGTTTTTCATAGGTTTGTAGTTTTTCTATCAGAGTTCTGAAGAAATACTACAAAAACATGGATTGATAGGCAGATTTATCTGTTGTGCTTTACTTAAGAGAGTAAAAAAGACACTTATAAAGACTTAAATGAAGTTAAATATTGTGAAATTGGGATCTGATGACATCAATTATTTTGATCTTTAGGCGGTTGATGAGACACAGCAGGGGATACATGCAACTGTTTAAGGCAGTGAGTCCTTGTGACCAACATGGAATATTCCTGGCTTATTTGCATTTATGTCTATATGAAGCTAACTATTTAGAAAATCATTGCCATTTCTTCTTATTATTTATATAAAAATAATAATAATAGTAATAACCAACCAACTTGTCATTTGTAAAAACATTATATTAGTATATCCAATAAATGAATTGAATTGTGTAACTTTAAGAATATGTAAATGTGAGAATAAATGAAAGTAAAAATATAAGTTCCTCACCCCCCACCCCCAACATAATCTGAAATATTTAATTGTGTTACCCTTTTGCAGTTAAGGTCTGTCTGAAGTTTGCAAAACAAGCAGGATGTGAAAAGGGCTGTGTTACAGAGGATCACCCGCATCTGCTGCCATTTTCAGTTCCTGTTTGTTTTGAGGTCTTTTTGTCTTCAGCCTTCTCTTTAGGAAGCAATGTCAGGAGTTGGACTTGACAATTTAGTCCCTGGTAAATGTCATAGTCAGTTTACAAGTTTGCATTTGGGTTGCTTTTCTTTTTTAAGGTGAAGCACATAAAATGTTTTTCACTGAGTTTGGAGGCATCTGGCTAGATCTCAGCATTTACACTTCATTGAGCTGTACACTTCACAATTCGTCCTCCTGCTGCTGTCAGCAGTCAAATAATCAGTAAAGATGAGAGAGGCAGTTTCACTGACAACCACTACCAGTAGAGTAATGTCAGAGCAAAATGCAGTATATGAATGGAATTAAGGGAAATTATATGCAATTGTGATACCTGTGATTAAAATATAGCCCTGTTATTCTTTGGTTATTCACTAGTATTGTGCTCTTCAGTGATTTGCTAGGTTGTTTGCTATTGCTAAGCTCATCAGTTTATTATGAATTTTCATAATTTGTCTTGGTTTCTGTGTGACCTATTCTATTTCTGATTTATATTTATAAGCACCGACATATTTGCTGACAGACAACAACAAAAAAAACCTTAAATGCCTAGATTTGATGCCTAAAATTAACTTTCGGGAGCTCTCTTGTTTATTAAAGGAACCTTAATATGTGACTTATTTCTTATTAGCTGAATCTTGTTTCTACAGAAAACCAGTAAACATGTACAAAGTATACCCTGTATATACTGAATACTCTGTATGAGAGGCAGAGCAGGCTAGGAGTGTTAGACAGAGAGCTTTCAATTAAGCTGTGTTTTAACGTATATACATATATATCATATTTTGCATGCAAACATTGCAGGATGTTTAATATAACAGTCAGGTTTTGTATAATCTAAACAGTTTTAATATTTTACACCCTGGGACTTTATCTAACGATATAATGACATTTGTCAAGTCAAGTCAAGTCAAGTCAAGTCAAGTGGGTTTTATTGTCATTTCAACTACATACAGAGTACACAGTGAAACGAAACAACGTTCCTCCAGGACCAACGTTCCTCCAGGACCAACGTTCCTTCAGTTGACGATTTGTCAACTGAAATAGGAGACAAGTTGATAAAATGGAATCTTATCAGTCCAGGTACAGGCACTTTAGATTGCTTATCTCCGAAGCCTCTTTTAAACTGGTTTCAGTCCAAGTTCCTTGCACTCATAAAGAGGTTACTGGCTCATTGGCTGATATATGTAATTTTTAGTCATTTAAACTTGAGTTCTGTAAGCAGTGTTTTAGAAGACTACATTTACAGTGAATTTAAAAAACTATTTAATTTATTTCAGAATGTAAATAAAACATGTCTTATTGTGATTGGATTTCTCTTCAATCTCCATTAAACCTTATTTAGTGACTCAACTTATAACAAGGAATGCTCTGAAACATTTCCCATCCCATGTGCTGAGAGAGTTGGTCTGTAGCATAGATGTGTTTTAGAGAGAGCTGGCTATTTACTAGGGTAGTGTTTATTTGTTAAGCAAAGGGGAACGACTGTGTTATTTACATTCCCAGGGAAGAATGAGGTTTGGGGTTTTCTGTTCTTTCTGTTGAAATACTGCAAACTGTTTCATTGCATTCTGTGAAGGTTTAGTTCAGCCTTTTATTGATAGGAGTTGTTGAGATCTATTTTCAAGTGAGAAAGTAAACACAAGTGAAAGTACTTTTACTTAGATCTGCTCGAGTAGAAGTTAAATGTTCCTTCAAGAGATTTCTGTATAAACTTGGTTAGCATTAGCATCTAATTGCAGTCATTTACAAAAGTTTGAACACCCCTCATTAAATTACATGGGTTTGCTAAGTGAAAAAATAAGTTAAAACATCCTTTACAGGGAATTGAATTATGACAATTTTTCTTTTTACAGTCTTTGCTGAGTTTAATTTTTTGGAAATAACACATATCATCACTGTCCAAAAAATTATCTTCAAAATAGAAACCTTATAAGAGAAGCCAGAAACATTGTCAACTGCAGTAGTATGCAAATTGGACACCATTGGTCAAAATCTAAGATTTAAGCCATTTCATTTGGTTTGAAATGCTCATAGGATTGCTAGAAAGGCAAATCAAACCCATCGTTTGACTGGAAAACCTTTAGGAAGATTTAGTACATTCTGGAGTGGTGGTGCACTGTTCTATGGTGTGGCAACACCTGCACCAATAGGACCTTTATTGAAGAATTATCAGAAGAAAACACAAAATTTTAGTCAGATGTTTGCAAGGGAACATCTAAACAAGCCTGATGCATTTTGGAAAATTAGAAAAGCTGCAATCTAAAATGTAAAAAAGTTACACTTTTCTGCTGCTGTGAGCAATAGCATGTTTGGAGAAACAAGAACACCTCTCATCATGATTTGGGCTGGTGTTGCAGCCAGTAGAACAGGTAGCATTTATCTGGTAGAAGGGAGAATGTTTTCAGTTAAATACCAACAGCAGCCAAAAGATGATTTGGGTGAAACCATGACTCTGATCAGAGAACAGCTCTTTATTTAGCGAAATAGTAGAAAGGCACAGAGCTAGTGGGGGAGGTCACCATTATCCATTCCCTTCCCCCCTTCACCCCCTACTCCTCCACACATGCTACAAAACACCCTAACTAAACCCCCTCCTCGACACAGAATAACCCACCAAGCAAATACCCATTAACTAACAGTAACGACATAAAGAACATACATAGTCCCCTCTTTAAAGGGCACATGCCTTTTATGATCCTTCCGATCCTCTTGGTCCTTGGAGGTCAGCGCCACTTACAGCTGTCTGTTGAACTAATGAAATAAAAAGTGTTTGTTTCCGAACTCATTACAGTAAAAATATTGAAAGAATATAGTATGTATGGTGGTTCAGTACATTTTACCACAGAAATCAAAATAGATTCTATTAACTGAGACAAGACACTGACATCTTACTTGCACTCTTCTCTTTCTCTTGATCCCCGTGTAGTCTGAATGAAAAGGACACTGTATTTGTAGACTCTACGTTAAGCAAAGGATGTGAGGTGCATCGCTTTGACCCCAGCAGACGGCTCAGGCAGTCTAGTGGTTCTGGACTGGGATCCATCCAGCATCATCAAGCTTGGCTGGATTGGAGACGCCCCCACGCTCACCCTCACAGAGGGGGGTTGGGTTCTATGCCTCGCAGGCTGGTGGACATCATGGACTCTCTGGGTCACAGAACGGTACTGACACACATCTGTCTTCTCATTTTCATTCTAATAGCAGCACAGAATCCCCTGTCTGATGCTTTATCACCATGGAGATAGTGTCTGTGGTCACGCATGGCTACCATGGCAACAGTGTCTGGTGACTCATATAGCGATGTGATGTCCACAGGGAACATGTGTATGTTGTTAATCTTTGATCATTAGATAGAGACTGCACTCTGTCCATGGGGAACACATGGGTTCTTTAGTGGAGAATGCCTCATTTCACTTTCTCTCTGACTGTCTTTCTACTGCCTTTGCATGTACATCTTCTTTCTCTTATACAGCCTTCAGTGTGTATTGATTACATTACATTCATTGACTACCTGTTTAAAACTCTATTCAGCGGAGGTGTAAATATGCATTGATGCATACCATTAGTCTCAAGGTGGCAACTCAAACAAATAGATTTTTTTCAACAACGTCAATTATAATAACCTTCCATGTAGTTCGCACTTTGCATTATTTTAAACGCAAAGTAATATTCCCAGGTTATTTTCCGATGTGTGCGCTCAATGTATTTTTTAAAGAAATTCTGAATCTAAGCTGCAGTGAAATTTCACGTCATGATAGACTGAATCTTTCGTGACAAAATCAAATCATTGTGAGGGCAGAGATTTGCAGCCCTAGTGATCAGCAAAGATCAGCAAACAGATTACAATGTCAATGCATTCAGAATACTTATAATTGAAAGGCTTAATATTGATGTATTTAGTCCTTTAACTTTCATGTCAATCTACATCCTAAGACTTAGAATTCAGTCTGGTAGTTGATATTATTAAGTTATTATTAAGTTATTAAGTCTGTACCTGCTCATGGTTCCATGAATATTGAAGGTAATGACAGTGTGATGGTTGTATCACAGTCCATGGTATCAACAGTTCACCATAGTTTTAAGGGTATTTTGTGCAAGTTACATTATTACATCATCTTAAAAAGTAACTTTAAAAAAAACTTCTTATGCTTTTCCATTTTTTTATCTTTCCTTTAGTGTGTTGTAGCTGTTTTTGTATGTAAACAGTCTGCAAATTTCTAAAGCTCAAAGTACATGCCAAAGGTAGAAACTCTGTCCTACAGAAACCACTTCATCAGCTGCCTGAACAGAAACGCCTCATTAAAACTCCAATCCTTTATCTGTTACAAGGTGACGTCCTCAGCAATCCTTATTGCCCGTTACACAGTTCTTGCGAGAGGTCTTGTGCCTGATCTGCCAGTTACATAGCGCTAGGGACCCAGTGTGACAATGACAGAGATATCTTTCTCCCTATTTTAAGTCATTGTACCATCAGAATGATTTGAAGCTGTTATTTAAAGGTAAAATAATGTTAACAGTTCTGGTTGTCTGTCGGGTCTTGCATGTTGTTTAAAGTCACATTTTCTGTGTATATTTAAATATATATTTTTTACTCCAGTTTTTCTCTTTCCTTGTGCCTTATGCAAATCTTATATTTAACCTCAATGTCTCCTGAAAAGCTATTAACTTAATATCTATCTTGACAGGAAACTAATAAATGACGGTTTGCATCTGATTTTTGCACAATTCTGTACATCCTAAGGCTCAGTATTCAGTAACTTAATGAAAAACAATGCAAAATGGTTGGGTAATTTTTGTCTGAGTTGGTCCATATGTGTTAAGGGCTGTATTTCAGTCCATGGTAATCAGACCACAGTGTTGCTCCATAATCTTTGAATATCTAATGATCATTTTTGTTGAGTGGAAGCTGCTGGAAAACTGCCCTAATACATAACACAATTATTTTTTTCTGTGAATTTTTAATCTGTTTTATGTCTTTGCTTCTGTAGTGCATGATGGATTACTGCTGTTTTGTATTTTAAACACAATCCTTCTGCATATATATGATCACTGTCCATTAATTACAAGTCTGGTTTTGTGTGTGTAGGTGGATGTTCTGCGAGCGAATCTGGAGAGTGCAGAGTGGCGTGTATTGGAGAGTTGGGTTGAGGATGGAACTCTCAGAAGGATCAATCAACTTATTTTGACAATACACCTACAGTGGGCGGGCTTTGAAGTGAGTGGGACTGAGGTGGAAGTAGTACGGTTCTGGTACAGCGTACTGAGTATGCTGCACAACTCAGGGTTTCGTCTCGCTGACTCGGCTCACGGTCGTGGACACACAGTACTGAGGCATGAACTTCCTGACGCTCATAGCTCATACACGCTCAGCTGGGTCAGGATGAGTGAGCAGCTCTAATCTCTGCTAACGAACCCCCTCCCAGACGCATCACTTCTCATCAGGAGGCACAGCTTTTGACTCAGAGACAGAAGACCACAAGTAGTGTGATTGTGTTGCATGAAACTGCTCCAAAAGCACAGGCAGATAAAACATCAGGTGATCTTTCAGAAGAGGGCTTTTGTTCTTATGTGACAATATATATTTGTGGAAGTACTGGGGGGATTTTCATTCTGCATATCATGACCACTAATTTGACTGTTGACTGAGGGGTCACAGATCCTTGGATGTACTCAAGATTTCAAGTTAACTGCTGTGAATAAAAAGTTTATATTATATTATAGACTTTTTCTGAAGGCTACCTTTATAGGGACTTCATAACACATGCCTAAGATTTGAATAAATTAGCTGTACATGAACATTTCTGAACATCGTATGTAGTTAATTGCAAAATGACATAAGATGAAGTGTAATTGTATTGACTTTAAGCTAAAACAGTGGACACTTATGTAACACTTATGAAGAAACATTCCCAAGAAATGGAACTTATAAAACAGTGGTCCGGTTCAGAACATTATCAGTATTCAAGGGATTTAATTGATATTGCGATGATGTAAGTAAGGTGATTCAATAGTCTAACTTTCAGAAAACCAAAATCATATGAAAGAGTTTGCTAATGTTAATGTTAGTGATGCACCTTTATGTTACATTGGACTGGAGGAGTCTAATGGCTAAAAACAACATTAATAATTTTTTTTTTATAAAAATTAAAAATCTTTCAAGGATCAATACCATTGTGATACTGCAGTGTATCAATATGTTCTTGCTCCAGTAAACAGTGCTGTATAATTTTACATGAGTTAAAGCACACAAATGCCATGTATTTAGGGGAACTATGTGGCTGCAGGCATGAGAAACTTTGTATTGTCTGCAGCCACACAGCACTCGTTAATCATGATTTATCATCAAAATAATAATGACAATACATTACTTTTGATACTTAAATATGGCAAATAAATATTTTTACTGAAAAACAGTATTATGTATATGTTTATTTTTTACTATAGAGGAAATTTTGCATATAAATATCACTTTAGATTGACACCTTACATGGAATATTCCATAGAACTAATATGTGGGGCTCTTAATGTCTCAGATTTTTTAATTATTTTATTTTATATTTATATTATATTATTTTCAGTTATGAGTTATATTAGTTCATCAGTTATGAAGTTTTCTAGTTTTATTCTTGCAGAAGTCTATGTACATTTCTATACCACACAAAGCAGTTCTTCGCACGCTCCAGGGGGAGCCCTCAGTGCCTGCTAGGCCTTCAGAGGCGGTGTATTGATTTCTGGCAGCCAGAAAAAAATAATGTTTGGTCTTGGTTGAAAACAAAAGGGTTATGGTCAAGTAAGCTCTCCCTTTGATAACATCGGATTAACTACCAACATAATAAAGACGTCACATTAGATGCAATCAAGTTATGATCTCTAATGAGTGGGCCCAATTTGAAGACCCACTATGCTTTATGGAAGTCCACAGCTATATACTATATATATGCATATGTATAGCTGTAGTCTACACCAGGTTTCAGTCAACTCTTAGAAAGTACCTTAGAACAGCTGTTGCAGCAAAACATATTTAGACTAAATTTCGCAAGCTTTAAATAAAACATGTCTCAGCAACATGGAAGCAGTGGGTCTTGCCATCCCCTAAAGATGTCTACATATACGTAAATTATTTACAAACTTTCTGATGATACCTGCTTAATTATTAACAATATAAGGTAAGAGTAGGTGTGGTTAGTTTAGGAGTAGGTGTAGGTCCTGCCTTGGTCAGAGTTAGGCTTAAGCTTAGGATAGATTTAATAGAATATTTTACATTCAATTTCAAGTCCAGTCGAATTCAATTGATATATAGTTGAACGGTAATTTAGGATACATAGAGTTCGTTTAAAGCATCTAACTGAACCATCCAAATAAATGCAGGTCACCTGCAGCCATATGTTGTCCATACATGATAGATAACAAAGACTACTCCAACAACCCCACAGCCCAACACATTATAGCACACACAGCGCTGCTGCACAAGCTAACAACAAAAACCATTTCAAAGTCTCCTTTGCGTCCATGACGAAGAAAGCCAGTAGTGAGGTGCTACAGTATTTATGGTCTGAACTCAAGGCCTAGCTTGAATAGTCAAGGTTTGCCACTGTCAAGCTCATTTGAGGTGTGAATAGAATAGAGTACAATGTGTACTTTCAAGTTTATAGTTGTTAGTGCCTCTGTTTACCCGCTTTGAGGCCTTGAGAACAGTTCCAGAAGACTATAGTGCGTGAAGTTTTGAATTAGTCTGATTCTGGTTAAAACTGAATGACATTCAAAGTGTTCCAATGAAAAGGAACACTGTGTAGTGATAAATGATTAAACTACAGTTCCATGCTGACACAAGAAACCCCTTTCATAGTGTAGACTGAGGTATTTTAAATGAAGTTGGAGCACCACCCAATCCAGAGTACAGATGCAAATGCAATTTTATTCATGGCACAGTGCACATTTGAAAAATAAGCTTAACGTTAGTCACTGTTATTAAAATAGTGAGGCTTTCTTTTGTTCGCTCTTTCTGTGTGGTATGAGGTACCATCTAGTGGTGGAGGTTGGCGCTGCAGATATAATACACAGGCCTATTATACAGTTTGTGCCTAGAGCTAAGTCAATAGCAGCGTTCTTTCATTCCTGTGGCCTCTGGTGCACATTTCTGCTGTGTTCAAAGCTGTTTCCCATCGGATTTGCCATGGGATCTATAGCATACACATTATGGCTGAAGGGCATTGGAGAGTTCTGATGCCAGACCTTTAAGTAAAAATCATGAAACATTTATGGAGCTGTGTACAAATGCTATGGTAAAAAACTAACAAAACAAAAATAACATTTTGATCACTGTTATTTCTATACAAGTACACCAGGTCTGATGAACTGATTTCACTAGCAGGGGTAAAAAAAAATACATACATTTTTTTCAAAATTTCCATCTAGCTTAGTCCTTCAGAAGGAAATCATTGTGAGTGATTTGCTGTGAAATGTTACAGATTTCTGCCATTGATAAGAGGGGTCACAATGTCTTTAACAGAAATATAGTCATCTACATTGCCTTCTGGTTTTTGATGCTGATAAAGGTAAAATGGTAAAAAAAAAAAACTATAAATTTAAGTTTTCTTTGTTTAACGTATCCATAAAAAGTATTTGATGTTGCTGCATGATGCAGAGTGAACAAGGGACAACTCTATAATGTATAGAAAAGTCTTACTATGTACCTGAATTATAAGACACTTAGTTTACTTTAATGTAAAAAAAATGACATGTTTTGTCTATTCATTTTTGGTAAAAAATAAAAAAGTCTACTTTTTATTATTACTCATTGTTGTGAGATTTCAATAAATCAGTGCATGGGTTTAATAAAAAGCTAGAATTTTGCAGATCATTTTTAGATGCTAAAACAGTGTTATGAACATTTTCACATCTCTTCCACAAACTCAGTTGCACATTCAGACTGTTTACATGCAAAACCTTCCTGGCAGATGGCATTCAGAGATAGTTCAACACAAAGTCATTCTGTAGAGGAAATGCAGTAATTAGGCTAAATCTGATAACTACTTCAGGCATTTCACATTCTTTTCCCAGAGTCCATTTCAATGTTTGAAACAAATCACCGGAACTGGGTCTGAATTTGTGATCAGTAATCAGTGGTACTTTTTTAAGTAAGCTACGTTCATTTCTAGGTTTTCATTAAAGCCTAGAAATTACTCATTACTGCACACGTGATTGCTATGGTTGTTCCTTAAGCTTCAAGGGAAAAAATCAGATGCATGTTAAGAAAATCAGATTCAACTGCTTATATCTAAATCTAAATGAATTCCAACTGAAATGGTTTAATGTGTGAACTGAAATGTTTTCAATTAGTTAAACGTTTTGTTTTAGGTCGTTAATTAATTAATTATTTTTGTTTATGCTGATATAAGAAATGGCGATCCAAGAGCTGTTATGTTTCTCGTCCTGTGGCCTCTAACTACAGTCCTGTAGAGCTCAAACCAAGCATTTCGCCATGTTTCTGATGTGTTCGAGCAAGCCCGAAGGTCAGGAATGCCCGGAACTCCCTCTGTAGACGGGGAACAGATGTTTTCACCCAGTACGGGTGGAGTCTGCTGAACTTCACAGACACATTTCCAGGCCCACCCATTCTGTACATGACTGGCAGTCGCATTAACCAATCGTGTCTCAGGAGCCACTCGCGTTGTCCAATGAGAAGTTAGCAAATCCGGGCCCCTGAGGTTGGAGCTCGGCGGCTCTGGTGACGGTAGATGCAGACATTTTTCTCGGGGTAGAAAATAATGAGCAGTGAAATTAAGTAATGTTACGGTAACTAGAAGTAAACGACTAAACCAACTTCGGCAGCGAGGACTAACATCTTTTATCTTCTGGTAAGAGAAGTCAGTTACTGTTCTCTCTTTTATTCCAGAAGCTAATTAGTTGAGTCAGTTTGTGCTTTTCATCTGGTTAGCTAGCTAGCGGGCTAACTTACTTCCTGCTCTGGACGTTTAGGGTGGGCCGCAAAGTTTTGCCTTCTGTAACTCAAGTAAAGTTAACTAAACTAAGCTCGTTTAGAGTATACTTTTCCTCGAATTGTTCCATTATATGTGGACAGCTAATTAGTAACGTTTCTTTTTGTTTTAAATCTTATTGCTAAAGTCAAGCCTTCTAAGAACCGTGTCGTGTTCTTCTAAGTAACGTACTGTATTATTAGCTGACGGTACGCTGCGTTAACTGTTTACATATTTGGCTTTAGCTACCCCTAACTTGCATGACATTAATGTAATGTTTTGGTACTCATTTAACCGACCCAATGTCTTCTAGCTAAACTCCTCAGTAAATCTCAGAAGGGGGATTGATGAGTGCTGCTGTGTCGCCCAGCCCTGCTTTCAGACAGAGCTTGTCACCTTCCTGCATTGTTTACCAACGTGTTTAACATTTGAAATAGCTGAGCAAAGTCATCTGATCAGAAGGACTGAGGTCTGATTAAACTCTACAGAGGAGAGATATATCATACTAATTGACGGTCCTTCCAACCAGTATTGAATGCAATCACATTAAAATGTTATTCACGGCAAGTAGTGTTTTTATAATGTATCTCGTCCCACTCTGCACAGGGAGGGATTTAATGAGGTAGAAATGTTAAAGACATTACCGTAAGCTTTAAATATGTTTTCAGATCTTTGTTTGCCGTGACTGAATGACTGGAACACTGAACTATTTCCACTGTGAAACCCTATCACAGAGTAGCTCTTCTGGTTCATTGCTAGAGGGAACAGCACTGCACAGTTCTTGTTTTGTCTTCCACAGGGCACCAAACAGTGTTTCATAGTTAACTGATTATGCAGCATTTAGGGATTTAAGCTTATTGTGGTGGATTACAGTTCGTTTTGTGAGAAGCTGCATTATATTTGATTATAATTCCTATATCATGATGTTTATTGCCAAGTTGTTGCCAGTACATAGCGTTTGCTTACCGCTGAAGCTAAAAAAGTGAGGACCATGATTCTAAAAAAACCTTTTGTTCCCAATGACAGAAAATATAATTTGCTGAAAAAAATGTATTGTATAAAAAAAGTGTTCTAGTGGTTTTTATTGCACAGGGGAAATTCAGCTATATTGGCCTATTTCAGCCTTTATATATTAAGTCAGTTTGCAAGACTGAAGCATGCCCTGCAGTTCCATGATGCTGGAAAAATGTTATCATTCACCTCACAAATCACAGAGTATCAAAATGCATTGCTTTTATGGAACTTAAATTCAGTTGAGTATAAAAAAAATCTGCATGCATGTTAACTTCAGTGCTTCTTGATAACTCATTTCTGGTTTGAAACAAGCTCATTTTTAGATATTTATTAAAAATATGGTATTAAATAGAATTATTGTTCAGGAGTGTCACAGACAAGGTTTTTATATTGGTATTGAAAATAGCTGATGCCCAGCTATACCGATGTGTCAACACTCCGTCTTTGAGCATACCCCATTCTGTTAATTACTATAGCAAACACAGAAATCAACATTTAGGTCTAGACAGCTATATGATACTACTAATCTTAACTGCTTTTACAGACACAGATGATTCTGTTTCACGAAGTTATGTGATAGAGTCTTAGTGCTAAAATAAAGGATGTAAGCTTTGTCTAAAACGGAACATGTGCAGCAGTTTTGGTTCTGCTTTGAGCACTTGTCATTTTGGTTCTGTGTTTCTGCATGTGCTGGCTCAAAGCATCTGGCCATGTGGATGGAAAAAGTAGTGTCTGTGGTGACAGTGTCCAAAAAGAGCAGGAACACGGATGTGGTGGAAACCACTGGACAGTTTTACCTGAGTATCTGTTGCACTTGTTCACCTTTGCTGTCTACTGTCCACCAGGGAGGAGAAAGACAGAGAATTCATCATGCCTCTGGTGATGCGGAACATCGAGCCGCGGCACCTGTGTCGCCAGACCCTGCCTGCGGCGGTGAAGAGTGAGCTGGAGTGTGTGACCAACTTCACGCTGGCCAACATCATCCGCCAGCTTGGCTCCCTCAGTGAGTGGCTCTTTCTACAAACTGTGTAAGGCTTTTGGTCTGACTGTGTATGGCTGACTATTCATATCTGTGTATGTTATGTTCCAGGCAAATTTGCAGAGGATGTGTTTGGCGAGCTGTTTGTCCAGGCCAGCTTGTTTGCAGAAAGGGTGAACACCCTTGGTGAGAGAGTGGACAAACTGCAGGTCAAAGTCACACAGCTAGACCCTAAAGAGGAAGAAGGTAAGACAGAGGGACCAACCAGAACAGCATGCTATAATATCTGATGTATATTTATAACACAAACAAACTGTATATCTGATATTACTAGATGTGGCCACAAAAAGATTACTTCGTATGCATGTGCATGTCTTGGTATTATAAATAATAATTTTCTGTAGGTAGAAACAGACTTAATGGTTTTGATGGCAGTTGTTGCCTATCTAACCAGTGTCTGTCTTACTGTATTGTAATTAAACCTGATTTATTTACAAATGCATTTTTTGTTTCACTTTCACACTTGCACTGACTTGCTTCCTTGTTTTGTTGTATAGTTTCTCTGCAGGCCATCACCACTCGCAAAGCTTTCCGCTCTAATCTGATCCAGGATCAGCAGCTTTTCACCCGGCCTTCTCTGCCCCAGCCGGTGCAGGATACGTATATGACCTGCAACAAGCCACCTCCACTCACCATCCTCAGTGTTTACAGGTATGTGTATTTATAGGTAACATACAGAGACACACATGCTTATATCTACACTGGCTACAGCGTGAAAAGATCTTGGGGTCCCATCTAAAGCCTTTAAAACAGTGTTGGTTGTGCAACTTTAGAGGTATTTCATCTGGTGGTTTCCAAGTTAAGCCTAAGAGGCAGAGAAAGAATGAGGACGTTTGCTCAAAGTGTTCTGTGCCATCGCCACAAGGGCTTGTGTTCAATCTTTAATATTATGTCAATTTTAAGGTTAAAACATTCTAGTTAAGGTAACATTAGTTCAAAGCATTTGATGACATGAAGAAAAGACACTGTTCCAACTGTTTTGAAAGCTCACTGTCAATCAGTCTGCTGATTTGAAGATTTAGTTCAGTCAGATTTCGTTATATGCTATGCCTTAAAGCCACTGTCTAGTATATATTGGTGCCTTACACTTTTAACCTTATTAATAAAATGTATTACCTGTAAGATATGGCTTTATTAGTTCAATCTAGTAAATAATAAAACCTCAAGTTAAAGCCTGTTCCTGATTGGCTGGATCAAAAGAATTGCTTTAAAGAGGGGCACCATATTATAGACGGGTTGGAAATAAGCTCAGCAGGAGGGATGGTGAACACTGTTCCATTGGTTAGGTGTCTCTCTAAATTTTGTTTGTATGTCTATCTCTCTTAGGGAGGATGGAAAAGAGGCCCTTAAATTCTACACTGATCCATCTTATTTCTTCGACCTCTGGAAAGAGCAGATGTTGCAAGACACCAAAGACATCATGAAGGAGAAACGAAAGCACAGGGTGAGACATTCAACAACATGCAACATCAGAATCCTAATACATAGTGCTTTTTTCCCTTTCTTTTTTCAAATGATGTGTTTGTGTAAGTAGAAGGAAAAGAGAGAAAATCCAAACCGAGGCAACCTGAATCCTCGCAAGATCAAAACCCGTAAGGAGGAATGGGAACGCCGTAAGATGGGAGAAGAGTTTGTAGTCCCTAAGCCCGATTCTGGGTAAGTAGAAAAGAACTGATTGAGACATGATACTGCATGAAGAAGCTTTTTCTATATGTGTGTCATATTGTATGTGTTCTTGTTTTTTATCACCAGTCGTCCTGGTGATATATACAACGGAAGCATTGGCTCAGGTGATGATATGGGTCTGATAGATTCTGAGGGAACTCTAGACCAAAGCACTGCTTCTTACAGTTATGATCCTGGCTCCCCACTCCCACCACCACTGTCAGATGATGATGGTTTCCTGCCACCTCCTCCTCCAGATATGACGTATGTGTTTTTCAAAGTTTTATATTCTCTTGGCATTAAAGAATTCGGTTGTGCTATGACTAATTCTTTTTCCCTTGCAGGTATAACGAGGGACCATCTGGAACTTCTCCTCAAAAACGAAGTAGCTTGCTAAGCCCCACTCACCCTCCTCCAGCTCCCCCAGTTATGGCGTCCTCTCCTCCTGGCCGCCCTACCGTGGCTCCTCCTATGGCCCCACCTCCTCCCCCACCTGCAGGAATGGCAATCCCACCGCCACCTCCCATGGGATTTGATTCTCCTCCTTCTCCTCCTCCGTTTTCCTCTGGTTCTCCCTCTATTCCTCCTCCACCCCCTATGGGCTCCGGTATTCCATCTCCGCCGCCTCCCCCTGCTGGAGGTGGACCACCGCCGCCACCCCCACCCCCCTCCTCCCCCAGGCCCCCCTCCGTCTTTTGCCCCAGCTGCTCCTGCCGCTCCTCCTCCTCCCTCTGGTGGCCCCCCTGCTTCATCTGCCCCCAAAGCTCAGCCTGCCCCTGTCAGCGACGGCCGCAGCGATCTTTTGGCGGCTATTCGTCAAGGTATGTCAAGGTCCAATTACATTTGTTTTGTAGGACTGTGCGTTTTAACCATGTTAGCTGTTTGAATATCCAAAGAGTAAGTATTTTATAGTATTATGAATAAAAAACAAAAACATGAGAGCCTGTTTAGGCAGGACAAGTTTATTTATTTAGGCAAGACACGTTTATTTATATAATATGTTTTGTAGACCAAGGCAATTCATTGTGCCTTAAATAAAAAAAAAAAATGAACATCAAAAGGAAAAATAAAGAATAAGTTCTCAATAAAACCCAATAAAATTTAAACATAAACAACTAAGAATACAATACAATAGTACAATATCTGTATTGGTAAAGTAATAAAACAGACTGCTTAAGGGAAGATGTTATTAAAACTAACTTTTTCAATTAGTATGTGGTAACCAAGTTGCACAGTGTACCCCACGTTGTAGGCTTATTTCTTTTTGCATGAAATATTTCCTATATGCAATTTTGCTTCTGTAGAGGAGATCAAGTTTACACTTTAAACATTAAAAGACTTAAATAGTAAGCTGGATGGATGCCTTTAAGTAAAGAGTGATTCAGTATATTAAGTATATGAGCAAGCATCAGTGGATTTACACCAACTACAGAGTAAATTAAAAGCAAGACACCAGTTTTTCACATTGGTGTATTACAAAGAAAGGAGTCTGACTAATGAAAATTATGAGCTCCTACCTCTCAGAATATTACAGGACAAGATGTTTCCTCTCGCCCCTTCTTTAATAGGAGCATGTGAAATACATTTTCGTGATTCTGACAGAGTTGTAGAGCAATTAAAATCACAAGTGTGCCACCTGAAAACTGAATTCTGCTTGCCTCACTCTGACTGGACATGGTACTTGTTGTCATGGTAACAGCTACACTAAGTAGTACACTACGCATGCGTGTCATTTTGGATCTGATTACTTGTAGTGTACAGTTAAACAGATATTTTTATCATATTGTTGAGTAGAATATGCATTTAAACACATCTGTAGTCTAAGCTACTCCAATCTTAATCTGTAATCAGAATGAATTCAAAATCTGAATGATTGGTAAAAATCTTTGCCTGTAAACAGCCACAGTTGTATCACTCCTATCAAGTAGAAGTAGTCAGTATGGTCACTGGGGTGGGGGATGGCACGGTATTGAGAGATTTTATAGTGAGAAAAAAAGCAGAAAAAGACACTTCACTCCACCCCTACTCCGCACCACTCACATGCACTGGTCTGTGTATTCAAATATGAATTTGAATGTGTGGTTCTCCAGGCTTCATGCATTGGAGCCCTGCTTTACTCGTTCAATATTTAAAAAGATTCAGTTAAATTCAAGTATGACATGGCATGGGTTGGTTTTCTTCTAAAAGTTATTTTCTGCAAGTCATCATGGTTTATTCCAGTGGTCCTCAAGACCAGATGACCTCCTGGCATTTTCCCTAAACTACTACACGTTTAATAGCCTTCTTTGTCCACTCCCAGCATACCTGACCGAGCCAATGAATTTCCAACCTTTCTCCTGAGTTAAACTATGTGTTAAGTTGTATATTCAGACTGCAGGTAAATCATATGCATTTCTCAAATCAGATGTTTTGAGATGATTAAATTGGATTTGTTTGCCCAGACATCACCAACCTATCTGCTGTGGTAATGATGTAGTCAGCAGTACCTGCATAACAAATCCCAGTGGTTTATTACATTGTGGTTAATGCAGAAGACACTTTAAAATCCGATTTGAGCAGATAGGGCATCCAGATTGAGGCGCATTTGTGAAAGTCTGATTGGAATCTTATTTAAACCACTTCAAAATCTGATTTCATGTGTCTTTTTGCTGTCCAGACTATCAAACATAAATGTGAATACCTGGATATGCCAAAGTTCAGATTTAGGCTAGCAGTCTAAACAAGGGTCTAGAGCAGGGAAAACACTAAAACGTACAATAAAACGTACATCGCATGGTGGCATCAAGCTTGAGCTTTGGTTTAGTTGTTGACCACGTCTTTATTCAAGTAATGCATTTAGAAAAGTCACTTTGCTGATGCACCGTCTTTAAAGGTGTGCAGAGTCACTAAAAGAAAGTAACTGTGTTTGTGTGTTTGTGTGTTTGTGTGTTTGTGTCTGTGTGTGTGTGTGTGTGTGTGTGTGTGTGTGTGTGTGTGTGTGTGTGTGTGTGCAGGATTTAACCTACGCAAAGTGGAGGAGCAGAGAGAGCAGGAGAAGAGAGACGTCGTGGGCAATGATGTGGCTGCTATCCTGTCCCGGCGTATCGCAGTGGAGTGCAGTGACTCGGAGGATGATTCTTCAGAGTTTGACGACGAGGAGTGGTCTGACTAAGTCTACATTACATGTCATGAGAAAGATCATTCCTGTTAGACCTTTACTTATCAGATTACTTGTTTCCCTTTAATGAGGCCAACTACAGTGTATGTGTAAGATGTCCAGACGGTGTGTGTGTGTGCGTGCGTACGTGTGTGTCTGTCTGTGGATGCGTGTGCCTGTGCGCACGGTTTATTCTGACTCAGAGTGAATTATTTAGATCATTAGCTTGCTGCTCCTGTTTCAGAGCGCCTGTTCCAGTGCAATGCAGCTATGGATGGGTGAATTGAGAGAGAGAGAGAGAGAGAGTGTGAGCAAGCTAGAGTTTTCTTTGTTGGATCTCTGTATCATATCTGCAAAAGCTTGGTATTAACCACCTAAAGCTTTGCTGTTTTTCCTACACCCAAGCCAAGTAAGAGCCACATTGTTATAATTTCCATACTAAACACACACGGTTATTTCCTATGTTGCTCTTGTGAGCCGCATTCTTCCCATGGCATTGGCAGAGTGAAAAGCTCTAGCTGTCCTCTTAAAATGTCTTTTTGTGTGTTCATGGCCTGTTGCCTTGGTAACTGATTTCTCTTTCTCTGTGGGTGCAATGTATCTGTTCTCTGACCTCAGTGCCACTTGTGGCATTATGGCATTCCCGTGTGGTGGTTTTCCTTGTGCTGTCCTTTCGCTGATGTCATCCTCTATTCCAAAGTGCCTGCTTTGTTTTGGTTTAAGTGCCTACTCGTTTAAAGCCAAAGTTTTATTGAGAATTGTGCAAGAGTCTGAAATCAGAAAAATCTTTTTTTTATTTGGTACATTTGGTTAATAATGTAAACATTTTCTATCACTGGTTTAATTAAATAAAGATCATAAGTGCCAGGATGCTGTGTTTGTTTTTGGAAAGAAATGAAGGCAACAATAGTGGTGCACTTATACAGTTGGTAAATTTGGAAGAGAATTAATTCGTTCTCAAGTCTCTGTGTCAACTTTTTAGCACTGTTTGCTTTTCCCAGTCATCCATTTATGTACATCACATCCGTTTTCAGTGTGCTCGAGAACACAGCTGCCTGCAAGGTAAATGTAAGCATTTTGTCAGTTTGACAATTTTGTGGCTGTGCTCTTCAACAAGTGCTTCTAAGTAAATATATAAACGCCTCCAATTATACTTTAATAGTCATAATGAGTAAAAAATATTAATATTTATATAATGATTCTAGGTGGCTGGGCTTAATTGCAGGGGTTGGCCTGCCTATACTAAGTAAGAAACACATTATTGTAAGTCACATGCTAATCACAGTGGGGTTAACGTCAGCGCTCTGTGGTTTCCCTGCTCTTGCACCCTTAATTTAACTAAACAAGTAATTGCATGTTGTCACAAAGTATTGAGACTCATCAACTGGTACTGAATGCTGCTTATCAGCATTTTTATAATGTAGCTAAAAATTAATCTGCACAGATTCTGTATCTTTACTTTGTGATATATTAGAACCGCTATTCTATTTCTACCCTTAGTTGTAGTGTTTCTAGCCTAGGGTTTTTAAGTATCTCTAACCTAGTTTTCTAAAACTTTTCGTATGCAGTTACATCCTGATCCAGATCACTGTGATCAGTGTCCACTGTCTTATGTGTTTAACAGCAGACCATAATTGCTTTGCTATATTGTATTCTATATAATATGTATGAAATATAATATATATTAATATAATAATATATATATTTTTGTGAAACTGCAATATTCTTAAGCAAATATCACTACGCCATCCCCCTAGTCCAGCAGTACTGCTGTGTCTGATCCACTTGTAACAGCACAACACACAGTAACCCACTACCACCTTGTCAATGTCACTGCAGTGTTAAGAATATTCCACCACCCAAGTGGTGGTCCTGTGGGGGCCATGAGCCTAAAGAACTGAATGAAAAAGGGGCAACATAGTATGCAGAGGAAGAGATGAACACCTATATTGTCACTGTCCAATGAAAAACAGGTATCTTCAAAATGGCAACTTTCCAGGAGAGGCCAAAAACTCTCTTCACTTTCAGTGGAAGTCAATGGAACCAGAATTGTTTCTAGGTATTTTGGCGCATTTCTATTGCTCCGTTCATTAATTGATGTAGAAAAATAAAATACATGGATTTTTTTTATTGACGTAGTTTCATCTCTCTCTCTCTCTCTCTCTCTCTCTCTCTCTCTCTCTCTCTCTTTCTCTCTCACACACACACACACACACACACATACACACATACACACATATATATATATATATTAATGGCTGTGTGTTGAGTACACCTCACAGTGAACATGTCCAAATTGTACCTATAGTGTCAATATCTTGTGTGACCACCATCTGAGCCCAGCAAGTTTATCGTGATCTTGTCAGATCACAGGACATGGTTCCTGTAATCCATGCTCTTGGACTGCTTGTCTTCAGTAAACTGTCTGTGGGCTTTCTTTTGCGTAGGCTTCAGAAGAGGTTTCCTTCTGGGATGACGACCATGCAGACCGAGTTGATGCAGTGTGTGTATGGTCTAAGCACTGACAGGCTGACCTCCCACTTCTTCAAGCTCTGCAGCAATGCTGGAAGCTCTCATGCGTCTCTTTAAAGCCAACTTCTGGATATGACGCTGAACATGTTGGCTCATCTTCTTTGGTTGACCCTGGTGAGGCCTGTTCCAAGTGGGACCCTTGGCCACCATGTTGTAGCTCCGTTTCAGGGTGTTCTTCTCAAAGCCAATCTTTATGGAGAGCAACAATTCTATTTCTCACATCCTCAGAGAGTTCTTTGACATGACGTGCCATGTTGATTATCCACTGGCCAGTATGAGAGAATTAAACATGCCTGCTCCCCATTCACACCTGAAACACTGTAACTCTAACGAGTCACATGACACCAGGGAGGGACATTAATACAATGTCCTCACTTTTGTGGACAGCTATATAGACATCAGTGGCTGTGTGTTGAGTTATTTTCAGAAGACTATACTGCTATAAGGGCGGCACGGTGGTGTAGTTCGATTCCCGGTCCGGGCCGTTCTGTGTGGAGTGTGTATGTTCTCCCTGTGCTTGAGTGGGTTTCCTCCAGGTACTCCGGTTTCCTCCCATAGTCCAAACACATGCATGATAGGTTGATAAGTCACTCTTAATTGTCCGTAGGTGTGAGTGCGGAGTGAGTGTTGGCCATGCGATGGACTGGCGAACTGTCCATGGTGTACCCTGCCTTCGCCCGATGACGCTGTGATTGGCTTCAGCCCCCCTGTGACCCCGACTAGTGGGATTAAGCGGCAGATAATGGATGAATAGATATACTGCTATACAATGACTACTCTCCAAGTTTCATTTCTATAATGTTGTCCCATGTATTTGCAGAAATGTGAGGCGTGTACTCACTTCAACAACTTCAACAATATAACAACAACGTTTCACTATACTACTACTGTCTTGGTACAACAACAAGTTCAGTTTAATTTGAATCAAATTAAATATATAGATTAGGCATATATATGCTAATATGTTTAAAATCCCCCCATTTTTAAAAGATGTTTGAGTCAAGAGACTTCATTCAAAATACTTCAGCTTTTATTTTGTTGACCTTCTTGGATATCTCAGTTTCAAAGTCATGGTCAGTGTTATGCAGTTATCTCCTTGTTTTTTTGCGAATGCTCGTCTTTCAGAATTTGTGTTTATTTAATCTTAAGATATTTTTGAGGTAAGGCACTAATGTTGAATGACAAGGTCTGGCTCGCAATCAATGTTCCAAATTGTTCCCGAAGGTATTCAGTGGGGTTGAGGTCAAGGCTCTGTTAAGGCCACTCGAGTTCCTCGTCAAACCAAGTCTAAATGTACGTCTCCTTTGTGGCACTATCATGCTAGAACAGGAAAGAGTCTTCTCCAAACTGTTGGTAGTATATTATTGTCTGTTGCAACATTAACTTTACACTTTACTGGAACTTAACCCAAACCATGAAAAACAGCCCCAGACCCTTTCCCCCTCCACCAAAGTTTACTTTTGGCACTATGCATTCTGATAGGAAGCGCTCAAATCCAGATTTATCTATCAGACTGCCAGACAGAGAAGCATGATGCATTTCCACTGCTCCAGAGTCCAGCAGTGGTGTACATTACATCAAACCAGTTGCACATTGTGATCTAAGGCTTGTGTGTAGCTGCCTAATATGAAGCTCCTGATTAATAGTTCTTGCCTCTAGTTGTTGCAGGTGTTGCCTCACCAGCTTCTTGCTTAAATGTTACTGTTTCAGGTTTCACTTCACAGCTGTACCAAACAAAACAGGTACTGAACAGGTAGACTGAGGTACCAGCATAGAATTGCTCCACCTTTTAAGATGGAATGGGAAAACTTTAACAATAAGCTTAGGCACAAGCCTAATTGCCATTTAAGCTGCGATGAAAAAACTCAAAGTGGAATCTGATGAAAAAGAAGCTGAATTTATAAATAAATAATAGTTAATAATATAAATAATAATAGTAATAGTAAATAAAAGTTACTCTGTTTCTGCTGGACAGGTGGGTAACATTAAGGTTAGTATTGTTTTGTCCCATTTACTAATGTTTGTGATAACAGCTGGTTAACGTTGCAGCAACAATTTTAGCAACAGATTGCAAATCCACATTGTAGATAATGTTATATCATGATTTTATGACCACAAAGATTTAAAAAAACAACTTTGCAAGTGCAGTGTTGCTAAAGCTCAAGTGTCAACAATTGTTCTTCATTTGTTTCCAGCCACCCTGTGCTTTAGAGGCGTCAATAGGCTTTGTTTTCAGACCCTCATGGTTCCAAGAGTCAACAAATCTATCACACTCTGGAAATGTCTTCATCTGTCCTATGACAGTTCCTGATCAGCCTGGTGATCCTAACGAGTAAATGAATGCCTAAAGAGTTAATTATCAGACTTTAGAACTGGGAAGGTGTCTGAAATGTTTTTTTAGTAACTGTGGTATGTACAAGTACTTAGTGTAATTGAAATGTATTGCACATTACAATGTGCAGGGAAAATAATCTTTCTATAGTTTATATAGGTTATATTGTAGAGTTATACACTTGCCTCCCTTCAAAAATTGGGCCTGCGGTATCCAAACTTCTGCATTCAACATCATAGTCAGCTACCTGCTAATAGTTTACTGTAAATAACATACTCATACATCATATCACAATAAAGATGACTATATTTTTACATTCATATGAGTGTCATCTTCACTCGGTTTCGCTTGCACTTACATAGTAATTCACTTGCATTAATCTTAAGCTACATGCAGCTATTAAAAAATGCTACTGACTACATGAGAGTCCCTCTTCATTGTTTGCTGTGCTTGCTTTACATCCCTCCCCCAGATACACTCTTCGAACCGGCTCA
The DNA here is from genome assembly GCA_021613375.1 of Megaleporinus macrocephalus. NCBI lineage: Eukaryota > Metazoa > Chordata > Actinopteri > Characiformes > Anostomidae > Megaleporinus > Megaleporinus macrocephalus. The sequence goes on from CM038703.1 coordinate 14,630,200, forward strand.
GTGGAGATGAGGAGGCAGGGAGGCATGATTCCCTTCCAGTGATGCAGTGGGTTTATGTAATGCTAGCTGTGATTTGTCAGCAGTACGGGTCTCTTGCCAGACTTATCCAAATATGACAAGCGTGTTCTTGCAACGTGTCTTATGTTCCTCTTGCAAAAGATGGACCGAACTCAATCCTTGAAGTAAAAATCATCAGTTTATTTCTTGTTATAAACAAGACAGTGATCTGCTTAGAAAAGTACACATTCGCTCATACATGTATACATTTTGTGCACCATAAATTCCTCACATGTGCAAACAGGACACTTATGAAGTATAAAAACATCCATCATTTCGCAGTAGTACCAAATGGCAAATAGTTCAATCCATAAATACATAAATAGGGCTACACAATTGGCAATAATAGCGTTCAAACAAAAGGTATGAAAAGGTCAAGTCATCGTTTTAAAGTGCAAATGATTTTTAATTCCATCTATACCCTCTGAATGTCAGAGTTTTGTAAAAGTTCCAGGCACAAATTGAAGACAATTAAAGCAATACTATCCTTAAGGAAACACTATTCTTCTCTTCTTTTGATATGATTGAAAGTGAAAGCTACTGCAGTGGTCGAGTAGAGGTCATTTATGGTTTATGTTCTTGGTACATTGAGAATGAATACACAGACATTTCAGGTATTTTGATCACAGAGAATAAAAAGAGGAGGAACCTGAACCGGTACACAGTCGAAATGTTGCAGGAGGATGACTCTGAGTCATACATCTGATTAACGTGACTTGTGTAGGACGAGTCAGGCAGAGGTCTTGGCTATATTGGCACAGTGAGATTTGTTTAAGAGGAATGTAGATGTTTGTAATGTGGCTTTGACACTGCTAATGAAGTTAAAGCATGATCTATCATGGCACCTCATGGTACATTGTCTGCTGTGCTCTTTCATGGAATGTGAAGTTGGCTGGACGTTAGACGTCACTGGGCGTGTGGGTGTTTTGCTGAGATGCGTTTGATAAGCAGCAACGGCAGGCCTGCCTCAGCACCCGCTGGATGTGGGTGTTTCTGTAAGCGTATATAAGAGGGTTTAGAAGAGAATTCCCTGTGACCGGCACCAGCGTGGCGTATGTGTACAGAGTGGGGGATGAGCTGTCACCAAGCAGCCCGTACAAGGCGAAGGGCACCCAGCAGCTGGCGAAGGTGGCCAGGATGAAGGCGAGGGTGTGCACCCGGCGCCGGGCGTGTGTCCGTGCAGAGGGCAGCATATGTCTCTGCAGGGCGATCTGGTGGGAATGCCGCAGGACCACCTGGCAGATCCAGGCGTTGAGCTGCAACATCAGGGCCAGGGCCAGCAAGAAGCTTCCGCACAGGGTGGCCAAGTGCACACGGGTCAGCGGCCGCACCACGCTGCAGGACTGTCCGTCGTCCAAGCAGTTCCAGCCTAGGGCAGGAAGAGCACCTTGCAGTCCAGCCAGTGCCCATCCAGCGGCCAGTGCACAGCGCGTGTGTGTATGCGTGCGGCGGGACCCGTAGGTCAGCGCTCTGTGCAATGACAAAAATCGGTCCAGCGTGATGCCCAGCAAGGAGAAAACAGATGCGCTGAGTGCGCTCACCAGCAAACCAACGCTGCCCAACTCCAGCACCTCTGAGGGCACACACCAGCGGGACAGGAAGTGCAGCAGCAGTCCCACTCCAGCCAAGAAGTCCGCCCAGGCCAAGCTGCCAATCAGGAGGAACATGGGCGCCCGGAGAGACGACGAGGCGAAGATGGTCACCACAACGATTGCGTTCTCGCAGCAAATCAAGGCACCCGACACACACAAGGCCACGTCCCAGGGGGTCATCACTGTCGTAGCGAGTGGCTCGGGTGTTACGTGGGCAGGGGAGAGCTGCAGGAGGGGCTCGATCTCCAAGACAACCTCCAAGCCCACTTCAGAATCATTAAGGGCCATGGCTGCAGAGAAGGGAAAAATAACACACCATTAATATTGGGGTCATCAACACAGCCACTGACGCATTTGCTTCCAGAATTAGACTGACCTCCTGTCAGTCATGCAGTGAAATTGTGTGGCAGGTAATACGGCTGGTTTACTGAATGCAGGTCAAAACAATAAACAGTCTAAGTTACAGAAATGGAGGGCGCAGCCTGTCAAAAACCTGGAGGAACCCGTGAATTGGACGGTACGTCTGCAAATGGACACTTTCAGTAGTTCCTCCAGCAATGAGCAAGAATAGTGACCATTTTGAAACTCATCTGCACCAAGCAAGGCATCCTACACGCCAGCAAAGTTCGAGCTCCTCGACTAAACTTAGGCGATCTTCTGAGAGATCTGGACTGCTTGAGTAACTCCTGGTTCACGCACGTGAGCAGCGACTCACGAGCTCAGACTGAGGCGCGCGTGCTGAGATTACTGATAACTCTGATACTCTGATGATGAGGTAAAGATCATGCGCCTGGACCAGGAGTTCAGGGTCTCCAGTCTTACTCCCAGTCTTAACCGCGGACGCACGAAGGAAAGACGCGGTTAAGTAACGCAAACTTACCGAAGCGCTCAGCTGCCGAGCATCAAGGGAAAGTCGCGCGCAGTGAAACCGGAGCTCCAGGTAAATCACGGAAGTATGGGGCGAAGAGTCAGCGCGCGCCGTGCAGCTCCAGCAAACACGTCTCTTCTGAGTCTTCAGTGAGCTCCTCGCTGTGTTCGTCCGTTCGTCCTCTTCCGTGAGCTCTTCTGTGTGGCAGCCTGATCCGCGGCGCTCTCCGCCTTCACTGAGTCCCTTCTGACGTCAGTGACGACGCAGGGGGGTCGATTCCCCCGCGCACAGCCAATCGAAGTGCGCGCTGAGAAGGAGCCCACTGGCGTAATTTCATTCATAAAAATGCCGCATTGTTTCACCCCGCCCACTGCGACGGAGAGGAGAGGAGCGCGCACGCAGCGCACTACAGGAAGGAGACTGCCTATATGTGATTTATTACACGATCGTAACACAAAGCAGAGGCCGGGAGAGGACTTCATCAGGCCCAGGCAGTAATTCATTCTGCACATGCACATGTGTATATAAGTTTATTGTGAGATTAGGGTATTTGGTAGCAATTGAGGGGATCCTTCAAAAAACACTTATTATTATTGTTTTATTATTATTATATTATTTATTATTTATAATAATCTCTATATATTGTTTTAATATTATAGATTTATAAATATTTATAAAATTATATATATATGATATTATTTTATATATATATATATATATATATATATATATATATATATAATAAAATGATGAAATTGTTTCAGTGGCATATTGAGAAAACAAATGACTACAGTTTACGGCCCGCAGGTCCCTTATTACCATAAACCCACTGTTCCATATGGCTGAAGCCTCCATGTCTGTCTCCCTATGCGGGTGAGTCACCGCTGTCCGTGGTGCTGAAGCTCTGAGGAAATGAGAGCAGACCTGATCGTAGTGACGTCAGTCCTGCCTGCGTGGCCGAGCTGTGTGTTCACCTTCGCTCATCTTTTTACGACCTGATGTGTTTCACGGCTTCATTCACTTACGCGCTATAAGGCGACAAACCACGCGACACCATAAGCGCCGGGAACGCGCACGCGCGCGCCTTACGCGATAAAAGCCACCGGCTTGAGACCGGTTTGATGGGGGAAACGCGGAGAGGAGGATGACATAATTTCCTGGCAGATGAAGGGGATTCTCGCTCAGGCCGACGGAGAGCGCGCGGGGGCGGCACAGGGAGTGCGTGGCTGCGCATTTCAATGATACTGGTGGGCGAGAGGAGAGGAGAGAATGAATAGGAGAAGAGAAGAAATAAACAGGGAAAAGCAGAGAAGAGCAGAGAAAAAAGAGAAGAAAGCAAAAAAACAGAAGAGAAGAGATGGGAAGAGAAGAGAAAGAATGGGAGAAAATAAGAGAAGAAAGGAGGAAAAATGAAAGGAGATGGAAAAAGAGACAGGTAAAGAGGAGATGAAAGAAGAGAAAGGACAAAGAGAAGAAATGAGAAGAGACAAGAAGAGAAGAGGAGAGGAGAGAATGAATAGGAGAAGAGAAGAAATAAACAGGGAAAAGGAGAGAAGAGAAGAGATGGGAAGAGAAGAGAAAGAATGGGAGAAAATAAGAGAAGAAAGGAGGAAAAATGAAAGAGTCGGAAGAAAGAGACAGGTAAAGAGGAGATGAAAGAAGAGAAAGGACAAAGAGAAGAGATGAGAAGAGACAAGAAGAGAAGAGGAGAGGAGAGAATGAATAGGAGAAGAGAAGAAATAAACAAAAAAAAAAAAAAAACTAAACAACACATGGAAAGGAGAGAAGAGAATAGATTGGGAAGGTAAGAGAAAGAGATGGAGAAAATAGAGAAGAAGGAGGAAAATGAAAGGAGGACGGTAAGAAGAGACAGGTAAAGAGGAGATGAAAGAAGAGAAAGACAAAGAGAAGAGCTGAGAAGAGACAAGGATGAGAAGAGGAGGAGGTTGAGGAATGATAGGAGAGAGGAAGAAATAAAGGGAAAAGGATGAGAAGAGAGAGATGGGACGGAAGAGAAAGAAATGGGGAGAAAAAGAAGATGAAGGAATGGAGGAAAAATGAAAGGACCAAAGAGAAGAGACAAGAGAGAAGCGAGAGAAGAGAAGGAAGAGAGAGAGGAGTAGAGAATGAATAGGAGAAGAGAAGAGAATAAACAGGGAATAGGAGAGAAGAAAAAAAAAAGAAAAGATAAAAAAACAGAAGAGAAGAGACAGGAAGAGAAGAAAGGAATGGGAGAAGATAAGAGAAGAAAGGAGGAAAAATGAAAGGAGATGGGAGAAGAGACAGGTAAAGAGAAGACGGAAGGAGAAAAGAGACAAGACAAAGAGAAGAGAAGAGAAGAGAAGGAATGGTAGATAAGAAGAGAACAGGAAAAGAGAAAAAAGAAGACCAGAGAAGGAATGAGAGGAAAAAAGAGGAGAAAAGAGGAAAATTGAAAGGAGAGGGAAGAAAATAAAAAAGAGAGGAGGAGAACACAAGGGACAGGAAGAGAAAAAGAATAGTAAGGAAAATAGGTGAGAAGAGGAGAAGAGAAAATGAATAGAATTGTATGTTAATAAAGCACATAAACTGTCCAAGAACACTAAACTATACCACATAATCAAAACATGTAGCAAGAAGATACTCTGTACACCCCTCAACAGTAAACAGTGAAATTCAGCTACAGAGTTCTGAATAATAACCCTCCAGTTATGGCATCCAACACTCAAACACCCAGATCTCAGTGTGTAATTATGAAGTGTGACAGTTGTGCGCTGCCTACTGTTATTGTTGATGTCATTGCGAGGGAACCTCACGTGCCCTGTTCTGAGATTTCCATGGTAGCAGGGGGAGGATGCGTGTGGGGGAGTACGTCTGCGTGTGCATGCGTGTGAGGGGACTGCGGAATTTCTCCCAGTTACCTAATATGAAGAGCGCACGCGCTGTCTGCATCCACGCTTCACCATCCGACAGAAGGACAAGCAGAGCGGTATGTTAGTAAGACAGTAGAAAAGAGAGATAAAGAAAAAGTGACAGAAAAATGAGATAAGTGGGGAGAAAAGATAAAAAAGATAAAAATAGAAGAAAGAGAAAAAGAGAAGGAGGTTGGAGAGAAAGAAAGATGTAGAGAGAGAAAGGGATGCATAGAAAAGAGCAAAAGAGACTCAAGCAGAAAGAAAGAAAACGGGTGTAGAGAAAAAAGACAAAAAGAGGTAGAAAGAGAGAAGGAAAGGAGAAAGAAGGTAGAGAGAAACAGAGAAAGAGAGTGTGTGAGTATGAATTGCTGATATGGCCTGGAGTGTGAAGAGATTAGCAGGAGGAGTGAGCGTGGGAGTGGGCTTTTCTACCCTCACCCAACACCATGCATTACAAACAGTTTCAGTCTGTGTGCAGGATCCTCCGTCTCTCCCACATACATGCTGCAAAATCAGCTCCGGTTTTATGTGCAGCTCCTAAAACAAAGCTATTCACTGATTAGCAATAACAGCAGACAGTTGTTAATTATGATCAATTGTTTTAATCAATTGAGTCAATGAAGAGGTTTCAAGTGGCCTATAAGAAAAGTCGACAGGGAGCACAGAGCAGCACATGAGACTGCAGAGAGGTGAAGGGCTTGAGGGTGTGTGTGTTACGTAACTGTGCCAGCTTCTCCCTTTCTTCAGTACACACACACACACACACAGATTCTGGACATGCACAGAATAATTCATCCATTTTCAAACTTAAAACTGCAGTGTTATGACAGAGAAAGAGAGAGAGAGAGAACAAGAGAAAGAGAAGAAAGAAGGCCATGGGGGAAATATCTTAGAAAGAAACTCTAATTTAATACTCCTCCAAATGGACCTGAGTGCTCACTCTAGAGGGGAACAGAAGATGTGAATGCAGTCAGTCATGTGATTCTTACGTTTAACATCACGACTGCAGAGACATGACTCAGACTTGAGGGGCAGTGTTCTCATTTGCCAGGGTTCCCAAATGTAGGGTAGTATTTTGTGTGAATGTCCTTGAGAAATGCACACCACCTGAACTGAGGTTAGAGAGAGAAAAATAATTCTGAGGGTGTTACATGAAGCTTCGAAGTACTTAAATCAAAAGGTCTGGTGTTGTGTGTGTACATATTACTTTGTAATGCGTTATGGCAGTTTATTTAGCAAACCTATACTGTACCTATAAAGACATCACAATACTGTACCTATAAAGACATCACGATACTGTACCTATAAAGACATCACAATACTGTACCTATAAAGACATTCTCGATACTGACCTATAAAGAATCACATACGTTACTAATAACCTTCACATACTGCCTACATATAAAGGACATAACAATACTGTACTATTAATTACATCATTAATACTGTACCTATAAACCTTCACAATACTGTACATATAAAGACATCACAATACTGTACCTATAAATACATCATAATTCTGTACCTATAAACCTTCACAATACTGTACCTATAAACCTTCACAAAACTGTACCTATAAAGACATCACAATACTGTACCCATAAAGACATCACAATACTGTACCTATAAAACTTCACATAACGTTGCTACCAATAAAGTCATCACAATTCTGTACCTATAAAGACATCACAATACTGTACCTATAAAGACATTACAATACTGTACCTATAAAGACATCACGATACTGTATATATAAGACATCACAATACTGTACCTATAAAGAAATCACGATACTGTATATATAAAGACATCACAATACTGTACCTATAAAGACATCAAAATACTGTGCCTATAGAGACATCACGATACTGTATATATAAAGACATCACAATACTGTACCTATAAAGACATCACAATACTGTGCCTATAGAGACATCACAATACTGAACCTATAAAAGACGTCATGATACTGTACTTTAAACTTCACGATACTGTACCTATAAAACACTTCACGATACTGTACTTTTAAGACTTGACAAAACTGTAACTATAATAAAGCCATCACAATACTGTACTATAAAGACTTCACAATACTTGTACCTATAAAGACATCACTACTGTACCTATAAAGTCGGCACTCTTTACTGTACCTATAAGACATCACAAAACTGTACCTATAAAGACATCAAAATACTGTACCTATAAGACATCACACATACTGTTTATATAAAGACATCACAAAACTGTACTATAAAGAATCACAATACGGTACCTTAAGGACATCACGATACGGTACCTATAAGACATCACGATTACTGCACCTATAAAGTCAATCTTGATACTGTACCCTATAAAGACACCACCGATACTGTACTCTATAAAGACATCACGATACTGCACTATAAGACATCACAATACTGTACCTATAAAGACATCACAATACTGTGCCTATAGAGACATCACGATACTGTACCTATAAAGACATCACGATACTGTACCTATAAAGACATCACGATACTGCACCTATAAAGACATCACAATATTGTACCTATAAAGATATCACACTACTGTACGTATAAAGACATCACAACACTCTACCTATAAAGTGTCCTGTACCTATAATGACATCACAATACTGTACCTATAAAGACATCACGATACTGTACCTATAATGACATCACAATACGGCTACTATAAGATATCACACTACTGTATGTATAAGGGACATCACAACACTGTACCTATAAAAAGTATCTAGTACTATAAAGTCATCCACAATACCTGTACCTATAATGAACATCACAATACTGTACCTATAAGACATCACGTACATTGTACCTATAAAGACATCACATAAAGGTACCTATAAAGCATCTGTACTATAATAATCACAATGCTGTACCTATAAGACATACGATCTGTATACTATATAAGAACATCACAACAGTGTTACCTATAAAGTATCCGGTACCTATAATGGACATCACAATTCTGTACCTATTAAGACATCACGAGATTGGTTCCTGTTAAAGTATAACTGTACCTATAATTGAATTCTCATATTCTGTACCTATAAAGAACATCACAATACTGTACTATAAGTTATCACAATACTGTACCTATAAAGACATTCGTTCTGTTACCTACAAAGACTTCACAACAAGTACGGTTACCTTTAAAGTATCCTGTAACTATAATGACATCACAATTACTGTACCTTAACGACATCACGATACTGTAACTATAAGACATTCACGATTACATGTACCTATAAAGACATCTGATACTTGTACCTATAAAAGGAATCACAATTACTGTGCCTATAGAGACTCACGATACTGTACCTAGAAAGGACATCACAATAATGTACCTATAAAGATATCACACTACTGTACTATAAAAGGACATTCACGATACTGTAACCTATAATGAACATCACAATACTGTACCTATAAGACAATCACGATACTGTACTACATAGACATCACACAGGTACTATAAAGTATCCTGGTACCTATAATGACATCACCAAATACTTGTACTATAAAGAATCACGATTACTGTACCTATAAAGGACATCACACTACGGTACCTATAAAGATATCACAACAGTGTACCTATAATAGTATCTGTACCTATAATGAAATCACATTTCTGTACCTATAAAGACATCACAATATACGTACCTATAAAGGATTATCACAATACTGTACCTATATAAGACATCACGGAGACGTGTACCTACAAAGACATCACAAACAAGAGGTACCTATAAAGTATCCTGTACCTATAATGACATCACAATACTGTACCTATAAAGACATCACGATACTGTACCTATAAAGACATCACACTACTGTACCTATAAAGATATCACAACAGTGTACCTATAAAGTATCCTGTACCTATAATGACATCACGATACTGTACCTATAAAGACATCACAAAACTGTACCTATAATGACATCACAATACTGTACCTATAAAGACATCACGGATACTGTACTACAAAGACATCACAATCAAGATACCTATTAAGTATCCAGTACCTATAATGACATCACAATACTGTACCTATAAAGACATCCATGATACTGTACCGATAAAGAACCTCACAAAACTGTAACCTATAAAGACATCACAATACTGTACCTAGATAGTATACTATACCTATAAAGCATCACGATTGAACCATAAAGACATTACAATATCTGTACCTATAAAGACACCACGGAACTGTACCTTTAAAGGACATCACGATACTGTACCCTATAAAGACATTACAATACTTACCTTTAAAGACACCACGAGACCTGTACCTATAAAGACATCACAAACGTGTACTTTAAAGTATCCTGTACCTATAATGAACATCACAATACTGTACCTATAAAGATAACACATTACTGTAACCTATAAAGACATACCAATACTGTAACCTATAAAGACATCACGATACTGCACCTATAAAGACATCACACTACTGTACCGTTAAAGTATTCTGTACCAATAAAGACATCCCGATACGGTACCTATAAAGACATTACAATACTGGACCTATAAAGACACCACATACTGTACCTATAATGTATCTACTGAACCTATAAAGACATACACAATTCTGTACCTTTAAAGACATCACAATACTGTAACTATAAAGACATCACGATAGTGTCCATTTAAAGTATCCTGTACCTATAATGAAATCACAATTCTGTACCATAAAGACATCCCAATACAGTACTATAAAGATATCACAATACTGTACCTATAAAGACATCCACGATACGTGTACTACAAAGACATCACAACAAAGGTACCTATTAAAGTATCCTGTACCTATAATGACATCACAATACTGTACTATAAAGACATCACGATACTGTACCTATAAAGACAATCACAGATAACAGTACCTATAAAGCACATCACGATACGGACCTATAAAGACATCACAATATTGTACCTATACAGAACATCACGATACTGTACCTATAAGACATCTACGAATACTGCACCTATAAAGAACATCACAATACTGTACCTATAAAGATATCACAATACTGTACATTAAAGACAATCACGTTATTGTACTACAATGACATCACAACAAGGTACCTATAAAAGACAACACAATATGTGCCTATAGAGACATCACGATACTGACCTTAAAGACATCACAATACTGTACTATTATGATATCACTACCATGTACCTATAAAGAAATCACGTTACTGTTACTATATTGACATCCACAATACTGTTCTATAAAGGCATCTCAATACTGTACTATAATAGACTTTCACGATATTGTCCCTTTAAAGTATCCTGTACCCGATATGAAATCACAATTCGGTACCTATAAAGAATCACAATTACTGTACCTATAAAGAATCATGATACTGTCTCTAAAGACATCACAAACTAGGTACTTTTAATAGTATCCTGTACCTATAATGACATCACAATACTGTACCTATAAAGACATCACACTACTGTACCTATAAAGACATCACAACAGTGTACCTATAAAGTATCCTGTACCTATAATGACATCACAATACTGTATCTATAAAGACATCACGATATTGTCCCTTTAAAGTATCCTGTACCTATAATGACATCACAATTCTGTACCTATAAAGACATCACAATACTGTACCTAAAAAGATGTCCACAATACTGTACCTATAAAGCATACGGATACTGTACTACAATGACATCACAACAAGATACCTAAAAAGTATTCCTGTACCTATAATGACATCACATTACTGTACCTAATAAAGACATCACGATTCTGTACCTTATAAAGACATCACACAGTGTACCTATAAAGTTTCTGTACCCCTATAAAGACTTCACAGTACTGTACATATATAGTCCATCACATACTGTACTTAAAGACATCACATACCTGTACCTATAAAGTATCTATACTATAAGGACATCACAATTTTGTACCGATAAAGACATCACAAAACTGTACTTTAAAGACATCACGATACTGTACCTATGAGATACATCACAACAATGGACCTATAATGACATCACAAAACTGTACCTTTAAAGACCTTCACTAGACTGTTTATACTATAAAGTAGTCTGTACCTATAATGACTTCACAATACTGTACCTATTAAGACATCTCGATACTGTACCTTTATAGACATGACAATACTGTACCTATAAAGACACACGATACTGTACTATAAAGACATCTCGTTACTGTACCTATGAATGTTGCATTCTGTACCTATAAGGACATCACGATACTTGTTCCTATTAAAGACATCACGATACTGTACGTATATAAGACATCACAAACTCGACCCTTGTCCCTTTAAAGTTTCCTGTACCTTATATTGACATCACAATTCTGTACCTTTTAAGACATCACAATACTGTACCTATAAAGACATTACAATTACTTTATCTATAAAGGAACCACGATACTGGACTATAAAGACATCACGATACAGTACCTATAAAGACATTACATTACTTTAACCTATAAGACTCCACGAGATGTACCGATAAAAGATCATCACACAGTTGTACCTATAAAGTTTCCTGGACCTATAATGACTCACAATTCTGTATCCTATTAAGACACACAATACTGTCCCTATTAAGACATCACGATATTGTCCCTTTAAAGTATCCTGTACCTATAATGACATCACAAGCTTGTACCTTAAAGAGCCGATCAAACTACTGTACGGGCTAGTAAAAGACATCACAAGGTACCTATAAAGTTCTCCTGTACCTATAATGACATCACAAAGGAGGCCTGGAACCTAGTAAAGTGGGACATCACGCAATACTGTACCTATAAAGACAATCACACGATATTGTCCATTTAAAGTATCCTGTACTATAATGAAATCACAAATCTGTCTGTACCTATAAAGACATCACAAACAGTACCTATAATGGACACACAATACTGTACCTATAAAGGACATCACGATACTGCACCTATTAAGACATCACAATACTGTACCTATAAAGACATAACGATACGGCACTAGAAAGACGCACACTACTGTACCTATATCAAGACTTCACTAATACTTGTACCTATAATGACCATCTCATTACATGGTACCTATATAAGATATCACATACGTTACCTATAAAGACACATCACAATACTGTACCTATATAGATATCACACTACTGTTCCTATAAAGACATCTCAATACTGTACCTATAGACATCACAATACTGTCACCTTTAAAGGTCATCACGATACTGTACCTATAATGACATTCACAATACTGTACCTATAAAGAACATAACGATTACTGCACATATTAAGACATCACAATACTGGACCTATAAAGACATCTCTATACTTGGCACCTATAAAGACATACACTGCTGTACCTTATAAAGGACATCACAATACTGTACTATAATGGACATACAATACTGTACGCTATAAAGATATCACACTACTGTATCTATAAAGACATCACGATACTGTACCTCTAAGTATGACAATACTTGTAACTATAAGACATCACGATACTTGTACCCTCTAAAGACCATCACAACAAGGTACCTATAAAGTATCCTGTAACCGATATTGACATCACAATGCTGTATCCTATAAAGACATCACACTACTGTTACCCTATAAAGACATCAAACAGTGTACTATAAAGTATCCTGTAACTATAATGACATCACAATTCTGTACTATAATGACATACCAATACTGTACCTCTAAAGACATCACGATATTGTCACATTAAATGTATCCTGTACCTATTAATGAAATCCAGATTTCTGTACCTATTAAGACATCACAATACAGTACCTTGAAGATATCTCAATACTGTACCTATAAAGACATCACGTATACTGTACCTACTAAGAACATAACAACAAGCGGTACCTTATAAAGTGATCCTGTACCTATAATGACATCAACAATACTGTACCTATAAAGACACACACAAATATTGTGCCTAAAGGAGGGCGCATCACGATACTGGACTATAAAGACATCACGATACTGCACCTATAAAGACATCACAATATTGTACCTATAAAAGATATCACACTACTGTTCGTATAAAGACATCACGATACTGTACCTGTAAAGTATTCTGTACCTATAAAGACATCACGGTATACGGTACTATAAAGACATTACTATACTGTACCTATAATAGTGTTCTGTACCTATTAAAGACATCTCGGATACTGTTACCTTTAATGACATTTCAATACTTTACCTATAAAGACACCACGATATCTGTACCTATAAAAGTATCCTGTACATATTAATGACATACAATACTGTACCTTTAATGACAGCACGATCCGTGTACCCTATAAAGGACATCAAACCGGGTGTACCTCTTACAGTATTCTGTACCTATAAAGTAATCACTAGTACTGTACCTATAAGACATCACAATATGTACCTATAAAGACATCACAATAATGTACCGATAAAAGTATCTATACCTATAATGGACATCTCAATGTTTTGTACCTATAAAGACCATCACAAAACTTGTACCTACAAAGACATCACAACAGATACCTATAAAGTATCCTGTACCAAAAAAAATATAATGACATCACAATACTGTACCTTAAAGACATCTCGATACTGACCTATAAAGTCATGTACTATACTTTAAACCTATAAAGACAACCACGATACTGGTACCTATAAAGTACATCACGTACTGTTACCTATAATGTATTCTGTACTATAAAGTATCACGATACTGTACCTATAATACGACTTCTCGATACTGTACGTATAAAGACATACAACAGTTGTCCTATAAAGTATCCTGTAACCAATAATGACATCACAAACTGGTACTATAAAGACATCACACTCCTGTACCTATAACACACACAAATGTACCTATAAAGTACCTGTAACCTATAATGACATCACAATTACTGTAACTATAAAGACATCACGATATTGTCTCCTTTAACGTAAACCTGTACCTAAAATGAAATCACAATACTGTACATATAAAGACATCACAATACTGTACCTATAAAGATTATCACAATACTGTACCATAAGAGACATCACAACACCTGTACCTATAAAGACTTCACAATACGTACCTCATAAAGTATCCTATACCTAAATGACATCACAATACTGTACCTATAATGACTTCACAATCTGGACCTATTATAAAGGACATCACGAGCTGTACCTTAATGACATCTCAATACTGTGACCTATAAAGACATCACGGATTACTGCACCTATGAAGACTTACAATACTTGTACCTATAATAGACATCACGAATACTGCACATATAAAGGACATACACTACTTTACCTATAAAGACCATACAATACTGTACATATATTTAATCACAATACTGTACCTAAAAGACATCACAATACTGACCTATAAAGCCATTACAATATCTGTACCTATAAAGTATCCTGTACCTATAATGACATCACAATGCTGTACCTAGAAAGACATCACGATACTGTACCAATAAAGTATATCTGTACCTATAAAAGAACATCACAATACTCTACCTATAAAGACTCCCGATACTGTACCCTATAAAGACATTACAATACTGTACCTATAAAGACAACCACGAAACTGTACTATAAAGACATCACGATACTGCACTTTAATGACATCACATTACTGTACCTATAAAGACATCACGTACTGTAACTATAAATGGAAATCACGATACTGTAACCTATAAAGACATTACAATACGTACCTATAAAGACACCACGATACGGTACCTATAAAGACATCACGATACTGTACCTTATAAAGACATCACGGTTACTGCACCTATAAAGCCATCACAATATTGTACCTATAATGAAGATATCACACCTACTGTACGTATAAAGACATCACGATACTGTACCTAAAAGACATTACAATATGTAAAAAAAAAACCTATAAAGACACCACGATACTGTACCTTATAAAGACATCAGATACTGTACCTTTAAAAGGACATTACAATTAGCTGTACCGTATAAAGTGGTCTGTACCTATAAGACATCACGATACTCGTACTTTTAATAGACATTACACTACTGCTATCTATAAAGACACCACGTATACTGGTACCTATAAAGTATCCTGTACCTATAATGGACATCACAATTCTGTTACCTATTAAGACATCACAATACTTGTACCTATAGAAGACATCACGAAATTGTCACTTTAAAGTATCCCGTACCTATAATGAAATCACAATTCTGTACCTATAAAGACATTCACAATACTGCTACTTTTAAGATATCACATTACTGTACTATAATGACATCACGATACTGTATCCTACAAAGAATCAACAACAATGGTACCTATAATGTACAGGATCCTGTACCTATAATGACATCACATTACTGTCCTATAAGGGACATCTCTATATTGTGCCTTAGAGACATTCACGATATGTACCTAATAAAGACATCACGATATGCACTATAAAGACATCACAATACTGTACCTATAAAGATATCCCACCACTGTACCTATTAAAGACATCACGAATACTGTACCTTATAATGACCATCACAAAATGTACCTATAAAGACATCCACTATACTGTTCTTATTAAGACATCACGTTATGTCCCTATAAAGTATCCTGTACCTTTAATGATATCACGTTACTGTACTTTAAAGACATCACAAATACTGTCGTTAAAAGACATAACGATACGTGTTACCTACAAAGACATCACAACAAGTTACCTATAAAGATCTGTACCCTATAAATGACATCAAAATACTGTACCTATAAAGACATCACACTACTGTACTATAAAGGAATCACAACAGTGTACCTATTAAGTCATCCTGTACCTATAATGACATCACAATACTGTTTCTATTAAGGACATCACGATACTGTTCTATAAAAGATGTCACAGTACGGTACCTATAAAGACATGTTCTCGATTTCTGTACCTACAAAGACATCGACAACAAATACCTATAAGTATTCCTGTACATATAATGACATCGCGATACTGTACCTATATAGACATCACAGATACTGTACCTACTAAAGGAAATCACAACAGTTGTACCTATTAAAGTATCCTGTACTTATAGACATCACAGTACTGTACCTATAAAGACTTCAAATACTGTAGTTATAAAGACATCACGGATACTGTACTACAAAAAAGACATCACAACAGGTACCTATTAATGTTATCCTGTTCTATAATGAATCACTATATGTTCCCTATTAAAGACATCACACGACATGTACCTATAAAGGACATCACAACAGTGTACCTATAAGTATCCCTGTACCTTATTGAATAACAATACTGTATCTATAAAGACATCACGATATTGTAACCTATAACACAGCACAATACTGTAACCTATAAAGACAAACACGAAACTGTACCTATAAAGACATCTACCAATCTGGTTCCTAATAAAGTATCCGTATACCGCATAAAGAGCATCACAATTTGGTATCTATAAAAGACATCACAAATACTGTACCTATAAAGACATTCACGATATGTACTATGAAGACATCACACACACTGGACCTGTGAAGACATCACAAAAACTTGTACCTATATAGAATACAATACGTGGACCTATAAGTATTTCTGTAATATAAAAGACATCACAATACTGTACCTATAAAGACATCCGATACTGTACCGATAAAGGGGAATTACAATACTGTACCTATATAGCCATCACAATACATGTACTATAAAGATACATCACTATACGGTACCTATAAAGGAAATTACATTACGGTACCTATAAGTATTCTGTACACTATATAAAGAATCACAATACGGTACATAAAGACATCACAACAAGGTACCTATAAAGTACCTGTACCTATAATGACATTACTTACTGTACCTATAAAGACACCACGATACTGTACCTATAAAAGACATTACATTACTGTACCTATAAAGACATTCCAATATGTACCTATAAATAGACAGCCGTTATGTACCTATAAAGGACATCACGATACTGTACTATAAAGAAAATCACGATACTTGTACCTATAAAGTATCCTATACCTAACATGACATCGACACATTCGTACTATAAAGCCATCACAAAACTGACCTAATAAGACATCTACGATACTGTTAACCTATAAAGTATTCTGTACCCATAAAGTATTCTGTACCTAAAAAGACAATCACATTCTGTACCTATAAAGACATCATGATACTGTACCTATAAAGACATCACGATACTGTACCTATAAAGACATCACAATACTGTACCTATAAAGACATTACAATACTGTACCTATAAAGACATCACGATATTGTCCCTTTAAAGTATCCTGTACCTATAATGAAATCACAATTCTGTACCTATAAAGACATCACAATACTGTACCTATAAAGATATCACAATACTGTACCTATAAAGACATCACGATACTGTACCTACAAAGACATCACAAGGTACCTATAAAGTATCCTGTACCTATAATGACATCACAATACTGTACCTATAAAGACATCACAATACTGTGCCTATAGAGACATCACGATACTGTACCTATAAAGACATCACGATACTGCACCTATAAAGACATCACAATACTGTACCTATAAAGATATCACACTACTGTAGCTATAAAGATATCACACTACTGTACCTATAAAGACATCACAATACTGTACCTATAATGACATCACAATACTGTACCTATAAAGACATCACGATACTGTACCTATAATGACATCACAATACTGTACCTATAAAGACATCACGATACTGTACCTATAATGACATCACAATACTGTACCTATAAAGACATCACGATACTGCACCTATAAAGACATCACAATACTGTACCTATAAAGACATCACGATACTGCACCTATAAAGACATCACACTACTGTACCTATAAAGACATCACAATACTGTACCTATAATGACATCACAATACTGTACCTATAAAGATATCACACTACTGTAGCTATAAAGATATCACACTACTGTACCTATAAAGACATCACAATACTGTACCTATAATGACATCACAATACTGTACCTATAAAGACATCACGATACTGTACCTATAATGACATCACAATACTGTACCTATAAAGACATCACGATACTGTACCTATAATGACATCACAATACTGTACCTATAAAGACATCACGATACTGCACCTATAAAGACATCACAATACTGTACCTATAAAGACATCACGATACTGCACCTATAAAGACATCACACTACTGTACCTATAAAGACATCACAATACTGTACCTATAATGACATCACAATACTGTACCTATAAAGATATCACACTACTGTAGCTATAAAGATATCACACTACTGTACCTATAAAGACATCACGATATTGTACCTATAAAGACATCACAATACTGTACCTATAAAGACATCACGATACTGTACCTATAAAGACATCACAACAAGGTACCTATAAAGTATCCTGTACCTATAATGACATCACAATGCTGTACCTATAAAGACATCACACTACTGTACCTATAAAGACATCACAACAGTGTACCTATAAAGTATCCTGTACCTATAATGACATCACAATTCTGTACCTATAAAGACATCACAATACTGTACCTATAAAGACATCACGATATTGTCCCTTTAAAGTATCCTGTACCTATAATGAAATCACAATTCTGTACCTATAAAGACATCACAATACTGTACCTATAAAGATATCACAATACTGTACCTATAAAGACATCACGATACTGTACCTATAAAGACATCACGATACTGTACCTACAAAGACATCACAACAAGGTACCTATAAAGTATCCTGTACCTATAAAGACATCACAATACTGTACCTATAAAGACATCACGATACTGTACCTATAAAGACATCACAATACTGTACCTATAAAGTATTCTGTACCCATAAAGTATTCTGTACCTATAAAGACATCACAATTCTGTACCTATAAAGAAATCACGATACTGTACCTATAAAGTATCCTATACCTATAATGACATCACAATTCTGTACCTATAAAGACATCACAAAACTGTACCTATAAAGACATCACGATACTGTACCTATAAAGTATTCTGTACCCATAAAGTATTCTGTACCTATAAAGACATCACAATTCTGTACCTATAAAGACATCACACTACTGTACCTATAAAGACATCATGATACTGTACCTATAAAGACATCACGATACTGTACCTATAAAGACATCACAATACTGTACCTATAAAGACATCATGATACTGTACCTATAAAGACATCACAAAACTGTACCTATAAAGACATCATGGTACTGTACCTATAAAGACATCACAAAACTGTACCTATAAAGACATCACAATACTGTACCTATAAAGACATTACAATACTGTACCTATAAAGACATCACAAAACTGTACCTATAAAGACATCACGATACTGTACCTATAAAGACATCACAATACTGTACCTATAAAGACATCACAAAACTGTACCTATAAAGACATCACAATACTGTACCTATAAAGTATTCTGTACCTATAAAGACATCACAATACTGTACCTATAAAGACATCACGATACTGTACCTATAAAGACATTACAATACTGTACCTATAAAGACACCACGATACTGTACCTATAAAGACATCACAATACTGTACCTATAAAGTATTCTGTACCTATAAAGACATCACAATACTGTACCTATAAAGACATTACAATACTGTACCTATAAAGACACCACGATACTGTACCTATAAAGACATCACGATACTGTACCTATAAAGTATTCTGTACCCATAAAAACATCCCAATATTGTACCTATAAAGACATCATAACACTGTACCCATAAAGACATCACAACACTTTACCTATAAAGACATCACAACACTGTACACTGTACACTACACTCCTATCTACATAGGAGTGGGTTGTCTTCCAATAGAGGCTTCCATGTGACAGCTTTAATTTGATGTCATTTTAGCACCGGTTGGAAGTCATAGAAAGAAGAATTAATGGTTGTCCCAGTTTGAAGCCAAAACTATGACAAGTGGAGGATCATATTATTTGGCACAAGAAAAAGCAAGCTAATGAATCTTCATTAACAAAGAGGCAAAAACTTGACTGGCACAATAAGTGTACATTACGTGCCAGATGCATTCAAAGCTCTTTTAATTAGTTCAACAATTGGGAAATTTAACCTAACAGCAAAAAGTTAGACCAGCCAGAAGCCAAACCAAACACCCACATGCTGGTCAAAATATTGGTCAAAAATATTTTAAGATATTTTGCCAAAATCATTAAGCTCTAAATACACCTACCATGTAGTTATACTTTGTTGGCCATTTATACAAATATTGACTGTGGTTCTAGACGCTGCACCCTACCCAGTACATCAATGGAAACACCTTGCTGTTCAGATGCTTTTGGGTTATGAACCATTTTCAGCTTACCAATGATACCAACATTGCAGAGTCATGGGAGAGTGTGAATCAAGGTGCTTCTATAACACATCCACTCTGTGGTAGCACCACCATATTCAATTAACCAAAAACTGATTCACATTACCAAAATGCCAAACACTACAGCATAATTTTCTAAAAACTGTATGGTATGCATCTACTCACAACAAGCATACTAAGAATTAACAATTTATTAACAAGTTTAATTAGTTCAAACAGCTGAGATGAACAAGCCTAAAGCAAACCTGAAACAGGCCCAACATATTATTCACAAAGGACTTAAAACATGTTTTTCATGAGAGATATGATGTAAAACGAGCAATCTCGCAGCAGATCCTCTCTAAGCATCAGTGCAGAGAATCAGAAATTCAGTTTTTTCTATGAGCTGCTGTGTTTCCTATCACCTGCATAAAAATATACAGGGCGTAATTTATTGTTGGATTGCGTGTTCAGAGCAATTCAGGTTGGTATCAGTTAATATAATAACATATAATAATAATATAATAAATGTTTTAAATGTGTTTATTCTCAACGACAAAAGTAATGACAAAATGTGACTAATGCATTAAGAATATTCCTATTCAAGTGTTTGTTCGCTCAACAATATGATTTTTGAGACTAGCTAAATACATTTCTATGGTCTTAGTTTTTTTAGATAATGTTCTTTAAACATAAAATAAAAGCAGCAACCACATTTAGAAATCGCACCATTAAATGAGAAGAGCAGACTAAAACAGTAGAAATAAATTAATGGATTAATATTTACAAAAATACTAAAGTTGATCTGGGAAGAAGCTGGTGTTTTCACTCGAAACCAGAAGCCACAGGCCAATTAAAGTCTCTCTGTGGGCCGCCACTGTTCTAGGCTAAAGCAGCCTGCCGCAGTGATCACACCAGGAGAAGATGGTATTACTAATACAAAATCAGAGAGAGCAGACCCAAACCTGTTTTCAAAGCCATTTACAAATAAACGAGCGATGACAGAAAACTGAGAGACAAAACTTGTTTTTGTTTTGTTTTTTTTACTTGTAGAAATAAACATACTTTACGAAACAGTATCTCATGTTTAACAGTCCAGAGTTATGCATCTTTTAAAGAGTAAAAAAGACTGTATGATAAAATTGAGTGTTGTATTAAACAACCAGCATAACTGATCTGAGAACTATGTGGGTGTGGCTAATGTGCAGCTTGATTGAGAGCTCTCTTTCCAACACTCATATCTTGCTCTGTCACTCATACAGACCTAAAATTATTGTCCAGCTCTGATATGATGCCAACCAGACAAAACAAGTAACAAACAAACAAATATGCATGAGATGGGCAAACAAACAAACATATGGATGAAGCGACATGTAAAGGACCAGATGTGCACATGGAGGATTGAAGCAATGTTTGAATGAAAGAATGGACAATGTCAGTGAATGGATAAACAAATGAAGAGGCCACAGGCAGCAACTGACACTTGCTTTTGATCATGATGGGTTAGTTTTAGTTTTTCTGATTCTAAGTTACTCTGACTCTGTTTTCTGTGGGCGGGTGAAGAGACATCAGTCTTGCGTTTGGTTAAGGACAAAGCCATAGTCATGAATTGAACACTGTGGGGAACAAATCTACCAGGGGGAGTACTCTGGTACTCTACTTTTTATTATTTGCTACAATGATTGACATTTTACTGAGACTTCTTGCAGGTTTTTTAACAAAAATAATGTAAAGATGTTCAGGGTAGTCATAAATGTGTGGCTGATTAACATTCCAGTAGCTTAACAGTAACCATAACAACTAACATTAGTGATGATTGATTATGGCTTGCAAATTTTCACCAAAAATGTTGGTTTGATACAATTACTGACTCTTTTTTAAACAAAACTTGATTTATAGTATCTCAGAAAAGCGAGTGCACCCCTCACATTTTTGTAAATACTTAGTTAGATCTTTTCATGGGACAACACTGAAGATATGGCAGTTTGATAGAATGTGAAGTAGTCAGTATACAGCTTGTATAACAGTGTAAAGTTACTGTGCCCTCAAAATAACTCAACACACAGCCATTAATGTCTAAACTGCTGGCCCAATTAGCCATTTGTCCTCCCCGGTGTCAGGTGCCTTGTTAGTGTTACTGGGTCTCAGGTGTGAAGAGCGAGCAGGTGTGTTAAATTTGGTGTTCTCGCTCTCACACTCCCCTTATACTGGTCACTGAAGTTCAACATGGCACCTCATGGCAAAAAACTCTCTGAGGATCTGAAAAAAAATAATTGTTGCTCTACATAAAGATGACCTAGGCTATAAGAAGATTGCCAACACCCTGAAACTAAGCTGCAGCACGGTGGCCAAGACCATACAGTGGTTAAACAGGACAGGTTCCACTCAGAACAGGCCTCACCCAGGTCAAAGCAACTGAGTGCACCTGGTCAGCATCATATCCAGAGGTTGGCTTTTGAAAATAGATGTTTGAATGCTGCCACCGCTGCTGCAGAGGTTAAAGGGGTAGGGGGTCAGTCTGTCAGTACTCAGACCATAGGCCACACACTGTATCAAATTTGTCTGCATGGCTGTTGTCCAAAGAGGGAAGCTTCTTTTAAAGATGATGCACAAGAAGCCAAGCAGAATAAGGATATATATTACTGTCCTGTGGTCTGATGAGACCAAGATAAACTTATTTGGTTTAGATGGTGTCAAGCGTGTGTGGTGGCAACCTGGTGAGGAGTACAAAGACAAGTGTGTCTTGCCTACAGTCTACAGTGGAAGTGTCATGGTATGGGGCTGCATGAGTGCTGCTGGCTGTGGGGAGCTACAGTTCATTGAGGGAACCATGAATGCCAACATGTAGAGTGACATACTAAAGTAGAGCATGATCCCCTCCCTTCTGAACCAGGGCAGTATTCCAACATGATAATGAACCCCAAACACACCTCCAAAACAACCACAGCCTTGCTAAAGAAACTGAGGGTTAAGGTGCTGGACTGGCCAAGCACGTCTCCAGACCTAAACCATACTGAGCATTTGTGGGGCATCCTCAAATGGAAGATGGAGGAGCACAAGATCTCTAACATCCACCAGCTCCATGATATCATCATGGAGAAGTGGAAGAGGATTCCAGTGGCAACCTGTACACTCTAGTGAACTCCATGCCCAGGAGAGTTAAGGCAGTGCTGGAAATTTTTACTTAGGGGTGTATTCACTTCTGTTGGCAGTGGTTTAGACATTAATGGCTGTGTGTGGAGTTATTTTGAGGGCATAGCAACTTTACACTGTTATACAAGCTGTAGACTGACTACTTTACATTGTATCAAATCTTCAGTGTTGTCCTAAGAAAAGATATAATAAAATACCCACTTTTGTAAGATACTGTATTTCCACCTAGGTAATGTTACCTAGACACATAATAAAGATTTTATGTTTGTGAAATGTGCTTTGGATAAGGGGAGTGGTTATAGAAGTGTTATCCAAGAATTCATTGGAAAAGTATTTAAAGGGTTTACCTAGTACATGTTTGTTGTTGTCCTAGAAAACATGATTAGCCTAATTAGAATAAAAATACAGATTTCAAGATTCTTTAACCCCAACTGCTAACAATGAAATGGAGGCTTGGAACAATGGTGGGTAGAGATGGTTGCTTTGTGATTGGAGAGTTGAAGATGGTAGCACTCATAGTGAACGAATGGAATTGCTTCATCTTCAAAAAACAACCAAATAAATCTTATTTCCATGTAATACTCTGCTCTGCTGTAGTTAATGGGGTCCCTTTCCACTGATGGATGGGCTCATAGGCACTGACAAACTGTGCAGCAACAGATGGACTACAGTCAGTCCTTGTAGACCTCAAAAGTGCACCTCTGTGGTAATGTTTCTGATAAAATGGCCTATGAGAGTAGCGAAAAGAACGTAGCTAATAAGTTGCTACCTCAGAGTAAGTATGTGTTTGCCTTCTTCATTAGTGTACATGTGATAATGAGCAGACTTTGTGCTTTGGATATTGAGACAGGGAGCCCGGCTGTCCGGTTGCCAAGTAACCTGTCTCGTGTTACACACCTTCCAGTCTTTCTGATTCAGAATGCATGACGTAAAGACACACACGAACACTCTTGCACACACTCATCACTGCGCCGCAGCTCGCCAGACTGTCCCTGTCCTGAAGGACACAGCTAGGATGGTGCATTAACTGGTAGTTTATTTTGGGAGTGATCAGTTTGCCATGCTTCAGCATGTACATTTGGCATCTGATAGAGTTCACATCTAGTTTTTGATAGTTTTGAAAGTTTGTTTTTGTGCATTCAGCAGACCAGTTCTAGGCACCAGGTCAGCTAATTACAAAGACAGATACAGAGAGTATAGACAGTGTAGCTGTAAGGATGAGGTGTGTAGCAGTTGTTCTGTGTTGTGCTGTGCTGCTAACACAGCTGATGACTACCAGCTCACAAACTGCAGGTAAGAGTCAAACGATTGAACCCTATGTGTGTTCTGTGTGATAAAGTGTCCTTCTATGTGATAGATTATACATTACTGTTAAAGTATAATCTGACAGGGTGCTGACCTTCAGATGTAACCTATAACCTTCTACCTATCATTATCCAATCAGTCTTGTGCTAGTATTTCTGAAGCTGTCTTTTAATACTTGCTCAAAACAAACTCTTCCCCTTTCAGGTTCAGTACATTGTCACAGGCATAAGAAAACACTGTATCTCCAAAATAAGAGTTTTATAAGAGAAGGAACAATCAGGCCTTCTTCACCAACTGCTCTTAAGCAGAAATTTCTTCTTAAATCACACTTAATTTTCACAAAGACTCTAACGTTCACCAAAGATAAGTTCTTAGAACAGAATCTGCACACACTCAAGAGCACAATGTATTCTGCAGTTTAACAACACTTACATCTGACAAAGACTATTTCTTTAAAAAACTAATTTAATTTTAGGAAGATACTGGTAAATGAGGCCCGATATATTTAACTATGCAACAGAGCATTCAGTGTTTGGGACCATTTCTATTGGTTCATTCACTGTGAAACATTCACACAAGGTAAACATTTTAGCAATTTATTATTAAACAGTTTAAATAAAAATAAAAAGCTTTGATAAGACATATATGATATGGTGTTCTTAAGGCTGCCAAACATGAGAGTAGTGCATTTTGATGTTGACCACTGCCTTGAATAGCAGGTCAGTTTGCAACAGGTCACATGACTTATCATAAAGGCCCACATTGGAACAACTTTTATAAACAAGCCTAATGCTGAACTAGAATGTTAAATGATAAAATAACAAAAGGAACTAGAACTAGCATGGTCCTTTAAGTCTGAGAGTTGATTAATCATTGGTGGTTCATATTACTCACTGATATCTAATGAAGGAATGTTTATATATATATATATATATATATATATATATATATGCGGAGGCCCACTGGGATACATGCTAATCACCTGAAGCTTCTTTCATAAACTGTATATGAGATCACTGCATGTGTGTTACGTGATAGGCTGTTGTCCTGGATTCAACAATTTGTGAGAGTTTCTGTGTTTGACTGATAGATTATTCAGTCAGCGGGGACTGTTCTCAGCTCAGTTCATGTGATCGCTGCGCCAGTGGAGACCCCACCCTCAATCTGACACGCTGCGTCTGGAGAAGCTGTGACAATGGTGAGAGCACACACACGCACACACATACACACACACACAGCGAAAGCACATTATTCACATTATGTCATATTAGCCATTTCTCTCTCTCTCCACTCACATTCTCTCAGGCTCACAGTGACATGTGATTCCGTCTTTGTAGAGCTCTCAGGAACAGCACAGTGAATAATTAAAGCACGCACACACACAGAGGCACAGTAGCCATCACACATAGACATCATTCCCAGTAAATAATTCAGAGCTATTATCTACCCTGAGGAGAAGGTGGAGAGAGAGAGAGAGAGAGAGAGAGAGAGAGAGGGGAGAGAGGGAGAGAGAGACAATGCACAAAAAGACAAAAAGAGGGAAGGAAGAGAGGAGGAGATTGAGTAACAGGAGAGAGAAAGCAAAAAAGGAGATTCATGAGACAAAAAGAGACAGAGAAAAAGAAAGAAAAAGACAGAGAGAGAGAGAGAGAGAGGTGCAGTGGGAAAGACAAAAACAAAAAAAAATAAAGAGAAACGGAGAGAGAGAGACAAAAACAAAAGAGATACAGAAATACTGGGATAGAGCATAGTAGAGAAAGAGAGAGACAGGAGAGTGTGAAAGTAAGACAGAAACAGAGAAACAGAGAAAAAGAAATGAGAGCAATAAAAAGAGATAGAGAGAACGAGGCAGAAACAAAGAGAGAAAAAAGAGATTGAGAGAAAAAGCAAGAGAAATGGAGAGAAAAACGACAGATAAAAATAACACAGAATCAAAGATATAAGTAGAGCGTGGGACAAAGAGACAAAGAGAGGACAGAAAAAAAGAAAAAGAGAGATCTAAAGAGCAAGCAAATACATGCAACATTTTCTCTCTCTGATCTATACCTCTCTCTGGTCTCTCTTTCTCTCTCTCTCTCTCTATCCTTTCTCAGATAAAGCCACTTTGCAGACTGTGGTGTGTTAATTTTTTCTTCTGCCTGCAAAGTGTTAAAATCACACTGTTCCTACTTTACACCCAACAAACACTGTGTACTGGCCCAGCAGGCAGTCAATTACTGAATTTCCTCTCTTCTATTGTTCAGACAATAACACACGGTGCATTTCTGACACGGACGACTCTGGAGACTGCGCAGTGTACAACGACACAAGCTCCTGCCCAAGTGAGGACCTCAATCACACTCACCTCACACTCACATCACACACCTCATAAATACATTCAGATCAACATTCGTTTTCACACTTGTATGTGTGTTCTTTTGTGTTCGAGCAGTCATGGGGAGTCCTGACAACAGTGGCTCAGGTGAGCATTTCAACTTTCAGGTGTTCTGTTCAAGCATTTCATTTTCATGAATGTGTCCATATGCAAAGCCTCATGTACTTAAGATTAATTATGGATTAATATATGAAATGTACAAATAATAATAATAATAAAGAAACATTCTTACTTGCCCTCATTTCTCCCTTTCTTTCTCTCTGCCAGACTCTTCTTCTGGCTCTGCACCAGAGTTTTCTCAAGCTTCCTTTGATCTGTCCAGCTTCATAGGTGGGATCATTCTGGTGCTGGTGCTCCAAGCAGGGGCCTTTTTCGCGATGCGCTTCCTCAAGACCAAAGATAGTACATATGAGACCATGTAAGTTTTAATTGTCATCATCAGACTTACATCTATCTATGCTGTCGTCAGTCTTGCTTATGATGTGGCTGTGCGTATGCACTCTGCATATACTATTGAGACAAGATTTTGGTTTGAAATGGAGATGGCTCCAAGCCTTAGCTGTGTTTTATGGCCCCATTTTTAACTGTGAATTAAAAAACACGCTAGAAAATCCTAAGAAAGGCCTAGCAGCAGAGGAGAGAGGTAGACATCTAGTGTTTGGGCCAGTAGAAGGGGCTATCGATATCTACTAACCACAATCACCACTGCCTCAATAGGATTTAGAGAATACTGCTGTGTAAAACTCCACCTAAAGCTAGCAAGAGTCCACAACATTGCCACAAATGTCTTTTTAAGACAAGGTAACCCAGGGATTAAAAGCAGGGGTGATATCTAATTTATATAGGAATAATCATTTGCTCTATTTACACCAAACTGCATCACTTTTTCAGCGATACATATTTGACATATGACATTTGTAGACAGCTGCTGTCTCTGTCTCTCCAGAACTGGAGTTAGTCTAGGGGTCGGTTTAGGGACTGGCTATTGGTCTATAGCCACAGGACTCTTTTTATTGCTAAAACAGTTGGCATTAATATAAATTATGGGCTCATATAACCACTGAACCTCTATGGTAAACATATCTCTGCCTCATCCCTGAGACGCTTCTAAAAGCCATGAGCGACACATCTTATGAGGCGAAGCCAAGAAACAAAACAAATCTTTTATTTATTTAGTTTCTTTTCTTATAGGCAGTTCCATAGGTTACTATAACTTTAATCACCACAATGATTTTCTGACATGGTTTACAAAGTTACTTATTTAGTACCCAATTTTATTAGTCAGCATTTACTACAGTTCAATACAGTACAGCAGTTACTGGAACTGTTCTCTTTTCTATTTTATAGACAAGATCACTCTATATTTTAATGATTTATTGACTACTGGAAATGTCCCTGATTTTCATTTCAGGTATCTAACGATACCACTTGTTTCTGATTCTGATATTGAAGCACAGAGTATTAGCCTGCCACAGCATTTACTGGACAATATCTATCAAGCTTCATCACGTTTTAACGGTTCCTGCGATTCTACTCAGTGTTATATTAAAGCTCTACTCTGAGCCCAGATCAGCATTCTTACACTATAAATGTGGGCCACTGGGCGGCAGTCATAAATACAGCCAGTACATGGCAAAACGATACCAGCTCACCACGAAGGTCTTTAAAATGCTCTCATGTAGTCAGTATATGGAAAAAGCTTACACACAATTTTATTTCGTTTTCTTGTAGTGATCAACCCCAGTGATGAGAGGAGAGCTGGAAGAAAAGGAAGAACAACTGCAGAAGGAAAACAACTAACTATGAAAGAGACAGTGGAAAAATCCAGGGCAAGAAGTGAGAGAGCATTAGAGAAATTGCGGTGCTCTTTTTGTCAGCCTTATCTGTTTGTTTGTTTTTTGTTTATTTTGCATATATTAGCACATGTACTTCTTTGGCAGAATGGATTTTACGTGTTGGGTGCTGTATGATTTTTTGTCTGTTTAATTTTATTTCTTTATCCTTTTTTTGAGTTGAAGTTTTGTTTGTTGATTTGTCCAGAATGAAACAGTAGATCATATAAAACAATCATATTACACATAATTTCTATAACAATTACATCAGCATGTGGTTTGTGGGGGTTGTGGATTGGGGTTTTATGAAGTGTGACGGATGCTTTGACATTGTAATACTGTAGACTGTTTGCCCTTTTGTATTGTAAGCTATTTAACTTGAATCATGCACCGTGTTAAATTTGTGTTTCCTTATTGTTTCTGCATAAAGCAATTACAAACTTTTAAGGATGCAAGTACAATATTATACCAGTAGAGGGCAATACAATGGCACACATCAGTTTACTACTGTGGCCAGGAGCGCAAATGAAAGGCTGGCTGTAAACAAAGTTTAATGGTGAATTCATAGGGGGAAAACAAACTTTTAACTTTTAATAGAAATGAATGCTGTGTGTATATAACTGTGTGTATGTATGTATTATGCATAAAGTATGATTAATAATATAAACAGTAATTAAACAACAAATAAATTCAATCAAATATCATTAAACATAACATTTGATGTTAATTAACACAGCAATGCTT
The DNA here is from genome assembly GCA_021613375.1 of Megaleporinus macrocephalus. Classification (NCBI taxonomy): domain Eukaryota; kingdom Metazoa; phylum Chordata; class Actinopteri; order Characiformes; family Anostomidae; genus Megaleporinus; species Megaleporinus macrocephalus. Next base: position 14,660,473 of record CM038703.1, read on the forward strand.
GGAACAAACATCTAAAACATCTAAATCTAAAAAATCTTCCTCACAGACAAAGACAACATGGGTCAAACACTAATAAGACTGAAACATTAAACACCTTTCCAACCCATATTAGAGATTCTCTTGTGGATGAAGATAGAAAATATCTGAATAAGATATTAACAAAATATGGAAATTATTCCTGATTAGGACAAACATATATGTTTCTTTGTATTAATCGAATTCTTCCAAATCAATACCATATTGTTTATTCTTCTGCCACTATTATGCATAGAGTTAGTTACAAAGCCTAAAGAATTGTTCTACTAATCACGAACACCAGGATTGATAAAAAAAACCCCAAAACTTATTTTATTAAATATTAAGGCCTTGCAAAATAACAAAATCTTTTTAGGGCTAGGGGGTCTTTACCTGATTTCCCCTTGACTCTCTCAAATTATCCCACATATCTGAATTTTCCATTAATGAAGAAGTTATATTTTTCTTCATGACTTTCCAACTTTCCAATTCTTGCATTTCAAAGAATTATTTTTCAACAATTGTCCTTATTTCCAAACTAAGAAATTAAAATAAATAAATAAATATAATGATAGTTAATGAGTCATCCTGTAAAAGCATCTTGTCTTGGAGCAGTTGATCTCCAAGTTTCCAAGTGTCAAAGGAACGATATTAACTGGTGGCCCATACCACAGGGACCTGGAAAGTTATCTAACCTAAATTGATCTTAACTGGATTTGCCATACCAACTAATCATAGCACCGGAAATATGATCTCTCACAGCCCTCATGTGTGTGTCTGCTATGTCTTAATAAACTCTTTACCTTACTCTCTGACTGGTCTTGTAGAATTTCCAGACCAAACCCATTTGATTTTGTTTTTCATTGAACAGCATATTTATTTTACAAACTTATAACCAAGTTTTCAGCTGATGTTTGATCTTCTTCTGTGTCGACGCGCTGTTGATCGCTTAAAGGAAAACTCTGCAGATACCAACTAAATTAAAAAAAAATGTATTATACAAAAAGTATAGCATCTTATCTGACATCCGACATCCAATCTTCTGGTGCCAGAGAGAGGCCTTCTCATCCCCTAATCTGAAGATGTTCTAAAGTGTGTGTGCCGAGTGTCATATTTAAATACACCATTCTGGGCCCCCAGACCTATGGTCCAAATACCTTCCCCATATGTGGTACAAAAACAACTGCACTATAGGATTTTGCTATTACAAGCCAGATGTTTCCCAGACCTACCATACATTAACCTCTGACCCTAAATCTCTCTAAAAAACATTCTCTTTGCATGCACAGCAGAGATGAACTTTGTACACACATATTCTGCCCTTTGCTCAGCTTTATAAAAATGTATATGAATGTATATAGAAAATTCCCTTCCCAGCACTACAGGAGCATTTCTTGTGTGTGTAAAAGAATGTGAGATTGAGTCTGTTATCTCTGATGAAACTGTGTGTATGTGAGAATGTGTGTACATTTGTATTTTGCTAGCACCAGAAAGACTGTGTATGCTTCAGTCAGATCTTTAAAAGCAGAAACTATGAGTGCATATGTTGGATAGGTGTCTTATTGTTTTGTGTATGTTTCTAGACCACAACAAGGAATTTTATTATATATCAGTGTCACAAATATGGAAGTTTAATTCCCAATTTCTCCTAATTAAGAGTGCTATGTACAGTGTTTAGAAGTCTTACACTAGGGGGAAAAAGAAGGTGTTCTAAAAATATCACATCTGTGTCAACAGGCCAAGTTGTATTTATTTTAAGAGTTGTTTTGTTAGTTTATGGCAGCATTTTGAGACCCCATCAGAATCATTTAATGAAGTTGGCAGTTGAAATATGTCAGTCTCAATAATTTATTAGTATGGTGTAGGGCCTCCTTTTGCGGCCAATACAGCAGCAATTTGTCTTGGTAATGACATTTACAAGTCCTGCAACGTGGTCAGAGGGATTTTAAGCCATTCTTCTTGCAGGATAGTGGCCAGGTCACTACATGATGCCGGTGGAGGAAAACATTTCCTGACTCGCTTCTCCAAAACACCCCAAAGGTTTGGCTATAGCAGCCCGGCCGTGTATATTGACACTGTGGAGTTCCCGGCGGACAGTTCTGGTGGAAATAGGAGAGCTGAGGTGCACATTTAATGCAGCCATGGTTTTGTTTTTTGAATACAATACGGGTTAGCACCCCAACATCCCTTTCAGACAGCTTCCTCTTGCGTCCACAGTTAATCCATTTGTATGTGGTTTGTTCTTCTTGGTGGTATGCTGACATTATACCACCGTGGCCCTTGATACATCACAAAGACTTGCTGTCTTGGTCACAGATGCGCCAGCAAGACGTGCACCAAAAATTTGTTCTCTTTTGAACTTTGGTATGTCCCATAATGTTGTGTTATTGCAATATTTTGAGCAAAACTGTGCTCTTACCTGCTAACTGAACTTCACACTCTGCTCTTACTGGTGCAATGTACAATTAATGAAGATTGGCCACCAGACTGGTCCAATTTAGCCATGAAACCTACCACACTAAAATGACAGGTGTTTCAGTTTCATTGTCCAACCCCTGTAGTTGAGTGATATTAAACCCATATACTGGTTTGTTGCTGGTATTAACCAAATCATCTTTTAGGGTTATTAAGCCATTCTTTAGGTTCTACTCTGATGAGTCCAACGATTTTGCTTTGCTGACTTTTTGTTGATTTGGTGGCTCAAACGCACAGACATGCTTTTGAAACAGTTTTCTTTGGGGTCTCTCTGTTATTGCCAGCATCATAATGAGCCAGTGTATTGATTAACACCTCTATCATTAGTTTATACACCATTTCTGGAAACTTTCTCGTAAGTCTTATGTTTTGAGAATTTTGTCTGCAGTGAACTCTGCCTATATGGAAGGAAAACTGAAGACTGTTGAAAGACAGCTGCTTATGTGACCCATGGCGGAGATGACAGAGAGCGAGGAGAGTCTCACATGGGGACTGGTGAGCAATAGGCCCCAGCATGTCCATTGCTGAGGCGAAGACACACTTGTACTCATGCATGGCACGGGGACATCTGTCACCAAGCCAAGATGAGAAAGTCCCTTTAAGGAGGTTCTGGCAACTTCAACCATAGTGAAGAGTCTTAGGCAAAGGCTGGTAAACAGTCATCCAGACTCAACACTGAAAGTTGATACCCTACACAAAACTACAGTGCATTACATGAATGGATAATGATATAAGGCACAAGAAAATATAGTGTCAAGGTTTTGTTTATATTATCCAGGCATTTCTGACTGCGCACAAGCAACCAATCACATTAATGCAGAGCACAAGATACTATGTAAATGATCAAAATATGGGAACACATATAACTCTCATAGTCATAAAGGGCAAGTTTAAGACAGTTGGAGGCTTAAAGGATGCACAATGTATAAGCCTGGTGCAATCACAGTTGGAGTACATTGTGACTCTCTAATGTGTTACGAAAAGATTTACCTATATCACACTCATAGAGTTGCCATTGAGGTATGGGGAGTCAGATCAGACAGGTTAAAAAACAATAGGAGTCAGGAGTGGTTCTACCTGGCCTCAGAAAAGGGTTTAAGATAAGAAGTTTAGGATGGAGTTAGACGTAAGGACTATATTTATCACATATATCATATATGATCATATATCACAGATAATTATGATTTCTATGTATTCACTGTCAGCTTGCTTGCTAAGCTCATAACCAAAGTACAAAAGGCCATGAAAAGGGCAAGATGTACGTGACTAAGGATATGTGCACTAATTTTCACGGCCAGACTTCAAGGCAGGGGTGTTAAGGTGAACTGAAAAGCAGAACAGGGTGTCCCCTTGCATCTGTCATGGACTATCAGGATGCATAAGACATGTGTGCCGAAATGCATGAACTCAGCCTTGAAGACCAGACAGGCACTGATTGGCCCTAGCATATGGGGAAATAGGCCCCCGCCTTGTGATTGGTGTACATGTTGTCAGGACAATGCTGTTTTGGATTATATATATCGAGGTCAGTGTAAAGCATATTCGGATCTCACTGGTGTAGTGGAGATACCTGGAGCCTCAAATAAACCAGCTGTGTTTGTGAGCCTGGAGGGCCAAGGTTGACACCATTCACAAATGAGAAGCTCAAGAGTTGTTTCAGTTAGTTTGAAACAATTATTTTTATAGCTGACAATGAGCAAGAGGACAAGGGTGAAGTGAATACTGTACATGCAACTCAGAACATCTACAATTTACAGCCCAAACAAATGTTGAAGAAAAGCTTGAAAAGCTTCTTTGGAGCTTTCTTGTTTGGATTGAAATTTTATTTTTCACAGTGAGGGTTTGTTGTTATCTACACATCCATTCAGACTTATAGTGTCTTATAATGTCAGACTTGTGGAAGGATGGACAAAAACACCTGTGTTTTTCACCTGAAGCAGGAGGGAAGCTTGTTTTGGTGATATACCAGGTGTTGCACAATTAGGAGTTTCATTCTTTCATTTCTTTATAACTTTTAACAGTGTTTTTATTTATAGTTTTAGAAACGGTTTCTTCACTTGCCTTCTTGTCTCCTCTTGGAATGCATTAACATATCGCCGCTGTCCAATGAAACACAATCATTTCCAATATGCCAACTTTAAAGGAGAGGACAAAAACTGTCTTCACTTTCTATGTAAGTCAGTTGAACCAGAATAGTTCCCAAGATATTTTAAAGCATTTCTATTGGTCCATTCATTATCAAATTTTTCCACAATATAAAGGGCAACTGCTTCATTTAATTAATGTAGAAAAATAGAAATCAACAAAAATGGATATACTTGTTTTTTATTGGACAGTAACTATAGACTGCTTTTACCAACGAGATTTACCTTGTCGTTTCTGATCTCATTCGAAAGTGGATTCTCAAGAGCCTTCCTCAGATCACCACATGTATACTCTATTACATTATATCTTTTCCTTACATGTTACTGATGGAATTTAATATTAAAAGAAGTTATGCACAGTCTGATATGTATTAAAAATAAGAACATGCATAATCAAAAACCTACAGCCTGTGTATTGTGCAATGAACTGTTGAACCCCTGAGGACATCTGCCTAGTACCAGAGACAGATAAGCATGGACACAAGGTTGTATCCTTGGGTGGGTGTGTGTTTTTTTTATTTATTTGGAATTAATGGTGCCAAAAATCATGTCATGTGAGACATGTTTTTAAGACATTACTATGAATCGCAGTGGACCAGTACATCACAATTACACTTTTCTTTACGGTCATATACAGGTATTAAATATTTTTGTAATGTGTACATTGATCGGAAATTTGTGTCATATCAATAACTCTAAGATAAATTTCAACTCACCTAATAGAGACAGCTGTAAGAGAAGTTTCATGATTTATATTACCATGGTTTATATTACTCTTATTTACTTTCAGAAGCTCATACTTTACATTACTCCTGTATACGTGACTTTATGCCTGTCGCAAGTACCTGTAACCATTGTTAACTTTGTGTGCATGTATGTCACTTTTGTCTATTTCAGCCACTGTTTTTAAACTATTTGCCTTTTAAAGTAACATCTCGACCTAGAGCTGAACTTTTGAACCCAGAACCTGCCCTTTTAACGAATGTTACGGAGCCTTGTATGCTCAGACCACAGAACATAACCAAAACCACAGAAACTGAAGGGAGAACAATACAGAGCAACTGTCTGATCTGAGGAGGGGGCGACTGTCCATATCTCACTTCTTTTTGTCTGCTCCTGAAAACCACCTGCCTGACGATCTTGTGCGGCTTGTCAGGTACGAAGGTCAGGTTTAGAGTTCTCTGTCGACTGTAGTTGAATGCTGTATGGTGAGGAAACACTCATTAAAGCTGCTTGAATTGTATGAGCAACTCTCTTGCATTTATTTCCACCACATGAGATGTTCATGTCGCTCCTTCAATACTAAGTAAATAATAAAGAATTTGTTGTGTATTTTCTTCTGTTTAACGATGCTCTGTTAATGGCTTGAAGAATTCTTACGATGACACAGCCTGACTAGTAAATATATAAGCTTTATTCACAGAAGACAGAACAGCAGCATTTCTGACATTCTGTCCAATCCTCCATTGTCAGAGGGAGGCTTCGGCCGATGTGAAGTTACCTCTGACTTCTGTAGCGGTCAGAGCTCTGCTCTTATACACTCAGATTTTTCGATGTCTGGAAAGACCTCTAGCCGATATGAGCCTCTCTGAATTCTGAGCTTTACCCGCTGCCAAGATATTCCCTTGTACCCTTGTCCAGTTGATGTCCATTCAGACAGCCAGAACTTGGCAGAGCTCATGGGAGGTTAGTTTAAAGGTGGTCATGAACTGGTGGAGCTTAACACAGAACTCAGCTCCCCCGTCGGTGACGTTAAAGTTCACTGAATGTCCATAATCTGTACATCTGCCCCAGCTCTCCATTCCCCATTGAAACCTGCAGCATTGGCATTCCAGCAGCAACATCCTCTTCCTCAAAATCCTCCTGCTGTGCTCTGGGAAACAGACGATCGCTGCAGCTCTTAAAGCTTGGATCTTGTTCTCTCCTGCTGTTGCTGTGGAGACTGACTGTCCTTGCAGAGTTATTAAAGTTTTATCTGATCTAATCGAAAGTAAATTAGGAAAGCATAAAGATGGTCCTGTTAGAGGAACAATGGGCCCACCTAGTGACGGATTACAATTGGAGGAAAACCAGCACCAGCCACACATGTATGTGTGCAAATTTTTGTTTTAAAAAATAAGGTAATCACATTTATCAATTAATGGTTTTTCTGCTTAGTCATAAGGAACACAATGAAACGCTCATCTGCCCTTTTTCGTGAACTGTTATGAAACCCTATGTGTACTCCCTGTGTGTGTGTGTGTGTGTGTGTGTGTACGTGGTGGTACTGCCTGTGCTTGTGTCTGGCTGGCAGTGGCTGGCAGTGTCACGTTGGTGGGGAGGATATCACTTGGCCCAGTTTCAGACCCAAGTATTCAATTGGCTCTGCTGCAAGCAGAGGTGCTCATTGAAATAAAGTGCAGAGCAGTAAATCATGCACAGATACAGATAAGATTAGAAATGTTTTCATTAATTAAAATGAACTATATACATTGATGTTATCAGATTCTTTAACACAGTATGTTATTAGGGTCTAAAATACAGTGTAACCAGTATGAACAATCTGACCTGAGGTCTAGGCTTATAAATGTTAGCCATTATAAGAACCAAGCAGTAGTGAGAGTTAAAACTAGCATTAGTCATTGTTTGAGTAAGAGCAGTAAATTTGTAAGAAGCATCATGCTTTTGCACTTGTTGCATTCAAAGCCAACTAAAAGTAAGATATGACTTTGGCTTTAAGCCAAGAACTATGGCTGACATGGCTTGGTATTTTTTAATTAAACAACACATCACTGAATAGCTTATCAGTGGGAAAATAAGGGGAGTTACTTTTGCTAGGAGACGTTGAGACATTGACGCCAGTACTTGAAAACCTCCAAAGATAAATTATCTCATAATATGTGGTTCATATTGGTTGCCAACCAAATTTAAAATTAATGTGTTTGAGAACTATAGGCTTCCAATGGGATGAGAAATGGTACATTGGAAAAGGCAGAGAGAGTCGAATAAGAGCCCCACTTCGCCCCAGGTGTGTAAAAAATTGAGGTATTTTCTTTTTTTGCCAATTGTTGTTACTTTGCAATGCCTAAATCTTTAAAAAGTTAAGTTAACTACTAACCCTGGTTCTCAAGTCTGTGCCTTATTCAATAGGGCCAACCTTATCTTATCTTATCTTATCTAGTAAGTTCACTCCCTTCCCTCTTAGTGTGTAGTCTATTCAATTGGCTCGTTTGGCTCGTGATCGGGACTTCCCTTGTTCACTGATTGGTTCATGCAGCGCATGGTCAGCTTGTGTCTAGGGAGTGCTTTGTGAATGCATGCTGGCGGGTCCTGATGTAACCAGCTGCTTCCACTGAAAAACTCACTGGATAGAAACAGTGGGTTCTTTTATTTCATCTTGCAAGAAGGGAGAGGTCCCATCATCAAATACAGACCAACAGAAACACTCCCAATGAACATTCAGAGGAGGTTGCCCCCTTCTCTTTCAAACCTCTTTGTCCATGGAAAGAACCATTAAATCCAAACCAAGAGTTATTCATGTCTTTTATAACAAAATTTCATGACATCATACCTTAGTTCCTTAGTTTATTTTTTTTTAACACCTCATAAGCATTTCCGCCTATCTGCTGGGTTCACTGTAGATTCAAGGACAAGCTAGCATCTTTTGGCAGACTTCCCTTACAAGTTCAACCTAAGTTTGAGTGCACTCACTGAACTGGAGTCTCTGGCATATTTTTGATACAAATCAGATTATATATAGCTTTCTGTAACACTAAATTCCATAAATAAACAGACAGCCATGCTAAAGCACAGAGGACAAACATCTGCTCTTATATTAGAGACAGACAGTCGTGCTAAAGCACAGAGAACAAACATCTGCTCTTATATCTGAGACAGACAGCTGTGCTAAAGCGCAGAGGACAAACAACTGCTCTTATATCCGAGAAAGACAGCCGTGCTAAAGCGCAGAGGACAAACATCTGCTCTTATACCAGAGACAGTCAAACCGTGCTAAAGCACAGAGGACAAACATCTGCTCTTATATGCGAGAAAGACAGTCGTGCTAAAGCACAGAGGACAAACATCTGCTCTTATATCAGAAACAGACAGTCGTGCTAAAGCACAGAGGACAAACATCTGCTCTTATATCAGAAACAGACAGTCGTGCTAAAGCACAGAGGACAAACATCTGCTCTTATATCAGAGACATACAGCCGTGCTAAGGTGCAGAGGACAAACATCTGCTCTTATATCAGAGACAGACAGCCGTGCTAAAGCACAGAGGACAAACATCTGCTCTTATATCCGAGACAGACAGCTGTGCTAAAGCGCAGAGGACAAACAACTGCTCTTATATCCGAGACAGACAGCCGTGCTAAAGCTCAGAGGACAAACATCTGCTCTTATATTAGAGACAGACAGCCGTGCTAAAGCACAGAGGACGAACATCTGCTCTTATACCAGAGACAGTCAAACCGTGCTAAAGCACAGAGGACAAACATCTGCTCTTATATCAGAGACAGACAGCCGTGCTAAAGCACAGAGGACAAACATCTGCTCTTATATTAGAGACAGACAGCCGTGCTAAAGCACAGAGGACAAACATCTGCTCTTATATTAGAGACAGACAGTCGTGCTAAAGCACAGAGGACAAACATCTGCTCTTATATCTGAGACAGACAGTCGTGCTAAAGCACAGAGGCCAAACATCTGCTCTTATATTAGAGACAGACAGTCATGCTTAAGCACAGAGGACAAACATCTGCTCTTATATCAGAGACAGACAGCCGTGCTAAACCATAGAGGACAAACATCTGCTCTTATATCAGAGACAGACAGCCGTGCTAAAGCACAGAGGACAAACATCTGCTCCTATATCAGAGACAGACAGCCGTGCTAAAGCACAGAGGACAAACATCTGCTCTTATATCAGAGACAGACAGACGTGCTAAAGCACAGAGGACAAACATCTGCTCTTATATCAGAGACAGACAGCCGTGCTAAAGCGCAGAGGACAAACATCTGCTCTTATATCAGAGACAGTCAAACCATGCTAAAACGCAGAGGACAAACATCTTCTCTTATACTAGAGACAGACAGCCGTGCTAAAGCACAGAGGACAAACATCTGCTCTTATATTAGAGACAGACAGCCGTGCTAAAGCACAGAAGACAAACATCTGCTCTTATATCAGAGACAGACAGCCGTGCTAAAGCACAGAGGACAAACATCTGCTCTTATATCAGAGACAGACAGCCGTGCTAAAGCGCAGAGGACAAACATCTGCTCTTATATCAGAGACAGACAGCCGTGCTAAAGCACAGAGGACAAACATCTGCTCTTATATCAGAGACAGACAGCCGTGCTAAAGCGCAGAGGACAAACATCTGCTCTTATATCAGAGACAGACAGCCGTGCTAAAGCACAGAGGACAAACATCTGCTCTTATATCAGAGACAGACAGCCGTGCTAAAGCACAGAGGACAAATGTCTGCTCTTATATTAGAGACAGACAGCCGCGCTAAAGCACAGAGGACAAACATCTGCTCTTATATCAGAGACAGACAGTCGTGCTAAAGCACAGAGGACAAACATCTGCTCCTATATCAGAGACAGACAGCCGTGCTAAAGCACAGAGGACAAACATCTGCTCTTATATCAAAAACAGACAGTCATGCTAAAGCACAGAGGACAAATATCTGCTCTTATATCAGAGACAGACAGCCGTGCTAAAGCACAGAGGACAAACATCTGCTCTTATATCAAAAACAGACAGTCATGCTAAAGCACAGAGGACAAATATCTGCTCTTATATCAGAGACAGACAGCCGTCCTATAGCACAGAGGACAAACATCTGCTCTTATATCAGAGACAGACAGCCGTGCTAAAGCACAGAAGACAAACATCTGCTCTTATATCAGAGACAGACAGCCGTGCTAAAGCACAGAGGACAAACATCTGCTCTTATATCAAAAACAGACAGTCATGCTAAAGCACAGAGGACAAATATCTGCTCTTATATCAGAGACAGACAGCCGTGCTAAAGCACAGAGGACAAACATCTGCTCTTATATCAAAAACAGACAGTCATGCTAAAGCACAGAGGACAAATATCTGCTCTTATATCAGAGACAGACAGCCGTCCTATAGCACAGAGGACAAACATCTGCTCTTATATCAGAGACAGACAGCCGTGCTAAAGCACAGAAGACAAACATCTGCTCTTATATCAGAGACAGACAGCCGTGCTAAAGCACAGAGGACAAACATCTGCTCTTATATCAGAGACAGACAGCCGTGCTAAAGCACAGAGGACAAACATCTGCTCTTATATCAGAGACAGACAGCCGTGCTAAAGCACAGAGGACAAACATCTGCTCCTATATCAGAGACAGACAGCCGTGCTAAAGCACAGAGGACAAACATCTGCTCTTATATCAAAAACAGACAGTCATGCTAAAGCACAGAGGACAAATATCTGCTCTTATATCAGAGACAGACAGCCGTGCTAAAGCACAGAGGACAAACATCTGCTCTTATATCAAAAACAGACAGTCATGCTAAAGCACAGAGGACAAATATCTGCTCTTATATCAGAGACAGACAGCCGTCCTATAGCACAGAGGACAAACATCTGCTCTTATATCAGAGACAGACAGCCGTGCTAAAGCACAGAAGACAAACATCTGCTCTTATATCAGAGACAGACAGCCGTGCTAAAGCACAGAGGACAAACATCTGCTCTTATATCAGAGACAGACAGCCGTGCTAAAGCACAGAGGACAAACATCTGCTCTTATATCAGAGACAGACAGCCGTGCTAAAGCACAGAGGACAAATGTCTGCTCTTATATTAGAGACAGACAGCCGCGCTAAAGCACAGAGGACAAACATCTGCTCTTATATCAGAGACAGACAGTCGTGCTAAAGCACAGAGGACAAACATCTGCTCCTATATCAGAGACAGACAGCCGTGCTAAAGCACAGAGGACAAACATCTGCTCTTATATCAAAAACAGACAGTCATGCTAAAGCACAGAGGACAAATATCTGCTCTTATATCAGAGACAGACAGCCGTGCTAAAGCACAGAGGACAAACATCTGCTCTTATATCAAAAACAGACAGTCATGCTAAAGCACAGAGGACAAATATCTGCTCTTATATCAGAGACAGACAGCCGTCCTAAAGCACAGAGGACAAACATCTGCTCTTATATCAGAGACAGACAGCCGTGCTAAAGCACAGAAGACAAACATCTGCTCTTATATCAGAGACAGACAGCCGTGCTAAAGCACAGAGGACAAACATCTGCTCTTATATCAGAGACAGACAGCCGTGCTAAAGCGCAGAGGACAAACATCTGCTCTTATATCAGAGACAGACAGCCGTGCTAAAGCACAGAAGACAAACATCTGCTCTTATATCAGAGACAGACAGCCGTGCTAAAGCACAGAGGACAAACATCTGCTCTTATATCAGAGACAGACAGCCGTGCTAAAGCACAGAGGACAAACATCTGCTCTTATATCAGAGACAGACAGCCGTGCTAAAGCACAGAGGACAAACATCTGCTCCTATATCAGAGACAGACAGCCGTGCTAAAGCACAGAGGACAAACATCTGCTCTTATATCAAAAACAGACAGTCATGCTAAAGCACAGAGGACAAATATCTGCTCTTATATCAGAGACAGACAGCCGTGCTAAAGCACAGAGGACAAACATCTGCTCTTATATCAAAAACAGACAGTCATGCTAAAGCACAGAGGACAAATATCTGCTCTTATATCAGAGACAGACAGCCGTCCTATAGCACAGAGGACAAACATCTGCTCTTATATCAGAGACAGACAGCCGTGCTAAAGCACAGAAGACAAACATCTGCTCTTATATCAGAGACAGACAGCCGTGCTAAAGCACAGAGGACAAACATCTGCTCTTATATCAGAGACAGACAGCCGTGCTAAAGCACAGAGGACAAACATCTGCTCTTATATCAGAGACAGACAGCCGTGCTAAAGCACAGAGGACAAATGTCTGCTCTTATATTAGAGACAGACAGCCGCGCTAAAGCACAGAGGACAAACATCTGCTCTTATATCAGAGACAGACAGTCGTGCTAAAGCACAGAGGACAAACATCTGCTCCTATATCAGAGACAGACAGCCGTGCTAAAGCACAGAGGACAAACATCTGCTCTTATATCAAAAACAGACAGTCATGCTAAAGCACAGAGGACAAATATCTGCTCTTATATCAGAGACAGACAGCCGTGCTAAAGCACAGAGGACAAACATCTGCTCTTATATCAAAAACAGACAGTCATGCTAAAGCACAGAGGACAAATATCTGCTCTTATATCAGAGACAGACAGCCGTCCTAAAGCACAGAGGACAAACATCTGCTCTTATATCAGAGACAGACAGCCGTGCTAAAGCACAGAAGACAAACATCTGCTCTTATATCAGAGACAGACAGCCGTGCTAAAGCACAGAGGACAAACATCTGCTCTTATATCAGAGACAGACAGCCGTGCTAAAGCACAGAGGACAAACATCTGCTCTTATATCAGAGACAGACAGCCGTGCTAAAGCACAGAGGACAAACATCTGCTCTTATATCAGAGACAGACAGCCGTGCTAAAGCACAGAGGACAAACATCTGCTCTTATATTAGAGACAGACAGCCGCGCTAAAGCACAGAGGACAAACATCTGCTCTTATATCAGAGACAGACAGTCGTGCTAAAGCACAGAGGACAAACATCTGCTCTTATATCAGAGACAGACAGCCGTGCTAAAGCACAGAGGACAAACATCTGCTCTTATATCAGAGACAGACAGCCGTGCTAAAGCGCAGAGGACAAACATCTGCTCTTATATCAAAAACAGACAGTCGTGCTAAAGCACAGAGGACAAATATCTACTCTTATATCAGAGACAGACAGCCGTGCTAAAGCACTGAGGACAAACATCTGCTCTTATATCAGAGAAAGACAGCCGTGCTAAAGCACAGAGGACAAACATCTGTTCTTATATCAGAGACAGACAGCCGTGCTAAAGCACAGAGGACAAACATCTGTTCTTATATCAGAGACAGACAGTCGTGAATCGATTCCTAGTGATTCGGAGTCTTTTGCTTGTGATTCTGAATCGACGGGAAACGGATCTGTAGAGCTGGACTGTGAGGGCGCGCAGCTGTGCTTGGTGAACACGTGACTTGCTGCATTTAAAAGCGGTTGCGGGGTCCTGCAGTGTTACAGGGTGGTGGCGTGTCTGGATTATCGCAGCACCAGAGAAGAAACAACTCGTGTGATTTTTTTTTTCGGAGTTAGATTTGTATGTGTTCTGTACCCGCGGCTGTAAATTACCATTTACTTTTTTGCGTTCGGAAAAAAATGTGACGTTTATGGGTTGTTTATAAGACACGCGTCTGGGTAAGTTGTCATTACTATTATCACACCATTGTTTTCTTGCCTAACTTAGTAGAAGAAAATATGGAGCTCTTTTTTGTATTCACTTTATTAAAAAGCTGTTACTAACCGCCTCTGGTCTGACTTCATTTCCGATTTGAGCACGTGCACTTTGTTGGGTTATATCTTGAATATTGTCTGCATCCTCTGCTTTTGTAAGAATAAAACGTCTTTTTTTCATAGTTGGGGCCAGATTGGACAAGAAAGAAACATGTGAATGAGTGCTCCTGTTATCTCACCGAGTTTACTGTAAGTTCCTGCTGCCCAGTAGGGGGACCATTGCAGTGAGGAGTCCTTTGGAGGGAGGGGACGTGCTGAGAAATTAAACTCAATTGTTGGATGTAATGACAAACATTGAGCTGCACCTTCTGGAAAATTTGAGTTTTATGGCGACAAGCAAGATTAAATGCTGACAGACGTCATTACAAAATATATTAACTGTACCACTACTTTAGACCACCTTGTTGAGAGGAAGTACCACTTATGCTCAGATAAGTTAGGGTTCAGTTGACCTTAAGATGTCCCCCTTAAGGCCCTGCTGCTCAGTCATGTCCCAGGGGATTCTGGGGTGGCTTTGCTGTTAAAAGCATGTATAGTTTGGACACGCATCATTTCACCACACATGCAGGCATGCACACACGTACTGTAGAAGAAGCATCACACAGTTTCACACAGACACAGTAATGGCACATGTCAGGTTTTACACATACACACAGGCCTTAAAAGATGTTTTTTACTTTTATGCATGCTTAATTTGTTGTTGGGCCTTCAGAAAGGACGTCTGCATAAAGTGGTGAGGTGGCTAAATAGTATTTTATATAGTAAGTGGTTGATGATCTTATAAAGGTTAGAGGCAACAAACTTGGATTTAATTAAGAAATGAAACTTATTCTTTGAAAGGGCTATGTCATGGAAATCCAAAGTTTGTCTGCTTTTTGAAATGAAAGGGTTTGTTTAACATGACTGTATTTATTGAACAGGTTCAATTAAAATATTCATGTTACAAAAGCTTTTCATACACATGAAATTAAAATAAATAAACAGTAAAATAAAAATACCGACGGCTTTCATCGATTTTAGTGTACCTCTATTTGTTGTCCAGTAAACATTCCATCTTTGATCATTTGTTAAAGCTCACACTGTGCTCTCTCTTCCTCTCTGCTTGGGAACAGACACTGAAAATCGTGAAACGGGACCTCACACCCAGAGAGAATCAGAAATGTCTCAAGAAATTCAGATAATGAACAAAGGGAAGTTCTACCAGCTGACTTGCCAGGTTAGTTCATCCTGCCAGCCATCAAAAGTCACACACTGGCTGCCTATGTGTTCCTAAAGTGATTTATAAAAAAATCTACACAGCCTGTGTCTTTCAAAGCAATCACGTTTTAGAATAGGTATCCATTTCTTCTAGAAAATACTGGTCAACATTTTTATTTATTTATTTAAAATAAAAAACACAATGGTATTGCTCTGCATGGATTCCTTAGTAAACACAAAATAATTTTATCATCAAAGAACCTTTTGCATGCTTAAATGGTTCTTTTCATGGTGAGGTGGTTCTTCAGATTGATGATAAATATGTTCTATATAGAATCTTTTTAAATGTGTGTGTGTGTGTAGGACAAGCATAACATTGTAACAGTTGCAGAACTTTATTGGTGCTCTGTAAAGCAATTTTCAAAAAAAGGTTTTATATAGAACAGCACGCTTTCTATCTCTTGTAACCAAGCATGAAATCTAAGTATACAAATGGTTCTTTTGGTGTTTATGGTTTTGTATAGAACTCTTGTGGTGCAGGAATTTACTAAAGTAGTTTACAAAACTTGTTTTAAGATCTGAAAGTCGGGCCCAGCTGCTCAGTCATGTCACAGGGGACATTGGGGAAGGCTTTACTTTTAAAAGCATACATAATATGGACACGCATGGTTTTACCACACGCATGTATGTACACACATACTGTAGTGCATCACAAGTTTGGCAGGTTTCACACATACACACAGGCCTTAAAAGAAGTTCTATCAGTTTGTTACGATTATGCATGCTTAATTTACTTTGGGCCTTGTACACCTTCGGAAAGCAGGTCTGCATGAATTTGAAGTGGCTAAATAGTATTTTATTTGGTAAGTGGTGGACTAAATGGTAATTAGTAGTTGATGCTCTCATACATTTTAGAGGCAACTAACTTGGATTTGATTGATGGAATAGCTCTTGGAGTCATTCTGATGTGGAATGATGAGTATGTAAAAGAAAATGTTGTTTGATGTTAATGTCACCTTGTTTTTACAGAACTGTCACAAGCTGTATAAGACCATCAAAGACTTAAAAGTTCATATCCGGAGTGAAAGCCACAAAAAGGTATTCCGGTTGTGTATCATATAATGTTTCAGTTGCATAATAAGCAATAAACAAAACGGTGTAGGTAAAATCTCAAACTATACAAACGCCACATGGAAATTCATAGTAAATCTATAGTGTGAGGAGTAGGGTGTAAGTAATACACCAGAAGTGCAAATATTGACCATCTCCAAAATTACAATGTCAGGCCAATGAAAGCCTATACTAAATGATGACCACCAATAGTTGCAGCACAAAATTTAACCTAAAGTGTGATTTTCAAATTAAAAATCAACTATTGACAGTTTAACTGTTCCCTTTGGTTTTGTCAACAGGAAGTGGCCATGCTTTTTGAGACAGGTATGGAATATCTCATCTGCATGTAAGTGGGCAGGAGGGTTGGGCTCAGTTACTGATTGGCGTAAGGGCATTTTATTCAAGAGGCAGTGGTAATTTGAGGATGACCACCAACAACAACTTATTTATATTTTCTGGAGTATTACCTACCTGTTAATATAATCAGGTGTAGAGAAGTGTTTATTATTTTTTTGATTATGATAAACACCACTCCAAGAGTTGTGACCCATCTACCCTTTTTAATATGTACTTTATTATTCTTCTATTTAAAATTCCATGGTTAAATGTGTATTCATTGAGACAGTGATTGGCTCTATTGCCTGTGGTGTAATTATTAATAATCTGTGATGATTAAACCTGATGTTTGACTTGTCCAAATGGCTTTTGATAATCCTTAGAGATAAACTCTGGAACAATAGGCCCCCCAAGGCTATCTCTCCTTCCGTGACCATATTACAGGTCATGCGGTGCCAAGGAGGTAACCAATCAGCGCTAAGAGAACAGCATGTGTGAACTTGCATGCCCACATTCACTTGGGGTGCTTAAAAATACTATAGAGAGTAGAGAATTGGTTTAAAGGGTTAACACATGATCAGGATGTCGTTGGAACTGAACAGAGAGTGGGTGGAGGGATGACAGGAAACTGTAGCCAGGATGTTATCTGTGTTTGAAGAGACAGCACCTGGGGACAAGCCATGCTTAAGTCTGTTTGATTCATTAATAATTTCTATCTTTTTTTATATGAACAGTTCAACATTTTTTTTAATCAGTGCCTTTGCATAAATAATTTCTCTTTAGCACCATTACATCTTTTTTTTTGGATGTAGTACAGCTATGGTCAGTGTTGGCTTTGGTATTCTTGTTTAGGAAGTTCTGTGCCTGCAGGCCTCCTTTTGGCAGAGCCGTGTTATGTCACAACCCCCGTATGTTAGATTGTAATGCTCTGAGATGCTACAACAGGGCAATGCTTGGTTCCAAAATCTGCAATTTCCACACAAATGTGCTGTACAAAGCACAATTGGCATACGCTCTGATGACAGATATGCAGCACTCCACAGGGATCCTCTGAAGAAAGCAGGATGGGAGGAGGAGGTTGCTGCCCTTGGGGTGTTAATTATATGTACTACTACCAGAACAGAGCAGTGTTTGTAAAATCAAATGGCTGAACAATAAAAGGGTAAACTGATGTCAAAGTAACAGCAGTGTAATTCATTCAAGCTCTGTTTTCTGTCCCTCTATTATAGATGTGCATGCAGGACTAGGTAAGACTTGTTTACCAATTATGTAAGTGTTGTGTTTTAGGTATTTGTGTCTGTTGCCTCTGTCGCTATACTTGTCTGTTCATCTGTTGTCATCTTATTTATCCTACAGCTTTCTTTCCTATCTTGACTGTTGTGGACTACTTGTGGAACCCAAACCGGACAGACCCTCTCATTGGTGGGTGTGTGTGAACCTGAATGTGAATATCACTCATTTAAAGCTGATTCACTAATATGCATTTCTACCCATGTGTAGGTCTGGACATGGTGACGTTCTGTATCACTCCAGAGAAATACGGAGCTTTTTATCTGTGTCATGTTTGTGAGGAGCGTCTCAGCAGTCAGGATATTATAAGACATCTGTGTTCTGTTGATCATTACTTTAAGTACTTGGTGAGTGATTGCTTGTCACACTGTGTGTGTGTGTCTGTCTGTCTGTCTGTCTGTCTGTCTGTCTGTCTGTCTGTATGTAATTGGTTAAATATGTACATGGTTGATGTTTCCCTTGTGTTTCAGGCCTACAGTAACCCAGAGCTGCTGCAGTTTTCCTGGTTCAAGGATTCTTATTCTTACCTACAAACCAGTGCTCTGCAAGAAAACCACATCCATGGTTGTGGCTCTCTGCGGGTAAAAACAACTTGAAAAGATAAAGTAACTCAATTTATTCGTTTGGAAAGACAGTCACGTTTGTTTGTTAATGTAGATTTTGGAGCTGCCCAAGACGATGCTGAAGAGGGGTAAAACAATGCCTTATCATCAAGGTAATATGACAATGACATGCATGTGCTCATACTTGCGAAGTTATAGGCAAATGGAGTCATAGGCTGTATTCACATTACAAGCCTCATTGCTCAATACTCACTTGCTCGCTCGCTCGCTCGCTCTGTACTTCAGCTGGTCTAGTTATGTCATTGTAAAAGAACCTTTGGTCTGAAGCAGTCAGCATGTGCATTGTATGAGCAAGGCATGTACATCACTTCATTTTATTAGGCTGGTGCCACATTAGCGCTAAGTAATGGCGCATACACAGTTGGAGGAAAGGAGTATTCATTCTGATCTGATTATTCTTGTCAAAAAGCCACGAAGTACTACAGGTCTAATTAAAAAAGAAATAATAAAAAAAAAAAACCCAGATCAGAATCACTTACTTAGTCCTCTTATGTCTTGAGTGAACATACCTATAATAAATATACTTAAACATTTAATTTTGTTTTTCTCTAGTCATGATGATGTTCTCCAAAAGAGACAAACTGACAGAATGTGTGAGAGGTTGGTGCTCTCATTTCCTCTATTTTCTAACCAGGTGCATGTCCTGTGTGCTTTTTAAAATATTTCCTGTTTTTGTCTTTATTTATTAGCTAATAGACCTCAGAGGAAAACCCTTCAGGCCTATATCACTGACCCTAACAGATCCAACCCTTTACTTGGTAAGATGCATGCGTTCAGTGCAGTCACGTGTAACAATGTATTTAAGTGACCCTATCCCCGAACCTGTTAAAGCACAAGCTATTCTGAAAGTGTGAGAAAGATGTGTTTGATTTCATAAATAAGGTGTACAAGAAATTAGAGAGTGCATTATCTCTGTCTTGGCTGTTACTTTCCCAGGCTTGGACTTCCTGGTTGAGTACTCGTGTCCAGACAGTGAATGGAACTGTGCCTATCTCTGCCTCCTCTGCAAGAAAAAACTTCCTGCCATTGAAAGCATCTCCCATTGCATCGGCTTTGATCATGTTTACTGGTACTTGGTACGTAATTATGCATGCACTTGTTGTTACTGAGGGAGTTTGTGTTAGAAACTTTAATACCTAGTCTGTTGTTAGGAGAAAGTTCAGCGAACATGCCCCACTGCATGCCAATTAGCCAGAGCGTCTTACAGCATTGTGTCTAATCAGATTTATTTTTCCAAAATATTAATTTGAAGTACTATTAATTGCAAAAAGCAGGCAACCATATAGGTTGCGACTCCAGATGGTCTATATAGCAATCGGGTTTCTTGCTTATACTAAAGCATTCTTATGTTCACAATGTATATGGCAAAATATATATTGTTTTGTGTTCATTTTCTCTGGATGTTTACATATTTCAGCAAGCGGCTCATCCTACAACACTGGAAAGTCCTAAGAGTAGTTACACTCACAACTCCTACAGATTCTACAAGAAGATACTTAACCTGGCTAATCAGGCGCAGAAAGTACACCCGCCAGTGGAAATAAAAGTAATACAGTTTCTTTTTGGGGGGGGGTTTCCCTGTAGTTTCCTCATAACTTTTCATACATTGAGCCTGTTTCTAGAAAAGAAGTCAAACACTGTGGCTAACCCCCGCTCCTTTTTTTTTTTTTTTTTTTTTTTTTTTATTTATTTATTTATTTATTTATTTATTTATTTTTATCATCAGAGTGTGCATCTGGATCTGGCAAACTTTAAAGATGTTGCCTCCTGCAGCTACATAAAAGGTGAGACCAGACTGTTAAAACACAGCACATTAAATTTTGCAGCCCCAGAGTATTTAAAGCATTATTTTGTTTCAACTCAAAGCTAACTAGCAATAAACGGGCATTACATATTTAATTGTTTGTATCCAGTTCTAAGAAGAGATTTAGGTTTATTTATTATAACCCCCCTCCTTTCTAGGCAAGCATTCAATATCCTTAAAATGCATTGAACAGAATGTATGGAGATGTTTTCCATGATCTCAAACTCATATGGAATGTGGACTTTTGGGCTCCAGTGGCTAACATGTTTCCATACATAAAATCTTGAACATGGATGTCATGGTAGTATTGGGGTATTCAATTATAAATATCTAACTCCTTTGAACATGCCTCTGGTCAATGTGACCAACAACTCCAATCTTTGTCTTGTCTGACTATAACACTTTACTTCACAAGGCATTTTCTGTGTCCTTGTAGTCAACTGCAAACTTTAGTCAAGCTTGAAGGTGTAGGGACGTCTTTCTTGGATAACATTTCAGTCAATATAAAACTGGACACACTGACACTGGTGTTCCAGCAGCTTCCAGTTCTTGGTGGGCCTGGACATTGGTGGTTCTTGGGTTCTTCTTGACCATCAGAACCAACTTCTTCTGAGGATGACTGATGGTCTTCTTCTAGCCCTTGGAAAAGTGGCTTTACCTCTGAATAACTCAGTACAGTTTCATTTGAACTGATTTTTTTATCTGCAGTTGTTCAGAAATGGCTCCAACAGACATTCCTGACATTCACATAGCGATGGGGACTTTTGGGATGATTTCAGACTAATTAACCGTATGTGTGACGAGTGAAAGTCTTCATATGGAAAAGGGTTGCATGTGACATCCAATCGATATCAGGTTATTGCAGCAAGGAACAGACAGACGGGTGGAAAATTGTCTTTTGTTGTGACTTTTAATCACAAACAGTGAAATACATATTCCTTTATGTTTAAGTATTACTCATTTATAGCATGTTAATATATCCCTGTATAAGTCCTGTTTAACACTAGTGGCTTGATATTTGATGCTAACCTAATTCTGGTGTTTGTAGCACTAGACAAGCTGCAGAAGATTAGACGAGACAGAAACCAAAGTGAATTTAAAACCAGTGTTACACCACGAGAACGACTCGGTAAGTCCCCTACACTTCACTCATCTCAGTTCATTCTGGTTTTCATATTCTAATTCTCTTCTGGATGTCTGCTTTGCAGAAGTCTGTACTCCAGAGGCTCCTGCATCCTCTGTGAGCATAACTACCGCAGCCTGCTCGGCAGAATGGGAAGAAGAGAAAACACACAAAGGTAAAGTGAATGCAGTCTGTGTCATACATGTTTATCAGTGATCTGTAGACTGAAATTTAGGATTCTCTGGTGTCAAGAATTTTAGTTTTTCATGGTTAATGGAAAACACCCTTACTTTGCTTCAGGGCAAGGCCACTATATTAAAGAATTGGTAATTCTGCTTGGTATTAGAAGTTGAGTTACACGTTGCTCAGTACACTTGCTCAGATTTTTTTTTTTTTCCTGTGTAGATGTAGCATTGGATAAGTTGACATGATCAAGAGACGTTTCCATTTTCCTCAGTTAGAGAGACAGATGGAGACTTTCAAAATCCAGCCTTACACACATAAATAAGCATGAAAGTAACATGACATTGTATTTACTTTTATTCATTTTCACACTTTCATCACTCTTCAATTTGCATGTCCTTATATATTATGTAGAAATGTCTCAAATTTGGACTCTTGTCCCAGAATGATTTCTAAGCAGAAAATGCCTTTCAATTAATATACAACTAAAGCTTATGTTGTGGCAATGCCCCATTAGAGAAAAAATACTTAATAAATTAATATACTGTACAGGTATATTCACAATCTGTCTGAAACACTCTAATAGAGTCCCTGTATAGGTGGGCAACAAGAATTGTTACAAGATGTCACCTTATAACAGAGAAAATGGCTGGAAGTCCAAGAAGATGCTTCAGGCTATTGAGAAGTGGTTTCTGTGGATGAAAGTTTCAACCTCTGTCTTGTACAAAGGGCTTTAAGACTTTTCCAGCTTTTTGTGCATGTATTATTTCAGGTTCTGCATTGTTGAAACCTACCACTGTGGTAGATGCATACTTTGCTGGGTTTATGACGTTTGACTGGTGATTTATTCATTGATTGATTTTTTTTATTTTATATATATATATATATATATATATATATATATATATGTGTGTGTGTGTATTTATTTATTTATTTTTTTTTGCTTGGCCCTATTCAGTATAATTCACTTAATGTCCTTCATTTGTTCCCAGTGAGAGTGACACAGAATTGATTTAGAGTTTTTAACTTTCCGTATGAGAGGCGGATGAGTGCTAAGGGTAATTTTGGTTGAGATGGAAAAAAAGGTGAGTTATTACATGTTGTGTTCCTGCAGATTCTGGTGCTCAACATGGAGACAACTGTCAATTTATTTTGTGTGTGGTAAGTACAGAAATGTCATTCATTTGATTTATTAACAAAGCAGAATGAACAACTTGTTCTCGTGCGTGGTGGGTTTATTTTTTTATTTAACCAAGCAACCGCACGTTTCCTGGTTGTTAGATGTACATGAATACATTTTGCTTTGCTTTAGACCTAACCACTTCCTGTCATGCAGTTCAGTTGCTAAGAAAAAACAACAAAACAAAAGAGCTATCTTCAAATGACAACTTGACAGGAAAATGCAGCAAGACTTGACTTTTAATGGATGTCAGATACTTTTATTACGAGGTTTCAAATCGAGCTTGCTACACTCTGGGTTAAAGCAGTGTGCCTCCACCCTGCCATTTACATGATGCTTTTAAATTCAAGGCTTGCTTGCTGTCATTGCACCATTTATTCATAAAGTTGTTTGAGTTATTAAATTGAGTTTGTTCATGTTTTTTTTATTTATTTATTTTTTACTTTTTGCTTGCCTTAGGAATGTGATCAAACATTATCCTTCATATCAGAGTACAAGAATCACATTAGGGAGAGCAAACACATACAGGTGGGTTTAATTTAGGTGGGCTTCAATGCATGTGCACATACTGCATACATATACATACTAATACTTTTTTTTTTTTATGCCCCAAAACAATCTTATTGCAGAAGCTGGTTGACCTGTTTGGATCAGGTAAAATATTTTCTTTACTGTTATGCTTACATTTGTGCCTGAAAGGTTTCTGATTATGTAGTTATCCTGGTTATTTTAATTACTAGTAATGTTTTAATGATCAACGTCCAGTACTAGCTAAAGAGATCAGCTCAGTTAATTCATTTCAGCTCATGTCAGCTCATTTTAGGATGTATAGGAAACTTTGTGAAAAGTTGCTCTATAAAGACTTTGGAGAATGGTAAGACATGCTTAGACAGCCATGCCACAAACACAATGAGCTCTTGTGTTGCTGGCGAATCCTTAAAGATGCTGTGTTTGGTATCACAGTTCTTGAAGGAAGAAAATGCTTATCTTCCTAGCTTAACAGCACTGTGTGATCGGACACCTAGCCCTAAAATTCACTTTGGCCCTCAAGAGCCTGAAAGACTGTTACCTAAGAAACAGCTAGCCTGTGGCTTAGTCATGACTCTGATTTAGTTATTTGTTCCTCTCTTACTAATTCTTCTAATTTTTATTTTTTATTTTTTTCTTTCTCTGTAGGCGTGTACAATGGTATGTATTGGATTGAGCAACATGAAAGCAACATTTACAAAAATTTTTTAGCAAATTAAATACGACTAGTTATAATGAATGTGCATTATAGCTTATGACTGGTCACATACCTGTTCACACACAAACTCATCCTCTGTTTTTTCTAATTTTGGTGTCTATGGCTAGGAAACATTGGTTTGGTTAAGTTGTACCAATATATGTGGACTCGCCATTTGAAGAATTCATTTCCACCACCACCATTGATAGGTGAGACATAAAATGTATTAGATCCACCGTTAGCCACCATTCCTTTCATAAGAGGGAACAATGTTCTATCTGTTTCTGGAGACCTATTTGGTTGAAGAGTTTCATATCTTTTTAGAACGATATTTCCTCTTGTAGTCATATCTCTACACTTCTGCCCATGTTTTGTTTGTGTGTTTATCAGGTCTTCAGCTGCTCACAGTGCTTGTAACAAGGCAGAGTCATTGTTCAAGCTCACCACTTTACCTGTGTCATGCATGTGAGATTAACATTTCAGCATCTGCCTCGACACACCTCACCTCAACACAGCACTATTTTAATGTCTTTGTGAGTATCTTTTTTTTCTTTACTTATTCATGATATTTGTATATACTTGAACATACAAACAGTCATAGGTTGAGGAGGTTTCCTAAAAACTGATGCCCATCTAAGACTGCAGGGTTACATGCTCAGATCTTCTACACTGATCTGCTTTTCTAAGCATTCTTAAGCATTTTTCTATTACATACTGTTCACCCTCTCAAACCCTCTGTTGGAGCTCCTGTGTCTTTAAGCACTGCCTCTTGATGATGGTAGGTAGGTTATCCACTTTTTTTCCTGATTGGTCAAACATCGCCACAACGTCCTGCTACAAGTCTGTTTTTACTTCTTGTTTGACTCTGTCTTTTATGTGAGGGTGAACAATGGGATGCACAAAAAGCGACAACACTAGAGGAAAAGGAAACCATAAAAAGCATAATGGGTGCCCTTTGAAGTTGGCCTGTTTTTTTTTTGTGTTTTTTTTTTCGGAAAGAGGTGTTAAAAAAAGCCTTTTTATAATTTGCTTTTTAGGCATACACAAAACCAGACCTGGTGTTTCTTGGTGCTCAGAATTTGAACAAAATCACAGAGTTTGCACAAGAAGAAGAAGCAAAGCAGGGAAAAGCCAACATCCTGCGGGTAGGAGTTTCTTAAGCATACTCTGTGCATATGTGTAACTGTTTAGTCAGCATCACTCACTTCGACACTCTTCTTCAGGTGTGTGAGATTTCAGGTCACCTGGGGAGGATGTTCAAGAGCCTGGCCTATGAGAAAAGTGAGAACAAATAATTTAGCTCGTTTGTTGTAAAGGAGGAAATTATCCTATTTTGCTCATTTGTTTTTTTTTCCCCATCACTAGTCATGGCAACAATTCAGAAGCAAAACTCGGAGCTGAGCAAATGTTTGGAAGGTTGGTATCCTTTGAGTTAATCCTGTGTAGCTCGGTGATTTCATCTTGTGTTGGAGCAGACCTTCAGGTGCTATACTACCATTTTTGTACATGAACAGATTCTCCTGCTTAAACTGTGAGTCTTTAGTGTCCACATAATATTTTAAGGTTTAAAAGCGTGAAGTACTGGTGATCATAGTGTTCAAATGCTGTTGTTGCATCGTTTGAGGTCTTGACTGACTGCAAGCTACGTATTAAACATGCCTGATATCTGTCTAGTTGTGAGTTCTGGAAACAAGTTCCTTTCACAGCACAGTAATGCACACTGAAATGATCATGTGCCTAATACTTGCAGCCTTTATCCATATATTCTCTGAATAGATCAGTCTTTAAGAAACATTATATCTGATGTTGTCTGAAAAGCAAACAAAGCTGATGACAAATGATTCCAAGTATATCTACCTTTGGTTATCTTTGCAATGTACGGTCATTCATTTTTGTGTCCTTGATGATTTATTTGTTTATTTATTTTTTAAGTTCCAAAGCGGGTGGCGTTGCAGTCATATGCCCAAAGTTGTGATAGAAAGTCTCCACTACTTGGTGAGTACTCGGGGTTTTTTTTAAATACAGCTGCCAAAATGTGTTTGTTTAAAAAATAAAAACAAATAAACGTAATTGTAGAAATTCAGTGTTATGCAATATTTCTGGTGCTGAATGGATTTTCTTGCTCTGAACCAGGTCTGCAGTTCATAGTGAAGTACAGTATGACAAAGCCTTATCCAAAATGTGGTTATCTTTGCTTGCTGTGTGAAAGGAAGCTCTCTGAAATGCATGCCATTGCTCATGTTTTGAGCTCCACTCATGTGGTCGCCTACCTTGTGAGTATTTAAATGAATTGAGAAATTCAGATGAATTGAGAAAAGAATAATTACTAAGAAGAACACTTACTGATGTATGTTGAATAAGTATGTACTGTGTTTTTATTTTTATATATATAATATTATTATTATTATTCTTTTTTCCCCCCTTCCCCACAGAATGAGGTTCACCCTGGTTCCTTGAGCCAGGAGGAGGAGACGGCGGAAGATCACAGGTCACTGATTATTGACCTGGCACTCCAGGCAGAGACCATCCATCCTCACACAGCTATTCGGGTGTGTATCAAAAAAATGTGTGTGTGTGGCAGTACTAATGACGTGCCTCATGTGGTCATTTCAAATGTCTTTAATGTGTTCAACCCAGATATGTACAAAAATATGCAAATGTTTAACAACAAAACATACCTGAGATGCTCAAATTTAACATATGGGGGGGGGACTAAATGTTTAAGCTCAACAAATAAATGGAAATTGTGTAATATTAGTAGAAAATCCCGTATTAAATTTGTTCTCTATAGTGGCTGTGTAAGCTCTTTAGGGGAATGTCTTATAATAAATTTAGCACTTATTAGTTCTAAGCCCCTGTGGTAAAAAAAAACAAGAACAATGAAGGCAGTGTTTCATGTGAATCCTGTCTCTGTTTTTAGGAAGTGGAACTGGACTTTAGGAAATTTCATGAACTGGACGCAAGCCCTTTTAAGGCTGGTAAGTGAGATCTGGAGTGTTGTGAAATGTTTACTTTTTTAAAACATATCTTTGTATTAGTAATATAGTAATAACAGACATAAATGTAAGTAATTTGAATGTTCTGTATTGTCACCCATTATGAGGGATACACTCTGTAATGCTTCATGATTGTCAGCCCCTTTTTGATGTTCTGAACCAGACTGTAGTCCATCTGATTTCTCTGCATGACCACCACAGAGCAGGTACTATTAGGGAGGTGGATCATTCTCAGCACTGCAGTGACACTGACATCATGGTGTGTGTTGTGCTGGTATGGGTGGATCAGACACAGCAGTGCTGCTGGAGTGTTTAAACACCTTAATGTCACTGCTGGACTGAGAACAGTCCACTAACTGGCAGCATCCAGCCAACAGCATCTTGTGGGTGGAGTCCTGTGAGCACTGATGAAGGATGAGAGGATGACAAACACAAAACTGTACAGCAATAGAAGAGCTATGGTCTCTGACTTTGCATCTTCATGGTGGACTCGCAAGGGGTCTTATTTTATCGTATTAAAAGTAGGTGCCCATGGTGGCCTGTTTGTTACAGCCAGTAGGTGCTGTATCATCATGGCCCTGAAGGGATCCAGTCTGACCAGCAAAGTAGTGTTAAGGAGCTGAAAAGTACAGTTTGGGCAGTACTGTCCTGTAGATGAAACAAAGAAGGCTTGTTGAAGTGCTAAAAGTAGGACCAGCTCAAGGTCGCTTCATTTTGATAACTTTAGAGCAGTTGCAAAGAGCTGTTTAAGAGTTTTGAATCGGATTGTCTTACGTTGGAGTTTGGACTCTGCCTGTTACCATTTGTCTTGATCAAAAGTGATGTAGAACCAAACAGAAATCCGATCTGTAAGAATATCTATAAAACACAGTTGAATTAATTCATTTTTTTGCAGCTTTGGATGCTCTACAGTTGTATTTTGGGCAAAACGGACTGGAAATAAGGCCTTCTCTTGTCCCTGGTGCAAGATTGGGTAAGAAGTGTGTTTTTTGTTTTTTTTTTTGTTTGTTTGTTTTTTTGTTTTTTCCCCTCCCCCTTCTTCTGCTCTCCTCTTCTCAGGTCACTGATCCTCAAATGGCTGGTATAGTTGCAGGTTTTTAATTTCAGCCAAGCAGCATGCAATAATTGAATTATTTAGTTACAGATGTAATTTCCAGCAGTAGTTGCATTTTGGGAATAATACTGGTGACCCCCTAGTTTAAAGACAATAAAGAGGAATATTACCTGATGATGGGTAGTTGTGGATTTGCTGCTGCTAGCAACAGTGGGTTTACTGATGGACCTGCTGCTTCTGGGAAACTTAAAATCAGATTTTTTTTTTTCTTTTTTAATAGTCTCCAGTTTGGAGAAGAAACCTCTTGTTCCGTGTGTTGAACAAGAAAGCCTTTCAATGCCATCAGAGGCCAAACAGACCAACCCTGATGCAACACGCACAGAAATGTCCACTTCCAAAACAGGTTTAACACTTCCAAAACACGAAAAGCCACCAAAGTCTACAGATCCAGCTAAACCTTTATCAGCCTCCTCAGCACACTTGCTGCCTTCTGAAGCATCAATAAACACTCAACAAAAAGAACCAATGGAAGTGGGCATGGAATTTCTTGGTCAAGCACTGTCTCTTCATCACAACACAACAGAGGCCAACAAACTCTACCAAACAGCAAAACCACCTCAAACTCAAGATTCAAGCCTTGCTCAACAGGAAAGTACACTGGCACAGAGTATCGGGGAAACGTCTGAACCTTCTCAAAAACTGAGGCAGACTCCTACTTGTGTGAACAAAGCAGAAGGTGTGTTTATGCTTGGTTTTCTTCAGTAAAAGTTACTGAACAAGAATGCTTAAAATAACAGCATGTTAAATGCAATTGAATCTCCTTTCCATAACCAAGCCTAAAAAGCATTTCAATCTTTTGTGCTGAGGTATAGTTTTCTGCCATTAGCACTTTACTAACTCTGGTATGAGAATTTGCTCAGTGAATGAAGTTAACTGGGTTAAAGGGCACCCATAATGATCAGTCATTGTTAAGAATTTTGTTTTGGGGGTTAACTAGTAAAGATTTGCATGCTTAAATTTTCCGTATTGTTGTCGTATTGTATGCGGTGACCCTCTTTTAGCCGTGTCTTTACGGCCTACCTATTAATGAGCTCAGTGTGCTCTAATTAGTCAGCTCGCTCACTCTGTTCTAAAGGAACAACTGCCAGAGTGACATACTGCCACAAGTTTTGCAGCCATGCCGCTGTGGCTGTGCTCATGATTGCGTCGGTTCTGCCATCTCTGAGACCAATGTTGAAGGTCAGGTAGAACATGTTCATAGACCTGATCCATTTTCACAAATGAGACTGAAACACCATGGCAAGTTTTTAGTTTTTTGCTCTCTGTGGACTGTGAGAGGATTTGCCAAGTTTGCCGGTAGGCGTGCACTAAGGCTTGTGTTACAAGAGGACATCACTGAGTGCGTTTTAGATAGCTGAGATGCATTACTTTTTCCCTCTGGCATGTATCTGAACCCTCATAACACACTAACGAGGAAAACATGGAAAAAAGCATGATAGGTCCCCTTTAAGATAAGTGCATGTTGTACATGAACTTATTTTTTAGAGAATTTTTCTTCCTCTATAACAGTACCTCAGCGCTCACCTGCTTGCAGTGAACTGTTGACATACCTGAAGACAGCAAACGGAGAACCTGTAGCAGGTTGGTACAATTTATTTATTTTTTTTATTCCCCCCCTTTCACAGCTTGCCCCCCCTGTAAACAGATACCTCCTTTTATGCATGTCACAGAATTGGAATTGTATCGAAGTGTTCCAGGTCCAACACATACTCTGCTTCAGTTTTTCGAAGCAATAATTTTGCTTTGCAGCTGTTGTGCACTGCAAAGTCCAGCCACTAGGGTCTACCTAATGGGTCTACCTGTAAACTACTAGACATGTTGTTGATCACCTAAAACTTTGCTTTGACTCCTTTGCTAGTCACCATTTTTATATTTGTATATACAGGTCAACATGTGGGTGGGTGGGTGTGTGTGTATATAAAGAGGTAACTTGTTTACAATCTTAGTGGCAGGAAAACATTTAGAGGTTTGTTCTAGAATTCTGACTTACAACAGGTGCAGGTAAAATATAGTCCATGTGCCATCTTGATTATGAGCTTTGTAATGTAATTGAAATTATTAGCATCCTGCTTTCAGTAATTAGTAAATCTTAAGTAGCAGTATAAATGGTTAAACTGATTAATATGACAGTGTCTGAAGCAGTGCAAGCACTGCAGTAATTACTTTCAGTGTGAAATGGGCTGGAGCAAAGGTAATGCATGAAAAATAGCCAAACACTGGACCATCAGTGTTTTACTGTTGTGGGAGCAATGTGCCTTTTTTAAAGCTATTGCCTGGCATTTGAGTGTCATCCCTTTAACAATTTGTTAATAATAAAGCTATTTACTAAGCCAAACAAAAAATAACATGAAAGAATAAAAAGACCACCAAAAGACTCCTTGAAAAGTTTGCAGGTTCTTTTATCACTTGCAGTGAGATGGAGAATGCCTTCTCAAAGCTCACTCTACCAGATACAGAGACTGGTCCTTTGGTTTTTTGTTTTTTTTTTTCACTTTTTTCAGGGGGGTGATGTAATGTCACCCCTCGTTTTGTTTAAAACACCATTAAGTCCAAACCTATTTTATTTTTTTTCCATATCTTATATAATGCAGTTTATATCACGTGTCTGTGTTGTTGTTGTCGTCGTTATAATCATCTGACACGATTATATTTAACCGACAAGTTGTCTTCAAAATAATTTTTTTTTTTTAAAAATCACACTTCATGGACACTAGTGTGCATCCCTGCTTATCTGTGGTTCTTGGCAGATTCAAGGACACAGACTATCATCCCTGGCAGACTTCCCTCCTTAGGCGCCCAAATTAAGGATACTGCACTCACACAAACCAGAGTTCCTGGCCTAATTTTAATACAGATTAGGTTGTGTTTAGATTTCTTTTAATATTAAATGCCATTATTTAAAATAAAGTCCATCATGAGTGAGGTTATTGAGCAGACTGTCCATGGATTTCTACCACTGATTCATCCATGTAGAGAATGCAGAAAGCGCGAAACCTAGGTTGGCTGATTCCATCCTGGAGCCATTGTTTAATAGTTGATTTAGGATATTGCAAGTTTAGTTGTGTCGGGCGTCCAAGAGAGCATAGTTGGCCAATGCGGCTGTCTGTCCTAGCATATGGAGCTCTTCAGTGTTGTGATGTTGCGTTAGCAAGTGTAGGTGAGTGGCTTTGTGTCTTAGAGAAAGCAAATGTAAGCCTTCTCTCTCCTAGCATGGTAGCATTATGTACCTAGCTAGTGAGCTCTATGTAGCAGGTAGAAATTGGACATAAAAAAAGGAGTTAAAAGCTTCGTTTTAATAACTTTGGATCTAATGCTATATAAAATGTGATCTCTGTAAGCTGCAACTGCTAGCAACAGAGGGTGTGTTGATAGATTGCTGCTTCTGGGAGTTACTGATTTTACTTTTTTCTTTCTTTTCTTTTTTCTTTTTTATTTATTTATTTTTTTTTAAATAGTCTCCAGTTTGGAGAAGAAACATCCCGTGCCATGTGTTGAACAAGAAAGCCTTTCAATGCCATCAGAGACCAAACAGATCAACTCTGATGCAACACACACAGAATTTTCTACTCCCAAAACAGATCCTGCTAAACCTATATCAGCCCCTTCAGCACACTTGCTGCCTTCTGAAGCATCAATAAACACTCAGCAAAAAGAACCCCTGGAAGTGGGCATGGAATTTCTAGGTCAAGCACTGCCTCTTTATCACAACACAACAGAGGTCAATGAACTCTGCCAAACAGCAAAACCACCTCAAACTCAAGATTCAAGCTTTGCTCAACAGGAAAGTGAACTGGCACAGGATCAAGGTGAAACATCTGAATGCTTGGTTTTCTCAACCCACTGACTTGGCACTATTCAGGTTGCGTTTATTGTCTGGTAAAGGGTGCTAAACAAGAATGCTTAAAAGCAAATTTTCTAGAAAATAACAAGTTGAATGCAGTTGAATCTCCAATCCATAACATAGTTTTCTGCATTGCCACTTTAAGTTAACTGTCCGAATGAGTATTATAGGTCCCCTTTAACCCAATGTTAAGAATTTTTTGTTTTTGCGAGCTACTAGTAAAGTCATATAGTACGTCAGCTGCAATACTCTAAAAGTTTTGCACCCATGCGGTTGGGCTGTTTCTTATGATTGACTCAAACTAATAAAGCAGAACTGATGCAGAGTCCAATCATGAAAGTCAGGTGTAAAACTTAGTTTGTAGACCCAATCCACCTTTACAAGTAAGACTGAAGCACAGTGGTACGGTTTAAATGTTTAGCTCTCTGCGCACTGTGTGAGGGTGTTCCAAGCTTGCAGGTAGGTGGGCACTAAGGCTTGTGTTATAGGATGGCATTTTAGATAGCTAAGAAGTTTCTTAGTTTCTCTCTCTGGCATGTACTTGGAGCTTTATAACTTTGCAGACCGTTTACAAGCGCAAAAACCTTCATAAAACTAAAGGGGAAAACATGGAAAAGCATAGAAGGTCCCCTTTAGAAAATAATCTCATGTAGAACTTCATCTTAAAGATTTTTTTTTCTTCCTCTATAATAGTACCTTGGAGCTCACCTGCTTGCAGTAAACTGTGGACATACCTGAAGAAAGCAAACAGAGAACCTGTAATAGGTTAGTACAATTATCTTTTTCCTCTATCATTTTCTTTTTTCAGTTTTTTCCCCCATACCCCCCCCCTTCATGTCTTAGAGAAAGCACATGTAAGTGTTTTCTCCTAGCAAAGTAGCATTGTGTATCTAGCTAGTGACCTCTAGCTAGCAGGTAGGAATTGGACACGTCTAAAATGGTTTAAAAAAGGCAGTGCATGCCCGTTCATCTGTGTTTTGGATGTCTATGAAATGTCAACAAATGATGCTTTGAAAGACAGGTCATCATTGAAGCAAGAAACCCCAAGGACTTCTCAACTGGCTATTGACGAAATTGACCTTAAGATGCATTTACGTTTATAGAAAAGACATTAGTAAGCAAAAATATTTGAGACTTTGGTCCAAAACGTAGGGTGTTTCTAAACACAGAGAACGCATGTGTTCTTTGGAAGACTGTTCTTGACAAGCTATCTTGTCTCAAGAGCATGAGGATGGAGAACGCTCATACAGGAGTTTGAAATGTGCTTGCTATTGCACAGTAGCTACTCCGAGTAGAGCTGATAAAGTGGTTAAGAGCACATGAAGTGGCTGACTGCCTGTGTAGTACGAATACAATTATAGGAATTATGATCAATAAGAAGTTTACTTACAACAACAGACTTGGGTCTAAAATTAGATCCCTTACACGTTAAGGTGCTATAATTGAAAAGTGGTTGAACTAATTTGATGTTGATTGATTTAGATTAATAGAACAAACTTTTCATAGTTTTCTAAAATCTTATGATTCCAAGACAAGACATGGTTTGAGTGGGACCCATGTGGTGTCTCATGGCAGCTAGCAGAAGGTCAGGTTAGCCTGTTTGTCTGCTGCCTGGCCGTGGCCTTGGTTTGTCAGCGACTGACGTGTCCTACGCTGACCGCTAAGACTACATGAAATGAGAGCGGTCCCCTTTCTCAAGGGGTGAATACAGTCCTGACTTTAAAAAAAAAAAAAGACCAGGCAGGCGATTAAAATTAGACCAATTATCTACAAAGCCCATAGAGGCCATCTTTTTCCAGGACACCCATGCTCATTTAAACAAGAGAACACCAAACCACATTCTGTGTTTTACGATAGCGTGGCTGCATAATCAAAGAGTGTGGGTGCAAAACTAGCTTGCCTGCAGATCAGAATGTTAAAACTGTGTGTCTTTTAGGCTCAAAATATTTTAACCGCAGGTCCTGCACAGCTTTTAGAACTGGTTCAGTTTGTCTTTAGTTCTTAAACAAGTACTGTTTAAAAATGCTCCTTTACTTGCCAATACCATCATTCCGATATCCATGTGACAGTGAAGGACAGCTGGCAGTGAAGGCCAGTCTGCTCACAGACAGCTGCTAACGCCAGCACTGCCGATCTTTACGCATTTTGCGTAGCAGATACGCATTTAGACATCAAACTACGCTGCTACGATTTTTCACTTCAAAATACGCAAAAAGTCATTGATGGCTTTGAGTTCAGCTGCATTTGTGCTCTAGGCAGCTCATCTATGGGTGTAACTGCACTGGGCAGCAACCTGTTGGGAAAAGAAGACTTTGACCAATCATAGCGCTAGTTTAAACTCTTCAAACTGGCTACTAGCGGAGAGCCGGGGAGCCGTCCAAACGAAAGTAGCGCTCCCTCTCGGTCCATCTTCATACTGTGACTGGTTTTAAATAGAGGACGGTGCTAAACAGTTTCAAAGGTTATTGTTGGTGTGGGAATTATGAATTGTCAATGTAATTCACAAGGGACTCAAACTGTAAATATCCCTCCCGCGAGAGTAAATATGAAACTCGTGAGCGCAGAAAGAAGTCCTGCGCGTGTGTTTCATATCGCGCGCCAGGTGAATCACCTTCGACTGCTTTCTGTGCTCGAGTGTTGGATTAGGGTGCTTTTGTTTGAGTGTTCACTGATTCCCATTGCCCACTTGCCTGTTCTCCCATCAACTTTAAACTCCGATTAAGCCAGCCGCCTATCGCCAAAACGCAGTTAAACTAACCGCACGTGAAAAGCACTCGACTACTGTGGACTTGTTTGTAAGACTCATTGAACATGAGACGTGAGGAAAAAGCCTTTAGTGCACAAGTAAAATTCACAGCTTTATAAAATAGTAATAAATAAAGTCAGCAGATATCAGTTCAGAGTCTAGAACACTATGTACATAACTGTTCAGTAGAATCACTTCATAATTTATAAGTAAATGGCATCCAATATCACCACCATGTTCATAATAATAACCAATATCAGTCCAGGGTTTATTCAGGCAATAGGAAAAATTTATATTAATCACAAACTATTTAATTTTCTGTTGCCAAATGTTAATACAAGACGTACTGTTTTTGAAAGTCTGTAAGAATGTTCCAGAGTGACTGGGCATAACTAGATTGAAGTATGGCAATGAAATATTCTCTGTACATTGACTGCAGCATTCTTCAAATAATGTACATTTTCTCTGTGATTAGGTATCAGATTATTTATGCTGCAATGTTTTGTAATTTGGAGTGATATTAACTGTTCTTTCAGGACAATACAATGTAAATAACAATAAACCTCTGCTTTCTAGAAGATAATGTCCAATGTATTTAAGAAATGTAGGGATTTTCAGTTACCGTATGCCAAATGTGTTGGTAAAAAAAACATTAAAACATGTTCCAAAATTTGAAGTGTATGAAAGCACAGAAAACTGAACTGTATTGCCTTTTCATTAAGAGTTTTGCATTTCTTCATAGTCTCCTTGTATGTTGAATAGCTAGATACGGTGGTGAAGTAACTGGGTACTATGTGCTTAGTTAGAAGTTGTGTTGAGCGAGCATCAATGAACTCAATCAATACTGATCAGCAAATGTACCTGACCTCACACCGGCCATGCCAATATGTGCTGTGCCGCCCCACCGCAAGAAGTTGCTACTCAAAAAAAAATTCCCAGGTTGGCAGGTCTGTAACACTGTCGCAGTCAGACAAGTAGTTTTTAATGAAGCAACTTTATTTGAAACTGTCCATTAACATAGCTGCAGTGTCTGCACTTAACAGAGCATCATGGACTAATCAGTTTTATATAAAAAAACAAGCTTTTTATAGCTTTCATATAGTGTATGTCTGGATTTATAGGACATTAAACTATGGCTCAACCAGCCCAAAAGACTGCGCTCGAATTGTAAGGTTTTTTTTTGGATGGGTTAGTCTCAATAACTTCAGACGTGATTCCTGCTATCACTGTGCTACAGAGATTTCTGTTGAGACAGATGACAGCTATTCTGTCATGCCCTGCTTTCCTCCATTGCACCACTTTTCTGTCCAAGGTGACTAATGTAGCTAGCTAGCTAGATATTAATGATTGGACTAATTTATGCCAGCTACTCAATTCAAAGTAATTCAATGTTGTATCAGACTCTGTATGGCGAGAACTTCAAAACATGTATTTGTACTGGGTCTGGAAAAAAGTTAAAAGAAACGGTGATGGAGCACAGCGGTGAACTAACTCTTACAACTGTGCCTTCCCCTAAGACAACAGTAAAGGCTGTTATTGTCTAGAAGCAACAGATAGGTAACACAAGTTTTGGTACACAAGTGTTGGTACATAAAAATCATGCAGTGCATAAAAACAATAGGCTTTGATAGCAACAGTGATGATGCAATTTCAAACTTCTGTTTGAAAACATTAGCACCAGAACTGTTTGCCAGAGCATTATGGAAAGGGGTTCCAAGCACAAGCCTAAGGACATACTTACACTAGGCCCAGTGCCCGGTACCATGCCTGATGGTCCACAAATTTGCAAAAAGATTTGCAGAGCAGGCATTTATAAGAGAGCTGTATTATATAATTTCACCGAGAATACTGTAGTGACGGAACTACAGTAACTACTAGCTACTATAAATGTATTCGCTTACAGAGTTTTGCACTACATTTAGCTGCCGAAACTGCTTAATTTGTTCAGCTCCTTAGAAATCCAAAGCTCTGATGCTCTGATCGCATATGAGGGCAAAGTAGGCTTCCTATTCGCCAGCTCCTTGTTTGAATTTTCACTTTTCGCATTAAATGGTTCAACAGCTACTTTTTCGCACAGTCCAGCATGATCACTTTACTGCCATGTTTGTTTGTTTGTTTTAATTGGACAGACATGTGCTCAGACACTCTAGATGCATACCGTCCCTGTATCCAATTGAACTATGCCCAGGTCTGCGGCACAGATACATCATATAGGTCAAAAAAACTTTGTTTGTGGGGTCAAACGTGATTGGGCATGGTACAGATGGCCTAATGTGAATACACCCTAAGATTATCATGTGCATTGTAAAGCACTGGAGTGATATAGAGCACACTGCCTTAAATTCTGTAACAGCACTAGCATGTTCTTTAAAGTGATGAATCATGTTTTACTGTTTAGCAGCTTGACATCTGTTTAAACCAGAGCAGGAGAATACCACCTACCTGAAAGTGTAGTGACAGCTTGGACAAATAATGCATTAGAGATCTGTGTTCTTCTAATGTTGTAGCAACTCTTTCTAGGACCCCTGTACAAGGTCTGCAAATTAATGGTTTGCAGAGTTTATTGTGGAAGAACATCTTAAATAAATAATGTAAATACTTTGAACAGTGCCTGCAATGATTCCTATGTTTCAACTATCAACAATTTTTGGAAAAGTTCAGGGAAAAATCTGCTTGAAGCACAGAAAACAATTAAGGAAATTGTTGTAATTACTGGAATTGGGTTAGGAACTATCCAACCCTTATGTAAAAACCTGAAAGGATAGTGTAGAACTGTCATTTAAAAGAAGAGATAAATCTTGAATGATCCTTTGAAGCGACAGTATGTTTAAAGAAGTAAAAGCACTTCTTCCCCAAACAATGCAATGAGAATTCTGGATTGGGACCAAATAGCCATTGGCCATATGACAGCCAGTTGTAAGTGAGGCTCTATTCAAAAGTGATGAACATGTCAAGGTAAGAAGGGATGCACAAAGTGATTTACCTTCTGTGCATGTTTCCCAGGCGGTACAGGCATATTCCTGGAGGACAATGCCAATATGAACCCTGAAAGTCTTTGATATGTAATAGAAAAGACTTATTGTGGAGTGGCCATTAATACAAGATCTTGGCCACAAATTTTTGCAACTGTGGATGGAAATGAATACGCTCTCTACCTTGCTCTCTTGCTCTCGACGAAGGCGGTCGTATTTTT
The DNA here is from genome assembly GCA_021613375.1 of Megaleporinus macrocephalus. Lineage (NCBI taxonomy): Eukaryota > Metazoa > Chordata > Actinopteri > Characiformes > Anostomidae > Megaleporinus > Megaleporinus macrocephalus. Next base: position 14,698,583 of record CM038703.1, read on the forward strand.
CTCACCTCTCCTCACCTTATTTTTCCTGCTTGGCTTCTCCTGTCTCGTGGCTGTTATTCTATTCCGGAGACTCTCTTCACTTTGCTCTTCAAACCAACAGCAATGGATTTGATTAAATGGTCTCTCAACGCAATTGACACCATCTTCTCGACGAGAAGCTTGGGTTCGGGGGAACCTGCTTGTCCTGCCGGAACGTTTGTAGCTGGATACGCAAGGGACTCGTGGGAGAATTGGCGTGTCGTGTGTCTGGCGACTCTCCGTGGAGGACACTGAGGATGTCTACATTTTTGGCACTCTGATTATTGGGGTTATGCTGATTGGATTAGGCATTTCCCTGGTATATCGTGAAATTAAGAGTTCGGTCAGCTGTCAAGAGCCCAGGAAAGCTGCCTGACACGATTAACGCAGTGGGCAGAGCTGTGGAAAATCAGACTGTGCCTTAACAGCAAATTGGACAACATCTTGGGAACTTTGAGCCGTGGCATTGACAACATCTCAGAAAAGCTCTCAGCTTTGCAACACTGTGTGGAAAAGATTGAGGGCCATCTTCAGACAGAGTGAAACCCACTAAATTAGCGCTGCGCCACTCACCCAACAACCTCAAGTCTAATCTGCTTTCGGTTCCCCTGTTATCAGCGTGACCTTGGCTAAGGCGCAGCTGCTGACAAAGAAAATTCCTCCAGAAGAACACTGTCTGGAGAATCTTTTTCCCTCCCCCACGCCTTCGCTGCTTAGTCCCGGCCAAGTGCGGGAGTCTCTGTTAGTGGCGAATTTATGGCTGCCTATGGTGACGTCGTGCGAGGCTTGGTGTTGTGTCCCTTACCCGGCCCACTAACCTGTTGCTAGTTGTGTTTTGTGTGTACTGATTGTGCCGATCAGTAGAGGCTTTTTATGTTCCCACACTGTGCTCTACGGAGCTCTACTCCTCTCCCCGTGTATCCCTCTTATGTTCCTGATTCTGCCTGTCTTCCTGTCCTGTCTCCCCTCCCACTCCCCCCATACCTCGTATCTGTATGTAACGGACGGGTTGATGATGATGATGATGATGATGATTTTGGTACTTGTGACTGTGTGACAAAGGCCCATTAATTGATTAATTAATAAGTTTATCAACACAGTGCTGCTAGTAAACATGAGGACAGACTTACTCAAAAAAATAAATAGACAAGATATGCAGCCACGCAACCTATTCTAAAATGGCTGTAAACAATTGGAAAAAATAGTGCACAGAGGCTAACAAGGCCTAATCATCTTGCAAGAGAATAACAGAAGCTAGGGTGTGAGTAAGTTGTCATAAATTAACAAAGTAAGTTGAGATGTGTTAATGGTGGGAGGAAAACATGCACAGTGATCAGTAGGCCAGTGAACCTGAGTGTTGCAAAAACCTCCCCACCTCTTTATTGGTTCTCTTTATGTGTCTGCTAGATTAAGAGTGGTAGCCCAAAGAGAGGAGCTCTGGGTAAGGACTGTGTGATAGGAAAAAACACAGTCAGGACACACACAAATTTGTAGACTAATCTAAGAATTCAAGCCTTGACTATCATCCCTATACGCTAGCAATTTGGATACCTCATGTAAGTCCACTGGATAAATACTCTTTAGATAAACTTTGTTCCAGTTTCAAGAGGAGGAGATCTGAGGCCAATTTCAGTGGCTGTGCAGTTGTCCTGATGAAGCTGATGCGTAATACCGTACACTAGTTTGCCTCCTTTCCCCAGGGTCTTTGAATAGAGACACAAATTGCTAGTGGAATTACAGCACATAGCAGTAGAGGAGAGTTTGATAACCTGTAGATAAGCATGTGGAATGTCCTGACTGAAATTATGATTAGTCTGTTTTTGATGACTAACGTCTTTCAGCAGCTAAACTTGAGCCATTCATTCACTATAGTAAATGAATGTTCTTCAAATATCCAACAAGCTGAGGAACCATATACTCCAAAAGTCCATTCTCTCCAGAGTCTGAAACCATATACTCCAGAAAGGCACTAAAAATGAATACCTGGTTGGACAAAGCGTGTGATACTTCAGAATTTGTAGACATGCATGTGAATCAAAAAAGAGAATATGTTCACTATTTCTTAGATAGTTATGTGGCCAATAGAAATAAATTAAATCTGTAGACCACCTAGGTCATTCAGCAATAGGGAATATTCATTTTCTACTGCAACCTGTCATCTTGTACCAAGCGTGGTGGCCACCAGAACTTTTTAGTGAGGAGCTGCATTGACCGCTCAGTATCTGAATGCCTCTAGCTATGGCTGTGTGTGTCCAGGTTATCAGAGAAATTCTTAAGCTTAAGCCCACAAAATATGGGCCTCAGTTGGTGGTCTGATCTTGATTGCTACCACAGCATGTACATTACTCCAACCATCTGATGGTTTCTCTGTGGCTAAAAGTCAGATGTAAACTCCATGGGCAATTTCGCCTGCTTTGGTGCAAATAAATGTCACCGATAGGCAACAACAAGACAACTACCAAAAAGGGAATGGATTTGCTGGTGGTAATTCTCTTTCAGGCTAATTGTTCTCTAGTTTTACATTTTGCTAGTGTCTTTTTCATTACTGGTAGCATACGGTGGTACCCACAGCCCATTCATGTTGCACAGGTATTCCAGCTCCTCAGGATGGCATCCATATGTTCCTTCACAAGAAGTTTACCAGGATACAGGCCTTACCTAAGAAAAGCTGGCCAGACCCATAGAAGTGCATCAACCCAGCAGCAGGACCAGTATTTGCTCTTTTGTGAAAGGAGGAGGAGCTTTTCCAGAGCCCTACAGAATGACTTCCAGCAGGCTACTTGTGTGCATAGTTCTGTCTAAACTGTCAGAAACAAACTTCATGGGGGTGGCTTGAGATCCTGTACTCTCAGCCCAGCACCATACAGCTTGATTGGCATTAGCCAGGACACTGGAATTGGCAGGTCTGTCATTGGCACCCCATTCTTTTCACTGATGAGAACAAGTTCACACTGAGCACATGTGACAGTAATGGATTGAGCAGACATATCCTTGGAGGATTGCACAAACCGCTGTAGTGCTTGGGTACTGACTCTTGGCCAGAGTGTTTAGGCAGTTCCTGTATGACAAAGGCATTGATGCCATTGGCTTGCCCTCATGTTCACCAAATCCAGTTGAGAACCTTTGGGACACTATCCGTGCATTCAACACTGCCAAGTAGCACCATGGGCTTTCCAGGAGCTCTTCCCCATTGTCTGAGACTACCCAGAATACCATCTACTGTCAGGAGCATGCCTGGATGCTGAACCTTTATTTATCAAAATCCGATGTGTGATGTAAGTGTTCCCATAATTTAGTTTGAACAGTTTCTAAACACTTTTTGCAGTGAGTCTCTTCCCAGTTGTTTCCCATTCTTCCTCACAAAAAGGATTTTAGCTCTGTGAGGTTATTGGGTCATCTTGCCTGCACTACTCTTTTGAGGTATGTCTACAGATTTTTAATTATGTTTAGGTGGGGGATTTTGAGGGCAATGGCAAAACCCTCAGCTTGCACCTTTTGATAGTCCATTGTTGATTTTTAGGGTGTGTTTAGGATCATTATCCTGTTGTAGAAGCAGTTTTCTTTTCATCTTCAGCTTTTTTTAACAGAAATTGCTTGTGCTTAATTTAATATCACTTCTTATACCTGTGAAATTTCCCCATACAACTGGCTGCAATACGAGCCAACAGCATGATCGATTCACCATCATGCTTAAGTTGAAGTGGTCTTCAAGAAACTTTGCACCCTTTTTTTTCTCCAAACATACCTTTGCTCATTACAGTTAAAATGTTCTATTTCAACTAAAACAGACTTGATGCATTTTGGAAACTGATCTGTTGTTCCTTTGTGAACTTCTGATTTTTTTTTCTGAACTTTTTATGTTCCTTTGTGAACATTTTTCTGAGTTTTGAGATGAGGATATAAGAAATTATTCTTATGACTCTTCCGCAGAAGAACAGTGCATCACCACTGCAGTCTGCTAATATTCCAAAAGGTCTTTTGCAGTGAAACTACCATTTCTTGTGACAGCAGTCAATGATTTTGACTGTGGTATGATTATTGGTGCCAGACAGACTGGTTTCAGTATGTGATTTTTCCAGACAACGCTCTTTTTTACAACCAGTGTTCTCTCAAAGCAGCTTTACAGAAAAGCAGTTTATGAAAAAGAGGAATCAAAAAGAAGGATGTTTAGAAAAGAGTCCAAGCCCCCCTAGAGCAAGCCAGAGATGACAGTGGTATGGAAAGCTCCCTTAATAAAAGGAAGAAACTTTCAGGGAAACCCTGGCTCAATGGAGGAACCCATCTTCCTCTGGTCGACCCCGGATAGAGGGAGAGCACCAAAGCTAATGAGATTATGAAACAGAATAACCTCACAGACTGGCGGCTCTACTGTAATAGTTCCGGTCAATCAGGCTTACAAGTAGGAGAGCATCCTCAGGTCAGACAGGAGGGATGGAGCTCTTGGAGGGCTGGTAATTGGTAGGGGCTCTGGTGGAGGGAGAGAGAGAGAGCAGTCCATTTGTGGAGAGATGTCAGGGAGTAACACTACAGCTGATATTAGCAGAATGCTTGTTTTGAATCTAGTTTTAAGAGACTGTGTATAGAGAGTGTGTCTGAGTCCCGAACAGAGGACAGGATGTGGTTTCACAATTTGGGGGCTACATAGGAGAAAGCTTAACCACCTGTTGTGTTTTTTCTAATTGGAGAGACTGTCAGCAGCCTGCTGTGAGCAGACCATACGTGTGGGTTTGTAAGGCTGAATTCAGGAAGATACTGCGGGGCCAGGCAGTGATTTATATGTTCAGAAAATAATCTTGTATTCAACCTAAAATTTAACAGGTAGCCAGTGTAGTGACCACAGAATTGGGGATATGTGGTCAAACCTTTTGTTTTTCGCAAGGACTCTAGCGGCTGAATTCTGAACCAGCTGGAGTTTTTTAGAGATTTATTAGAGCATCCAGCTAAAAGACTGTGAGGTTATAAAGGCATCTTTTAGGGATAGTATGTTATGTAGTTTGGTGATATTACGCAGGCGAAAAAAGTTCTAAAGTGCAGAGATATTTAACATGCTGTGTGATCTGTGAGTATACGCAGAGGTTACTGAGGTGGTACCTGGTAGAGGTAGAAGTAAGCAGTGTAAACACAGTGACAGCAGCAATGTTTCAGACAGTGCAAGTAGAGCATCCAAAGAAGTGTATGTGTAGGTATAGAGTATGTGTGTAAGGGGGTATTTAAATCAGTCCCTGTGAGTTTAAAAACCTGATAGCTTGAGGAACAAAGCTGTTGCAGAGCCTGGCAGTGGGGGCACGGGTGCTCCAGTACCTTCTGCCGGTCCATGTGAGGGATGGATTGGGTCGTCCACAATGGCTTTGCGGATGCAGCATGCAGTGTAAATGTCCATGATGGAGGGGAGAGAGACCCCAATGAACTTCTCAGCTGTCCTCACTATTTGCTGAAGGGTCTTGCGGTCAGAGGCGGTGCAATTTCCAAACCAGACAATAATTCAGCTGCTCAAGATGCTCTCTGCAGTCCCTCTGTAGAACATGGTCAGGATGGGAAGGGGGAGATGAGCCTTCTTCAGTCTCCGCAGGTAATAGAGGCACTGCTGGGCTCTCTTGGCTATGGAGTTGTTGTTGAGGGACCAGGTGATGTTCTCAGTTATGTGGACACCGAGGAATGATTTCCACAGCGGAGCCAGTAATGTTCGAGGGCGGTGGTGACCTTGCCTTCTTCGGAAGTCAACAACCATCTCCTTAGTTTTATCTACATTTAGGTTGTTGGTTCTACACCAGTTTGTTAACTGCTACACACTCTCTCTCTGTACACTGACTCATTATTATTGCTTATCAGACCCAACACAGTGGTGTCATTAACACCAACATTAACTTGATGTGGTTTGTACTGTACTTTGCAGTACAGTCGTGAGTCAGCAGAGTGAACAGTAGTGGACTGAACACAGCCCTGAGGGGTACCAGTGCTCAGTACGGTGGTGCTGGAGATGTTGCTACCTATCCTGACTGATTGAGGTCTCTCAGTCAGGAAATCTAGCACCCAGTTACAAAAGGAGGTGTTCTGGCCGAGCAGACTCAGTTTTCTGATCAGCTGCTGGGGGATGATGGTGTTAAATGCTGAACTGAAGTCTATAAACAGCATTCTGACGTAGGGGTGTCTCAGGTGAGTGAGAGCGAGGTAAAGCTTCGTGGAGATGACTTCATCTGTTGAGCGGTTGGGCCCATATGCAAATTGCGGTGGGTCCAGTGAAGGAGGGAGCTAGTCTTTAATGTGCCTCATGACAAGCCTCTCAAAGCACTTGATGATCGGAGTGAGTGCAACGGGATGGTAGTCATTGAGGCAGTACACAGGAGACCTCTTTGGCACAAGGATGATGGTGGTGGACATGAGGCATGTTGGAACGACTGCAGTGCTCAAAGACATGTTGAATATGTCTGTGAGAACGCCAGCCAGCTGTGCAGCACGTTCTCTAAGCACTCTGCCTGGTATGCTGTCAGATCCTGGAGCTTTTCGTGGGTTGACTCTGTGTAGAGTTCCACGCGCAGCAGTAGACAGACACAGTACCTGTTCGTTTGGAGGAGGTGTGGTTTTCCTTGCTTTTGTGCCATTCTGTGCTTCAAACCGAGCATAAGTTATTGAGAATATCTGGAAAGGAGGCATCACTGTCACATGCAGGTGGATGTGACTTGTAGTTGATTATAGCTTGGATGCCCTGCCACATGCGCCGTGTGTCATCAGTATTTTGAAAATGTTCATGGATTTTCTTTGAGCGGGCATGCTTAGTCTCCCTGATGGTCCGGGAAAGCCTGGCTCTTGTTATCCGGAGGATTGCATAATCAATGCACTTGCTGATGTAGCCAGTCACTGGTTCTGTATACTCCTCTAAGTTAATGGAGTCGGTAGAAGTTTCCCTGAACATTTCCCAATCAGTGTGCTCAAAACAGTCCGGAAGAGCAGAGCCAGGTTTTCACAAGCTTCTGGTCCATTTGGCACATCTGATAAGCAGTCTGTATGCTGGAGTAAGCATCACAGAGATGTGGTCTGAGAAGCCATAGTGGGAGCGGGGTTCTGCCCTCTACACGCTGGGGATGTTTGTGTAAACAAGATCCAGCACGTTAGCCCCTCGGGTTGCAAAGCCCACGTACTGGTGAAATTTGGGGAGTACTGATTTCTTCAATTTTATATAGATTTAAAATTTCATTTGGTTTAGCAGATATGTAGCGATGTGTGTCATCAGTGTAGCAGTCAAAGCTAATGCCGAACCTACGAATCATCTAAAGAAAAGCAGCTACCCAAACACTAATCCTTGGGGAACACATTTAACTAGTGTATGATCAGAATGCTTTTTGTTAATTGCAAATTGATAGCGGTCAGGCAGGTAGGATCTGAACCAGGACAGAGCCTGTCCTTTAATACCAACCAGATTTTCCAGCAGATCAAAGACGATCCTGTGGTCTATGGTATCAAAAGCTGCACTGAGATGTAAGAGAACTAGTATGGAAATAAACTCGTTATTAAAAGATACACTGAGCTTGTTTACTACTGTGGTTAATGCTGCTTCAGTGCTGTGAAAGGGTTTAAACCAGACTGAAACATCTCATGAAGAGTTTTCTTGTAGATAAAAAACACAGTTGTTGCGAGACCACTATTTCTTATATCTTTGCAATAAAGGGGAGATTGGAAATGGGTCTATAGTTGGTGAGTTAATTGGGATTTAGATCAGGCTTTTTGTTTTGTGGTTTAATAATCACAAGTTTTAATGATTTAAATGTTATAGTCCAAGACAACTTCAAAAAAAAAAGAAATGCATTTATTCTGAGGGATGGTTAGTAAGTTTTCTATCCTGATTCACAAAGAGAGTACTACATCCAGGGTATATTTGCAGCAGTGTGTAGGTCCAATCACATTTTGAGTTTAGACTATGCCATCAAGAAGTGCTTCAAAAGCTATTTTTAGAGGATCTTTGGAGTAAGTGCTATACTTGCAAGAAACTCTAAGTATAGACCTGGGGGATGATAAACAATATAACTTAGTTCCATCATGAGTAACGACAGGTCACAGGCTCGTATGGCTTTCCAAGGTTCAGATCAAATTTGTGCAAGTGTGCGTTTGATTGAAGGCTACCTGGCTTGTCCCGCCTCTCCATATACGCCGAAGTATTTATGATTAGATGTCATCGCTGCCAAACATGTTTGTCTCGTTTTTATTTGTTGACTAAAATGTTGATTAATTTCGTCATAGATTGTATCATGTTATGTAGTTTTTATTTAGTTATTATTTAGAAAAAAGGTTTGTTGACGAAAACTAGGACGAAAATAGTTAACACTAAATTAACACTGATGCTGCCACTGTGTTCCGTGAGAGAACAAACAGCTATCAAATCTATCAAATGACAAATACCTGTCCTGAGGTCCGAGGCACTGGGACGGATGCACAGGTCCGAGGCACTGAGGCAAGCAAAGAGCTACAGGATACCGAATCGTGTGTAGGTGTAGGCAGCGTACCTGCGATTGGAGGAAGTGAAGGTTGGCTGGGGTGGTGGTGAGGGCCTGCTGGCGTGTAGGTGTAGTTGCTGACTCCAGGTGTACACAGCCATGGTGCAACAATGAAAAAACATTCAGTGAGCAGCAGTTCTGCAGACAGAAATGCCTGGTTTGAGAAAGGTCCATGGAGAATGACCACACTGGTTCGAATTGACAGAAAGGCTACAGTAACTATTTGGCGAGGGACATAGATGCTAGGGTCAGAATTTGGTGCCAACAGCATGAATCCATTACCCTAAGCTGCCCTCTGTCAAAAGTCTGAGCTGGTGGAGGTGGTAATGCTTTGGGGGTGTTTCTTGGAATATTCTGGGCCCATACTTGCCAGTCATCAGTGCATTTAGGAATAATTGTTGTCTTTATGCATCCCTTCATGGCCAGGTCATCAATTTTTAATGATAGGATGACCAACCATACAGAACAACTGAACACAATTGATGTGCTCTTTCTCCCTCTATCTGAAAGACTATGAGCAATCTGTGATGCTGCAGCATGTCTCGCTGACATACACAGACTTCACATAAATGCATGTAAACATGGACTGATGGCTAAATTGGAAATATAGATCATCTGAAATTGAACCTGCTTAAAAAACAACAACAAAACACTGGAACCCTAAAGCTCTAGCTAAAACAGCCGTGTCTATGATTTTCTACGTTAATTAATTGATCCTCAGGATTCTCAGAGAAGTAGCATTTACAGTACCAAGACGTATCAGACTAACTGGCTTAGAATATATCTGTGACTGTTAAAAAAATAAATAAATAAAAGGGCTTTGGACAGTTTGCATGTTTTTCAGTACTTCTGCTCTTAGAAGTAACAAGCCACATAAATATTAGGATTTACATAGCCTCATTGATGTGTCTTCTTTATTCACAGTACTGAGTCAGTGGTATATTGATCACTGAAAACTCAGAGATTTCCAGGAGCACATAGCTGTCAATGGACTATTGGCTTTGAGTGTTGGAGGTAGCCGTCATACTGTTCTTTGTGGCCCTCTGTCACATGATAAAGGATATACTTAGGCATGCGGTCCTTCTCTCGTATCATTTTTAGAGAAAAGATCTGGTCTTCTCTACAGTCTAGCCAATAGCGGAAAGTACTAAAGAGGCAGAAAAGGAATTCTTCAGGTGTGTTTTTTTAAGTTGACAAGCTTTTTGATACAGTGGATATTCTGTCATGATTTACTGTTTTGCAACCAAATGAAGCCATTTTTGCCAAACAGTCATCTGTGAATTTCTCTGTATGGTGCAGAGAAACTTACAAACCTATTGACACATTTGTGAGATGAAGCAGAGAAGACCAACGTCCAAGAATAGAGCATGGAGATGAGAAAAAAGGGAGCCACCACAGGAAAGACTAAGGATACCGATGCAGCTAAAAGAGATGACTATTAAGAGAGGAGAAGAGAGAACACATATTATAGCAATGTATATAGTACAGGGAATCCCTAATACGAGATTAGCAAACTGATGCCATTTGAACAAGGGTTCAAGTAAACAAGTAAATTATTAAATGACTAATATAGACCAGAAAAGTTTAGATATTTTGTAAGAAGCAATACAAGTAAGAGTCTTTAATTTGTTAATTGGCTTGAACCTTTATGTATCTGACAAAAGTACAAAAAAAAGGGTTTACAGTGTTACCAACCAACCAATTGCATTGAGTAAATGTAAACAAAGCTGAGACTGAGACATGTTTACCACTGTGTAGTATCACCTTTCCCTTTTAGTAATTTAGGGACTAACTAATTGTTTTAGTTGTGCATTATTATTTTTAATATAAGACACATCTGGACTTCAGGCAGGCCTGTTAAGCTCATAGACAAGCAGTGGCAGTACATGCCAAATCTGTCTTGCTAAAATAACCATGGACCATGTGGCTGAAATAACCCTGGAAAAGACATTGTCTTGGTGACATCATATGTCTAATATCTCTAAAATCCTGATGTCTGTCTCTGTATGAGTGGTCCCTTTAGATAGAAGAGACCATAATGTTAATTTTTGCTGAAGTTGAAACGTGGACTCATCTGATCACATTTCTACTCTCTGGCCCTGAGAACTCGGCGTCTTTAAATAGAATTGATGTATAACTTTCTGCTTTAGTAATAGAGTTTAAAGTTGCATTTCATAATGCAGGGGTAGACTGTACTCCTAAGCCCATGGGCTCAAAGGTCACACATTTAGCCTTGCCCTACATGGATGTGTGTGTGTGTATGTATGTATATGTGTGTGTATGTGTGTATATATATATGTGTGTGTGTGTATGTGTATATATATATATATATATGTGTATGTGTATGTGTGTATGTATATGTATTGTGGGGCGCTCGAGGGACGAGAGGGACCAGAAATATGTATCAGTGACGGCTTGCAGTCACAATTTATTCAGTCTCAACAAAAAAAAATCTAAAAAACCCAAAATCTAAAGAAGAGTCAAAAGACGACAAAAAAATTAGTCTCTTCATAAGCGCGGTGAGTAGCACGGCCTCGGAGGCTCCTCTTCCTGTACCGACGCAGTACACACCATAGAAGACCGCGGTAGGCTCCAGGCGACACGCAGTCAAACGGCGGATCCGGCGGCACAGCTCAGTCCCCTAGGCAACAGAACAGGCAGAGAGAACAGAACAGGAGGAAGGGAGACACGACATACCATAGAGACGTTAACGGAGTCTCAGCGTGCCCTTTTTATGCTCCGGCTCCGTCGAGTTGAATGCCGCCAGGCGTTGGACAATCAAACTGAAACACCTGGTTTTAGTCCACAATAATTTATTAGTATGGTGTAGGGCCTCCTTTTGCGGCCAATACAGTGTCAATTGGTCTTGGGAATGACATATACAAGTCCTGCACAGTGGTCAGAGGGATTTTAAGCCACTCTTCTTGCAGGATAGTGTCCAGGTCACTATGTGATGCCTGACTCGCTCCTCCAAAACACCCCAAAGTGGCTCAATAATATTTAGACCTGGTGACTGTGCAGGCCATGATGTTCAACTTCACTTTCATGTTCATCAAACCAATCTTTCACCAGTCTTGCTGTGTGTATTGGTGCATTGTCTGCCAGATACACAGCACTGCTTTCAGGATTTCAGGACACAATGTTTGAGCCATTTGGAGCTTCTCCACACCAAAACTCTCCCGGATGTGGGAAAAACAGTCCATTGTCCACAGCCCAAGATTTGTGCTCCTTGGACCATTGAAACCGACGTTTGGCATTGGCACGAGTGACCAAAGGTTTGGCTATAGTAGCCCGGCCGTGGATATTGACCTTGTGGAGCTCCCAACGGATGGTTCTGGTGGAAACAGGAGAGTTGAGGTGCACATTTAATTCTGCCGTGATTTGGGCAGCCGTGGTTTTATGTTTTTTGGATACAATCCGGGTTAGAACCCAACATCCCTTTCAGACAGCTTCCTCTTGCGTCCACAGTTAATCCTGTTGAATGTGGTTCGTCCTTCTTGGTGGTATGCTGACATTACCCTGGATACCGTGGCTCTTAATACATCACAAAGACTTGCTGTCTTAGTCACAGATGCGCCAGCAAGATGTGCACCAACAATTTGTCCTCTTTTGAACTCTGGTATGTCCCATAATGTTGTGTTATTGCAATATTTTCAGCAAAACTGTGCTCTTACCTACTAACTGAACTTCACACTCTGCTCTTACTGGTACAATGTGCAATTATTGAAGCCACCAGACTGGTCCAATTTAGCCATGAAACCTCCCACACTAAAATGACAGGTGTTTCAGTTTCATTGTCCAACCCCTGTATATATATACAGTTGTAAACCCTTTGTCATGAGCTGGTTTTCTGCATTATTTGGTCATCTATGTAGATCTCTTTTTTTTCATCCGCTCCATTACCATATAGGTACACGTGTAATTCTACAATTACAGACTAGTTCACCTCTTTCCCTGCATAATTTGTTAGCTCCCTTTTACTTTGTTCTTCAGTAGCCAGAGCCTTCACAGGAACACCATTGGGTTATTTGGGTGGCAGATCATTATCAGCACTGCTTCGATGCAGGTGTGATGATGGCATGATAGTGAGTGTTGCACTGGCACAAGTGTATCAGACAGAGCTTTTAACGTTATGCCCACTTATGACCACTTTTTAAGACACACCAACCAGTTTTTGTCAGTCAGTGTGCATTGCAATTTCTGCTTTGATTTGGAGTCATGCTTCTGAACTTTAGGAAGCAGCAACTATAACTTACAGACCTGCAAAATTTCCGGGGAGCAGGGGCTTAAAAGAAAGACAGTGCAACTGGAAGGTCTTGCCCAAACACTCTTGTAGGCCTAGTAAATAATAGTTTTCTGCTAATATGTGTTAGTCATAGCAAATGAGTTACTGGTATACAGAAAATTGTGGATTTAGTGGAGGGGATAAATGGAACACTGAGCTTAATTTATCCAGGAAAACAAATGGTGTGAAAGCGAGAACTGAGCTGATTTCATGAGTATGTATGTCCAAGCAACTGACGTGATGTTTGGTGATTATAGGCCATGGTCATGGCTTCAGGTGATACAGAGGTAAAAACTAGCATGAACGTGGAGGAAAGTGTAAACACCCAGAGAGGGTGATCCAGGCTGTCTTTTGTTGTTATTATTGTTAAATGTTGTTTAGTTGGTTTGGCCGTAGAAGGTCTACTACCACGTTGGAGTCTTTGGTTTATAGATAACAACTTTATATAACCCCCTTCATATAGAAAAACAGTTATTTGAGGATCTGTGTTGTTGTATTTGGCAACCTTTAATGTTGATTATGTAACAACTGCACATGTCAGTGTCTGGGATGTATTAGACAGTAAGCAAACTGTTGGCTTTCATACTAAACATGTCTGGTGTGTGAGAAATGGCCAGGCCTGAAGCCTTGAGTGACTTTAACTGGGGCTAAATTATGGCCACGAGATTGTGTTGGAGTATCTCTAAAACTGCAAGGCTTTTCTAGTGACCCCAGACGGCAGTGGTGAGTTCCTACCGACTGGTCTGAGGAAGGACAAACCACAAACAAAGACTGTCTGTTATGATCCTACTGTAAAACAAGTAACACATTTTAATAATGGTTATGCAAGAATGTGTCACCCCGCTGTGTATGGTGCTGCATGTGCACATGATAACCACTGTCTAGCATTGGCAGCACCTACAGTAGTTGTACAAATATTGGAATTAGATCCATAAAGGCTGTTTGGGTGAGTGCGGTGTGGAAGAACTTGACCAGCCTGACCTTCTATACAGCAGAGGTCACTAAAAGGCGGCCCAGACGTCCAATGTGGACCCATACTGATAATCTACTGAGAAGGATTTAATGTTGACAGTGGGTTGTTTTTGTTTTTTTAAAGTCAACGGCGTTAAAACGACTTTTCAACCAGGAATGCACTAAGACAGAGATGTTTACACTTCCCACTGGCAGCTCCAAACCAGCACATCTCATATGTTCTAAGACCGTGGTGCTAAATAAAAGCAGTCTATGTATCCATCCATTATCTTGCGCTTTATCCCGCTAGTCAGGGTCACGGGGGAACTGGAGCCAATCCCAGCATCATTGGGCGATGGCAGGGTACAACATAGACAGGCCGCCAGTCCATCGCATGGCCAACACACACTCACACCTACGGGCAATTTAGAGTGAGCGATCAACCTAATATGCATGTGTTTGGACTGTGGGGGGGAAACCGGATATCCGGAGGAAACCCACTTGAGCACAGGGAGAACATGCACACTCCACACAGAACGGCCCGGATATCTCGTGTGTGTGAGAACCCAATTTCAGCCCAGGTTTCAAGTCCTGACTGGACAACCAAGAGCTCACTTCTCTCACTGAACAAGAGAAAGCATGGAGGAATACAAGAGGGAGATAAGATTTGAAATTCAGTTAACAAGACTAAACATTTTATTTCCCGTTTTTATTATAAATAAACACTATGATAGGCTTTTTTTTTTAAGCATTTAAATGTAGTCCTTGTTTTTACTTAAGTGATGGAAAATTATTAAGTTCAGAATTTCAGTTCAGCATTTAAAGAGTAAGTATACTGAACGGTATGTGTGATGTGTTGGTCTTTCAGTAGCTGATGGTATAAGATGCTGATTCTAGGCTACTTCAGTATACAGGAGACGACACTGAATCATAACACAAGTTAGAAATGATGACAGTCCGAACATTGGCCTGAGGAACTCTCCTCTAGGTGGACCTTACTGAACTCTAATTAAATACCCCTGCTATACAACACTTTTGGAATGAACTAGAATGGAGATTGTGTCTGACCTCACAAATGCTTTTCTTGACGGATGGGCAAAATGCCCACAGACACATACACACACCTTCCCAGAAGAGTGGAAGCTTAATTGCTGCAAAGGGGTGATTAATGCCTATGGATTTTGTATGGGATTATATAAAAGGTAAAGTGTAATTTGTAGGTGTCCCAATACTTCTGTCCATATAATGTATATGTGCACTGCTTACCTAGGAAATTGATGGCACCTGGATACAGTGTGGGCATACAAGCCAGTGTAAAATCTTGGTTTAGGAATTTATGTAGATGTCAGTTTGACACATGCCACTTGCCTAAACAACATTGCGGACCAGATGTCGCCCCTTATGGCAATGATATTCTCTAACGATACTGGCTTCTTTCAGCAAGTTAATCCTCCCTGCCACAGTGCATATTGAGGACTGGTTTTCGGAACATGAAAAAGAGTTTAAGGTGTTGCACTGTCCTCTAAATTCCCTAAATCTTAGTAGGATCAAGCATCTGTGGGACATGCATTATGTGGGACAAGTATTATCCATGGCAGCTCCACCTTACAACCTAAGGGACATAAAGGATCTGCTGCTAATATCGTAGCACCAGATTTCACAGGGGCTCAGCAAGGTAGAGCTGTTTTGGCAGTATGTGTAGGACCCAAAGCATATTAGGCATGTGGTCATAAAATAAACAAAAGTATGTACTCGCAAGAATGTGAAGATACATTGAAGAAATGATGACCCAAAACATTGACTATTGTTACCTTTAAAAAAACTATGTGTGTATTTCTAGGTTTGAGTTTTATGGTTGAGTGTCACACAGATGGGCAACCACCATTCTACATTTGTGTGTGTTGCACAAAAAATGTTGCAGAGAGCTCTGTTATTGGACATCTGACAGGTCATCACCATCAAGTCACTTATCTGGTAAATACAGCCTCACTAACAGCATTATACATGTTTAATCAGCAATTTTAAACACATCATTTACTTACATGTTTTTCTTATGTGTTTTGTCTTTAGAAAGCAATAAAACATGTTCCTCTGCTGACCAAAAGAAAAGTGAAGAGAAAATGGCTGAGAAACCAAGCCTTTATGTTGGAGAAACGTGAAGGACACGGAGAAGCACAGGTCTTACTTAGTTTTACTCTTCTACTGTTTGCTTTTGCTTTTTTATTCCAGTTCACCTTGGCCTGGCAGGTCAATTTATCGATTTCCATGCCAACATTTAAGGAAAAACATGTGTTTAATTCTTGCAACCATGTGAAATTTACTGGGTTTTTTTTATCTAAATGATGGATTTGTATTAAGCCTAGCTGCATTAGACTTGTGTGTTTTTAAAATCAGATTGGACACCCCTGACTATAGTAAGAGTCAATGCATAATAGTATTGTATGGAATAGTATACATTTAAATTGCTTAAAACTGCACTATGTAATATTTTTTTGTCAATATCGAGTCAAGGGTGGAAAAACACTACAAAAGGGGGTCTGTATGCTGTTGCGATACGTCTTTATGTATTAACATCACATACAGGCCTAAAATGCTAAATTAACATGTGAACCCTTAGAAATTACCTGTTTTTCTGCATTAATTTGTCATAAAACATGATCTGATCTACATCTAAGTATCGACAAACTCAATGTGCTTTACCTAATACCTACGATCAAGAGTTGCTGATTTGCATAAAGCTGGAAAGGTTTACAAAGTAATCTCTAAGACTTTAGATATTAACCAGTCCACAGTTGGACAAATTGTCCACATATTGAGACGATTTAGTACTCTCCCTAGAAGTGGGTGCCCCACCAAGTTGACTCCAAAGGCACAACGCAGAACACTTGGATACAGAACGCAGAATACTCGGAGAGTAGCCTACAGTAACAACTAAAGGCTTGATGGAATCATTTTGTGGACTAATGAAACCAAGGTTGAATTGTTCAGGAAGATCACAAAAGTATGGTGGTGGAAGCATCATGATTTAGGGCTGCTTTGCAGTTTATCAAGGTATCCTACAGAATAATGTCAGGGTGGCTGTCCGCCAGCTGAAGCTCAGTAGAAGTTGGGTGATGCAGCAGGACAATTATCCTAAACATTGAAGTAAATCTAGTACAGAATGGCTTCAAAGAAATAAAACTCACATTTATGAGTGACCCAGTCAGAGTCCAGACCTGAATCCAATAGAGATGATGTGGAATGACCTCAGAAGAGCTGTTTATACCAGACATTCTAAGAATATGGCTGAGCTGAAGCAGTTCTGTAAGAAGATTGGTCCAAAATTCTTCCTGAATGTTGTGCAGGTCTGATCAGCAGCTACCGGAAACACTTGTTGTAAGTTGTTGCTGCCAAAGGAGGTTCAACCAGTTATTAAATCCAAGGGTTCACTTACTTTTTCAATCAGCACTGTGAATTTTTAATGGATGTGTCCAATATAGACATGAAGTAATATTTTTTGTGTGGTATTAGGTTAAGCACATTGAGTTTGTCTATACTTGGGACTTAGATACAGGTCAAATCACGTTTTATGACAAATTCATACAGAAAGTTCAAAGTGTTCACATACTTTTTCTTGCCACTGTAATTCACTTGCATCTTTGAAAAACCTTTATTTTTGTCTTGGCTGAGGTTTCTTTTTTAAAACTATTTCAACAGGCCCATAAACATCAGACTTGGTCTGAAGTGCACCCAATATTGAAGCATGTTACTTGCAATAACACATTCCCACCAGAGACATCCAAATCCTTATATCTTGTGTGGTGCAGCTTTAAAATTATCTGATGGTGTGCTATTCAAGCATAATAGTAATAAGCCAAAACTAAGCAGTTGGATGCACTAACCCACTTATTTATATTCGCCATCTCCTTTTAGGTACTGGAGTTGAATGCTGACGATTACCATCAGACCGTCAGCGCTCCTATTAAAACTGGTGAGCTGAAATGCATTTAATTTATATTCAGATTTGTATATGTAACAAGCATAATGCTAAATACTAGATGATAGACATGTAACTGTTTTTATTCATGTGTTTTTGAAAGTTTTGAGAAAGCTAAGGGACTTTCTACTCAAACTGACTTCAAAGAGCAGTGACCAGAGCACATTACCATCTTCCTCATTTGACAACTCCAGATGTGATGAGAGCCCAGAAAGTACATATTTTAATAAATCTGGCACATATACAGGTTGTGTGTTATTTCGTATTTGCCTCATTTTTGCATGTGGTGTTTCTATTTCTAGCACTTCAAAGCATAAACGAGACTGAACAAAAAGACAACCCTTGTGACCACCTAAAAGGATCAGTTATAACAGATGATTCTGTTCCTGTAAATGGTTGTCATCTTAAGGTTGGCATCTTCTACCAGTTACTCCATAAAAACATTGTAAAGAGCTTGGCATATGGTTAGTTTTTGAATTTTTGTGAATTGGGTGTTTATTTGTTTGTTCATTTGTAAGGTTGTGAAGAAGGAAGAGTCTTCGAAACTGAAGAAGCAGCCATTGAGCAGTAAGAATAAACATAAACATTGAATAATCTAGAATATGTTTATTTTGCCAAATTTAATAACTTTTGTTACAGTTACTGGTTTTGTAGGCTAGATTTACCACTCCTGATCATCCCTGAGCACTTTTCCATTTACAATATTGGCATTGCTATTATCACATGTATATAAAAAATGTTACTAAAATACTCTACCAAATAAACACATCCATTGGGTGAAATAAACTTATCGATCATGTTAAAAAAAACAAAAAAAAGAGTTTGATTACTGGCTATAAACTGTTGGACTTAGTTCCTGAACTGCAGTGTCTTCTCTTTTGCTTACTGTAGAGTTTGGCCTAAAAGAGCAAATAATTTCCTGTAAAACAATTCAGTATTTTTGAACCATAACTAACATTTAGCAGTTTATTAGTTGACCATTTTTGAGATATGTTTGTATGTTGGTTTGTTGTACTATTGTATGTGTACTGTTTGGTTTCAGATGTTGAGAACTCAAGTAATGCTAATCACGCAAATCCTCCTCTGACCAGCAGTGAAACAGGTGAGATGCGGACAGAGATTTCTGTTTGAGTTTAAAGACACAAACCTCAATTTAAACAAAGACAGTATGTAAAATTCTAATAAAAACAGAAAGCAGTAATTAGTTAACTTGGTTTTACCTGTTTTGCTTTAGGAACTTTCAGTATTTTTTGGCAAAAAAAATAATAAAATCTTGGTTTCAGCCCTGAGCACTATTCCATCCACCATATTGCCATCGTTATTATCATATGTAACGTGTAACACAGTCCTCTCTCAAATAAACACATCCATTGAGTGAAATAAACTCACAGATCATGTTAAAAAATTACTAAGTGAAATATGTAACCACAGGAGTTGGATTGCTGGCTGTAAACTGCTGGACCTAGTTACTAAACTGGAGTATTTTCTCTTTTACTTACAGTAGAGCCTAACAGAGCAGATCATTTGATGTGAAACAGTTAACGTTGGCCCATAACTAACACAACAGGTTATTAGTTGTCCATTTCTGCGCCTTATTTTTGTGTGTTTGTGTTTTGTTTGGTTTCAGATGTTGAGAACACAACATCTGATGCTAATGAAGGAGAACTACGGCAGACCAACAGTGAAACAGGTGAGATGCAGAGAGAGATGTTGAAATGTCAGTTTAATCGAGTTTAAAGATATAAATCTCAATTTCTATGTGAAAGTCTAATCAAACAGTATTTTTAATAAAAAATCTGTTTTTCATCTGTTACTCTGAACAAAATCACAATATCTGCTGTGATTAAGGATAGTTTATTTATTATATGTGAGATAAAGTTAAATACAAAATGATACAAAACAATATCAGTCAAAGGAAACCAAACTTATCAACCGATAACGCCAGCACTCTCCAATTACACAGCCATGCTGTTGGAATGTCAGTTGGCATAGTCATGTTAAAATAAGCATGGATGTTCCTGCAAAAGATCTAAAGATAGCATGTTTCTCAAATTGCTGTTGTCGTTGGCAACAATACATGGTCTAAGCCTGGACCCATCACAGTCATATGAATCTATGCCTTTCCTAGATTCTCCTTTTTAACCCAAGCATTGCATTTCATATCATTTCTGCTGTTACATTGCCCCTGCCCCAGCTGTTTTGGGGACAAAGCATTAAATATCTTGTTTTCATATTGTTTTAATGCTGTTTTCATTTGACGACAATTGAGGTTTGTACTTCCGTAATAACTATAGAGCTTGTTGTTGACCAAGTTGTTTTTTATCTTTTCTTGTTTTTGATTAGTATGCACAGAGCAGCAGGACCAAAACAGCAAGAGGCAAAAACCCACAAAACTGTTAAAGGCGAAAATGAAACAACTCATTGGTCAGTAGCACTTCCCACAGTCATTGATGTTTAAGTACTGTTGTGTAAGTAAATCTTGAATGTACTGTATGCAGTTACTGTAAATGACAGGATTTCTTATCAATAACATTAAGTCTCGGGACAGAGTTTTCAGCCACCTTTCACGCAGAAGTCATCTCATTCTTAAACACTTGTAGACACCAATGTTATTTGCTTTGCTAAACGTTTAATGACATTTTGCTGATCTGTTAAGAAAAGTGTGGTCAACAATTTTGTTCCCATCTGTCTAAAATTGTCTTGCAGGGATGGATTTTGTAACATGTGTGACCCATGACAAAAAGAAGCTGTTCTTCTGCGAACTGTGCTCTGTAAGGTGTCATTTAGACCACATGTCTAGTGTGACCCACAAAAAAACCTGTGTGGTAGGCCATTTAGTACCATTCTCTCATTATCTCTCTTATCATATCTCTACATAGTACTGTTGTGTACGACATGGACCCTGGGTGAATGGATGGGAAACTAATATGTTACTTATGTTGCACAGGAGCATAAATATCCTGGTTGGACTGAAAGTGATGCAAACATGAAGAGGCTGAATGTGTTAGCTTTGCGTTTAGCAGCAGTGGAGAGAAGCGCAGGAATTGGAATGAAGGTAATGCAACTTGCACTGCAGCAAATTGCTCATTTAAAATGAATGAATCTGTTAATTATATTGATCAATTAAAGTAAAATCCCACTTCTCCTCCCACCCCTCTTTTGTTAGTACCTGTTTTGTAATGACAAGAAGTAACATCAGGAAATATGACTCTACAGGTTGAAGCAGATAAGATTGAGCAGATCAAAGTACATGATTATCATTTTTACTAACTTATCTTCTTATCTAAGAAAGAATCATGCACCAACGACACACAAACTGTGGCAAAAATATGTGGACACGCTACCATCACAACAATATTGAATTGTTAAAAATCCTATTGAAAAAGTATGGCCACTAATTGGCCAATTGATTACCATCCCTACTTTACAGCTATAACAGCAGCATCCACTCTTCTGAAAGATTCTAAAATGTGTCTGTTAGAATTTGTGAGCCAGGTCTTCTTATCCACCATCAGTGCCAGACTTCAGAAATTACTGAATGGGCACAATAAGCGTTCCAGTGCATCCCAAACATGTTTAGTAATTGAACAGTAAATGACCTTCCTAAACTGTTGAAAGAGTATATTTATCTAATATGTATTTGTACACTGTAGCATTAACATGACTTCTCACTGGAGGAGAAACCCCAGACTATTATTCCTCCTAGCACAAGACCTTACTCTTAGCACTATGCATTCTGCTTGGTAGCATTCTCCTGGCCTCCTTCAAACCCTTGCGTGTCCACGGAGCTTTGGTTTGTGTGCAGCAGCATGGCTATGGAAACCAATTTCATGTTGCTCCTGCCACACAGTTCTTGTACTGATGTTGCTTCCAGAGGTGGTTTGGAATGTGTATAAGTACTGATGGAGTTTGGGAAGAAGGTTCTGATCCAGGATCAGCTTTCATGTGTATCAGTAAGGATGGAATTTAAGAAGAAGGTTCAGATCCAGAGTCAGCTACTATGTGTATAAGTACTGATGGAGTTTTGAAAGAAGGATCTTATCCAGGATCAGCTAGTATGTGTATAAGTACTGATGGAGTTTAGAAACGAGGTACTGATCCAGGATCAGCGACCATGTGTATCAGCACTGATGGAGTTTAGAAAGGAGGTCCTGATCCAGGATCAGCGACCATGTGTATCAGCACTGATGGAGTTTAGAAAGGAGGTCCTGATCCAGGATCAGCTACCATGTGTATCAGCACTGATGGAGTTTAAGTGAAGGCATGGGTGTTTTTGTGCCTACTACAGAGTGCAGTCCTTATCCGCTTTGCTATGTAATTTGAAGTAGTCTACTGCTTTGTGGTTAGGTGTTGTTGCTCCTATTATTTTACAGTAATAGCACTTACAGTTGACTGATATAGACAGTTCAGTCATAAATGTCTGCCCCAAAGTTCTGCTGTGAGGGACTGTACACACCATTCATTGAGGAGCCAGGAAAACGCATTGCATGAACACAGGGGGAGGGAGGATAAATAGACAGTAGAGAATGGAGATAAAATGGGCAAAGGGTCCAAGGTTTTAAGAATTTCTTTACAAGAGGCAGATGGAGACACCATCAGTGCCCACAAAGCAAATACCTGGCCCATTTGTCATCTTTGTTCATTTTCTAATAAACACTAGCTGCCTGAGCTGTAGCATTTTTGAAGCTGGGATTTACCTTGCTTAGATTAGCTTCAATATTAAACCTGTTAATTTTTAAAAGATAGTTCTTCTTGTTGGTGAGACTCTAGGTTTACTGTGTAAAATGATGATGAGTGTATTTATGACCAGTGTCTTTATTTCATTTACTACTGTTTCCTTGCTCTTCAGAAACTAAGAGTCAGTGCTAAAGTTTTCACAGCCTTAAGGACTGCACCTCTCAGTGAGGGTAAGTCCTTTACTGGGATTTATTAGTTAAGCCAGATATATTTTCAAATAACATGCAAGTGTGTGTTTGTGATCAACGTAATTAGCAGCACTTAATCATTCATTTGTTTATTTCTGTATTTATTTATTTGTTTGTTTAATTTTTAATCAGCCCTGTCTCAGCTGAAATTACAGCAAACAAAATTAGAGGCTGGAGTGTACCTGAGAGGTAGTCCTGCCTTGCATCAACCAAACTGTAACACAGCAGCAGACTGCACCCAAGGTAACTACTAAATCATTGCAGCAGTTGCACCTTTCTTGGATCCAAAGAGAAAGTGTCACTGCATTCTCTTCAATTAAATCTGTTTTAGTCTGTGTGTATATACAGCAATTTTGCTCTCCTGACCTTTCCAGTTTGTCAGAGTCCCTCTAATCTAAAGCATCTACATCCTGATTTTCCAGTTCCTGTCTTTGTCAGGGACACTATCATTCATTCTTCCATGTTTTCTAATTTGACGTGCTGCAAAGAGTGGTGAGGCTCACAGAGAGGGCAGGACAATGTATTGCATACACAGACACTTTTAAGAATGTACAAATACGTGCAGAGGCATCTTCCTTATTTATCTTTCCAAGTCCTCTTATGCTTATAAATTTACACTGATCCAGATATCTATTTATCTAATGCATAATCAGACAGTCATATACTGTAATTAAATGTAATAAATTATACATATAAAAAAATACAAAAGATAAGATCACCCAAAGACCTGGTCTACTTTCAGTCCAGGCCTCATAAATTGCAAATACATGCTATGCTTATGCATCATGCTGTGTTTATTTTATTTGTCAGTGGCACCTACATCACCCTATTCTATGTAACCATGCTTGTTTTACTTGATAGAAGAATTCTATATTTGATGTATTCTTCAGGGTTATAGTATCTCCGCCCAATAATCTACTGCTAAAGGTGTTTGTGTATTTAAATCACTCCTGTAGAAACCTTGCTCAAGTAGAATGCTGAAGTAGAACATTTGTATGTGCAGGAACCAATGATGAAGTTGAGAAGGAAACTCTATGTTCTGCCAAATCTATCAGCTCTCTGCAACAAGAGCAAGCCCCTGTACTGCAGGCATCTGGGATTCCAGGTGAGGTTTCTCCTGAACTGTTGATTTTACTAAATAGGGAGTTCTTTATGTTTCTCCTGAAACAAGAGAGTAAACTTTTGCTTTGTTTGTTTTGTTTTTTTTGTCTAGATGTAATGACTAATCTTCTGAGTGGAAGCCATTCAGCCCCCATAACGCCCCTGGATCCTTGCTCTATTTCCCCTTATCCTGTCTCATCCTTCTCCACTTTAACCAGCCCTTGTGACACTTCATCTCCAAACCGGCATACACCAACTGAACTTTACAGCATTCTGACTTCCCCTGTCTCTCTGCCCCCTCTCCCACCTTCCATTTCTCAGCCACCTTCTATCCCTGTCCTTTCTCCTATTTCTTCTCAGCCTGCATCTCCACAGTCTCTGTATTTACCTCCACCTGTGTATGAGCCCATATCTCCCCCACCCATTCATGAGCCCATCTCTCCTCCATCTCTGTCTAAACCTGGGCCCACCTCTCCTCCACCTTATGCTGGCTCTCCAACCCCTTCCACTGCTTTCTCCCAAATCACTGTGCTACAGCCATTCAAGAGACATCCTATGGAGGGTGAAGATCAAACAGATGGTAGGTCTGTCTGGCGTCCTTTCTCCCTCTTGTTCTCTGGGATTGGGTTCAGAAGCGATGCAAATAAAATAGGACCATGGTAGATAAACACATTTCACATACTTTACACACTTCACACATTACACATCCACATCTGTATAGTAACAGAGATGTTAATATCTGTCTGTTGAAATATGTTTGCAGTGTGTGTCCCGTCTATACTAAGACAAGAGAGCAGACCTCGGGTCACTCTACCACCACACGTGAACAGTTTTGTGAACCTGCCCACAGGTTTGTGACATTTTTGTATTCTGTACTCCAAACTCTTTTATTAAAAAACAAGGGCATGTGTTTCTCCATGATATGCATGCTTTGAGAATTTCATTCAAGAGGCAGGGCATGTAAGCTTTATTGAGAACAATCAAATAAATGGTTTATTTTATTTTTGATCAATTCTCTCTTCTTTTCCCTCATTGCAAACTTTGTCCTTGTAATCTGTGTCTGACAGTAGCAGGACAAAGCAACGCTTATCTGTTTCTCAGCTTGCGGAATCTTTTCAATACAGCGCCCATTATAGGTATGTGCATGTAAAGCACCCATATATTGTTAGATTGTGAATAAATGCATTTTTGAGAATGTATTTATGTGTGTGTGTTATGTGTTTGGAGGTTTATCTAACGTAGTGGAGTGTCGAACAACAGCCCGGCCAACTTTTTTCCTGTGTCTGAACTGTACTGTAAAGGTCACCCTAAAGGACTTTTGTCACCATATGACCAGTGAGCAGCACCAATACTTTTCCATTGTAAGTGCAGAAATGTTTATGATCTTTAAAATTTGTTTTAAATCCAGTTTGGGCACAATGTTAAACTTGCATATACTTTTTGCCATCTTTCAGAGGATTCAGTATCCAGGGATATTTCAGGAGTGGCAGTGGCAGACCGGTCATAGACTGACCTTTCATGACTTGGCTGAGAGACTGGCATGGGAAGAGCAGGGCTTGGATGCCTTGGTAAGCTATTTAGGGTTGAAAGTTTAAATTGTGACTAAATCTCAGGATGCTACAGACTGATATGCTAATACTAGTATACTTTGCTAATTCAAATAGATGAGTACCCAAGCAAGATTTATATTTGATGCATAAACACTAGCATAGTAGCACAGTCCTGTTAATCATTCCACAGAAACAGCAGAACTTAGTAAATCTGGTAAATGATAAGAAACAGTTAAGAGAGAAACTAATTAACTAAGCTATTAATCTCTAAATTAAGAATGAGCCTGAACTAAAAGCACTGTGTTTTATTCTTTTGTATAGGTAATCAAGCTGGATCAAAAGCAGTATGAGAGTTTGCAATCAGCAGATTTCCACAGTAGTAAGTGATTTGTGGAGTTTATGCTTACAGTTGCTATCTCATGCTATCTTTTCTGTTTGGTGGTATAAATGCAGCATCTCTGACAACTGCAACTTTTCTATCTATACTTTTTTTTCTATACACATCTTGCACCTCCAGTTTTTTTTATGGAATCCATGAGGATTGATGTTATGATTATATGTCACTTTGACAACTGTTAATTATTGTGCATATTTTAGCACTAAATATACTGCATAGAATGTATGGACCAGAACCGAGCCGAAATTCTTCGCCTTGGCATCTAACAGGCAAGACTCAGAAAGGTAGCGAGCCTCCACAGACATAGTGCTGTATACCATTACATTATTCATAAAATACACAATTATTATCACGTGAACTAATAAAAGACTGTGTTTGTGGTCCAGATGTCTTTACAGCAAGGTTACCACAAGACTGTGAAAAGGCTGATAGAGAAACACATAGACTTCAGCCCTGGCAAAATCATGACCTCAGTACAAGCCAGACAACACAGTACAGACTTCGCAGTGGCCAAGTACCAGACATAAGTGAGCAAACAACAGTATTCGTTCCTGGTTTTAGTGGGTATTTATCCACAATTGAACTGACAAGTACATGATGCCTGTTTTGCAGCTCTTATGCATGGCAGCCCTGAAAGAAGTACTGAAATGAGCGACCTCATTAGGGATCAAAGCCCCCCAGAAATAGGGAAGGGCACAGAAATGACTAAGGCTCAGGCACAACAGAGCCAGCATGAGTTTAAATCAGGAGAGTCTGAAAGCAGAAACACTGGGTCTCCCTTTCCGGAGACACACACTGAAAGTACAGCAGACACACCTAGTACAGGTGAGTGATTGAAAACTTTGCCGAACATAGGAACACATACTAGTAACATTTGTTTTGACATTTTCTTTAAAAAAAACACTTTTCTAGTTATATTTAGCCATTACATAAAACATAATTAGGTTTAACTACAGACTGCACCGTATTTAATAAATCAAGTAATACTAAATATAATAAAGTTGGACTGATGTTCTGATGATGTTTTTTTGTTTTTTTTGTATTTGAGGTTGTACAAATTCACCTGCATCACAAACTCCTGAGTCGACTGCCAAGGAGTTGCAACAAATAACTGCAGAAACTTTTTCACCTATTATCAAAATTAAACAGGAGAAACCTGACTGTGATGAGGGTAACAAAATCCATTTTTGAACAAATGCATTTTCTTCAGTTTTGTGTGTTTTTACAGATGATGCAAGGTTTTAAGATTTAAAAGACTTAAAATTTTTTCAGTTTCTCCTACGACATGGAGTTTTGCTGTTGCTCCGAGTTTGGACGCTCCAAGTTCTAAAAAAGCTAGAGGTGAGGGTACCCAGAATAGATAAAAGTGGGTCAAATATATTTTATATAACAAATCAAAAATGTTTACATTGTTTTTTTGTCTTTGTGCATTAGTTTTAGGACTGTGTGATTATTAATAAAAAAAATGAAACGTTGGTGTTTTTATTGCTTCCACAGGAAATCCATGCAAGCGCACATCTAACCTGAAAGAATATATAAACAGCAAAAGAGGAGTGTCGGACGCTGTGGTTGGTCAGTACTGTGTTTAAACTTTCGCTCTATTAATTAATACATTCTGTCTTTGTTTATTTAGTGTGTGTGTGTGCGCACCACAGGTCTGAGCTCAGTCATCGAGTGTCAAAGTAAGGATCAGCCTGCATTGTACTTATGTGTATCCTGCTCCAGCAAACTCACTCACAACCACCTCATCAGCCACCTACTAAAGCCTGGCCACCGAGACAGTTATCTGGTAAGTCTGTTTAGCTTACACATGTTAGAACAGTGTCAGTCAGGCACTTTGCAATGCCTGGAGAGGTCTCTGGCTGAAGTGAAGATCCTCATGGTCTCCTGGTTATGTACCACTGTTGTTCTCTAACATAACATATGGTAGAGATTATTTTTGTCATAAGGAAATGGGAGAAACAAAGAAGTGAGGGGCCCATTACCAGTGGGACCTTAACCTTTCACCTGGGCCTCTTCCTCAAAACATCTCCTCATATGGGACCTTAACCTTTGACCTGGGCCTCTTCCTGAAAACATCATCCCATATGCAACCCTGTACACCTCACACTGGTTACTACGGTAGTTGCAGCTGTATTCTGAATATCCTTGACTGTTCAACCAAAACACACACATCCTGGACCACAGAGCATTCCTCAGATAAATGAAAGTGTGGGAGTTTACAGGGAAAAAAGAATCTTGAATTATAATGATAGCCACTGACGCTCTGTTCTCTGTACATTTTGTTCTTTGCTGATAAAGTGTAACCCTCTGCCTGTATACATATCTTGTTTTGGCCAGTTGTAACTGTTAATGGTTGGTGCCCAATAGCAGTTACAAAAAAAAAAAAAAAAAAAGTTTTCTGTTCTCCCCAGTACCTCCTTCCCACTCTGGCTAAACCACCTAGCGTGAGAAGCTGTTTATATATTCCCTGCCTGTGAAGTCTTCACTCTTCTTCACTCTTTGTCTGATTTACTAAGGCTTCAATTTAGTTTAGTAGGCTGCTCAGAAGTAGGCATTTTGAATTAAGATAAATTTGCTTAAAAAAAGTATTCTTTCTACGTACTTTCTTTTAAAATTCCTGTATATTATAATATCCCCAATATGTATCACACAACTAAAAAATCTTGCAATATCATTTTTTTTCCCAATATTAGTATAGTTTAAAACAAACTGTGCATAGAGTTTATTTTGATTACCGTATAGCTTGTGACACCCTGCAAAATAAGACAGTGGCTACCAGTCCCCATTCTGAGGACCCTGTGCTCTGAATATATGTTCATACTCAACTACCTTTTAAGCCCTTTTAAACAAGGCAGGTTTACAAAAGGAAACTACAAAAATGTACAAAGCTTGTGGTCCCTGATGTAAAGTGATAAATTTTAACTGTGTTTGTTTTTATTTCCTGTGTTCACAGAGGTGCAGATACCCCTGGATGTTTGAGAACTGGTCTGATAATAGAACTGAAAACTATGTGATGCTTATGCGGCTTGCTTACAAAGTGGAAACGACCTATGAGGACGAGCCAGGCCAGCTGCAGGTAAACAACATTTTCTAATCCTATTAGAAATGGGCCCCATAAACTTCAGATTTTCACTGGTACCACTATTTCCAAATTCTAATATGATGTTTTTGCTTGGTCTGGTGTAGGAGATAGAAGTACAATGTGATGACTTGAAAGAAATTAAGGACCTGCCATTTGATAAAGGTAATTGTATTGACATTGTCTGAGGTTACATTTAAATAAATGTACACAGATGTGTCTTGTGCCCTCTTCTTGAGTTGAATTTGTATGTACATTGTTTTTTGTCTTAGCCATCATGCAGTTGAAGAAAATTAGAAAAGAGCAGAGGCTTTGTGCTCTCCAGACCTGCCTTTCTCCCAAGATTCAAAAAGGTGAGCACTCAAATTCATTATCTGCTGGAGAACAAACACCTGTTGTCTAAATAAAAGGTTTGAATAAAAATAGCATGTGTGACCACTGAACCATGCTTCAGTTCATGTGTAGTGAAACACTTTTTGGATGCTCTGGCTATTCGGATCAATTACAGAAAATGAAGATAGGCTAAATGAATCATTTGGTCACCTTGAAAATGCTGAATCTTATCCCCTCACTCTCTTACTGAAAAAATAACTATAAGACAGGACTGGACAGGAGAGAAATGCAGTTTATAAAAGTTCAATAAATCAGGTAAATCATTTACCTGATTTATTGAACCATTGTTCCAAATTAGTCATTATCCAACTTTTATCATAACATATATTTGCTATAAAACATTATTTCTTGAAGTGCCTAGACCTTTTACTTATTATTTTTATTTTGGTTTTTTTCTAAGTTTTGGTCAAACAGGAGAATATAGAGATAGAAGTGACAACACAGCATTCTGCAGAGCTTGCTGATGTACCGGAGATGAGTAAGTTATGAGAAACCTAAAAATTTCATCCAACTTTTTAAAAGAATGTTCTTACAAAGTATTTCTCCTGTTTTTTGTAGCTGCTCAGAGGCCGAGGACAGCTTCTAAGCGCAGGGCTGCTGAACCAGATTCAGCTCATGACACCCCACCAGTGGTTAAACAGATCAAACTTTCAAGTGCTGTGACTTCGGGTCAAGAAATGCTTGAACAAACCAAACCCCAGACCTGTGACCACCAAATACCTAGTCCTCCTACTTCACATGCTTCTCCAAAGAGCACCACCACAAATATGGTCTCCTCTAAAGAGTCAACACCTCGAAATCATGGCAACACTCAGCAGAAATCCAGGCGTTTTCATGCTGACCAGTTACATGTTTCTCTTTCCAGTTCTAAAGCTAGTCCTCCTAGACCCAATGACCAGTACTCGTTCCCCACCCAAAATCCAACAACTTCAAACAAGCTCTCTCAGGAATCATCAGTACAAACAAAATCACTGGTTAAAACCAAACCCAACAGTTCAATCCCAGACATTCACAAAGCTGCACCAGATCATCAGTTTGTAGCTCAGACATCTTCAGATTCCTGCTCTGGAAAACTTGAAAAGCAATCTGCATCATTTACATCCAACACCTGTTTAAAGAGGCAGCATTCAGAAAGCAAAGCTCAGTGCTCATTAACTAGGAAACAATCCACTGATGTTCCTCCCAGTCATCTGAGACAGTCGCCTTCAGTGCTTAATATCCCTGTTCCTCCAGAATGTCTAGTAAAGAGGAGATGCTCAGTTAAGGACCAAGAAAACTCCCAAGTACAGAAAGAGAATTCCATTTCTTTCACAAATTTTTCAGACAGATCACAGTCTTCACATTCAAACTTCTTAAGAGATTCAGACCCCACGACCCATACTGAAAGAGCCACCTTAAATCAGCCTTCATCTAAAAACAGTCATGGACAAGCTTTGTCTTTTACCAACTTACCACCTCAGCAAATGCTTTACGGTTCTAATGCTGGAATTATTAGTGTTCCATCCATGCAGGTGCAAGGGCAGGAAATTGCTCAACTGCATGAGAGACCCTTGGTGATAAAGAGATCAAATGAAAATGCCTGGAATTATGAAAATCAACAGGTTAGCTCTGATACACGAAGTACACACCAAGTTGTTGGCCCCTCCGGTAAGGCAGACAGGAAAGTTCCTGCCATGAATCCAAACATCTCATCCTTTGCTTGTGTGGATAACACTGCCATGTCATTCCCAATTCCAACCCATAATGCTAATTCGTACTTTTCTGAGGCTTCAGGACGCAGTGGAACTACCTTAGTCACCAGTCCAGTGATGCCTAGATATGCCATGCCTTATCCATATCTTGGCTATAAGCCAGGTGGCTTTGTCCCAGCCAGTGTTGCGTCTAATAGCAAAGCACGTAATTACGCTGGGGTAACAGACATAAATGCGCAGTCAGCTGTTGCAGGTATTTCTACAAATGCTGGAAAGCTTACTGATAGTAACTTTGTTCACGCCTCCCAACTAATTTATCAGTCCAGCTATGGTTTTCATTCTAAAGAAGCATATGAGGCTTACTATGCATTCTATGCTTGCAATCAGGCTCATCAAACAAACCAGGCAGCCACATTCACTGGAAATGTCACCCCAGCTGCTTCTGCCTATGGACATATGCCCACCAACTAGGTCAGTCTTATCCTAACATGGTACCAGTTATTTGTAACTGATCAGTGGTCAAATATCTGCCTTTATATTAGTTGTTATTTGATTATATGCACTGACATCACAATATGCCTCTTCAGTTGGACTGAGGAGCAGAACATTCTGCAACAAGATTGTGTGTATATAAGGAAATGGCAAAACTGGGAATGAAAGGCATCTGGACTTCACAGTTATATATAAATTCTTGTGGTCATTGTGATCTTTAATTTCTGTAATACAAGTTGTCTGGCTAACTGTCTAAACTTGCTTTGAGGACTTTTTGGTGAGCTAACACTGTCTGACCAGCCCCTCTTTATTTATAAAACTCAAGATTCATTATCATAATGAAGTGTAGTTACACAGATAATAAAATGAAAAGTGAAAGATGTTAAATACTTGACCAGCCACTTCATTAGATACACCTCTTTGTATCTAGACTCATTCTCCATTTTATAAGCTTACCATAGATGGAGCACTTTATAGTTCTACAATTACAGAATCTCAGACCATTCTCAGCACTGCAGTGACACTGATGTGGTGGTGGTGTGTTTGTATGTGTTGTGCTAGTGTGAGTGGATCAGACACAACAGTGCTGCAGGAGTTTATAAACACCTCAGTGCCACTGTTGAACTGAGAATAGTCAAACCAAAAAGATTCAGCCAACAACATCCTGTGGGCAGTGATGAAAGACTAGAGGATGACGAAAACACAAACTGTGCAGCAACAGAGACAAACCCTGGGGGAAAAAGTTCACACTTAGCTGGATGACTTTGGAAAAATTGGAATGGAGAAACTTTCAAGATCACAATGGCCTCAAGAATTTAGATTTTACTGTTGAGACGACCTTTAATTTGAACAAATAATTGTTTTGTTCCTGGTTTTTTAGTGTCCCCCAATAAATGTAGCCTTATTGCAGAGTGTTTGCCACTCATTCTGACTGAGGGGTCGTATTTCAGCAAAAAGGGACCTCTCTACATACTTTCTGTACCTTCTTTTTGAAACAGCTGTATAATTAACTGACCCTCTGTATATATGAGCAGCACGCCTTGAGTGCAATGACAATTTCTTTTTTCCCCCAGAAGAAGAACCAAAGAAAATTTGATACCATGCGTAGTCATGTGAAAGAGGCCTAAAGGGCCTGTTTTATTTTCCTTCAATGTAAATACGTTTGAAATGTTTTGAAGCAAGTATTTTAAATATTTTTATTTGGCCAAACTGTTGTGCCTTCCTCTTGAGCCCATGTTTGTTTATATTTTTTAAAGTAGTTTTACAGTCAGTGTTAATGTTCAGTATTTCAGAAGGAATGTATCCTTTGTGACTTGTTTATATACATTTATAAAAATGTATAGAATTTATTGCATTTTTGTGGTTTTTTTCTATTTTGTATATATTTTTGCTAAATAAATGCTCATTTGGAAATATTTAGAACTTCTTTGTTTTTGACCTTGCAGTCCTCATGGAGGACCATACATGGCACTTTAAAATAGCCATAAATCAGCACACATGAAATTACTATCACCAACATGGGAATAAAGGACAGAATACACCTTTTTCTGTCCACATTGAAACGCATGCAGAAGAATAAGGCATTAACAGGATAACGTGCCGTTTGGTTAGTATGCCAGTCTCTACTCCAGAACTGTGGAGGTGCTGTGGGAGTTTTTAAACACTGTGTCCACTCACTGTCCACTCAATTAGACAATCCTGCTATGTTGGTCTACGTTGTAGATACAAATTCAGAGTAGCTCAAGTTCACAATAGCTCATCTGTTACTCGAGTTGTTACTCAAATTTATATGGGCCCCATGTGGGTTTATGAAGGGCTAAATGATGGGCCCCAACAAGGTTACCCATTTTCGACCCAACACATTTTGTCCTCAGTCTCCACTTGGGCCCCTTGAGCAGCAGCCCATATGGGTTAATGATGGGTTTAGGATGGGTACAGTGTGGGACCCTAATGGGTAGCAAATGTTGGGTTCCTATGGGTCCCTTATTTACAACCCAAGTGGGATTTATATGGGTACAATATAGGCACAGACTGGGCCCTTCATGGGCAAATAGGGCTGAGGACACCGGGGTACTTATGTGCAATGTATAATGGGCCCATCACGCTTAGCCCATTTTGGACCCTCTCTTTTTGTACTCCATGCGGGCCCCTATGCAGCAGCCCATTTGGGTTATTGACGGGTATAAGATGGGAACAATGAGGGACCATAATGGGTTGCATATGTTGGGTTTATATGGGCCTTTCATTTGGAGCCCAAATGTGTTGTATATGGGTCCATTATAGGCACAGATGGGTATAAGTGTGGAATTCAAGTGGACAGAATGTTGGGCCTGCACCACAATTCTTGGTGACGAAGATGGGATGGTTTATGTTCTGAACACCCACGGAGGAAACAGAGTGGTGTAATTCTATTTGTACTCGTCTACCTATTAATATCTTAAATTAACTGCAATATTTCAAACTTGCTAAAAGTCAAGTTAAAGAAAATCCTCCTTTTTTCTAGTACTAGAACTTCATCTTGCAACAAGTCATTTATCACCGAAACCTTTTGTGACATGATACCTCAAAAACAGTGTAAGAGGATATGCCTTTCAGGGGTAAACAAGGTCCTGTTTCTAGAGGGCACAATGACCATTTCATGGTCTTATTTCTGTTTTCACTGACATGGAAGTATCTGCAGCCATATGTTTCTTAAAAAGGATGAATCATAAGCATGTCAGGTTATTCATCTACTGCAGATTACTTTGTAGCTTAGAATGTAATTAGCATAGAATATAAATGTGATTCTTCACACAAGATTTTAAAAAAAGCATGACCAACACAATCTGTGCATCAGCATATGAGCTATTGTCTCTGAGTTTATATCTATGAGGTAGAAATGTCTGTGGACAGTGGACAGAGAGTGGACAGTGTTTAAAAACTCCAGGAACACTGCTGTGTCTAATCTGCTTGTACCAGCGCAACACATAGTCACTGCAGTGATGAAACTGATCCTTCGTTGAGTAATACCTGCTCTGTGGTGGCAGAGTAACAAAGTATACAGAAAAACAAATGAACTACAGTCTGTAATTGTGGAACTACGAAGTGCATCTATATGTGTTCTTTTTAGGTTTGCAGACTTTATATGAAAATAAGATATCGCATCTTATTCAAACACAGAAATTGTACCTTACAATGTTGCAAGAAATATTATACTAATCATGTGACTGTTGAACCAGTTTTAGATTATGATGACCACAGGTACCAGGCCAATGATAAGAAATGCTGAATTGACAAATCAGCGTCCCCTGAGAAGAGATCCATCCATCCATCCATTATCTGCCACTTAATCCTGCTAGTCGGGGTCATTGGAGCCAATACCAGCATCATTGGGTGAAGGTGGGGTACACCTTGGACAGTCCATCGCATGGCCTACACTCACTCATACCTACAGGCAGTTTAGACTGGCCAAGCAACCTAACATACATATGTTTGGACTGTGGGAGGAAACCCACTCAAGCATGGGTGGAACATACAAACTCCACACAGAACAGCCCGGACTGCAGCTACCCCACTGCTCTGCTGGCCTTTTTTGTTTTTTGTCTCAATACCCTTTAATTTCTGCTGTCCTTATGTGTCTTTTGGCTAAATATAGAGTTCAGTAGAATAGTCAGCACTGATTTGCTGCAGTCATTTTTTGATGGACTACATGCCCTGGTAGCAAGTCTCTTGGAGCTGTACAAATCATCAACTAGTAGGTTGAGCCTTAGCAGTATTATGCAGTTTCTTCTCAAGGAGGCATGTATAAAATGATCTCAGCAATATTTTCTAAAGTAATGATTCTAGTTTAAGTATTGTTTTCACTCTCACTTGTCTGTAATTATATAGGACACAAATCAGAACAGAAGAGCAGCTGCCCTACTTGGCCTACTTCTGAGATAATTAGGATGTGTGATCAAAAAATGATATTGGATTTAAAGAAACTTGTTAAAAAATCAAAACTTCAGTTTGTCCATTTTTGTTGCAGTACCATTTTCATTAGAAGCAATCAGAAACAATACGGCAGTTAAATTGTAATAGTATACAATAAAAGTTTTTATTAAAGTTGATAATTGTTATGTTTTTTTTCTTCTTGCGCTCCAAATTATGAATAATAAGCTGTTCATCAAATTGGCACTGATTCATTCAAACTCTTTCAAAAGTCTCTTCAGTGTCCATATCTCGACCAACTGTATGACATATTTTATTCATTGCGTACAGTGTAAAGTAATATTAAATGTGATCATTTGTTGTGGGTTCATGGTGAAACCCTGGATAAACTCATGAAGGGAATGCACATTGGGCTTCTGATTGGATATGAAGGTGTCCTGCATGATGCTTTTCCTCAAGAAATCTTCATTGTGGCTGTGGTGGTCGAGGAGACGATTGTTCATGAGTTCAGATATGTGCCCACTGGTTTTTCTATGCTAATGGACACCATCTACTGCCTTAATCTGGAGTACCCTTGCAAAATGAAGTACTCATTTAAATTCCTAGAAGGTCATCATGAAGATTAAATCTGACCACTGTTCAGTGAGGATACATGGACTTAGAAACAAACTGCTGATGTATCGTTTATAGACTGATGGCTATAGATCTCAATCCTTCACTGAGAGGAAACTGTTACTCTGCTGTGTTGAACATTGCTTTCCCAAAGAAGTAACATATTACCCATATATGGAAAAATGATACATACTTGTTCGGTACCTTTTGTACACTTTCTATATGCAAGACTACTGAACTGACTAAAAGAAACAGAAGGACTGCTGAAAAAAAATGTTAGAAGCATGAATGTTTAGACGTGTCAATACTGAGAGAAAATGTTAATGTTAATCTAAACATGGAATTATTAATACAAGGCCAAGATTTGCTCAATATTAACACTTGAAGTGTCTATTTTTCTTATTGCTTGTAAGTGTTTATTATATGGGTATTGTTCAGTGTGTTTCTAAAATTATTCAGTGACCAAGTATTGTTCAAAGGTTAAAAAGTTATGGCAGTATGTTTATGCCAGTTTGTTTATACATAGTATACCTTAAGCTTTAAATAATTAACAGGCAGTTGGTATTTTGTCAGTGTATGTGCCCTATCCTTATCATTCTCTTTCTTTTATATTTCTTCTGCACACTGATTCCAACACTCCATTTGCCTCTACCTCCTCCTGTCTCTTATTATGATGACGTTATTGATGTTATTTGGATGAAAATGATGTTTAGGCAGTTTTACTCAATATGATTTTTAGAACCAGTTTTACCATGATTTATGCATTCTCAAGCAGCATTGAGTTTTGTTCTGGAGAGTCTACTAGATTGCAGGTGCAAAAGCCAATGTGAAAACATATATTCTTGTTCAAGTAAAATGTATATTTTTGAACTGATGAATTGTAAGTTTTAAGGCAGTGTAAAGTTTAAAGAAACTAGAAAACTTGACCTTATTAGTCAACATGAGAACTCAAACAATTTAAAAACAATAATTCTTATGACCTAATAATTTAAGTTACCTTAATCTGAAAGTGTGAGTTGAAATAGTAAGGAAGTGTATGTTAATTTGATATGATTAAATTAATTTTCTGAAATGGATAATGTAACATAGTTGTTTTAACATTAAGTTGAAATTACAAATGATCATTAAACAACTTGTATAACTAAACTTTTTGAGTTGAAACAAAGCTTATCTTCAAGTTGAATTTACTCACTTTTTTAAGGCAGCAGGTGAACTTACGTTTCTAAGTTTAACCAACATAAAATGTTAGACAGTGTAGTAGTTTACTCAGTGTTTATACAATCACCCCCCAAAATGTGAATAAATGTGTAAACACTCTCTGTATCTATGTGAGTGTAGCTAAGTGCAAACTTGGGAGATATTCTCCTCCACAAATGAAGAATAAATAACCTGCTGTTCTATCTGATAGGTCTTCTGAAATCTTCTCAAACCTTTTTAAATGATTTTATCTATCTTTTGTGTTTGTTTTATTGGAGACTTAGTTTGTACAACACTGTACAACACAATACCATTTTAAGCCAAAATCTGGCGTAATATACACCAAAGCTCACCACCACTGTGAACACTTCTGATATGTAAAGGAGAACTCCACTGGCTTTTCAAGAGAAAGTAATGACCTTAGTAGTAAGTAATTACATTAAATTGTTAGATATACGCTGCCTGATGTCTGACACCTTGTTTTGCATTTATTTTATGGAAGCCATTGCAATATATATGTGTGTGTGTGTTACTTTTTGATTTGAAAATAATGGAGGTTATTTGTGTGAGAAAAGGAGAGTAAAGGAATATATTCTGGATTAAACGTTTGGAAATAATGTTTTTTTTTGTATGTTTTATGTTTTTGTTTATGGTGAGAAATTCGAGATAATTTGGGAGCTAGACGTGGGGGGAAGTCAGATAATGAGCTGAGAAGACCTCTCCTTGACCTGAGAAGGTATTAAAAATGTACATTTTCTGGAATAAATCAGCCACTGGCAGCTCAGAATAACGCTTGTTTTGATTGCTAAGCCTTAAAATGAAATAAAAGAAGATTTATGCCTTTTTTGTTTAGTTTTATTTTGAGAGTAAACCCTCCAGCGTTATGTTGTGTACGACTGCTGTCTCGGTTCAGTGCTGAATGCTGTTGCGCGTTATCCCGCTGGAGCTCGAGCACATCTCAGCAGAGAGAGCGCGAGGCTCTCTGTAGCACCGCCCGCGCGCAGCTGTGACTGCGCGAGTTTCCCTCCAGGCTTCTTACAGGCTTAAACCTTCTCATGGGGAGCAGACAAATACGAGTCCGGTGGGTTTTCTTCAGCTTTCTAAATTTGATTGAGTTTTTAAGAGTGGTCTCGTTAATGAGGAGCTGATTTGGAAAGTTTTAGTGGTTAAATGTTCCGTTTGTTTGACGGGAAATTGTCTGCCTGCTAATCAGCTCAGTCTACACATTGATTAGCCAGTTGATCACTTAGTTTCAAACGCCAGCTAGCTAACTCTACATAAAGTTCAGTCTGTCTGTCTAAATTTCAGAGAAAGGTGTCCTCTGTGTCTCTTTTATCCTAAACACATTTCAGGACAATTTTACCGTGTTGTTTTATGTGTTTCACACATTCACGTAACGGTAATAACAGTTACAGCTAGCAGACGTTAATGTGTGCTAGCTAAATTAGCCGATCGAGAAATTTAAATGTTGTGGATTTTAAACA
Organism: Megaleporinus macrocephalus; assembly: GCA_021613375.1. NCBI lineage: Eukaryota > Metazoa > Chordata > Actinopteri > Characiformes > Anostomidae > Megaleporinus > Megaleporinus macrocephalus. The sequence continues at coordinate 14,737,132 of CM038703.1, forward strand.
TGTGCTTCAAAAATGTATGACGAGAGATCCCAGCAATAGGTTGCCATGGATTAAGCACGTGGAGAAGACCACCAAGTCCAGGCAAAAGTTAGAAGGCTTTTCTAGTATCTAAAGTGGAACTCCACCAATTAAAAAAAAAAATCTAACTTAAATGTTTAATAGGTAAACAGTCACTCAGAGTGGCTTAATGTAAAATGCTCATTGAAAGCAACTAGGAATCTGAAGACTTCAATGCGCCTGAAAGCTCCCTTGCAGAAAATTAATACATAAAGTGGTTAGATATGTGATGTGTAAAAGACTTGTTTTGCAGCAAATGTCATTTATTTTGTTGTCCAAATCCACTTATGGAGCAGGGATACATGCAGCAGAACACATAAGGCCAATAGTCCTTAAAAACAGTGTATGGTTATTTAACCATCATCAACATTAAATATTCATAGAAATCAGAATTGATGTGTAGGTTTATTGGGGTTTTAAATTGCTCTTCAGGACAAAATTATTAAGCAACTTTGAAGGATTCAAAGAGTTCCCCTTTAACTAGTAACTCTAATGTTTTCTGTATGTTTAGATGTAAACAGTCATCATCAAAACATTTAGAGCAGTTTGATGAAAAATTGTGTGTCATAGAAAAACTATGCCAGTGGGGTTACATTGCCTCCAGTTCAAATATAGTGTTTTCTGGAGACCAGTCCAGAATGTGACAGTTCTTTATTAAGTGCCATTTCCAGAATGTGGTCCCAGTTGATACACAGAGACATACACCTAAATAGCCTATTTTATGGCCATGTGGGCTAGCCGCTATCTACTGGGCATTCCTAAGCAGATTCAGCTGTCGTAAAACATACAATGTGCTAGCCATAAACATGTCTTAAGTTCCTGTCGTAAAGTTGACTGTGTTTGTGACTGACCATTTGTGTCTAACAGACTCCATTTATCAAATGTGGCCTGTTGTGTTAACCAGAAATGTAAGAAGTATGTATAACAATAGCCATTATATTTACTGTCCAAAACCACCAGTTTACCTACGAGATTTCTCTAAATCTCTATAAATAATGTTGATAAGTACTAAAAAAGTATATTTTGTTTAAGTGCTATTTTGTCTCTCGGAGTTAAGTTCACAAAATACATTTACATCTTACAATATATTCCAATTTATCTGGTAACTTTCTGTTTTGCTTTTAAAGCCATTACATTCTTTAGCCTTGTGGTTCCTGTCAACAGCCCTGTGAACAGTTCCAACTAGGTAAGCTTCTCTAGAATGGCTTATTTTACATATACCCACGTCGAATTGCTTTGCTTACATCTTTACTGTCAAAGAAAATTTCCGCATGTTCAAGAGAAAGCAGATACAGAACTGAACTGAGAACCTGTGGATGCTGAAGGGTAATTTATTATACATTCTTTACTAATTCAGGCCATGGGATGTCAATAGTCATTCATATCCCATTTTGAGTAAAAGAACCCTGGTTCTTAAATTGATTAAATTTAGACCATTCTGGTGCTAAATATATGTAAACAACCTGTGTTTGCACCAGTCATTATGAAAGCCAGTTTTATGTTTTTTTTTATAAGGAAAAATAGTAAGACATATTTAAAAGAAAAGTTTTGTCTTAACTACTTTGTCTATATGTATCCCTTTACCATGTGTTGATTAAAGTATTTTTAAAGTAACACAAAGTATCACAGCACTGTAATAAAACTGTGTTTCAGATACCAGGTAGCATATATCTAAACCTTTAATGTAATAACTCTCTGTAATAATTCCTGGCTTATTCTTCATGGTTGAATCCACTTTTGGTAGTAGAGGTAAACAAGAATAGCTTACTGTTGCTTTCAGGTACAAATAATGGAAGAAAGACACCCCCTGCTGTTTCTGATGAGTAATTTCATTCTGTCTTTTCTGTTTTTCCTCAAGTAAATCATGCAGTCTGATGGCACTCATAGAGGTGAGCTGTTTCTCTTATCATTCTATAAATACATAAATTAACATGCCAAACACACATGGACACCTGTTCTTGGCATATAGTTTAATCTTTTAATATTTTGTCTCCATATTCTTCCTAAACTGATGGTGTTTGTTTCTGTGATTTCAGGAGACTGCAGTCACCTCTTTAATTCAATGCAATCATACTTGCGCTGCCATAACAGAGTACAGCCTATCATAGGTAATGAGAGGCCTATGCACCCTTTGTACTGCCATATAATAAGCAGCTGTATTTATTTTGTTACTGTTTTTTGTTTCAGGTCTTGGCTCTGTTATTGAGTTGTACACAGATGCTGAACCTCCAGTGTACCTCTGTGAGGCCTGCATTCTCAAAATTAACAAGACTGACATCAAAACCCACATCATGGGCAGCCTTCACAGATACAACTATATTGTAAGTCATTGAGAGTTACAGCCAAGTCTAATAAGATTGGATTGGTTACTCTGAAACCCTCCTTGGTGTAATATATTGCCTGTTTACTTAGTCAAAGGACAAGATTTGGTCCTGAGCAAGGACAAACACTCTTTCATGCAACAATCGGACTCAATTCTGTAAAAGACTTGATTATGAAAATGGTAAAAGCATGGGGTTGTTAGCATACAATTTTGTGCAAATGTTTGGGCACCTCTGGCCAAGTTTTTTAAAGTAAATGCAACCTCTATAAAAAGCTTTTTACAAAAATAACATCATATGTAACCTAATTTACAAACTCGCATAAGTCAATATCTGAAATACATGAGATAAAATATAGATAAACCAGATGCAAGCCAGATGTTGTAAATAATATCCTTCTTTAAGCCATGCCTCGCAACGAGCCCAGTGTGATAGAAAGAGAGATAGAGACATACATACATACATACATACTTACATATTGATCCATTAGGGAAATTCAAGGAAAAATTCATGTGCTATGACTGCTCAGCCTGCTCACTCTATTCTGATTGCATGCTGCTACATCCTGCTAAGTTCCACCCCCTGACCGCTGTGGCTATTCTTACAATGACATTGGTGCTGTCATATTAAATCCTGAATATCAGGCATAACAAGTTGGTCCACCTCCATAAGATAAACTGGAGCGGGAGCTTTTTTATCTCTCTGTTGTGTGAGGATGTGCTTTAAGGATTAAGATTATGAGAGGATGTCAACTTGTAACAGAAAAGAGCTGAAATTCCAAAAAGATGTTGTGGGCAGTTGACAAAGCTGAGTTCTATGAAAGAGAATTTCTTCTTCACACTTGCTGGCTTTTACAACACTACATTACAAAACATACCACAAAATCCAATGTGAACAACTTCAAGAAAACCGAAGCTGAAGAATGGCCCTCACAGTCTCCTGACAATGCTGAAAATCTGATCTGTGAGTTGATGGCCAAATAACATGCCAAAACTAGAAGTATTGTGCAGGCACAAGTCCAAACCATTGTGTGATTTTTTTTTTTTTTTTTTTTTTTGTGTGTGACTGCACAGTAACATTTTGTACTTTTAAAAAAAATTCTAAGCTAAAAGAATTGTCTGAAACAACCATTTCACGCTGCTATCTTGTCATTAAAATCATTATGTTTTTTGAACAACAGAGATCCTCTAACATGTACGGTTTGGAGGCTGGGGCAGATCTGACTTCTCTGGCTTGGCATCTGATGGAGTTGGCAAAAGCTGTAGAAAAGAAAGAGGGAACAGGAAATGTAAAGGTAATGCATAGATGTATATTTAAAAAGCTCAAAGTTCCTTGTTTTCATGATTCAATATCTCTGTATACTGGTTTCTTTGTTTAGGTGTTGCATCTGGATGGCATAATCTACAAGGAGCTAGTATCAAAGCCTGCTGAGGATGGTCTGGTTTTACTTCAGATAATTAGTGTTTTTCTTTATTAGCTCTGTTTCTATGCATTTTCATTCTCTTACACATTTTCAAAAGCAAAGCAATAAAAAGCTGTCCAAGGGTGGTACCGGATAACAGTATAAATTAATTAAACAGTGTTATTTAAATTTTGCATGTGCATTTTATTTTTGTTTCTAGCTCGCCCCATCCTTGCTCATTGGTACTGCTTTCCCCTTTCCTTTCAGGTATTGCTCAGGTGAAGAAGATAAATGTACAAAGAGACACCCATGACCTCAAATCAAGCATTTGCTACAAACATACCAAATGTATGGACCTTAGCAGTTCTAAAATCACTTTTTCAATTTTACTAGCTAAATTACTTGATCAACATTTGCTAGTACATATCTAATATTTAATTTAAAACATGTGTTTACAATTAGTAGTATAATGTTCTTGTTTTTGTGTTAAAGGTGATTGCTATGGTGCTCGAAGTCCAGCTGCAAAGCGTTCCACTGTCAGTCCAATTTGGACATTAACTAGTTCTACACTGAGACAATCAAGAAATCAAAAACAAGCTCAATCACTGACCAGTTCCAGCAGCACCAGCAGAACATTACCTGAAAAATTACAGAGCCCAGTACAATGTACGACACAAGCAGAAACTTTCCATCCAGAAGTAGACGCTACAGTAAGGAGTCCAGTTAGACTGATAATCCAGGCCAGAACTTCACCAGGATACACATTTTCTTCGCAAGTCCCATATCTTCCCTGTCCTACGAGTCCAACCAGAGCCTTTAACTCAGGCACTGCTCCAAGACCACTGAAAAGGTGCAGTCCTGACAGAGCCCCAGAACAAAATGCCTTTATGCATCCAGATAAAATGGAGGATGTGAATAGAGTCATTGCCACAGACCGATGTATTGGCTCTGACTTAAACCTACCTAACAAAGAACAAACTGCCAAACGCAAACGTGTAGCACAGTGTCAGAATAGTTCTCTGACTGTGACCATTACCCAAAAAACGAATCAGGAAAACGACAGCTGTCAGGAGATAAGTGGAGCTTTGCTACCAGTTATCCCTCAGGATCAGGACCAATGCCAAGATGATCCCAGCATTCAGAAACCATTCAGGAACGCTGTTTGGTCACTAAACTATAGCAATGGTAGTAATTTTGTTACGTAATACAGCTGTCAGATGTCCTTGGTCAGATTACATGTTTTTGTTGTACCTTATTACATCCCCCACAGGGAAAAAATGTTGTCAGTAATATCAACAGTGACTGTGTGTTACTCTGTGTGAAAGCATGTTGTATATAGAGGAAGTTCATTCATTTAGAAAATAAACAAACGTGTAATGTGACCAAGGTGGCAAAACTTTTGAATACTACTATAATCTTGCATACCATCTATAATTTTGTCTGATGTTCAAATCTGCTTTGCTCCTTTTTATAGATAAGCAAGAGGAATTGCAACAACTCAGCCCTTTCACCCCTGAAGGTGCTCCTTTTGGGTTTGAGCCTGTCTCCAGATACTCAGTAATGCTGAGTCAGGGCGAACTTATAGATCATTCTCAAACATGTACTGTCCAGTCACCACAGCTTTCTGAGGAGTCTCCAGAAAGTTATCGGGGGATACACCCTCTGATTGGTAAGTTTCACTTAACAGAGAGTGATTTTCTGGTGTCTAGACACCTGCATATGCTTCATTTCCTATTCTAAAGAGCTTGTGTTTAACATTTTAAAATATGTTTGTCCCTCTAATGAGTTAAGATTAAAATTTTAATTGACAAAAAAACTGCAGATTTAGAATAGGATACTTTTATTGTGGTTTGTAAACATAATGTACAGAAGTAATAATTTCCCAGACATGGTAGTAAATATCCACCAGAATAAATGCATGTGTTGCTGGTGCGTCAGGTCTACAGGCTGTTATAAAGTGCCAGAGTGTAGATGGAGATCCACCGCCCTGCTCCTACCTGTGCAAGCCATGCTCTTTGAAGGTCTTGAAAAGTGACATCATCCAACACCTGATAAGCCCTCAGCACCAGCACAACTACATTGTGAGTGATCTATTTTTATCTCCATGAGATCTGTAGAATCCAGATAACTTAACTTAAAACTTGTCTTGTGTCCTCCTCTATTCACCTTTTGCCGTGAGTGAAAAGACCTAGAAATAGAATTGGTTTTCTAAAAGATACAAAAGAAGTTTATAATGCTTGTGGTGGCAATTGGCAAGAAGGTTGATGTGTCTGCAGAATTGTCGTTACCCTCACCTCTTGCTTGGCATAAATGGAGCCCAAAGCCTGCAGACTACAGCCATGCAGCTAGATCAAGAAGAAGGGAGAGGACAAATGAAGGTACCATTTGGTGTTAGCCTGTTTAGTATAGCCATGAAATGAATGAGTATTACAAAGTCTTGTTTTGAAAATGGGGGATGGAAGCAGTGGCACTGAAACTTGTCCACAACTATTCTTCATTCATTGTTATCATTGTTATCTGTTTGTAATTTGCTTTAAGCATTTTTTAAAATATGTTAATGGAATGCTGTTTCTTAGGTGATGAAGTTATCGGCATGTCTCTTTAGTGAGGTACTGGAGAGAGATTTTCACTGGTGTAAGTATAGCAGACCAGAGGAGTTTGGAGTGCATTTGAATGTGTCTCTTGGTTCAGATTTCCAGTGACAGTTAAGTTCCTGTTAAAAAAAAAATTCTCACAGATTTTTTTAAAGCAAGGGTGAATTGATATTTTTCTCTCTGTTACTCTGTTAAATGATATCTCTCTCTCTCTCTCTTCCGCTTTCCCTCCAGGTATGAAGATGTTAAATTGTGGGTCTACTACTGAAATTAATCCAAAGCAGGGTCGTTTAATGCCAGGGAGCAACTCAGGTGACCGAAATTTCATAGTTAAACTTTTGTCACATTTGTCTTATGGTCTAATTGACAGATATTCTTGTCTCTAAAGGACGCAGCATCTCACTGAAACGGCCAAATGAGTGCACAGGTGTAACTGTTGACCACAGTCATGATGAAACTTCGCATGACTCCACTGAAAAGCTTCCCCACCGTCATCGAAGGTTAAACAGGAGAGGAGGTAGTCCAAAGAAAGCAGAACACAAGGAGCCTGTGTTTAAGGTAAGTCTGTCACTAAAGGCAGGGCCTGTTGTGTTGGACAGAACGTCCCTTGTATCAACAACAGTGGCCCCTGAAATTGAATGCCAAAGCCCTGAGGCCCACTACAGAGATAACGATACATTGTCAGAAGACTACATCGCCTCAAGAACCCACCCGCTCACTCCAGAACACAAATACACAGAGCAAAACCCTGGAACATTTCAGAACACACAACTACACCCCACTGAACATTTGTACACAGAGGAGAATTCACATTTACTGGGATATACTAATGCAGAAACAGTTATAAGCACATATGGTTATATGAACATGGGCCAGTTTCCAAACACTGTGGAGTACACAGACACAATGCTTCCTCACAGTTTGAACAGTCAAGGGTCTAAGAGCTTCAATGAAAATGTGCACCATAATTCAGTTGTGGAAGAAGTCTCTAGTTTGAGCATGTCTAACAAAAGCACAGCAGTGGGACTGTCATCAACTCTCAATGGCAATAATTGGATCCTCGAGAGACAACAAGTCAGAAACAATGCATGTGATTGGCTGATGGAGAAAGATCCAGTCACACAACATGTTAATACCGGGCCTGAAGAATATCCAGTGTTTGTTCAGTCAGACATAACACAAGTGAGGCTGGTCAAACAAGCCCCCCAACAGATGTTTGGAGAGAGGAATTATGAGGTGATGAATGTACCTATGCACATGTACCCAGCACTCACTGGGGCTTATGTCCCAGCAATTAACACATACACTTCATACCCTGTCCAGCACATAAACCAGAGCTGGAGGTGGGAAGGCCCCATGTTCACAGATTTTTCAAATCAGCATAACTTTTAAGTTTTAAAGCATCTTGAAATTCTTACAAAAGCTGCAAATGTATGTACGTGACTAACATTACATTTGTTTGTGAGAATACACTAAAGCTTTAATTACTACTAATCTCGTAAATACCTTTTGGGTTTAGGTTTTCAGAAACAAATACCTTTTGCAGTAGGATCAAAAAGTGTCAATTTCAGTGTAATCTGTGCCTTGAAGGCTAATGTTTTTGTCAGTATACCTGGTGTTTGTATAGATCATAACTCCAGCAATTGGATTTGTTCTGAGAGGCATTTGTGGCATCTCAAACCATGTTAGAATTTGTGTTTTGCTTATGCTTTTCTAAAATGCTAAAATAAAATACAGCTGGCTCTGAAAGTCTCAGACACCTCAAAATACTTCCCTTTTTGTTTCCTTTTATAATAGTGCAGAATCTTAAATAATCTATATCTTTTCTTAGTCAAAACTTATTTTTGTACCTTTTCATAACTTTCTAAATTAAATTATCTCAGTGGTCTCAGACTTTTGGATGCCAATATATATATATTTGATACATTTTGGACAGTTTCTGGTTGCATTATAATATGATGTAACAGAAGCCTAAGCCAACATCCACATTTGTGTGTGTCTGTCAGATATTGTCTAATTTTCACCATGTATAAAACATCATAAGCCTTTGATTTGGTGCAGTTTTGTGTTACAAGCGATGAATACAAGTAGCTGTAGGTGAAGAACAGTGAATATTGTGCATTGTACAGAAGCTCTGGTAATGTGGGAGGTTAATGTTTCCTTAGTACTGAACAGTGTTTCTGAACTGTTTGTCTCTTTTCTGATGTAAATTTTTTTTCCTCATAAACATAGACATCACAAAAACAATTCTTCATGTCTTATGTCTTGCAAATGCTGTAAAATATTTTCATATAACGTGATATGTGCAAGTATTTTAAACTACAGCTCAGTGCATTCTAAATCCTGTGTTATTGAATAATTTGGTTGTAATTAAACTGGTATAATTTTTGCTGAGAGCTATTATATGAAAACAATTATTATGTATTATGTTCCTTACTTCACACTACATTGGTTTTGAATCTGACTATGACTTTTATTCAGTAGGTTACTGAAATTAAGTTGTTTTTTTTTGTTAAAGTTCAGTAGAATTGTACAAGCTGCTGAGATGTGTACTGTACAAAATATGTATGTTTTGTTTTGTTTGAAGGTTTTTTGTTTTTTTTTTCGCATGAGACTTTTTGCAAGGCTTTATATTTCACCCTGAAGCTGTTCCAGGTACAGTTTTGTAAGCACAGCCTATTTGTATGTAAATAGTATGTTTTGAGTTCCTACCAGCATACACTTTAGGCAGATTATCTTTTTGTCAAACTTATTTCAGTTCAATAGAATGCAGAGACTTGTTTTTGAATGTTAAAAAAATTATAAATAATTTGGTTGTCATATAAATGTTCTGAAATTTGCCACTGATCAAAGTTGTATAAAATAAACAAGAAATAATCATAATAAAAATAATTTCACATATTGCCTCTTTCTTTGGCAAGTTAGTTATTATCATCAGTTTTGCAAATGTTGATACACTGCAAATGAAAATATCACAGTAACACTGATTTTCTACACTTCAGCCGGAGTACCTGTGCTCAACAGAGAACATAAACGAAATGGTTAAAAGGGAAAATCTTAGAAACATTTGCACACTATTGGCAGTGTTGATCAGCAGCAACATCTCATTCACAACAGTATGATGCAAACAATAGAGCATACAGGTAGTGGGTGGGATTTGCCACCGACTATTTTGACATTGGGAACAGTGTTATTATGAATCAGTGTCAGCTATTTGATTTTATGAAATGAGTTGTTCTAGACTTGAATCAGTAGGTTTTCCAGATTCTATTACTGTTTAATCAAAGTAGTTATGAATCCTAACTGGATAGACAACAGCCCTAGCGTCAGTGCCTACTCAAACACCAGATATGCCTTCAAAAATGTTGTACTGGGCCTGCGAGCATGCCCCTCTGAGTGGCCACGCCTCCCACGCTCCTACGGCTGCCTGAGTCAGAAGCGGGATGCTACAGTCTGTTACAGCAGAAATCCACTGATGCATTAATTTTTTTAATTATTCTATTTGTATACATGTACTTAAGCACAGTCTCATAAACAGCCAGAGGGAGCAGAATAAAATAGCTAAACAAATGATTAAGGAACCATTTTATAAGACTCTCAAAACATTCTATATTTATGGCCTTAATTTATTCTTTTTTTTACATCAGATATATTTAAGTGGGGGGTACTTTAAGTAGATTTAAGAGTTTTGAGCGCTAGAGAATTTAAAATAGGTTTTCAGTTTTTACCAGAGAATTTTGTGCATGAGTATTTGTACATTATATGAGATTCAAAAGGATGTTCTTTAACATCCTCTGTCTGTCTGTGATGTTTTCCTCTACTTTAAAATAAAAATGCAGTCTACAGTTTGTATATTGTCCACCTAGTTTAGTACAGTGTTGGTGTTTACTACTTAACATTACCTGGGCAATGAATAACCTTTACGTCCAGAGCGTATTCACTGTAGAATTGCCAGGTGGCGTAGTATTGTTCTCTGCGCTGGCTGCTGGTGCTCCATCGGAGCCCTTTAAAAAAAGTTACCTAGAGTCGACTCCGACTCTCGACTCCTACCTCTGGAATCGACTCGTAGACTGCATGTTATTAGAAGCAAGACATTAAAAGCATACAGTAGAAATTAATCCATTCTTAACGTGTTTGCACTGTTTTCAAACCGCTAGATTAAATTCTGTTTAATTCATATATTGAGGGGGGAAATATACTGAGAACCACTTCTGTATTTAAAACATTTTAAAAAAAACATTTCACCTTCCTTTTTCAAATCTTCAGTTTTCAAGTTACACTTAATCTGGTTCCTTTTGAAATTGGCTTTACATTTGCCAGCAACTTTCCCAGTCCGTCTTAAGTGAAACAGCAGGTGCCGTACTGACAGCAGCGCTATTTAAGGTGGAACGGAAATCTGAATATAAAGACTGCAAAATCCCCCTCCACATCCTTTTTCCATGACATTCTGATTTTTAGATTTCGTTTCGTGTACTGTGTCTAATTAATGGTTCGTAACACCCCACATCATGAAGAAAAGCAAGTGCAGCGCTGCAGTACGTATAAAAACCGTTTCTGTAAGCAACGTTTGCGTTCACAGCAGCTGGAGTGCAGTGCTAGCATTGCTTAAAGCTGGTAATTAAACAAACTCTCGCTCCTAAAACTCAGAACCTGTCCTGATATGCTCTCGGCTCTGTCGGAATGCCCCTCAAGCCAATTACGAAAATAACAATAAAAAAAAAATCATCGATAGAGTCAATGAGTCGACTCCAGCCATTGTAACGCATGGAGTATTTGGCCAAGAATAGAATTGAAGAATCGACTCCTTAACGCTAGTACAAACGTTTCACCATGCGATGGCGCTATGAGACCTCGAATTTTCTATAAGGTTTTCGGTTCCCATCCGTTTTCTAAAGAAAGAGTTTCCTCGTACTGGAGCTGTGATGGTAATCAGAGGTAAATAATATGGTTCACCATAAGCAGAGAGAGACAGAGCGTAACAAAGCCCTGTAATGTGAACTCTGGCGGGACTGTGCCAGCGGGGGAAGAAGCCTTGAGGCGACGGCGCTTTGCAACACCATCAAAGTAGCTGCAAATGTCAGTGGTTTTACCCGTTCCTCCTGGTGCGGGAGGCAAATTATAGCCTACCACATAGTTGCCGCTTAGAGGAGGGGCTCCCAGATTCAAATTAAAGATGGCAGATGCTGCATGAATTTATTTTTAAATGGAGCCTGTAAAGTAGTCAGGGCGCCATTTTGGGATGTGAGTTGGCGCGTGAGCCGACGGCCGTTAATGCACAGCTAAGGCGGTTGCATCCCGACCAAAAAATAACTATTTGTTTATTATATTATCTATTATATTATATTATCTATATTCAGTTTAAAAAATGAGCACACAACTGGGTAGGTTCGGACAAAAATGAAAGCATAATCGTACATTGCAGAGTCGTCAGCTAACAAGAATACGTTAAATCTGGTTAGCTAGCTATTTACCGACACGGTAGCGGCGCTATCTGACTTCACGATACTTCAGAAATATAAAAAATTGAAATAGCCAAACATTATAAAGGGATACCCTTTGCTGTACTGACCAAACGGCTCACAAATGTCCGTCTTGTATGTTAAAAAGAAACTACAACTTTCGTATACATGTATATGTATAATTGTGTATAACTAAGTGGTTGAGAGGTAAACAAAGCCATTCAGAGTTTAATGTCAAATAACTAACTTCGTTTTGATCAAACTTGCTGAGCCAGATTTGTTCGCGGTGGTGGTGACGGGAACAAGACTGAAGAGTTAAATGGCCTCTAAAGCTCCGTCTATGAAAGTTATTACATAATACAACTATGAATGCGCTGTCTGAGAGATTGATTTACTAAAAGAAATCAGGTAAAGACTTGCCCTAAAAGGTGTGGCGAAGCTGTATATATGGGGGCAATGTTAGGCAAAACAGTAGCCAAATTATTCAGTAATTATGAAAAGCGGTTGAATTTCCCTTTAAGGCAGAGGGTACCCAGACCCTTGGTCTTTGGAGGAGGGGAAGGTTTTAAACTTTGTTTTAAAGGGCTCGTAACTGTCATAACTTTGTTTTAATAACAATGTCCAATACTTCTAATTAAACTGAGAGCAGTTTTTAAGACTGAAGTGTTTATCTTATTCCAAAGAAGCCTGTACCACTTGCCTGCCTCTTTCAAAAAGCAGACTGGGCTAAAGCACTCCTTATAACTTTAGTTTGAATGTGTAGCACTAAACTACTGTGGGTGTGTTTATGTAAATATGTTGGTTTTCAAGTTTAGCAAACAAGATCACAATGAGCGATTTTTTAAGCTAATGCTCGCCTCTCCCTCTAACATGGAAAACAAAAGAATGTCCTCCAGTAAAATTTAACTAAACAGAGTATGATTGACAAAAGCATTCAACATTTTAGCGAGTTGGTTGAAATGTATTCGTTAAATTAATACACCATATTTCTAATTCTGAAAAAAGTGTCAATAATAGGTGTCACAGCTGGCTTTTTTCTCACTTATTAGGCCTTATCGTTTTGCTCTGACTGGTTTTGTCTGTTCTCAGTGTCATCCTTTAAAATTGAAGATGTTCTCAGATTACCACCGGCCTCTTGTAAGTTGTCTTCTAGCCAATGCTACATGAGTAGCTACATTTATATCATCAAGTTAAGTATCCTTAGTTCAAGCTAGAAGATTTTTGGGTGGGATGCTGCTCTTTAAATTACTATATATTATTTTAGCATGACTCAGACTATAACTACAGTTCCTTGTAGAAGGAGCTAATGTTATTTTTACTTACAGTCAATGAGAAGGAACCAAAGATTGAGGAGTTGCTGAGCAAACTCAAAAAGTTGCAGCAAGGTCAGTTTGCCTCTATCACTTAACACTACATGTCACATGTAATTATTTGTGTACCACAAATACTATGCTTCTGGCTTTGGGATACAGGTTGAAAACCTTTTTGTCATGTTTCATGTGTAGTATCTACATAATACACATAGCACATATTGTGTCATATGTTTACACCTTTACACTTTGTTTATTTATTCTGCTGGCAGCCAAGTTAGTTCTTGAAGAGGAGGTGAGGGTAGCCCTGTCACTCAGAAGCACTTTGCAAGACGAAGAGGATGCTTGTAAGTATACTGGCACTAAACAAATTGTTTTTGCACAGTGCATTCTGAATATTGTTGCTGCCCAAAGAAAAACAACCATCTTTACAATGGTAACTTACAGGAGAGGGCAAAACCTTTTTTTGGAGTACTTCTGTTGGTCATGAGATTTTTAACGGTACAAAGTAAAGCTGTTTAGCTCAAATTATACAGGAAACTAAAAATTATGATGATGGTTATTTTCTGTCTTTCTGTATTCTGATTCACAGTGAGCATTGAAGTTTCAAAACTTGAAGGAAATCTAAATGAAAAAGAAGGTATGGTGCAAGGTTTTGAACAAAATGTATTTCATTGTGTACTACAGAATGAAGCATCTTAAAATGTGTTTTTATGCTAATCTTATTAATGTCATATGTATTCATGTGATAATAGAAGCCTGTAGATCTCTACAGGTAAAATGTGAAGATTTAGAAGAAGAGTCACAAAGGTGAGTGTGGGTATTTAAAAACAAAATAAGTAACACATAAACTACACGTTTCATTCTACCAGACACATTATGCTAATTTACTCTCTGGTGTTGTTCACCTGTCTTTAATTATGGTCCAACATAATTGAGAACTGGCCACCATTAGCTAGGGATTGAATTTAGTGCCCAGCAACAGGACACAATTTTTAATACGTCTAATACCGTGTCTGGAGCTGTGAACTGGGTAATAAACTTTCAACAGCAGATGGTAGTACTTGATTGGTAGACTATGTTCAAAAACAGGATTTAAATTTATTTGATTAGAGTAAAGTAAACACAGTATTGATGTCTTTATTATCTTCCTTATTATCCCAGCTGAGGGTTTTCCGCTTTAATCTATGACCTTCACAGTACGCAATATAATTTGCAATGCAAGCCATTAGTTTTTGTTAGCAGGTTCATCTCCTTCTTCCCTTTACCATTAATGATCTAAAATAACAAAATAATTTAGCTGGTTAAATGTTTTTTTTCTTCATTGTTTACTGGCAGTCAAAAAGAAAATTCATATGAATGTATGTCAATATATTATTATATCGATATATATATATATATATATATATATATATATATATATATATATATATATATATATATATGAACTGATGGTTAATTTCAAGGAGTAACATTACATCAAATATATTTTTTATAAAATGCACTTAATGTTTGCTCAGATGTTCATCACTGACAACAAAATGTAAGTAGAAATAATATACATGTACTTAGTGCTTTTATCCAAACCAACAGACCATAGGGGCTTTTTTCTTCTCCACAAATCGCAACAACTTTTAAATCATTCTTCTTTATTTTTCCTACAGGCACAGCATACAATTCTGGAGAATGACTGTTGACATTTAAACTCAACACCAAACCAAATACACTCTTCCCTTCAGTGCTCCTTTAGAGGTTTTCCTGTTTTGACTGTGTCAGTGATGAATCTTTGAGCAAAATTTAAGTGGAAAGGGTACATTTTAATAAAAAGCTAACTTTAGTCTCTTGTATAACTCCGTGGCTGTTTTTCATCCATCTTTTTCTTACTGACAATGCGTGGAGTTCAGCACCTAGCCCCTCCGCTTCCCCTTGTCCTGTGCATGTCCCCATTAGTCCTTGGTTGGATAAGTGTAGTGTGGCTCTTAATTCCCCTTTGTAGAGCCAGGCACGTTTTTATAGCGAGCACATCGAACTGACAGCCAAATCACTGAGTTTGACAAACAGTGTATTGCACTGAAATTGTATACTGTGCCTTTAATGAGCAGAGTGGCATCTTGCAGTGTCTTTCGTGGATTTTCATTCTGTAAGCGTATAGACCGGATAAGTAACTCAAAAAACGTTCCTAAACATCAGTGTATGACATGCATGTGAGCAACTGTTTTTCACTACAGCTGTATGTGGTATTTGCATAGAGGGGTATTGCACCTAATGTCCTTGAATCTTCAACAGTTTCTTTGTGTTCATGTATACAATTTTTGTCTAGTGTCACGCTGGCAAAATAATATTTACACAGATATACTGTGATTATTTCCATAGACTGTGTTATTAAACACCACTCACAATGGCAGCTGCTTGACATGTAATATCTAAACCCCATGCAGGCAATTTGAATTGAAGCAACAAAAAGAGGAACTTGTAAACCAGTACAACTGCCAGATCCAGGAAACCAAACTGAGACACAGGAAAATTCGGTATTAACGTCTGTTATTATTACATTTAAAGCTAGCAAGAAAAAGGGATAATGAAAAGTGGCAAAAGCTGAACATAAAACTTGTTTTATCAGTAAAATTACATGTAAAACTTTTTCATATGAAAGCACTCCCCCTTGCCCAGATTTCCTGTATGACATCTTGTTTATTATAAAAAAAATAAAACAACTCAACAACAGTGCAGGAATTGGGCCCTCCAAGACTGGAGTTCCTCACCTCTGCACTAGAGATGTAGCTACATATGTTACTAAGTACATTTAACATTGGTCTAGGATGAAGTTTGAGAATCAACTGCAGCAGCTGATGGAACAGCACAAGAACCTGTGGAATGTGTTTGTAAGTGGCTTCTAAAATAAAAGAGCAAGATGCATTTAAATACATTGTGCTATAACTTATTTAACCAAAATTAATTTGCACAATCCATACAAAATAGGCACTGGATAACCCTAGGTGCTTTTAAATGTTTGTTTTTGTAATCTG
This sequence comes from Megaleporinus macrocephalus, assembly GCA_021613375.1. Lineage (NCBI taxonomy): Eukaryota > Metazoa > Chordata > Actinopteri > Characiformes > Anostomidae > Megaleporinus > Megaleporinus macrocephalus. Next base: position 14,753,301 of record CM038703.1, read on the forward strand.
TATACTCTCATATTTGTCAGGCTCCAGAGAGACTTACCACTGAGGTACAATCTGCTGAATATACAGGACAGCAGTTACTGAAAGCTGGTAGGAAATTTTATATAACCAGGTAAAACTGATAACACAATATCCAGTGTCTTTTAGGATTGGGGTCATACTATCATACTGTGTTTGTGTGTTGGTATAGAACACCAGAAGTTGGAGCAAGTAGCACATTTGCAAGAGGAGCTGAGTAAAGCGCAGGCCACAGATGATGTGACATTAATGCATGATGAATCATTTATTCATATTTTGCATACCTAAGAAAGTTTAAGAACATAGTACACTTGACAAGACAAACACAAACATTTGATTTGTGAGCCTGAGCAGTGTCTGATTGTTAAAATACTCATTCATTCATACAAGTTACTTTAGTTCTGTCCTGGACATTGTAAAGCCAACTGCAGACATCAGAATGTTTGTTTGTTCATGTATGCTTGGTTAGTGTACTCTGGCCCTTACAGCCACTCATCAGAAATGCATCCTCCTAGAAAAGGGTATTAACTGCACTTGCTCTGAGAGGCTTTTATATAGAATGAACTATTAATACCAAAGTATCTTGTTCTGTTGTTATTTACAGTTGTTTTTAATATTAATGGCTGAAGAATCAAAATTAAACTGTACAAGATCATGTTTTCAGAACAGTTTTTATTTGTTGATATAATACAAAATGTGCTAAATGTTTGACTGAATTTCTCCAGAATTCAAAATTATGACAAAATTGTTTAGTCTCCCACCAGTAATTAACATATTACCAGTAATCAAATTTGATCATACTTCTTTATCAAAAGTCTAGTGTAATACAGCATTTGGTTGGATGCTCTGGGAGTTATTTGGTTTTCGGCAATACCAGACTGTCTGGTACTATAATTATAACTTTGCACTGACATAACAGAGCCTAAGCCCAGTCCTGAGAGTATTTATCAACCAGCCATCCTATATAACATCTCTTCATAATGACATGGTTAGTCATACAGTCATTTACTATGTCCTACATATGTATTGGGACAGTACAGTCAAAAAGCGCTTTAAAAAATTAATGATTAACGTATATTCTACAAGCAAATCTCTCTTGTTTTTCATCCTTTTTCACCCACTTTTCAATCCATTGAGCTATACAGCAAAAATAACAATTTTGACTTTACTGTCCAAGCACAATGTAGGTCATGAAAGCTCCAGCTTTAAAATGTTTCTTAATTTTGTTCAATTTGGGATAAGAACTCTCCTCTAGATCACCTTTAGTTGTTAAAAAAAATTTCCATCTTTATATTGACCTTCATAATTGTTAACAAACCTCAAAACGGCTTTCTTTGTCCTACACATTTTCCTGTTTCTCATTCTGTCATAGTATCTTGCTTTGAAATTTTCCACTCACATCCAGTCTGTTCTACCTCTCATACCATCCAACTCTACATACTACAATTGCTTTGTTTTACCCACATTGCTATTTCATTCTAAACCAACTCTGACTATTTTAACAAGCCTTGTCTCTTTAATGCCTGTATTCCATTGGCACAGCTAAACCACAGGTGTGGTTCCAGTGTGATGTGTCTTGGAGAGTGTATAATTTTCTGTTTCTTGCATGCCATGCTTGAACTTCTGTCTAGGCATGTCAGTGCGCTTTACCACACTTGAGAATGGCGCAATATTAACAACTCACTAACACTGAGCTCTGACACATGCACATACCATATAAACAAACATTTCTAAGGAAGTATTGGTCCAGTAAAAAAGTACAGTTAAGAGCAGCCTCTTAAAAACACTTGTTTGGCCTGATGTTGTGTGTTGTTCTACCCAGCAGGGATAATGTTCGATTTCTATTATAAGGCAGTGTGTGCTGATGCCTTATAAGGGCAGAGTGTGTTGACTGCTGGCTCAGATTGGCACAGTCTAAGGAATATTCCTCCTGCTTCAGTGAGACTCCTCATATTTGAGGTTGTGCAGTTTCCATGGTCTGTTTTTTTGTGTCATTTTGTGTCTTTTTCACATCAGTGACTGGCACTTTTGTGAGTTTTGTGAGGTCTCAGATCTTTTCGCAGCCTGTATGCCCCTCCGCCATGTTTTGTTATCCAAGGTTATTCCCCATCTGTTGGGAGGTAGAAGGACAGACATGTGAGTGGAACAAGATAAACTTTAGTCAACCAACACCCCGTTCCCTCAAGAGTGAGTGAGATTCTGTAGCATTGTGACAGATATGTAAGATAAAATAAAATGGTTAAAACCTGTTTCCTATGACATAAACCTGTTTAATGAATAGCTGATTCGATGTAATGACTGATCACTGAAATGTTAACTTGCAGTACAATGTGTATTTAATGTTTCTGTATCAAGAAGTCTAGAAATTGTAACTGATTAATTATGAATACAATAATTTAGCCAAACCCATATTTTCTGTACATTGTTGCTACATTCTTCGCATTTTAATCATATTCTAAAACTGAACTACACTACTACGAAGAGCTTATGTCCTAGTCCTGAGAAGACTGTACTTTCGCCTTGCCTTCCCCATACTCTCCCCACTTCCCTGCTCCCAGCAGCACTCCTCTCGACTACGATAGAGTACCTCAAAACGACTGTAGACCTTCTTCTCCTTGCGCATACTCTCTATTCTTTTCAGCAGGCTGTCTCGCTCTTGAGGGTTAACTGGAGGTCGGCCAAACCGGTTCCGGCTCTGGTAGCGCTGGGAGTTTTGGTCTCCATTTTCCCCTTCACCACTTCCACACTCTTCAGCCGGCTTGGTCAGCTCCTGGCGGTTTGCAGAAATCTGCTCAAGGATTACCTTGGTGTCATCCCTGAGGTTGCTGCTGAATAGCACAGTGGAGGTAGAGGACTGATAGCGAGATTGGCTGGGTTTATTTACAGATTTGGGGTTTTCAGAAGTTGATGTTGACATCAGTTCAGGCTGTGTTTTTTTCTCTTTGGGTGAAGATTCCTCTACCATTTCTGGAACAGTTTTCATTTGCTTGTCCTCTACAGAGCTTGACACTCCTGCATTCTTTTTTTCTCCTTTGGGCCCAAGAATGCCCTTTAGTCTCTGTGTTTGCTTCTTGAGGAAATCGAGCGCCTTAGTGTCTTTGCCTTCTGAGCCTGCAAGGTTGAGAGACGTGTTGGAATTGTGTCGATTTAAACTAAGACTTTCCTTGGACTCTGTGCGAGTCATGCCTGATGAGCTGAGGCTTCGTGACTTCTTTAGTTCACTCTTTTCAGCATCTGTTGCATCTGTGAGAAGCTCTTCACCACATGAGGTGCGACGTGAGTGAGAACCTTTGAAAGGTTTTAGTACATCTTTTTTAAAGAACTTTGGTGAAGGAAAAGGTTTGAGTGACTTTGGTTCCTTAGCTGTCTCTTTCTTTGCTGCTTCTGTGGACTCATCTCTATGTATTTTGTCTACACTGACTTCTGATAGTTTAGATTTTGTTGTGACGAAAGGGGGCTTTGTGGCAGGATCTGTTTGCATAACGGATGTTGGGGTGGGTTCTGCAGGGGACACAGAAACAGGTTTAACTGTGGTTGTTGTACTTGGTGGGGTATCAGATAGGTCTGGCTTTTTTGGCGGTGGCTCTTGACTTTTGATGACAGACTCTGATGCTGGTTTTGAATCCTTTCTCTTTGCAGCAAGCTCTTTAAAGTACTGAAGTCGGCTTGCTGGATCATTTACATTCAAAGACAAGGTTGTCAGTTTTGGCATGGAAGGTTCTGTTTGCAATGTAATGTCTTGTTCCACAGACACTTTCACCCTGCTGTTTGTTGTGTCCTTGGCAGGTTCTTCCTCTGGTTTAGAGGTACCCTCTCCTGGTTCTGAAACTTTACTTTCTTTTTCGTCTGTCTTTTTATGCTTACTCCAATCAAATGGCTCTCTAGAGAGTGATCTTCTTTTTTCTAAAATCTCTGCAACAATGGAAGAAGTTCTGATGGAGCTGCTCTCCTCTTCCTCTTGTAGCTTCCCCCCAGGCTTGACCAGGGTGGAGCTGTGTTGTTCTAGTTTAGAGGAACTGAAGATAAGGGAGGAGCGTAGTCGTGAGCTCCTTTGCAGCATTGGGTTTATACGGCTTCTGAATGAATCGTGCTTGGTGATACTAATCTCCCTTGGCTCCTTTACATCTCCCTCCTTTTCACTATCTGTTCCTGTTGATGTCAGTGATGTAGCAGAAACAGCTGATTTCATTTGAGAATCTGTTCCTGCAGAACCCACTTCGGTGCTAATATCTCTTTCTTTGTCCCTCTCAGGCAAAATTGGTTTACCAAATCGTGGCTGAAAATCAAGTATAGGTTTTCTTTGAACATGAGTTGATTCTTTTGTGTTGAAGCGAAGACCAGATGTCTCTTGGAGGTATTGTCTACTTTCAGGCTGCTGTTGTGGCTCCTCAAAGGCATCTGTGCCCATAGGCTGCTGTAGGCCCTCTTCCCCGGCATCATCATAAGCACTAAGGTAGGAATTAATTCTCCAGCTCCGTAATCCCTGCTTCAGACTGGGGTCCTGGGACTGTCGTCCCTGCTCTCCAGCGGAGAATATTTGCTTATGGTCTGGAGGATGCAGTTGGGTCGGTGAGCTCTGACAGGCATACGATTGACCCAAAGTGGGTCTTTTCTGGTTTGGTTGTCCATAATGAGCCACAGGTTGATGCTTGTTTTCCGGATCATGTCTGAGGTCCTCAGAGGATAATACATTTTGACTTCCTGGTGCTTCTAGTTCAGGTGGATACATAGGTTCAGAATATTGATCTATCTGTTGAAGACCATAGTTCCGATGTGACTCATACCGTCCATGCCCCGTTTCTGGTCCTGTACCCTCACCTTGATAAAACTGTTGATCTCTCTGGTAGTGTGCTTCCATCTCCTCCAAGTTGTTCATGACACGCTGTTTCATGTATTGTCGAGAAGAGGAGTAGCTCTCACGGGTGCCTTCAGCATAGCTGTGTCTTTTATAGGCATTCATTTCAACTTGCCGTGAAGAAATCATTGACCGGCCCTGCTCCAGGAAAGATTGTTGCATTCGGAACTGATGTGAAGCATATTTGCTGACCTGCATAGCAGCAGCTCCAGGCTCAATGGTGTGGCGGAACGGGTCATCCCTTCGGAAAGGCAACGCAGTCTCAACTCGCTCTCCAAACGAGTATGCTGAAAGCTCAGAGTGGCGAAGAAATCCTCTGGGATTTCTTAGGGACTGTGTCCTTTTTAACCCAAACTGATTGCTTAAGTAATTACTAGTGCCATCTGTTGGCATGGGTACTAAGGCATTTTCAACAACAAGAGGCTGTGACTGAGCAAAGAGAATACGGAATTCCTCATCAAATGTGGCCACAAGCTCTCCAAGAAACAGATGAGCTATGCAACGGTGTATCTTCTCAAAAGACCACATGAAACTGAAAGAAGAAATGTATAAAATTAGTACAGTGATAAATATTATATTTTAAAAGTAACCTGACATTTTTGAGCCTCACCTGTAGTTCCCACTGAGTACTGCTCTGCAGTCAGCTAGAAGGAAACGGTCCATTACCTGTCCTTTAAATGACTTGCCTGTTCGACAAAAATATGTGATGCCAGCCACAGTCCTAACCCGCATCATCTGTAACACAATTAACGGTAGGCAGCAATGTAAGCTATATATAACGTCCATAAAAAACAGCTGCAAATGATAATATAAGAAGGCAAATAAGTCTTACATGGATCATATCCAGGTTAACTTTGCAGCTGGTCACCATGGCAATAAAATGATGGGCATTTTGTTCATCCAACAGAATATAAACAGGCACATGACGTGCGGCAGCTTCAAGCAGATCAGCAAAGATATCAACATCTGTAAACATATCCATTACCACTGCAATGACCTGTTGGGCAGAGGGGATTATAAATGATAAATTCAGTTAGTTAAGGTATCAGTTCTGTTGCAAGTTTATATGTAGAAAATTTCTTTGAGGCCAGTCAGCTTAGCATATGACTCAAGGTCAAATGTATCAGTATTATTACAGTTTAATTCTCCTGATCATTCAATACTTTTTGTGAACACTGAGATTACTGTATGCTACTAACCTGATGGGCGTTTTTGATAAGTCGGCGGGCTTGCTCCTTTATGCTGGGCATTTCAGGGTCTGAGGGGTTTACCAGTGTTGTGACCTCAGTAGGTCCTACAAAACTGTGTTGCTGCAGAGGCCAGCCTAGATCCAAACCGGGTGCATCTAAGTCAGAGTGTAGTGGCCAGTAAGTATCTGATGACCCATCCTGATCCACTTCATGGTAAGGCAGCTCTGGTACAGAGGCAGCTCTGTGGGGCAACTGCACGGTATTTTTAATATGCTCAATTTCTGGTCTTGACAGAAAGTCAACAACGTTAGCATTTTGCAGAAAGCTACAGTATCCCTCGATGTCGTTCTCCACTAGAGCATCTATGGCAAGTCTGTACTCCTCCTTATAATGCGGTGGCAAATAATTGGGATCCAGAGGGTTGTCTCCCACTGAGGAACACTGTGAACGATGAGCCATGTTGGAGCCAGGGGCACAAGCTGAGGAGAAACATAATGAAGTTTATTTATAATACTAAAATGATTTGTGACTGAACAGTTTTTAATTCAAGGAGCCTTGAATATCATAACCATTTTAAACTGCATGCACATCAAAAGCTACCTCAGCTGTAGCTATGGTAATACCGGTTGTATGTATGTTTTGATTCACTCAGAGCAAACGTCTGGGGAAATCCAAGTCCACTGCAGACATATGAAACTTCTACTGGTTGTGCGATTTGCCAGCTGATAACCTCAACCAGGGTAAGAGCTTCAATATATTATAGGAAGCTAGTGTGTGATTGTTTGCATGTGTTTGTACTGTGAACATCACCATGGAAACAGTTTAAGGGTTTAGAGTGACTCACTGTGGGTAAGAAAAGGAGAGTCATGAACAGACAAAGAATGAGGAAATTATACTAAAGACTGGGTGAATCCAAAAAACTTTACTATATTTTGATGCAAAAACTAGAAGCAAATATGTAAACTCTTCCTAGCCATGCTGTCTAAGGAATGCATCTTTAATTGAGACAAAAAAAAGTTGACCTTTACACCAGTAGCGGCTTCAACAGGCTCAGTGTTGTTTGCTGTTGGATGATAATTTCCTCAGTTCAGCAGCCTAAATGTCAAAACTTTACTGGCATTTGTATAGATACATCTTTAATAAAACATGTCTATGTATTCAGATAGAACCGAAAAATATCTGAACATAGTATCTGGTATTCTCATAATGATGTGTCTCCAACTAAGCATGCATGCACAAGTCTGGGCATGACACATTTATGTTTCCTGAACTTTCAACAATGCAAGTTGGTTTAGGTATGCTTAGGGGTGACTGTCAGGTTACCCTGATACATTATTAGGTAGTCGAATTAGGCGTTTTGACAATGGCCTATAATAATAAGCTCTAAATCTCCATTGGTGACCTTCTCTTTCTTTTTCTCTAAAATGGCCAGATTACCTGATTAGCTTCATTGCTTACTAGCTGTTAATACTTGGTAGCTCCAACTGGCAGACACAGTTCAAGTTTAAGCAAACAAACATTACTCACTGATCTGATGTTTTTTAATATTTTATAATACTGACCCATGACGTGTATCAACAAGGGCTTTATTTTTATTTACATGAATTTACCTCAACCCAACCAAGAAACACACCCGATTCACATTCTGTTAAAGTGTGGAAAACTTGTGTGGTCAAGTATTAAAAGTGTACAATAGGTTGTGGTACAATCAATGTTTTGAGCTCTTATTTGCTACTTCTTTTTTTTTTGGTCTTACTTCTTTAAACCTTTGGTTTTGCAAGATACATTACCATAAACCAAGAGGTCCCTTTCACCAAACTATATGGGTAAACTCAGCTGATTATTTTAAACAGTGATAGATGATTAGTCCACTAAAACATCATAACATTAGTAATATATGGCATTGTTACCAGAATGATTTAAGAAATGTCACACTGTAAAAATGTCACATCAAGACAAGTCTGACACATTCTGATCTGACATGTGACAGTTTAAAGCCTCTTGACATGGCAATCTTTTTACTTTTATTTACAGAGAGAACAAAGTGTATTTAATATACTCCCAGGGCATAAATACACTTTAAATTTACACACATTATGTCTTTTGACTTTGTATTTATAAAAAGTATGAATTCTTAAGCATAAATAAAGATATGTTTTAACAGATTGGTGTGTGGGAAAAGTATTCAGACATCACTAATTAATATGAATAACATCAAATTAATAACATCAATACTGTTTATGACAGTTACAGTTTTGTGATGTCTAGGGTAAGTAACTTTCATTCATCTTTCTCAACTTTCCAGATTCTGCAAAGCATCTTTAATTCCCCAAGGTTATGAGATTACATCTCATAATTTCAAAATCCTCCATGAACTCAATCAGATGTCTGGGGGTTAGCTAGGACATGCAAGTACCCGCATTTTATTTTTTAAAAACCTGACCAGAAAGCAACGGCAAGTATTCTGGCTAAATATTTAGGGTGGCTGTCTTACTAATAAGTTCATTATCACCCTACACAGATCTTTTTCACTTTATGATCTTATATTGTCCAATAAGAGTTCCCATACATTGCTCAATTTAGTTCTCTATCTGTGACATATAATGCATGTTTCTAATTGCCATATTTTTGATGCTCCCACTTCTGTACTTTAATGTGGAATTGGTGTTTTATAGCAGAAGAGTTTGCACAGGGTGTGGAAATGGGAAATGATGGTAGTGTAGTGCATTGCTTATTGTTCTCTGTGTATCTGTTGGCCCTGCAGTTTTCAGATCATCCTGCAAGTCATTTTGAGTAACCGCCACCTTTTCTTTTATCTTCCTTATTATTAGTCTAAGAATTATTATTGTGAAATCTTGTGTCCAGGACAAATTAAGTGATAGCACTTGCATATTAATTCAGCCAATTATACTGACAGGAAGGTTTAAAGGGGAATTCCACAAGATGTTTTCAATGTTTCTGTCATTCAAACACTGAGATGTAAACGATCATCGCAGAGAAACCTACCAACTCTTTCACAGTGAAGCTGACAGGAACCAAGGATTGCAGAACAAATACAACCTTGTTATTTACTATCCAAACCACCAATAACCCTACATGCCTATGAATGTTACGATGGTTGTGGTAAAACTGTGGTAAATGTGAAAAGGGGGTTGTTTGGTTCTATCTTGCCTTACAGCAACAACCCTTATTTAAAAAGCATTTAGTATAAATGCTTAAATTAAGACTACCATAAAGCAATGTATCAGACATGTATCAGATTTCATGTCATAGCTTTTTCTAGTGTAGCTTTTCAAGGGTTTGTCTTAAAACGACAGATTTCACTTAAAATACTTTAGGTACAACTATTTGTAAGTAACCTTTTAAGTCTAAATATTTGTAATATGGTGTCTGAATACTTTTTCCATAGTCAATTTTGTTCCTTTAACTAAGCTTTGCTCATATTAATAAGTACAAAGTCAAGACATTTGTAAATTTGAAGTGGATTTATACATTTTTGGTATATTTTCCCTTAATTTTAAATTTGTAAATCCCAATTTATATAATACTTGTGAGAAATGCACAATACCAACCAAGTTAGTTAGCCAAGTTAAATCAGTTTTTAATTTACTAATTTACAAAAAACTAAGATTATTTTTACATTACTCATTAAATTTCATGACATGACCTGTTGTATTTTACAGCACAGCATATTGAGAAACACTGAGTCAGGAGTTGGTGCTTATATCCCAAGGGTGTATCTAAGTTGCCAGCCAAGACTGATCATAGAATGAATCACCCTTTTAATTTATACATAGAATTAGCACAAAGTAATAGACACAAAGGGCTACACAATTTTTTTTCTCATGAGTGCAAGTTATACCAAGACAGGTCTATCTAGACAACAAGAATATATTTTATTAATATAGGACACTTTCAAAAGCATTAAAAATGCACAGAGTTTGTATCTGAAGAGTTCTTGCATATAGATAATGAAGAAGGAGATATATCTACTGTATGTTTTGTACTTCCATAACAACACTGTTCTCTGATAGCTCTAACTTGCACTCAGTGTTGCTTTTTCCTGGTACAGATTTTCCTTATTTAGCACATGCCATCTTGAGCTCCCTGTTCCTCTTAACAACTTTCTCTCGTTTAACAGCCTGTTCATGCCAACTGTATCTGTGAAAGCATAAAATGAAAATATACTTCTGACAGGAAGTATATTTTGAACTTACTTTTTTGATCATTCTTTACACTGACAGCGTCCAGGAACAAGTACTATATTCCTTATAAAACTCTAAAACTGCGTTGCCACATTTGGTGCTGCTATGCACTGGCACAACAGTCTACTTCATATTTGTCTGTGTTTTATATGTGATGACATTATTATAAATCTTAAACAGTCTCTATGTTTACCAACGTACTGTAAGAAAGATATATAACATTTACAAATTGACAGTTTAAAGGGTTGCTTTGTCTACAGCCGAGCCAAGGCCTGTTATTTCCAAACCCTTTTCCTGATCTATGCCTCTGTTAACTTTGCCCTGGAATTATTTGGCCTTGCTTAAATAAAACACAGGCAAACCAAGCCATAATATAGTTTGCAAGATTTGTTTTAACAAATGTTGTTTTAACACACGGATAAATCATACCATGTTAGTCTTAACCTAGCACTCTCAGCAATAGGCAAATACTGAGAGAGGCCCAACGGGGACCTGAAAAACATTCAGCACATGGTGCGATTTGCTACTTACTTCCTAACCCCAAGAGTGAACTTATTTTCAGATGAGACAATCTTGATCGGTAATCTGATGTCTGCTGTAGTTATGCAATACATTAGAGACTGACAGAAGGACTAAATATCCAAAGTCCTGAAAGATAAGATTTTAAGCCTCTGCATAACATTCACTGTAGCAATGAATATAATTACATTTCATTTGACAGTTCAGTAAATTAGTATTTACAAGGATCAGATTCTATAACCAGAATGAAAAACTTCAAAAGCACTGCTTTATCATCATCAGTAAACAAGTCCTTTAAGATCCCAATCTCTCAATGGAAAGGAGATTTCTCTACCAGACCGTACTTTAATTGCACTTTACTTTCTATGAGTTTACTGCCATTAAACAGTATGTGAACTGTTCAATCCTTTCTCAAACAAATGATGAACCCTACCTTGCTAATCAGTAAAACACGCCCAAATACCTTTCCCACTGTGAACCTGATCAGTGGTTCTTTCTTTTTCTTGCATTATGCGTTCAAATGCAGGTTCCGGAGAGGCATCTAAATGATTTAAAGTGTCCAGTGGCCTAAACCGTATTCAGATTACTGGACCGAAAGTCTCTACCGTGAATTTGCGTTCCGTTCCCAATAAACTTCAAGGTGTGCGGGTGAAGGAGCTTCTCGCATTCTTCTTACCTTCGAGTCTTTAACAAGGCGGTATGAGCAATTTTATCTTCCCCTCGGAAAGACTCCTTTTCCCCCTCTCCACCGACTGGTGTCCGCGCCGCGTTACATTCCTGCTGCTGGTAAAGACCCCACCCTGCACTAATTCAGCTTTGAGGCGAAAACCAGCGCCGGCAAAACCTGTTCGAGCTCGGCTGAAGCCCGTCCGCCCGTGTATGCCCAGCAAAGATAACACGGCTCAGCACGAACTGAACAGAGCTGCTCTTCCCGTCTTTGAATTTTTTAAACTCCTCCCAACTTTCCCTCAGCGTCAACGTTCAAAGCGGCGCTCAACCGCCAGCACAAATGCAGCTCTGAATTCTAAGCCAAAACCAAAAGCCATATGACTCGGAAAGTTTGCCTTAATTTTTTCCACTAGGCTCGGTTTAGGACTTTCCTCTCGCACGTCCTCACAAATAGCGCTCACTAGGGTACCTCGCGAGAGTACTCAATATCCCAGCTTGCTCTGCTTCACAGCTTCCTCTGTGTGGCAGGATGGTGAAAAGACAGTTGGTGGGCAGTCAACTACACAAAGGCATGACCCTGAAACTGTTGCTTCACACCTGAAAATGAGCTGAAAATGATTTAAGATTATAACTACCGTACCATACTACTACTGAACATTAAGTACACCAAGTACCAAACAGTAAGGCCACAGGCTCATCACAAGTACCATACACATTGGAAAAAGATGCACACCCTGCTAGAAAAACCAGCACGGCTGGGCACCAGTAAAACCAGCAGAGGGTTTGTTTCAGGTGCAACAATAGAAGTTAGGGTGCTGTTCAATAGTAAAACCAGTATATTGTTCTTGTCGGAACAAACATTTGTTTTTTGTTCCATTTGTTTCTTGTTCTATAGTGTTTTTAATTTGAAGACGCCTGTTGAACTTGCGTTGTGTGTTAATCTCATAATGAATGGGCTAAAAGAAAATTGTTTTGGATGCTGGTCAGCAGCAATGCAATCTATACAGCTTTCCACATCATGTGTAGTTGCTTTTTAATTGCTTTTATTTTTTTTTCTTCATTTTTAGCTAGGTCTCTCTCTCTTTCTCTCTCTCTCTCTCTCACTCACTCACTCACTCTCTCTCTCTCTCTCTCTCTCTCTCTCTCTCTCTCTCTCTCTGCGCTAATGTTCTAATGTGATACAACATGCTGATTGCCCTTATGTAAATGTCTTACCTTACTACATGGGTGGAGTAAGATGGGACATTTAGACACACCCTGCCCGAGAAAAGTCATTAGAGCGAACTCTCCGCATATTTTCATAGATGGTATCTCCACACACAGAACTGTCTTGCTGAAAATGTACACGGTACACACGTGATGCATTTTCGTAGACCTCTTCATGTTATAACATAGTCCTTGTACTTTTAATGACGTGCATGTGCAGTTTGTGTGTGTGTGTGCCTTTGTCTGAGCAAGATCTCAGGTAAGGGAGGGGGATGAAGAAGGGTGCGGCTTCTGAAAGAATGTGCCAGTACAGCCGAAGGAGTCACACTCACCACACCCAACACTCACTCATTCTCTACACAAACACACACACGTACATGCGTTTTTTTTCTGTGTACACAAGGTGACACCATAAAAGCTGTGTACATTCATATGCTCACTTATTACCATGTCACAAACTCATTATACAGAAGACACTGTATTTGTGTAAATGCATCCAAGATGTTAGTTTTTTTTGCCCAGAATACCTGCCTGTTTATAAACAGGCTTCTCTGTACTCATGTTCTACGTTACTCACTCCTGATTCATGGTAATGTTGGTAATGTTGTTGATCTGGACTTGATGCCATGAACATAACATTCAGCCCAAGGTAAAATCTCTTGCACAACAGAACATGTGTGAGTGTGACGTAGGGCTGTGCGGAGGTAAGACTGAAAGGAAGAGAAAGTTTATTCTCCTACTTAGAAGGCCTATGTTTACAGACTTGTAATACAAGAAACTCATATTAGGTTTATGCTTTTAGACCTAAAGTCCTATGTCAAATAACACATTTGGTTCATTTTCTAAGTGAAAATAAATTAGTACATTCTCTGCAGAAAATCAGCATGTTTTATTGCAATCTAACAGACTAAAGGGTAAAAGAATTATACATAGAATTGTGTGACCTGTGCAGAAGTTGTGACATGATTTATATTTTATATAAAAAAAAAAATTAATTGTGCACTACAAATTGCAGATAAATGTCATATTTAGATTTGTTCCTTGTATAAGATATGACAACGTCTAACTTAAAAAGAAAATCAACAGAACACAATTTTACACAAATTCTGCATACAACTGTAAGTATATTTGTAGTTGGGCAATCAGAAACAGCCATCCAGCACAACTCAGGTCAGGGCTTCTATCACTTTAAGGCAATAGCAAGTTATATTGTAGAGTCATTAGTGAGTCTAGCTCAATACTGCTAAACAGCTTAATGATCTCCATAAGTTTGGACTCTGAGCTGGGTATAAAAGGTGCCCTCTCCACTTTTAGTCACAGACTCCACCAAGTGGTCCCACCCACACTTCTCTTCCGGCTGTAATATTACACCTGTGTATCATGTGACATACGGTCCGTTCTCTACTGGATGGACTAGATGAAGACTTCTATTATCTGGATGCAGAGCGTCAGTTTCTGCTTTGTGCTTTTACCTACGATAGATTTTGCACATCAGCAGTAAAACTTGTTAAATTACTATGACATTCTGTTGTGGATTTAGACTATTAGACTATGGAGATGAACAGTGCTTTTACAATCATATTGGCATTTGCAGATAATTGCAAATGTGTGTGTTTGTGTGTGTGTGTGTGTGTGTGTGTGTGTGTGTGTGTGTGTGTGTGTGTGTGTGTGTGTGTGTGAAACATTGCACAGATGATTAGATTTGAGCAACATTTTCAATTTGATTACATGTTTGTTACACTCTTAATGAGTTAGGCTATTGTGATGAAATAATAATTGTATTAATTGTTCTGCATTTGTAACCCAATAGTAATAATTTTATATTTATCTGTAATGCAAATAATGGTACATATAGTCCTATTCTCCACACTTTATATATCAGCATTAGCACATATACATGTCTGAAAAGTAGTTTTGGGATACTTTTATAATTGTTTTTCAAAAATAATTTAATATGTTACAATATTGTGAAAAATTGCATACTCTATTAATATAACTTAGCAATCGTAATCCAACCAAGGAATAGCAAACTATAAAGCATGTACCCAACTCCCTCTTTTATCTTAAACAAATGTTATAGCACTGATCCAAAAGCTTGAAACTTGTGATCTCCAGCATACCATCCAACACACCTGACTCTAAACGTCTTTAACATTCTTAAAGAAAGTGAAAGTTAGACGAGTAAGAAAACCCAAACACTGAATGAGTGAATGTTTTTTTTTTCTTCAACATGGCAGCAGAGAGAAACTGCTTACTGGCTATGCTCTCTGCACCATGTCACAGGTATGGTTGCGGCATTCTTCCCTAGACCATTGGGGTGTGATACCCTACTTTTGACACCAGTGTGGCGACAGAGTAGAAGCCGACACAGGAAATATATGGCTCTTTATTAAACATGGCAGGAAATGAGAAACCACCAACCAGAGCTGGCTGATATGGCTGAGAAGCAGGTCATCAACAGCCAGACAACCCATCTAACTGCCCCACAACCCAGCATGAAATAGGACAAACAACACATACACATCTTTTAGGTCAATTAAAACAACATTTACATTTACTGCAATTAAAACTTTCCACACTCTGACCATCCAAAAGAGAAAATCCAACAAGCCTGACTTATTATCAGTTAAGCCCACACACCATGCATCTCCAATTTTGTTAGGAGATATTTTTTGTTTTTCTCCAATCATTTCAACACAGCAGCTGTTAATACTGTGCAAATATTTCATTATGAATTAAAAGTAAATAATACTATTTTGGATATACTTATTCATTAATTATGATAATGATAGGCATTAAGTAAATGTTGTATATCATTGCTGCCAGATTTCATTAGTATTTCCTATATTAATGATGTCAATGATATTCTGCTACACTATTGTACTGCACTGCAGCTTTAATTAAAAGTAAAGTTCCTGGTGCTGTCAGAAGCTAAAAAGTGGTGTGTTGCCATGTTCATTTTGCCTCCAGAACAGATTCAAACACTCCTTGTTTTTCATAGTGGCCCTGCAACAAGTATAAGAAATAAACACACCCCTCCAAGCTATTGACACATAATTGCACACAAAAATGTCTGTTATTTTTAACATGCAAACATGCAGTCTTTCTATTACATTTCTGAAGCCCAACCTCCTAGCTATAGGTGTAATGATGTAATAATTGTTATTTTACTCTCTTACTGCTAAAGAGGCTACCAAGATGTCCAGCCTTAATTGTTGATTAGATACTACAAACGGGGACAAACCAAGCAAAACTATAAGCATTTTAGTGATTTGTGTTGTGACAGGACGCTTTGCAATTGAAAGAACTCAGTTTTAACAAGGACAACATTCCTTGAGGATGCTTCAACAGACCACAAAAAAGCTGATTTGAAGACCAGCAGTCTCTCAGGAGGTCTGTCTTTACAGCTGAAAGTCATTTCCCTGATACAAGTCGGACCAGAAGTGTTCTCCTGTTTAGGTGTGTGACACAGGTCTATCTAATGGAGATAATTACATAGTTTTAAAGTAATTACTGCCTGCGTGAACCGCATGCCTTGTAAGCAGTCAATGGCTAAGATGTGTAGTGTATGCAAGAAAAAAGGTGTTGCTTTTTAATGTCAGACTAAAATAAACAGTACATTCAATTCAACAGCCCAAAAGTTAACCCTGTCACAGATGTCATTATGTATGATGGTTACATATTATATTATATTATATTTAAAAAATGCATTACAGAAGCCCTCCAAATAAAAAAAATCCTGTTGTGCATAAACAAGTTTTAATCTGTCTTGGAAACTTGCCCCATATGATTTCATTAATGTATGTCTGTCTGGATGTTATGTAAGTCTGGATGTTATGTAGGTATTTATTATTAGTCAGTAAACCTAACCGGTTAAACCTGCCTGCTTGTGCACTATTTCACTCTGCTTACTGTTCAGCTCAGTCTCGTTGCAGTGACAGTGCCCTGCCCTCCTGGAGGGCATGACTTAATTCACTTTTTCCTCTTGTCTTGTAATCTAAGCACACAATAACACCCACAACAGCAGGTGGCCTGTGCTGTGGCTCACAGAAAGATAGCATTAAGCCTCATAGCTTCTTATTATTGAGACCTGCCCATCACTGATTAACAGGTAGTGCAAGTCCTTCTGGGCACAGTGGCTATTTATGTAATATTGCTGCATGGAACTGAAGCGTGAGGGAAATGCAGGTGAGACTAAGAAGCATATACAGTTACAGACTATACTGCACACAATTCAAAAACTGAGCTGACTTGTACCTCAAGTTCAGCTGGAACTATAAATTTCCTGATAAGCCACCTGGATCAGTTATGGCATTATCAAGTGATCTAAAAGAAAGACATGAAATTGTTTACACTTTCAGTTGAAATGAATGCTGAATTTGTGGAAATGTTATTTCCATAACATACACTAAATAAAATTCTGAACATATTTGAATAATGTTCATGTTTATTTGTCATTTGCACATCATGTCAGGACTTAACATGCATTGGATTACTTGGGGTGAGGCTCAGATAAAACTCTACAGCAAGGCAGCATTATATATGTAATAAAAACAGTGCAAACATACAATAAATAGCATATTTAGGACTTTGTAGTTTATCTAAAAGAGGAGATAGCATTGCTTAATACATTTGCAGGATCTGTATCTGTTGTAAGCGGATGTATATAGTATTTAAGTCATACTACTGCTTAATACAAACTATAGAGACAGATCTACTGTATGCCAAAATACCCACTTTTAATTAATTTGCCAGCTATGGTTACTTTAACAGTTCACAATGAACAGATAGTTTGGAGTCATTAAAAATCTTGCCATCACACCCCTATACCTCAAAAACAGTAAAGCCCCCGATCCATAAATCGCCCCTGCATATTGGTATTGATGGCTATTGGTATTGAAGGGGAAACAAGGGCAAATCCAGTCCTGTAATAAATCTACCCTAGCATAGCACACTTTCACACTGTGTGGTGTCCTGTTAGGCGTGCGTGTTTTCCTGTGGGGTAGCGAAGTGTTTGTTGGCCTGATTGTAGATGTTTAAGTGAAGTGCTTCAATTAAAACTAGAAAAGTGTTTTTCATAAAGAAAAGTAATTGTGCAGCTTAAGAAATTTGAAAATTGTCGCTAGGGTGTTTCCAGGCAGTCACTATGCTATTACAATGGTATTGGTAGGTATAACTATGATATTCCAGGTGGTTGCTAGATGGTTGTTGGTGGTTGACATCCCACATAGGGTGTTTCTAATATTATTAGTATTATCATGATTTAAGTTAGGTGTATACATTTTGCACTCCATTCATTCCAATTAGGTAAAAAGCAGCCAAACCAAAACCAAACGTTTGATCTACAAGCAGTATACAACCATGCCAGTCCTGTGATATTGAACCAAAATCAGGCAGAAAAAAAGAAGAAGAAGAGTGCACTTTGTTTGACAATGCACAGTCACTATTTAACTCATTTTAAAGTTTATTTTTAAAGATCTAATATGTACGGTGGCCATATTGTGTTATATTGAACCATTTTTATCTTTGAGCAGGAGATGAGAGATATTGGGTGTGAGTCCAATCCAGTCATTAATCTCAGCAAGCAAACTGTTAAAACTAAAACAACAAATCTGTGTTAATACAAGTCTATGACGCTTGCTGAGTGTGATTTATGCAGACTTAAGCCCTAATCTGAGTTATGAGACCAGCTGAGTCAGTTAGCACTCCTTAAAGGGGAAACCCATTGATTTTTCACATTCAAGGTGGTTTGATATGAAATGCTTTATTCTTAAGTAACATTAAGTGTCAGAATAGATTACAGTGAATGCTAGTCATAATAACCAGACATAAAAAGTGTTTGCCTCTAAAAAAATGCCTGAGACATTGCTTTATGATGACAGTTCAAGCCTACAATTTTTTTACATGCAGGGTGTTGTAAGACAAAATATTCCCTGAAGAACCACTATTTTTACCTTTATTGACACTACATGTAACAGCTCAGGTGGCATGTGTAGGTTCACTGCTGGTTTTGGATAGTAAATAAAATGACTATATGTGTGCTGTAGACATTATGTCCCCTGGTTCCCATCAGCACCACTGTAAAGACATCTGAGCTGTGAGTTGATGGCACTTAACAGTCCCTGCTTCAACTGTCAAAGCAGTTCAACACATTTTTAAATAGCTTTTCTTTGTCATGTGTACTGTATGAAGATTAAACTATAGACTACATTTCGGTCTATGTGAAGTTTTTCAGTGTGAGTCATTTCTCAGCAGCTGGTCCTTCCCCTTTAGAACCTACTCCTATCAACAGTGGACCACCCACACTAACACACCTACAGGGAACACAGGTATTTGTTAGTGCCATTCAGCCCCAACCAACGCACACCTGAGGAGACGGACAGCAAGACAGCTTTTAGCAAAGGAGGCACACATTTCTACCAATAGTTCAAAACAACTGCATAATTAAGCATGACATAAACAAAGTCCTTTAGAGAGGTTTGCTGCAAAAACTATTTTGCCATTATCAACCGTGCATATCTAAACTGTACTATATACTATATGATAAAACTGTAATACATTTAATAGCACGGATTATGATGTGCATTCATCTTGGCATTATTTTTGACAACCTTATGCAACGACAAAACATTTATTTCATGTTTTATTGCATACATTTTTGGCCAAGATATTGTATTGATGAAAGGAGAAGAGAACCACTCCAGAAAGTCTTCTCCAGCGCATCACAAAGACTTTCAGCTGGGTTAAGGTCAAGACCTTGTGGTGGCTATCTCATGCGTGAAAATGACTCCACGTGATCTCTGAACCGCTCTTTCACAATTAGAGCCCAATGAATCTCGACATTGTCATTGTGGCATATTCCCAGGCTATCAGAGAAGAATAAAGTCCATGGGTAGCTGGTCATTCAGTATTTTGAGGTGGTCAGCTGAATTAATTTTATTATCACATAACATACCTGAGCCTTGGCCTGAACAACTAAATCACCTACAGATCATGACAAAGCCTCCAGAGTCTTGTACACTGGGCATTATGATGAGTGCATCATTTCATGCGCTTCTGTTCTTACCCTCATGCTCCCATCGCTCTGGAATTGGCTCCAAATTACAATCTTGATTGTACTTGGCAAATTGAAGCCCTTTTCCATGATTAGCCTTAAAAGTGTTTTTTATGCCCACACTGTTTAGTTCCAATCCAGTGAGTTCTTGTGCTCTCACTTTCTCTATTAATCATAACTGTGAGGTGATCACTTGTCACAGCTATTAAAGATTTTTATCTGATCTTATTTCTTTAGCAAGGTTTCTGAAGTTTCAATAATGTGGACAGTTCTTAATCCAAATAAAGTGTCATTGTTACATCACTGTGCCATCCAGATGCACCCGCATTGAGATGGGACTGTTTCAGCTCACGCCCACTTTACATAAAGCCTCAGTCAGAGACTGCCTCAGTCAGAGACTGAGACTGCCTTAGTCAGAGACTGCCTCTACCTGTGCAGCTTCTAAAGCTTTGCTACCCAGATTTCAAACAGAGACTCTTTTCTTTGGTGTTTAGTTTATTAAATTGTAAATACTGTTTGATCAGAGAAGGACAGGTCTCCCCTTGTGAGTCTGGTTCCTCCCAAGGTTTCTTCCTCCAGTTGAGGGAGTTTTTAATGCCACTGTTTCCTCTGGCTTGCTCACTAGGGGATGTATGTTGTAACTTTCTGTTTTCAAAACTCTGTAAAGCTGCTTTGAGACAGCATCGTTGTAAAAAGCGCTATATAAATAAACTTGACTTAAATTGCAACTCATGATGCTTATCACCAACGCTGTAACGAAATCAGACCAATCTGAAGGACTGTTTACATTTCAAAGAGATAATTATGACGATTATACATTTTTGGATTTCTGTGGGTTTCCCCTTTAAAATGCAACTGGGACGCACGTTTTATGTATTAGTCAGCAGGGGGCGCCACATACCGTGGCAACGTAACACGGCAGCTCAAACGATTGAAGCGTTTAGCATACCAGTTTTAAAATATACACTATGCCTTCATAAAAGGTTATACAAAAACACAAAAACAAATTTGCAGCTTGGTTAAACTGTCTATTTTGTTAAACGACCGTTAATAACAGACACTAGTAGTTAATGGTCGACTGTTGACGAGTTCGGCCATTTTTGTTAGTGGCAAAAGCCTAAAGCCCTTCTCGTGTTTATTAAATATACTTCCACAGGATTTATTTAGTGAGAGGGGCAACTTGGGTGTCACATTTTCGCTTCAACCCAGTGAATATGCGAATAGTACGTTAACGTTAATCTGCTAAACTCTATCTGGCAGGTGGACCTGCGTTGGAGGAAGTGCTTCTCTGTTTCCGTGTGAAGGTGCAGGTCGAGTGTGTGTGAGAGAGTGAGTGAGTGAGTGAGAGAGTAAAGCCTGACCTCGATACGATCCAGCAGCGACACTAAACGAGCTCTACTGTCGTAGAAATGGTGTTGCACCGTCACCAGTAAACCCTACGACCCTGATAGGAAGGTGAGTGCCATTAGTTTGCCTGCACTGGGTTCCGTTTGTGACCGTAAAGTTCCCGTTGAACGGTGTCACCTGAACAGTGCGTAGTATTACATCGTTACCGCAAACAGCTGTTAACCTAGCTGCTGAGCTGAGCTGAGCTGGCCCAGTTATAGCGTGAGGATTATTCAGAGACTGTGGGTATAAGGCAGGGGATTCAGTTCTTGTTTCATAATGCCTCGATATGTTTCGTTTTTCCTGTCGGTGGGAGTTAGCTAGCACCTTTGATATGTTTTCATTGCGAAGCTGTCAGCCCCCTGCAGTCAGTCATGTGTGTTTTAGATGCTGGAACTGGGGAGGGCTGACAACCCGGATGAGCCAGGATCAGTGGTCTGTGTTCAGTAGTACTGACCTAGGATCACTGTTTAGGACCATGCCTGTCATAAATGCAGGATTGCACTGTTCTGAGATCAGGTTTCTTGTTTTGATTTGCGAGTGTTCTCACGGTTGGTCCTTCAGTGTGGGATTCAACCTGCTGGTGTTCTCGCTCTTTCTGCTCAGCAGTAATTACAGTATGTAGCTCACATTGTATGCAGTGCAACGTTGGTTGTCCTGCCTTCTGTATTGATTATAGTTAAGATCAGCTGAAGAACGTACTGCTGTCTGTCCTTGTCGAACATATGCTTATGACATGCTTGCTTATTTGACTTGCTTTCTTTTCTCTCTGTTTGGTGAATATTGTTCATGTTTTTTTTTTAAATTATTATTTCTGCCTATTATCATCATAGGCAGACCCCTTAGCAGATATTCTTTACTTAAAGCTGGGACTGATTTAAGATCTCTGAGAATGTTGTCTAGAAGCTCCTTTAGTGGGTGCTTGGCTTTGTAGACATAAGGTTAGTATATTTACAGTCATTTATATTTCTACATGATAATTAAAGGCTGCTTGTAGAGAAACTCCATCCACATGCCTACATGCACAACGTTATTGTAAGGGTTGGAATGACCAAAGGCCACATGACGTGACTTAATTGCGATACTAAATATTTTGCAATAGCTATAAATGTGAATATTGCAATAGATTGTGTTTTTTTAATTATTGCAAATTATGTCTCAATAGGAACACTTTGTCAGCATCTGTTTTACCCAATGAAATCAAAGCTTTCAGTCTGTTTCTCTCATCGGAGTCATTTTTACAGAAGCAAATTTTTTTTTTAAGTTGTATGTGTATTTGTGATTTATATAATATAGATGTATATGTTTCGATAATATAGATACTCAGTGTCTATGTATCAATGCAATATTGCCACCCAGAATATTATGATAATTACAGTGATTGTATAATAAAGCCGCCAAAGATCTGGAAGGCTCAAAATATTGTTTAGATTTCCAAATCTGTCCATTCTTTTATTCTTTAGTAAGAGTTGAACAGTAGTCAATATTTGTGTGGACAGGTCAAGTATTTAATTGTCCATCCTTTCTTTATTTAAAAGACACATTGGAGTTTAACAGAAGACAATTATTACTTCTGTTTTGTTAGTAAATGTTTGGAACTTCACTATTTTCCCTCATAAATTAAATGACTGTGCTCATGTTTTTTGGGGGTACTGACACATCCAAGACCTGCACTTTATTATTGCTGAGTTTCTGAGATGAAGGGACAGCTTTTGAACAGATGTTCTTTGTTTCTTTGATGTTAACTCTTCTTGCAGTTGCTGTGGTTCAGTCTTTGTTTTTTTTTATGTCTTATTGTTAGGCCAGAAATTTAATTTCCGCTAGGAGCACTCCAGTGTAACTTAAGCCCTAAAGCCGATCTGTTTTCATTGTTTTTATTTATTTATTTATTTCATATCATCATGGTAGTTGGAGGAAAAGTTTCTACAGCCTAGAACTCCAGGAGTGACAAACATGTTATACAGCCAACCTGTTTTTGTGCATTCATACACAAGCTCTACTGTTTCTCTAATTTTGTTTTTCCTTCAGAAGTTTTATTTGCTGTTGTTCCCGCAGACGCCTCTGTAGTCTCACAGTCTAAGAGTGCAATGCTGCTGTGGTCTCAGAAGTTGCTGGTGTGGATGTCTCTTCACCTGTCTCCTAGCATCTTTCTCCATTCTCCACTCTTTGTCTCTTCTGTCTCCACGCTGTGCTCGGAGAAAGGTAAGTTCAGGTACCGCTCAAGAGTTGAAGTGGATTAGTAGTTATATTATTGGCTGTGTTAAGTAGTTAATTCAGTGATAAATCAATAATACACAATTTAGCTATATGTAGTAGATCAGCAAAGGTATGTAACAAGTAATGCAGCTAACAAATAATAGTAGTCGTCAGTTGGAATAACACGTGGGATGACCTGATGATTTTTTTATGACTGCTTTTGATTTCTTTACAGCCAATTTGTTTATTAAGGAGTGTGGATTTAATTAATTCATGATGCATTTGCACCTTTGCAGTATTTTGTTGCCTTGTTTTATCCCCACAAGAAAAGTTACTGTTTCAGTGAATGAGAGATGTTGTTTTGGCATCAAAATGGGACTATCAAGCAGGCAGACCGATTAACACTGTCATAACAGCCTTGTTTTACATGTTTATAATAAAATACCAATGCTTGGAGTTCATGTATCAAAACAATATTGCCACTGTAATGCTATGCCCCACCCCATAACGTAACATTATTATTGGCAAACAGAACAAGGACTGTCCCTATAAGCGGGATATAAGCTTCCATAACTACGTAATATCAGTCACAAAACTCATACACCTCCATCAGGGGGAAATCTTCAGTAAGGGTATTAAATGTGGAAATGTATTCAGTTCCCAATTTTCATACAGCTGTGCAGTTGTCATGTTATTTTATTACATCACATGTGTAGTATGCTAATGAAATCAACCTTTCTCCATTTATAGACTCCTAGGCACCTAGGCGGAAGATGCCCTATGCAATAAACAGCACACATAGTTGCAGTTTATCACTCTGGACAAGGCCTCGTCAGCTCCTCTTCCTGTTCTTGGGCTGTTTGTTCTGCCTTGGTTCTCCTGCCAGTAAGCTGTTTTCTCTTTTTCTCTGTTTTCTCCTCTTCTACTGAGCATCATGCAGTTTAATTCATGTGGCAAATTGTCTAAAACTATAGCTGTTATGTCACTCGGCCTAGATGTTCTGCTCCTGCGCCCGATTTTCCTGTTGCTAATTCTTATTTTGTTTTGTAAAATATTTGCTGTGTCAGCTTTGGCTGTTAGTGTCCATCTATGAGTATATTGTTTTTATCACCAGTGTGCATGTATGAATGGTCAGTTAGGCTGACTGATGGGACCCGCGTGGAGTAGTACAATGCAGGAAGCACAATGGTTGCCTTGTGCGTGAGCGAGCAGGGAGAAGCTTTCACACAGAGGGGGAACTGCAGAACAGACTTGCAGTGTGTCTGCTCTCCGAATGAAATCCTCGGGGCCTGCTGCCAGTGTCTTTGCAGCAGGGCATTTTCCACCATCCTATAATGTGATGCTTTTGAACTTCTGTAGCTATCGCGATGAGTCACGAGCAGTGTGTTTTGGAAGCAAAGAGGAAGGGGGCTGACTGCTTACTGAACCGTCACATCCTGTCTTTAGGGAAAGGGGAACTGTAAACTCAGTGTCTGCATAATGGTCTGAGTGATAAAGGAGCTGCAGGGAATGCATATTTTGTCTAAAGGGAAAATACTTTCCTTTCTGGCCTTCAGTTTTGATGGTATATGTATATGGTTGTGGTACAAATGTGTACCACAGGCCAGTATTGCTTTGTTTTTTATATAGATGTCCTGTGTACTTGTTTATGTCTCTGTTTGTATTACCTTTCCTTGTCCAGCCATTCTAAACTAGTTTCATGGGTAAAGTCTGTCATCCTGTAATTCTCTCTCTCTCTCTCTCTCTCTCTCTCTCTCTCTCTCTCTCTCTCTCTCTCTCTCCTCAGGCGTGGAGGGGAGCCTGTGCAGAGTGGCAGGTGGAGTGTTGGGGATTTCCTGTGGCAGTGTTATTGGGCTGGGCTGGCGGCCACTGGCTGTGGACCGTGGTGGTGCGCAGTGCTGGGAATCGTGCTGCCTAGAACCCTCCTGCAGTGCGGTGTGGAGTCTTGGGGGATACTGCGTGCTGCTGAGATGCTCCCGGTCCGATGGATGCTCTATCACGTCACTGCCGCAGCCTCATGTTCAGTCTCTGGGACTCCTGCAGATGCTCAGTAAGAACACAGCAAAGAGGATGAGAAGCCCCCGCCAGGCAGTGACTGCTGGAGTTAATGGGGCAACGGAGCGCCAACACAGTGATCTTGTATGTGGTGTTTTGTTCTTTTTGGATGCTTGATGTGCGTTGTATATCAAATATTTCAGCTTTTCTTAAACAAAACAAGTTTCTTTAAATGTGTTTATTCAATTGAGTTAAAAGCATTAATTTGAAAGATTTGTTCTATTTCTTTAGAACTATCACAAGAGAGCATATTTTAGGCATGTGTGGTTCAGTTCTGTATGTTCATAACTACGATTGGGCTGTAACAACGAATCAATCAAATCAATAATGAAAAATAGTTGGCAGTGAATCTTGTTATCCAAGGCCCGACAGCGCTTTCCATCTTACATTACGAGTAAAAGCCAAAGCAGACAGTGGACACTGCAGTTCAGTCATGCACAATTCAAATATTTAACTAATAAATATAGATAAAAAAATAAATAAATAAATAAAAACGAGCTCATCTAACACAACAGCTTGACTGTGACATTGGACTGAGGGGATGCATTTTTAAGAGCCATGCACAAAAACTGTTTGATAAGTTTTTTTACATTTTGCAAATATATTTGTATAAACATATGGTAGGTGGCATAATGCTACACTGTGTTGTCATATGTTAAATAAAACATTTTGTATGATGTTAACACGTAATATTTGACAAGCTAATACCTACACTTTTGATTTATTGGTTATTTGAAATGATAATTACCCAATAATCATCTTAATCTACATAATCTACTAGTTATTTTCTAATTTTCTATCTCAATAATATTTCTATTGCAGGAAAAGCAAGAAGCACAGTTCTCTAATCTGACAAGTTCAGTGCCTGCTGTCACTGGGGTGGCCCTCCAGGTGACGGCTAATAAAACAATAACCAAGCCCTCCAATGGCAGCAGCGAAGAGGTGGTTCTGTCAGCTTCTTGGCAGAACTCTACTTTACCAGAGGACACTGTGGATCATTCAGCTTCCAACAGCAGTACTGAGTTAACAACAGTCGCACCTCAGTTATATTCTTCCACCCCAGCAGCAACTCCAGCTGGTAGGAAGCAATGTTTAAGCATTATGGAACTGTTTTCATTTGCTTTTTCACTGTTGTGAGCTCATTAAGTGACACAAGGAATTTCGAGGGACATAATCTAATTGGTATTTTTAGTATTTCCCGAATAGTCAGGTTTGTTTTAGCCAATAAATTGTTGTGAATTTATGCCACTGCATTTACATCAACTGAAGCTTGTTGAACCTGTTTGCTTCCACAATAGTGAGGGAGTTAGTGGTGTCTGCTGGCAACAATGTGGAGGTCACTCTGCCGCGCAATGAAGTGGAGCTGAATGCATTTGTAGTGCCAGCACCACCCAAAGGTAGCATCTTCTGTCTTTTAGTTGCTTTTGTTGTAAGTCACTTTTATTTTCTTAAGATGCTGGTCCTGTTTCTGTAGTCGTAAGGTTATTTGACTTCTTTCTTTCTTAGGGACTAATTATGACTTTGACTGGCGGTTGAAGACCCACCCCAAAGACTACAGTGGAGAAATGGAAGGGAAACATAGTAGGACACTCAAACTAAGCAAGGTTAAAAGCATTTAGTTACTGTCTCAATCACTCTCATTTACTGTGCCAATTACTTCAGTACAATGACTTCAAAGCATATTTTTACATGTATTTTATATTTTTTCTCAGCTGACGGTGGGTCTGTATGAGTTCGAGGTCATAGTGGATGGTGACGGTGCGCATGGAGAGGGCAATGTCAATGTTACAGTCAAACCAGGTGACTTGAGTTTAGTACTTGTTTGACTGGCAGGTGTAACCTATTTACACTCCTGGGTAAACATAAGCTTTGCCCTACTTGCTTTTTCAAAGATTTGCATATTATGTACTTAGATGCCAAACCTCTCTTAATCCTTGTGTTGTCTTTAGGGTCAAAAATGATGTGTCCCATGTTTAACAGTACCAAATTTTAATATAAAAAAATAAACAACACTACAGTTATTATTAATAATAATCACAACAAATAAAAAACTGAATAACAATTATGGCAAGTGTGTAATAAAAATGGACGGCATTGTGAAGTGACAGGGGAGTATACAGAATGTTAAGACTACACTAAGGTTAAGGTGACATTTAATAAGGACTTTTTTTTATTTCACCATTCCACAGAGCCAAGAGTGAATAAGCCACCTGTTGCTGTTGTATCACCAAAGTACCAGGAGATCTCTTTGCCAACCAGCTCTACTGTGATCGATGGCAGTCGTGAGTAATAGATGAGCATTAATTATTCTTACATTTTCTCCTGAGGCCAACTTATAATGTTTGTGGGGTTTTTTTTGTTTGTTTGTTTTTATTAAACAATACAAAATGTTTTAGCGTGGCCATTTTGAAACCTCTCCCTATCCTTTATATGCATATATGCAAATATGTTTTTTTTTTTAGCATCACAAAAACTTCAAAACATGACTTTTTTGCCTGTGTCCATATATAGACTGTCTAAACTGTGGAGTAAATGGTATGCTTAGAATTTTTCAGCAGTGTCTGAATACTACATTAAACCATTTTTTATAAAAGTTAGTTTTCCATGATACTGTCCCTTTAATATAAACCATAGCCTAAAAAATAGATACTTTCCTATATTGACAATAAATGCAAACTCCACACAGAACGGCCCGGACCAGCAGTCCACCTCTCATGTTTCTAATGAGAATTAATTGCTAAGAGCTGGTTATGCGCAGGACATTGTTATCTACTTACTATATTTGCACACACACATATGGTCTGTTTCTGTATACGGTCTGAGTTCGGTATGTAGAGCTGCTGTCATGACCTTTGTGTCTTAAACACTTCTGTATGTATAACTTCTGTATGTGGTTTCTGCTCAGTCCTGTTGGCCAACTGTCCTGTATGCATTTCCTGCTCCAACACACCTGATTCACCTCATAAAATGATTAATGATTAACTAATAAATTAAGTGTGCTTGAGCCAGGTAACACGTAGGTTTCATGAACTTGCTGCTGTTATAGTTTTCTATTTGGACCCTCAAAAACCAAAAACCAGTCCACCTAATTTCTAGATTCTTCAGATTGGTCCAGTAAGGCGGCAGGGACCAACCAATTTTTTTCTCTGATTTGACTAGGCTTTTTTTTTTCTTGTATCAGTGTCAGACAGAAGTTTCCCTGTTTGTATGCCATCACTATAGCTGTGTAACTGCTAGGAAGTTGCATGTCTTAATGGTTAGTCGTTAAGGTGAAACAACAAGAGAAACAACAAGTGATAACTTTTCCCACACAAGACTCTTCTTACACAAAAACACTTAAACATATACACATAACTTCGTTGTTCACTTTCTGAATTATATAAATTTCAAGCCTGGTCTTTATATCACAGTGAATTCAAAATAATAGATTAATGTGGTGAGGGGACCAGTGCTTGTATCATCCTGGAGAGATAGCTTATTGTTATAAAACTGCCATTACATTATATGGGAAATCTGTCTTTGCTGGAGGGCCAACAAATATTAGGCAAATGATCAGCCAAGCCTAAAATGTGGTTTAATTACAGAACTCAAAAACAGCTCCAGGGAGCTCAAGGAAAACATTTTGGATGAATCTGCCTTATAACGAATGGAATGTCACAAAATAAAACAAAAGAGAAAAGCATGCAAGTAGTGCACTGTTGTTCAGTAAAAAACAGTATTGTCTTTGCTATGTTGAGGTCTTTCAATGTTTAATTCACTGTCATGTTATAATTACAAGAGGAATAACAAGATACATGTACTATCTGTGTGTCCCTCAGAGAGCACTGACGATGATAAGATAGTCGCGTGGCACTGGGAAGAGGTGAAGGGGCCACTCCGAGAGGAGAAAGTCTCAGCAGATACAGCCATTCTTACCCTTACAAGCCTTGTCCCAGGCAACTACACCTTTAGGTAAACCTCCACTCTAGCATCAACCCCCTTCAGACAGAAGTAAAGAGTACAAATTTGCTAGTGCGATTTTTTTTAATACTAGGCTGTTTAATAATTATCCCAAAAAGATTTATCCATGGTTCAATGTCCTGTTTTACTTATGTGTGGTTGTAGTCTCACAGTTACTGACTCAGATGGGGCTCAGAGCTCAACCCAAGCCATGCTGTCGGTCAACAAGGCAATGGACTACAGGCCTGTAGCCAACGCTGGACCTAATCAGGTCATCACTCTGCCACGCAACTCTATCACCCTCTATGGCAACCAGAGCACAGACGATCATGAGCCTCTGGCTTACGAGTGGTCCCTCAGCCCAGACAGCAAGGGAAAGGTGGTGGAGATGCAGGTAAACAAAGGAAAAATGCTTCATATTGTCATCACATTGTCATTTAGTATGATTTGTTAAGCCACAACTGTCTAGGCCCACTAATGAAAATATCATAATACACTGGATAGTTAATAATGTTTCATATGTTAAAAGAACTGCACAAGTTAAAAATAGGTTTAGGTTTATGACAGTTTTGTGGCTAATCCAGATACCAGTTTTAGGAGGCTAAACATGTTAATGGCTTTGACTGACAGTGCTTTTAAAAATCAACTCAATATTTTATATTATCAAATTTCTTTAGTTCAGAAACTCATGGGCTGTACTCAAAATAGCATGCTATATACTGCATGAGCAACTACTGTATACTGCATGCTACTCTTTGTAGTCCCCATTGCTGGTTAAAATTGTTGTCTTACCTGTGCAGAGGAATGCAGTTTTCAGTTTCCTCTTTCAGGCGTGTTCAGGTAACAGGTTACTGAGCAGGTTGTTTCTGCATTGAAAATAAAGATTGCTCTATGTTGCCTTTTTTACATTAAGCTGAGTTAAATGTGTATATTGGCTCAACATGAATGAAATATGTTAAATCCATGTAGTTTCTATGTCCAGGTCTTTAGTTAAACTTACTTAATTGACAAATGAACAAAGTTAATTTGTGTGGAACCAGTGTGTACAATTAAATCATGTAAAATCAGCTACTACTCTTTTTTTGGTTTTTTTATGTTTGTTTTTTTAGTTTTTCTAACCATGTTAAGATATCTTATGAAATATTTTTATTAATATAATTGATCCAAAATATAAACCTTTTTTTAGGGAGTACGGACCCCCACTCTGCAGCTGTCCGCTATGCAGGAGGGAGACTATACTTTTCAGCTCACAGTAACAGATTCCTCTGGACAGCAGGACACAGCTCAAGTCACTGTCATTGTCCAGCCAGGTAAGTATCTCCTAGTGTGCTTTGCACCAATTTGGTGCTTTTGTACAAATTTAAACAATGCAGAGACAGCCCCTGTGTTCTTGTCTGACATGCTGTGTTATGGAACACCACCACAGAGAATAACAAGCCCCCTGTAGCAGACGCAGGACCAGACAAGGAGCTGACACTTCCTGTGGACCGCACCACATTAGATGGCAGCAAGAGCACCGATGACCAGAAAATAGCCACCTACCACTGGGAACAGACAAAGTAAGTAATATATCTGTAATGTCATATCAAATTAATGGAAATATTTATTTTTTATTATGTTTTTTTTTGTGATTTGCAAATACCACCTTTCTCTCACATGGCATCACCAAAGGACTGAACGATTAAAACATTTATTGTAAATAATAAAACAATAGTTAAGATCCCAATTTTCTTTTTTTTTCAGTTCATTTTGAAGAATAAAAGCCTTTATTATGACTGTGATATATGACATATAATATATATTTTGACACATCAGAAGGCTTTGGATTTTGAAGGCAATCAGTTATTCATTCACATGATTGAGTTGGGTCAGAGGTACAATTGGTGTTGTCACTGTAAGCTTTCTTCCTGTTCTCACTGGTGAAAACACTACAGATACACAGTATTGCCAAAAGTATTTACCCATACAAATCATTGAATTCAGGTGTTCTAATCATTCCCATAGCCACAGGTGTATAAAACCAAGCATCTAGGCATGCAGACTGCTTCTACCAACATTTGTGAAAGAATAGCTTACTCTCAGGAGCGCAGTGAATTCCACAGCGATACTGTGATACCTGTGCCACAGCATGGTACCTGTGCAACAAGTCCAGTCATGAAACTGGAAGAAATTGAAAGTGGAAGAGACTTGGAATGACAGCAACTCCACCACAAAGTGGTAGGACATGTAAGAGGACAGAGCGGGGTCAGTGGATGCTAAATCAATCTCTACAGACCTCCAAACTTCATGTGGGCTTTAAATTAGCTCAGAACAGAGCATAGAGAGCTTCATGGAATGGGTTTCCATTGGCCGAGCAGCTGCATCCAAGCCTTACATCACAAATTGCAACGCAAAGTGTCAGATGCAGTGGTGTAAAGCACACCTCCACTTGACTTGTGAGCAGTGGAGATGTCCGACGAATTCTCTCTGGCAATCCGACAGACGAGTTTTGGCGGTTTCCAGGTGAACGGTACATGTCTGTCTGCATTGTACCAAGTGTAAAGTTTGGTGGAGGGGGGATTATGTGTGAGGTTTTTTTAGGAGTTGGGCTCGGTCCCTTAGTTCCAGTGAAAGGAACTCTCAGTGCTTCAGCATACCAAGAGATGTTGGACAATTTCATGTTCCCTACTTTGTGGGAACAATTTGGGGATGGCCCCTTCCTGGTCCAACATGACTGCGCACCAGTGCACAAAGCAAGGTCCATGAAGACATGGTCACTCAAATTCATATACGTGTGAAAGCAGATGAGCGAATACTTTTGGCAGTACAGTTTCTATGCATGACAAGAGTTTAGAAAATACTATCGTGAAAGACAGTTGAGGCAGTGTACATAGAGCCATAAAACCATACAGTGTGTGGCAGTACATATAGTGCAGTACTTCACAGATACAAGGCTCATGTACAGACAAACCCCTGCCTTTTAGCCCTTACAGCAAAACCCAGTTTTAGAGCAAAATGTGAATTTATGTAGCATAGTGAATAATTCCGCTACCCTAGGAAAGGGAGGTCACTGGTTCTCATATTAGTATGAAACTCTACATTTCTTTTCTCTAAAATATAAATTTACCATTGCCAGATCAAAAACTGAAACACAATATGCTGTGAAATTTTTGTTCAGATTTATATTGGCCTTTTTTGCCCTCCCTGAGTTCTTCCCCCCTTAAAATCTCTCAGGTCTAGGTTACTCTGTTTTTACTGGAAGCTAGTTTTGGTATGTACTAAATGAGTAAGCATCCATCTAGACACATCTTTTACAAACAACTCAGACAATTGCAATTCCAGTCCTCTGTGCAAACAGTCTGCTCATCTGAGTTTGTGCAAAGGGTATTATACCAACCACACATGAGTAAACCATATGATTGTAACCATGTTATGGTTCTGCAGGGGTCCGGAGGGTGTGAAGATTGAGAATGCAGACAGTGCAGTTGCCACCGTGACAGGGCTACAGGTGGGGACGTACACATTCATGTTGACAGTGACGGATGACAGAGGTCTTCAGAGTTCGGACACGGTCACGGTGATTGCCCGTGAGGGTAAGTAGCTCACATGATCGCCGCTTACTGTCTTTTTTTATATTTTATCTCAGTGTCATTTTTAATTAGCCGGACACCTTTTAGGTTGACACCTTACTTACAGGTATATCATGCAGATCTTATCATACACTGTACTAAAATTCTTTACTTTTCCTTAATGTCAGAGCTTGACCAGCCACCTGTGGCCAGAGTGCAGTCCAGCCCCCTGGTCACTTTACCTGTTCACACAGCAGTCCTAGATGGTTCCCGTTCCTCTGACGACAAGGGAGGAATCAGTTACCTCTGGACCCGGGATGGCAGCAGCCCAGCTGCTGGGGTAAGCTGATGAGCCTGCCAGGAATTGTTCATCCAGTTTTTCAAATTTTTCGGATAATGGAAAAAGGCAGTAAGAGCTAGGTAGCTAGTGAGCATGAAAACTAGTTCATCATGCTGCGTTATAGAAAGGGAAACAAGCGGAAAAAACTAGATTGCTCTGTGTTTTGGTTCACTGCCATTACACTGACATCACATTTTTATTCTGGCTTGTTACATGCTTTAAAACCTGTATACCTCAAAATTGCAGGATCAACTTTGGGTAATTGTATGTGTTGTATGATTCCTTTTTGGTAGGATGTCCTGAATAACTCTGACCACCAGGCAGTGCTGTTTCTTGGCAACTTGGTAGAGGGGAAATACAGCTTCACACTGACTGTGACAGACAGCAAGGGCCAGAGCAACACCGATCGAGGCACTGTGGAAGTCCGCCCAGGTCAGTGTTGTGTGGTATGTTTGTGGAGTTTTTGTTTTGTTTTGCAAGAAAATGACTGATCTTGACTGGAATTACTGTGTAAAAGCATAGTGTCTGTCTGGTTGCAGATGTGTGGGAGCGGGACCTGGTGGAGCTGGTGCTGGAGGTGGCTGTGTCTCAGGTTTCCCACAGACAAAGGGACATGCTGCTCAGACAGGTGGGCGTCCTGCTGGGAGTACTGGACAGTGACATCACCGTGCGAGAAATCAGCGCCTTTAACGAGCACAGGTCAGTCTAGCCTCAGCATGATGCCCACACTGTCTGAATGTCAAATCCAAAATTCTTAGAAGATTGTATTATATGTATTTATCCTGAGGCTGCCATACTATTTTTGGCCATGACCAGATAACATGGATAACTACTCTATGTTGTGTAGTCAAAAAAAACTTAAGGAAGGAGAATACATTTTGGCTACACTCTGTTTATTGTGTGTCAGAGTTGGTTGTACTCGCATACAAAAGTTTCACTTGACTTTCACTGCTGTTTACTGAGAGTTTTTTTTTTACTTTTTTTTACTTTGACTTTGACTTTGACTTGACTTTGACTGAGAGTGATGTAGGTCTGTCTTGTTTTTTGGAGGCTGTCGGTTAGACACTAAAAATCAAGTTTACACTAAAGATCTTGGATGAAAATTTTTCTATACATTATAAATATTTCTATACTTTCTATACATCACAAAAAATGAACCAAAATGAGAACAGCAGCAGCACACAGCTCTATCTGATAGGTTCATATTTGGAAATATTGACTGAAGGGTTTAACATTTCGCCTAGTAACGTTACTTGTTCACAATTTTTTAAACAAACACTGGAATGCATTTTAAAAGTAACCTTCTCATGTGTAAACCTGTGCTTGTATTTGGTTCAGCACTCGTTTAGTATTCCTGGTGTCGGGAGGACCCGGGCGGCCACCTCTGTCTGGTCACAGCGTTGCCACGGGCCTGCGTAACAAACTGCGCAAGCAAAAAAATGACTTCCTTATCTTCAAAGCCCGGCGCGTGGACACAGTCAGTGAGTGCTGATACCCTTTCGCATGCACCATTTAGAATTTGCAGAGGCAATATAGCAGTGCCTCTTAGCTCTATAGTGACTGTGTGCTTTGTTTTGTAGTCTGCCAGCTGAACTGCTCCAGCCATGGAGAGTGTGACTCCTTTACCCGCCGCTGTGTGTGTCACCCTTTCTGGATGGAAAACTTCATCAGAACTCAGCTGGGGGATGCAGAGAGCAACTGTGGTGAGAAATTTAGCTGTGCTTTAATGGCTGTGCTAGTGCTGGAAATACGTACAAAGCTGATCTCAAACACATTTTGTGTCCAAAGATACCTTTTCTAATTAGTGAACACAGGTACTCACAGGAAGGTGCACCCATTGCATGTCAGACATTTAGTTGCGAACATACAGTTTGTGTAGTTTCCATGGAAAAGCACTGCCAATAGGATGGAGACACACATGAAGAGTCACCATGCCCAGTGCCATGTCAGCTATATGGGAGAAGGAGGTCAACAACATTGTCTAAAGGGGGCATCCATATACCTTGGGGATTAGCTGGAGTGACAATTATGATCCATCTAGTCATTCACATCAGTATCTAACCTCAGTAATGTTCTTGAGGCTTAATGCAATCAAACCTTCTCAGCAGTGCTCCAAGAACTAGTGTTAAGCCTATTCAGAAGCCCCCTTTCCAGAAGAACCCCCTTAATAGTCCATTGGATGCACAGGTGTCAACATGCTTATGGACTAATATTGCATGTATGTGTTCACTTTAATGACATGTGTATGTCCATATTCCTCTTCTCTTTCAGAATGGAGTGTTTTATACGTGACGATAGCATCGTTCATGATAGTGGTTGCTATAGCAACTCTGATCTGGGGTCTGGTGTGTTGTTGTAACAGGTAAAGGAAATGCCAACGACAGTGTTTTTTTGAAAATAAGCAAAATATCTTGGCAAATGGCTCTTGAATAATTATCACTCTGTTGGTTGTTTCATAATATTGAAGCATATCAGTGGCAAAGTTAATATACAGATGGAACATATATACAGAACACTGGAAAAGTACAGCTGTAATTAAATTTAAATTTCTAGTATATTATTGTATATTGAGCCCAAAATGAAAATTCACATTTAGTTTTACTGTTTTAAATTGCCATCTGTTACATTAGTCTTAACGTATAAGTCCAGTTTTAGAATATTTATGTGTATCTTTATTTAAATTATCATGTTGTTTTGTCATTAAAAGTAATTTAGTACAATTTAATTAAAATCACAATTTCTAGAACTGCAAGCATATGTTTTGTGTTAGTAGGCAGTAAAGGTGTGAATATTTAAAATGTCTTTTACCTTAAATTTATTTACAAAGTCTAAGGCTCCTGAAACCCTTTATGCATTCCCTTTAGACACTTTATAAACAGGTTTATTTAAAAAGAAATAGCTTTTTTTGTTATGCTTTTTGTTATGTGATATGTTTTATGTGTAGTTTCATTCTATAATAAGGCATTAGAGATAGCACTGTCAGAGAGAACCTTAAGGTTAGAATAGGGGAGTTGCACCTCTACTCTTTGCATAATCTTCGACCACATGTGTGTGTCTTGCAGTAACAAAATACACTCATTCAACTATTTATATTTCAGTTTATTTCACATAAAGGCTCTCTAAGTAAATGCCATGTCATATTATGGGTGTATCATAAGCAGGGGTGATAGTGGCACTGCGGCACATTTATGCAAAACCAATGATACTGGGTTTGTAGTGTGTACACCAAGTCACACCACGTGTCAGATTTAAGTCAAGTTTAACACCTGGGACTCTGGTGTACTTAGGATACAGTAAGGTGGTTGAAGGTAAACAGCTGGTAAAAACAGTAGATGGGAGCCAAAGTTATCATGTGTGGGAATATAGCTACAGTGGCATTGAGCAAGCCTGATTCTGCAAACCTCCACAATTCTTATTTGTTTAGGAGGGCATGAGGTGGCAGAGCAATATATTCATATTTGATGCTCACTAAGTAGAAGAATTCATTTGTGGCGTCTGCAACTGGACTCTGTTTAGGGAGCCTTTGCCAGAAAGCAGAAAAATCTACCACACATTCGATGAAAGATTCACCCTGGGTCATGTACAAAGACATAGTGAGCGTCACAGGCGTACATAATGTTCTGATGTGAGATTAGAAGTTGTGTGATGTACTGAGCTACAGGTTTTTTATTTTACAGGTGAGAAAAGACAGTACTCATTACTTTTTTACAACTGAATGAGCACAATAAGGGAAAATGTCATTGCAAAGAGCAGAGGCGCCGGTTCCCTTTTAACGTTAATACTTTTTTTTTTTTTTTTTTTGAAAATGCCTTTTAAATGTCAGAGGCAATAAAGGATACTCGATTTCAAGCCCAAAATGCATGTAGTTGTTATAATTTTTCTACTGGTATGCTGGTATACATTTAATTAGCAAATATATGCTAGCTGTTGACTTGGAACAGTTTTCTGCATACTAAATATAAGCACATGCTTTTTCCCCCTCAGAACAGTAGTCTTAGTAAACTTTTATAGTAAAAATCACTTTTTTATTGAGCAAATATCTACAGATGTAAGCAATGAAAGGTAAAAATGTATCTGTATATCTACAGGTGTGTTAGGATGATATATTAAACGTGTGTAGATACAACTATCATATACTTTCTTTAAGCAGTTTATACTGACCTGTGTTTTTTGTCTTTGTGTGCTTTGTGTAGGCGCAAAGGAAAAGGTAGACGGAAAAGTAGATATAAAATGCTTGAAGGTGATGACCAGGATAGCATGGAATTACATCCACCTAGAGCAAGTAAACATATCTTCAAATCATCCTACACACATCATTCAATCAGAATCTGCGTATTCTTATTTACTTTTAATTTAATTTAATCAAGACTCTTTGTTCTGTGTCTTTGTTCTCTCTGATCTAGCCCGGCTAAAGGCCGCCCCTGCTCCCACTTCCTCTGCTCTCATGCACTCGGACTCTGACCTGGACAGTGACGATGGCCAGGCTGGTGTCCCTTGGACTGACCGAGAGCGGGGCCACCTCCTGCGACCCCAAAACGGTTCCCTGCGGAACGGCCAAGGGCCGCACAGAGCCAAAAAACAGAGGGAGGAGCTTCTATAGCGTCATCCAAACCTTTCAGTGTATTTCACATGGACCTTATAACCCACATACTGGACATGTCATTTAGGAGACACGTAGATGTGTCTGTGGGGGAGATTTTTGAAGACGGAACGCTAGCCTCCCCCACTGTTGGCCCAAAGCTGACCCTCTGCCCAATCTGAGCCAAGACAAGACAGATGTGATTCAGTAACTAAGGCTAACACTGTTTTTAAACTGTCAGGATAAAGATCAATAACATGGAGCCATCCATGCCCGAAATCAGTGAGAATGTATTAGTTACTTAAGAAGTCATAGCATACGTGAAATGGGGGAGAGCTATCTGTTTGGGGGGGGCGGGAAACAAGAAAACATGAGCATAACCAAGTTCCTCTCTGAGAGAGACCACAGTAGCATGTCCCAAAGATAATCAAGCTAGTCCCATTACTACCCAGTTTTCATAAACAGGTGGTCTGTCCCTCTAAACACTGCCTTGAACACCCCCCAAACTAGACAGCTTTCCTACACTTGTGGCAATAGTGCAGTCATAGAGGACTGTCCTTAGCACTGCACCCATCTCTGCCAAGTTGTATGAGTGTGCATGTATGACTGTGCTGTGCAAGATTTATTTTATTGGAAATAATGCATGCATTATCAGGTTGTGTATGTGTGCGTGCTAGTTTTGTCTGTATGGCCTCTTTGGCGATATTTGCGTGTCACACTTAGGTTTATCAACCTCTTTGCTACTCAAATCACCAGCAAACAAAAGTAAAGCCTGCTTAGTTTTGTTTGGGACGGTTAAGAGGAGCATTTTCACGCTTAAAGGAGTAGGATGTGCGTTTCAGTGGCTTGTCTCACACTGGAAAATTCACTGGAAGTAACACTGGACCTCACGTTTCTTTGGCTCTCAACTTTTGTGTGTAAACTTCTGCAAAACAGACACGACCGAAAACAAAAACATGAACTTGACCACTTTGTCTTGTCTAATTTTAACTGTCTTTAACTGGTCTCCCGCACTGTGTTACACACACTACCCGTCTGCTCTCACTGGTTGCTTTCTGAAACATGCTGATGCTCATTAGTCAGTTTAAGAATGCCTTTGATAAAGGCTTTTGTGATGATCTGTGTTTGCCAGACACTTCTGTTTCATTGTTCCTCATATTAGTGACGAATGAGCGTATATTAACTGGACTACTTGAATGGAGTGTCTGGAAGTCAGAATGTGGTAGTGCAAGAGAGGAAACGTTGGATGAATGTTTTTTTTTTTGTTGTTTTTTTTTTTAATCTAATTACATTAATATGTACGCCTTCCTTGCAACTGCATGAATGGGTGATGTAGACCCCTTCGAGAGCAGAAATGAAATTTTTCTCATTTTAAAGTCAATGTTTTTAAGTGAAGGATTCCCTGTGTCATGTGACTCAAATAGCTGAAACTGGATTCTCTTTAAATGAAAATGAAGAAACTATAAATCTACATTCTCTTGTGTTTTTTTTCCAGAGCCTGCTTTTCCACACACACTGTAGGATTAAGATTGTGACATGATAGTGCGAATGTTCTGTCTAGCAGTTAGGGTTGCAAAATAGTTGAATAATCTTTAAGTTAGTGTAACAACTCTTTTTGAAAACAACTGTCAGAGAAATAAAGTGGCTCTAAAATAAGATGTACAAAGAAGTGCAACCTGTATGTGGGATAAACATGTATTTATATGAGAAGAAAAAAAATATGAACTTGTAATAGGATGTAAATTTTTTTCTAATTTATTTTTGACCCTTTGGACCAGAATGCAAAGGGTAGATAAAAAGTTTTCGATTTAAATAATAATAATGGAGCTACAAGATTTTTGCCCAGAATTGTATGCCTTATTGCTTTAAAAATAAGGAAATAGACTTGAGGTGCCAATAATTATTATTTTTGCAATATATATATATATATTAGTGGCGGTGATGGAAACCAGGCGTCTAGAGAGTTTAATGGTTCATTCGATAGGTTCGGTAGGTTTCTCTAAAATAAACGATTTCTCATCAAACCACTCTGAATAAATCCATTTGGAATCCAAGTTTGGAAAGCAATATGTGGGATTCCTTTTTAATAAACCATACAGTTCAGAATAAATAGGTAGAAATGGGTCTTGTGCTGTATGTGATAAAGCCCACACCCTTCCGCTGAGCTGACGTACTTAAACTCAATCTCAGTCTCAGGACTGAGTTCAAATATGGAGGCTCCACCCCCGACTTTGTACCACTAACAATACCGACTACTTGTTCTCTCCAACGTTCATATACTGGCTAATTATTCTCTACAACGTTCATATCATTTCTCTCTCTCTCTCTCTCTCTCTCTCCCTCTCTTTCTCACCCTCTCTCTCTCTCTCTGCCCTTATAAGGAAGCGGAGCGCGGAGCAAAGACAGGGCGGAAACGGTCACAGACACAGGAAGACTAGAGACGCGGAACAGAGAGACCATAACACACCCACTGGAAGGAAAAAAGCCCCTGTTGGACTGTATCAACGCTTCTCACAAAGCGAAGGTAAGCTGTGCAGAATGGCGGTTTTAACGCGGAGCTTGTCTCTTTTGAGAAATGTGTGCAGTTCTGATGTTCAGACGTGTTGATGCGGCGGCGGCGGCGGCGGCGCTGCTGCTGCTTCACAGAGCTAATGACAGGAAAAGCGGTGGTCTTAGCAGGCTAGCCCAGGTTTTACTTCAGCGCCGCGTTCACAGCACTCGTTCCCCTTTTCTTTGACGTGTAACCGTTTACCTGGTCTGAACAGGTAAACTCGTTATTCCTGCATTAGAACAAGCGGAAGTGACAGTAGCTGCTAATTCTGCGGGTGGAAAGTTGCGCCTGCAGACAGGACAGGAGGGGCCGTTCAGCAGAGCTGGGGAACCAGGAACAGGGAGCTAACGTTGGTCTTACTCTGCGTTTTTCTGTGAAGATTTTTTATTTTATTTCATTATTTTGCTCGTTCATATAAAACGTGAATTGTTTGGCTACCTTCTTTTATTATTGTGTCTACGCCCCTAAATCCTATTATCGTCTGCTCATGGCTGCAGAGTAGCTCGCCAAAGCCAAATGACTGTCTTGCCTTAGAAATCTTCTGTGGAGCTGCAGTCAGTGAACGTGGCCCTGTTCCTCCAGCCTCTGCTGAGAGAGGATGGGATCTGGCCTACTTCTCCCGAAGCTACAGCAGAAATGACCTGTTTTCGTTCAGAACGCATTAAACTGGCTTTCTCTCTTCGTCATATGTCTGATGCAAATCTGTTTATACCCACAGGCTGTTTATGTAGGAGCCCTCAGCTGGCCTGTTTGTCACTTCTTCTCTTTAAATACGTTCCTTTGCTGCAAGGCATTACTCAACAGGACTTTCTCAGGTGTGGTTTAGAGTTTGTACTCAGGCTCACAGGTTCTGAAAGGATACTGAAGACAATGCTGACTCACCTGAGCCACATCTGCTTAATCAAAATCAGTGCATGAACATTTGGGATAGTAAAGCCTAACTAGGATTTAAGGTCATTAATTCACTTGTAATAACACTGGCTGTGCAATTGCTGCCTTTCTTTTTTTTTTTTTTTACAAAGTGTGTGTGCAAGTGTTTAGCCAGTGTTATCATGACATGTACTTGTGATTAAAGGGAAGTTGGATGTTTTGCAATAGTGCTCCTCGGGAACTGAAGTGAGTATCCTTGCTCTAGTAGTTTGTCTCCCATTTGCCTTCTTATTTGCCTTCTTATAAGATGGACCCTTCAGATTTGCATGTGCACAATGCTTTTTCCCTGCAGTGAAAACTTAATGGAAAGAAGGCTATTGTTCATTCTTGTGTTTTCTTTGTGTTCGTCTAATTAAAAAAAAAAAGTGTAAGCATTGCTGTGGTAGATGGACATAGGAACAGCACTGACTTGCTGACACTCAGGTTCTCCGTGTTTACCTGCATTGGACCACTGTCATATGATCCATCCTATAGGCTGTGCAGTGTCAAGTAGCTGTATGCTGCAAATCCATGCTCAGAATCAAACTAGTAAATATAATCTCCGCTAACAGTTGCATTAATGCGATCGGGGATGAGTGTAACCCAAGGGATGTAAAGAGTTCTAATGAGAAGCAGGTGATTTAGTGGCACAGCTGGGTACCTGTGTTTTTCTGTGCAGAGTCATTCAGGTGGAGGTTATGAGTCAGCCGCTGGGATTGGCGGATCAGGTTTCTGTTACATAATCTTGGTCTGTAGGCTGTGTGTATGTGGGGGAAAGTAGGGCCTTGGGGAAATAAAGGCCTTTCTGCTTAAAAGCTTCTTCCACAGTTAGACAAGTAAGGTCACTTTCAGTGAATCGGTTGCATATGAAAGATGTTCAGAGGTTTCTTATAATTGAAATACTGACTGTGAGGCTATATGCATCGTGGGAGTGGTGTGTTATGTAGTGCCTAATTTTGAGTATGAGGTTGCATACCTTTCGGACAGGCAGGTTATAACACATCTCGCAACTACTGCGGTCTGGCTGTTCGCTGTTTAAAATAGTTTAGTTCTTTTTTCTGCTTGTTGGATAAACAATCCATTTGTGATACGAAGATTTTGTTTCTGCCAAAATTACAGAATAGTTTAAGTAGGGCTCAACAGTAAAACATGATTACAGTATTGGCCTTTGCCATACAGCTGTTGCAGAATGGTGTAATATGCAATTCAGCCCTTTAACAAATAAGATTTAGATTTTAGAGTGTGAGCAGACCAGCCAAATGCCATATGACATTTTTCATAGGGACTTAATTATTTATTATCATTAGTTTATGTATTTATTTGTTTATTTTTTTTATTAATCAGGATATGGGAATCATAGGCTGATCACAATATCTGATCTGCTTATCTGTGTACATGTCTGCTGATTCAATACAGAAACAAAAAAAGATAAGTTGGGAATAAGGAGTTAGGACATTAAGATGTGATGTAGCATGTTACAAATAAACACCACAAATGCAGTGAAATGCAGTGTTACAGTATGATGTCATTGTCCATCCCTAGAATCGACACATTTGTGTGATCCCCCACAAAATATATTGGTAGCTGGCACATACTGTAAACTAGGCTTGGTTTTTTTAATGTATCTTTTAAATATTGCAAGACATATTATAGTCAAGGAATTTCATCACTGTGATGTGGGCCTAGTGTTACCTGGTCACTGTTCTGCTGTTGGTTAGATGCAGTGAGAAATCATACATGAAAGCCTTCAAGTGATTTTGGTAATCTTACCATCAGTGACAGAGTCTCTGTGTCGATATGTTGTAGGCATGGCAGAGCTGGCAAGTCTGGTGCAGCGGTTGGAGGTGGCTGTGGGCCGTCTGGAGGCCGTATCCGGAGCCGGGGGTGCTGGCAGCTCTGCTGGCACTGGAGGTATTTAAAAACCAAACACAGTCTCATTCCATATCACTGAAAAGCCGTAAAGTGGTTTAGTGTTTCTGGAATGTGCCCGACCCTCTCATTGCCAAACCCAAGCTGTTTTTAGATCGTAAAGTCAGCAATGCCGGTGTGTGTCTTTCATAGCTTCACATCTGCAAATACTCTGTTCTCTTGCTGTAGCTGTGTCAGCATACGTTGAGGCCTTTGATGCCCTGATCTCTGGTCCTGTGGCTGAGTACATCACCCTGAGTCAGAAGATTGGTGGTGACGTCCAGAAGCATGTATGTTCCACCATGCTAAAACACAAAACTCTTTAACAATGCTGTGTTTGCTTAATTTCTCTAAACTGACCTGTTTCTATTTTTGTTTTTTTGCAGGCTGACATGATGAAGCAAGCCTTTTCCTGTCAACGGCAACTTCTAGTGACAGCCTCCTGCTCTCAGAAGCCCTCTGATGTACGT
Organism: Megaleporinus macrocephalus; assembly: GCA_021613375.1. NCBI lineage: Eukaryota > Metazoa > Chordata > Actinopteri > Characiformes > Anostomidae > Megaleporinus > Megaleporinus macrocephalus. The sequence continues at coordinate 14,796,895 of CM038703.1, forward strand.
GATCATTGAGCCACTTTTTGTGGATGGTCCTTTGGAGATGTTCAACATGTGCTCAGTTTAGCAACAAACATCTTTATGAAACTGATTCACAATACAGCTGGGCTTAGAAACAGATTTGGGGTTAGGATTTGTTTGAATGTGTAGGTTAGTTATGAACTGCCCATGGGGATGCTGTTTTGTCCCACCCTAACTGTACTCTCTCTCTCTTTCTCTCTCTTTCAGTAAGAAAAAACACCTTTTCTTTTCTTTTTTTTTTAACCTATACAACATGTTATTCTAGCAATCGCAAACTGTAGTGTGAGATTTATAAAGTACATTTTTATAAACCAAATTTGAAACCTCTACTCACTTTCCTTCTCTATATGTTGTTTTTCTTTGTCCCTTGTTCCCCCACAAACAGTGCACTTTGGCCCCTCAAGATGAAATGTTTAGGCACCACTAATGTAGGCATATATATAATTTGATGACAACTTGAGCATGTTTAAGGCATCTGCAGTGGACCATTATAAAAAGTGTAACTAATTACAGATCAAATAGAGTTATTTACAGGATAAACATTAGATCTGCAACACCTTTCTTTATTCTGTATGTACAGGCCATTGTGACATCTCTGCTGGCTCCAGTGTCTAAGGTGATTCAGCAGGTGCAGTCGTTCCGGGAGCAAAACCGCTCCTCTCCACTCTTCAACCACCTCTCGGCCGTCAGCGAGAGTGTGCCTGGCCTCGGCTGGGTCGCCATGGTGAGCTTGCCATACTTGGCAGTGTATGTGTGTGTGTGTGTGTCTGTGTGTCTGTGTGTGTGGGTTGTCATTTACTTAACACAGAGTGTAACTAATTGAAACAGACTATTCATTCATTTTGGGGAAAATGTCTTATACAGTGAGACAGTGTGCAGCAGCATTTTTCCTCTGATGTGGTCTTTAAACAATGGCCCATTGTTTCAGCCTGGCAGCCTGAGGCTTATATGTTTGAATTTAAATTGAGCGAGATGATACCGTGCAAAATTCTCATGAGTGATTTATGCAGGCATAAAATCTGCTCTCATACAGGTTGCTCTTAAAACTTTGGCATCTAATGTTCTGTGCTCAGTTGATTTCCCCAAATTACTAGCCTAAAAAGTCACCTGAACAGTCTGCGTGCACACTGATTAATATAAATACAATACAATGTTTGGCACACGCACATTGTTTTCTTCATGTGATAAATAGTTCTAAGGCGTGCCAGAATGGTGATCAAGTCATGGTTTGCTTTAATTGTAGAAAAGCTTTAGAGTTTGTGTTTTGGGATTTTTATTTTATTTATTTATTTATTTATTTATTTTTCTGGATACATTTTGCTGAAAAAGCACAGGCAAAGAAACATTTGCCCTGCAGCCTTACCTTGCAGATGAGGCACCATTAGAGACTTTTAATCTGTCACCTCATAAAACAAAACTGCCTTTGATTGACTGTATGTGTGTTTAACAGTGTGAGAGACTGCTAAGCTGGTCAGCTATCAAATAAAGTTAAAATAAGTGTTATATGCATGAAATAAGTATGAGTACCTGGTTTATTATATTATATTATTTACCAGGATTATCATATCACAGTGATCAAAATGAATAATCATAAAACCTAATTGCTGTTGTTGCCAATCATTTTAATAGAAACAATGTATTACACAGATTACAGTAATGAATACAGTTTGAAACCTGTGAAATATTGGTTTACTATATATAATATATTATATTACTATATACCATTTAATATTATTGTTTTCATCCAGGTGTCTTTGAAAAACCTTATAACCTTATAATAATGCTAGTGGTGAAGTCTAAGCCGTGAGGTGTGAAGGATGATGTATATCCTTTCTTCTTTGTTAGGCTCCTAAGCCAGGTCCATATGTCAAGGAGATGCAGGACGCTGCCATGTTCTACACAAATCGTGTGCTAAAGGATTACAAGGAAAAGTATGAAGTATTTCATATTCAGTATGGTTATAAAATTACCAGTTAATACAAAACTGCATAAAATGTCTGGCTATCTTTCTAAAAAATTGTGATAAATTCTTTATTCTGCAGGGATAAAACACATGTGGACTGGGTCAGGGCCTACTTGTCAATCTGGACTGAGCTGCAAACTTACATCAAGCAGCATCACACCACTGGACTGGCGTGGAGCAAAAGTGTAAGTCTTAGTTCTACCTCTAACTTTTCTTGCTATTTTCTTTTGTGCATTATGTGAATGAATGGACTATTGTCTCCTTGTGTATTGCAGGGTCCTGTTGCCTCAGCTTCAGGAGCTCCAAGTGCCCCAAGTGGTGGAGCTGCTCCTCCTCCTCCTCCAGGACCTCCACCTCCACCCATCGACCTGAACCAGTCTGCAGGTGGAGACACGGGCGCAGCCAGCCGTAATGCTCTCTTTGCCTCCCTCAACAAGGGGTCTGATATTACTAAAGGTAACATTTTGAAAATGTGTGTGTGTGTGTTGTTGTTTTTTTTTAACAAGAATGCTATGAAATGAATGCTCCAATAGCAACATTATTGCACAGCACAGACATGACTGTACATCTGTGTTAGGCTTGGGTTTGAAAATGTCTTTGTGCTCTATGACCCCCTGTCTGAGGCTGCAGCTGAAACTATTAATTCATATATTTAGGACACATAGTGGTCATACAAGAGGTATGAGGAAGTCTAGCATCATTCTCCATGTCTATGTTATTAACACTTTCTCTTTCAATTGCATTAGGCCTAAAACATGTGTCTGATGATCAGAAGACCCACAAGAACCCGAATTTGAGGTCTCATCCAGGTCCTGTGCACAGCAGCCCCAAACCCTTCACTGCTCCCCGACCAACCGCGTCTGCCGCACCAGCTCGCACGCTGCCCCCAGTGCTGGAGCTGGATGGTAAAAAATGGAGAGTGGTAAGTACAACAGCTATTTAGTAAACTTCTTGTATTGATGTTATCGTCACTACAAGTTAGAGCTGGGCGATATGGCCTTTTAAAAAAAATCTCAGATTTTTTCACCAAAAAAAAAAAAATTGGATTTTAGATTTTAATAGATTTTTTGTGATTGGCTTCCAATGTACGCCATCATGCGGCAAACAGTTCAAAAACGTGTCAGGGGCGGTTGCTTGCTTTATTTTGGGTGGCGTTTCTGTTTAAGGTGCTGGAATAAGTTTCTTGTGCAGTTTTCAAACACACCTTACAGCGAGGACTTGTTTGGTCTGTGTCTGACGCCACAAAACCGATTCAATTCCAGATCACGGAGGAAGTTACTCCTTTCTTGGGGACAAATTCCGGATTTACCCAAACTCGCTAGCATGTTGTTTATGTATGTCTATGGCAAGCGATTACTTTGAACTACAGAAGCCCAAAAAAGGGTGTCGATGGTGGAAGTTAAAACTGAGAGAAAAACGATTTTCATAAAAACACTTCAGCCTTAGCTGTAAATTTTTATTCATCGATAAAATCGATTTATCACCCAGCTCTACTACAAGTATGTATCTTTTTTATCTGTTTATCGTTCCATTCTGACTCCCTATTGTGTTTGTATGTTGTAATCAACAGGAGAACCAGGAGGGAGCTCAGGGCCTTGTGATCAGTGACACAGAGCTCAAACAGGTGGTTTATGCTTTTAAGTGCAACAACAGCACTCTGCAAATAAAGGGAAAAATCAACTCCATCACTGTAGGTATGAACACATCCCCACACTCGCTTCAGTAATTTGTTTTTGAAAGAGTTAATCACAACATACAGGACACACGTGTTTGACTTTAAGCTGCTCGCTTTCTCTCCAGACAACTGCAAGAAACTGGGCCTTGTGTTCGATGACGTTGTGGGTATTGTTGAGATGATCAACTGCAAAGATGTTAAAGTCCAGGTGTGTACGCTTGTGTTTTCTGCTCATTCTAAAGGAACACGTTACCCTTTCTCTCTCTGTAGCTGACATTCTTCTGTGTATGCAGGTTTTGGGCAAGGTACCAACCATCTCCATCAACAAGACAGATGGTTGTCATGTGTACCTGAGTCAAGGCTCTCTATCGTGTGAGATCGTCAGTGCTAAGAGCTCTGAGATGAACGTGCTGGTACCTGGCAAAGATGGAGAGTTTGTAAGTGATGAAGAGCACTGTGAATATGGGAAATGCCAGTTCAATATGATTGTACATGTGATGTGAAGTCTTTCACAGTTATAAAATAATTGCTGTGATTAACTTCTATATAATTATCTATTAACAGAATTATATTAACTATTTTAATTCCTTTTTTGGTTCATTGTATGCAGCTACTAAATACTAAAATTCTAAAAGGTTCAAATTGACTGATTAGTTTCCTTATTGTTAATATTTAGTGGTGCCAGAGAATGTGTAGCAACATCTTCTGGATTTGTTAAATGTTAGAGAGCGCTCTCGAGCTAGTCCAAACTCTTAGATTTGTAAATCCTTTTTGTGTAGGAAAAAATACATTAAATACAATAAATACTGGTCGGTTTTTAGCAATTTAGTGCTAAATTTCGAAGGTCTTTCAAACTGCTGTTATAGGACTTTCTAACAGTGCATGGCTTATTATAATTATAGTTATTCATGATGTTGGTCAACGTAAACCACTTTATTCAGCCAAAGTGCTGATTATCTCACCAAATAGTTAGTATTCAGTTGCAGTACTGCTGGCATCCCGCTTACCATCCCAAATGGTAAGATACTAGAATATTTTTATTTTTAGAAATTGAATTAGAATTAAAAAAAAACATCAATTGTTAGAAACATATTAAATTTTTGTTTTAGCTGATTTTACAGTGATGTTTTTGATATAATGGGAGAAGTGGGAAATGTCTGGCTCTACTTAAACTGACAGTATTCAAGAGGTCCCTCGAAAGGTGTTATAGCACTCGTTTTGCTGTTTCCCTAAGACCTATAATGTGTCTTAACAAATTTGTTTTCTTCTTTACTTTTATATACATTAATTTAGCTTTTTTAAGCTCATACAAACGCTCCCAGTTCACGTTTAAATTGTTCTGTAAATGCGTTATATTGAAAGCTAACAAATGTGGAAAATGATTGTGCTTATGTAATGATGTTGACAGGCCTTCTTACCACCTCACCTACTTACTTTTTTCTTTCACAGACTGAGATCCCAGTCCCAGAACAATTTAAAACTGTATGGGATGGCAAGAAGCTGGTCACTACAGCAACCGAGATTGCGGGATAAAAGCTCCTCCTCATTTGTAAGACCGCCCCCTTAACCAATGCCTACCTGACTGACTGACCAACCAGCCAACCACAAACGAGACAGAAATGCCAACCATGTCCACACTTCCTATCAGCCAATCATAGCTGCGGCTATACCTTCATTCAGCCAATGAGATGACTGCTTGCTTTGTGGCACAGTCCCTCAGCCAGGGGCAAGGATCGACTTTTCATTCCATTTGATATTGTTAGATAGCACTTCCATACTAATTGCCAACAATCAAGTTGTTTTGCTACTTTTTTAAGCATTCCACCCTTACAGGGGAAAATAAAATGTGAATGGCCAAAACGATGCAAAGATTTGTTTAGAATTCTTAATTGTACTGTCTAATTCCTTCAGACTTTTAATGACTGGATGTATTTTATTTTTTTTTTTTTTTTTTTTCCATTTGCTTTGCATGGTCAGGGGGCAAGTGTTGGGGTTGGGGGGAGGGGGTCCTAGTGGATTTTTTTGTTCTTATATATGCAATTAAGTCCTGAAGCACACATGCACCCCTTGTTTTAAGACAACCATGATGCTACAACTCCAGACGTTGACGGTGACATTATAGTGATTATGATATGATTAAGATTTGTGTCATCCATATTAGAGAACTAATCAGAGAAAAGGATGTCATGTGCAGGATCGCTTTCTTTTTCCATCAAAATACTGAAGCAAAAATAACATGAATGATTGTTGGAGTATAAACAGAACCTCACACTGTATTCCAGAGCACACAGCACATTCCCTATAGCACTGTAAAATAATACGCCATATATCTGAACAGAAGAGGTACCATAAGAACAGAGACACTTACTTAAATTGTCTTTGTCATTTCTTTATTCCAAAAAAAAAAAAAAAAAGGATTTTAGTCAATGATACGGTTCCAGAATTACTGTTGATGAGACTGTCCGTGTTGGCGCAGCCAGACTGAGCTCATTTAATAGCTGATGAGTTCTTTTCAGTGGCGGTCAGAAGACCATAGACATGTTTTACAGATACATATGTATAAACCCCTCACAGCAGACTTTTACGTTTCCATCATTCTGACTCTTTAAGGCATTTTTCCCTCATAGCACTCAGGCCATGTGGAATTTCTCTTTTAATCATTGTCTCTTTTCATTTGTTGTTTTTTCAAGATTTAAAATTCTGCTCATTAGTAACTGGAGGAAGATATCATTAAAGTCGTTGCAATAAATTTAATGTCACTCTGTCTGTGTCTTCATTATGTGAGCTTAACATTGGGGAGGGGCATAAAACACAATTATTGTATATGCTACATTTTATCTGTTGTTTTCTCTTTTTTACCCCAGTAAGTTAAATTCAGGAAATAATTAATAATTGTGTATTACAATGTGTTAGAAGTATGTTTACTTTAAAGAATGTGCTCATTTAATTTCACTTAAAACTGACTGACCTGAAGTGCAACCTGTTGGCAGCTCATAAATAAGTTGGTTTGGTTTTGTACTCTTTTACTCTTGTATGTGGTAAAGCAATAAGAGAAGTTGCAAAGCTGTGTAGTATGTAGAGTGCCCACTTCTGGGTCCGAAGATCTGCCATCCTGCCAAGTTTATCTCCAACCCTGTTATAACACACCAGATTTGTGTAATAAATGTTTTCAGGAGTGTCAGAATACTCAAAAACATTTTCTTGTGAAACATTAATTAATTATAATCAATACCTTCTGCCTAGTGGGGTGACAACAGAAAAGGGAAATGTGTTCTAGAGAAAAGCATAATTCAAACTGCAAGGAAAGCTTAATTAGGATGCATATTGAACTGTTAAGTACACGTATTTAAACATTTCTGCAGATGACTGCATCAAAACTTCATAATAATAATACAGCGTTTATAAAACAGTACATGATTATAAACATCTGAGTGATGTCAATCTCATATAGGGACTCAATCTTCAGTTGAATTTAACAGAAATTGAAAGAGGGTGGATATAAGTTCCTTTAGGTTTCCAGGCGCATGTGCACTACAATGTTAATACTCGTACACGAGAGAGAGTAGAGATGCCAACAGGTATGCGCACATGGTGGTCGGCTCTAGGTTTTAGCCTGTACATCCTGCCTACTGTTGTTATCCTGGAATGTGATGAGTGGAGTGTGGGTGCTCCCCAGCACCGCACCTGCTGTCTCCTGTGTGTTCCCTCTGGAGGACAGGGCAAGTACCTATCCTCTAGGGTTGTGTATTGGCAAGAACCTGGTGATACAATACATATCGTGATACATCATCACAATTCAATGTATCACAATATACTGCAATACTGCAAGCAAAGTGATATATTGTCATTTTTCATATCCTACTATTAAAACACCACTGTATGAACAGGTTTGCCAATGCTTACAATAGCACTGCGCCCTTGTGCTGCTTGTTAATGTTGGAGTGGAGCTGAATGAATTACAACACTGGCATCTAGTGGTCAGAGGTTTAAACACAACACACAATCAGTCACTGTCTGCCAGGAATCTGTGCATCGATACTGTGTTTTTGAGAATCGATACAGTATCACCAAACATAATATCCCGATATTCAATATTTCAATATTTTCCTACACCCCTACTATCCACCCAGTAGAATCTCTCTCCCTGCAAGCATTCGCCCCACAAGCCCCCATCTCATATTCATGTAATAAAGAACGGATTGGTGGATAAATTAATCAATTAAAAAAGAATGGATGGATGAATAAATGAACAAAAGAACAAAAAGGATGGTGGATGAATTAATAATTAATTTGACTTTGGATATGTGTTCCATAAATTCTGTGGTATAAATGTTTAAAATGTTAAATAACTTTAAAACAGGCCAGAACTGATCCATTTTAAACTGTACTGTGAGAACTGTGAGAGAACAGGTTGTTATGCATAAACATGTTACTGAATTTAGGAACAGCAGCTGCTCTTCACCTAAACAAGCTGCTAAATAGAGTATCCTAATGTCCTGAGCACTGACATCTATCTTTTAAAATGGAGTCTGCATGAAGTCACCATTTAGACTACTAAAAACAGTTTATAAACTAATGTAATGCTTTGGTTAACATTTTACATCCTTTAATAATCCCAAGCACAAACATGTGACTGTTTTACATTTTTGAAGACCCACTAAACTGGCTCCAGACATCTGAAGACATTATCAGCCCCTGATTGGTGGAACAAGAACAGTTACAGAACATGTACTTTTAAGTCAACAATCATCCTGCAAAATCCAAATGTAACCAAAAGTGTTACTTAAAAGCCTTAAAAGTATTCAAAGTTGTCTTTAGTTAACATCTGCCTAAATTACACATCCAAGCAAAGCACAATGAGGTTCCTAAATCTCTTCATTTTATTTGTTGAGATCATAAAATAAGCGTCCATATTAGCTTAATATTAAGAAAATAAAAGTAGATCAGTGCAATAAAACAAAAGAGAACTGGCTTATAATCAATCTGTAAATGGTAATTAGATTCAGAGACTTCAGTAAAGAGTGTGCAACAGTAGAGCAGGTGTGCATATTACAGCTGCTTCTTCTCCAGGGTTAGCGTATGTAGGGAAGTAACTTGGCGTTGAACCACTCGCGAGTGAACTGTAGATGATCTCCTTCTGAGGCAAGAAACACTAGCTTCCCTGCTTTATCCATTTCTGCCAATCCTAGACGATCCTACAAAACAGGACAGCACACTGGTCAGTTCCAGGCTTCAATTTCACCTGCCAATGCAGGCCAGTGGAACAGAAGCTGTCAGGCCTCCGCCAGATAGCTCTCTTTCCTGCTTGAAGGTTTCCCGTCACTGATTAAATAGATTGGTAGACAGTTTTGAGAACATCTAGAAACGCAGTGCTTACCTCTTTGTACAGAGTGCTTTCCTGTAAAGTTTCAGTTTCTTCAGCCTGACCAGTTTTGAAGAAGCCAAACCACTGAGAAGGGAGAATGTTTCATAAGCAAAGACCCTGCTGACTTCCTGAACATGTTACTGAGAAGATTTTAAAGCTGTTTTTATTACCTCTGAGACCACAGGGTCCACTACACTGTCCTGAAGGAACTTAACCATCACAAACTTCTCCAGAGACATGAGGTTCTTCTTGTAGGTCTCATTCACCACCTTTTAAGAAACAGTACTGAGTAAGTGGAGACAGGGACAGAATTGCTTTGTGTTCAGTAAGTACAATTAATAATATTTAGAGGAATTCAATTTAATCATATTTAAAACATAACATACAAAGTCATTTGGGCACTGTTGGAAGAAAAACTTACCCGCTCCTGATTTATATCAGCAAGAAAGAGGCTATGCTGTTTGTACAAGTCGTCGTTGAGGGGATCGTGCCAGTACTGCGCCTGCACCAAGCTAAAGCAAAATAATTCAAGGTTAGGGACATAATTGTGGATACAATAGAATTTGATGATTTGTTGGGATGACTTTTGTTGTGAAATGTCAAAAAATAATAATTTTAGCTATTCACATAAAGATGTTTTCATTCATATAACTTATATTCATATTACATTTATATAAGACTTTACTCATCATCTCAGATATAATGAGCACTAGAAATAGATCACTGATTCCCAAGATCGGGACAAAAATTTTAAAAAATCTTCTATGCTAAAATTAAGAATCAAGAAATTAGTAGTATTAAACAGCTTTTTCTGAAAGATGTGAATTTCATATATTTTAAAATAATTTTACTAGAAATTGTTAGAATGCAGGCTCTGTATAGATTTTTTTATAATCCTATATAAATAAGGCAATGTCTTTCTCAGCTATACCTTTTTTCACAACTCTCCACTTCCTGCTCTTAGTGGTCTATATATATATATATATACAAAAACAATGTTGACATCACTGTTGACACTGCCTGAACGTGTCAACGCCATCCTCTCTCAATGATAATCTCAGGTGAGAATTGTGGACTAAATGCAGTCCACAGCAGTAATTCAGGAAAAACAAACAACTCTAGTCCTTCCGTCAGGTTCACATACGCTAGTCAGCCACAGGGGCAGCGCCCACTGGAGTAATTTAGGGTTAAGTACTGCTCCAGGGCCCACTAGTGGTGGCCCTTCCAGGTGTGATTTAAATTCATGGTCACCTAATGGTCACCAGCCAGCAGCCTTATTCACTGTGTACTGTGCTCTTCCCGCCTCTTTTTATATGCATAAAAAAAAGAATTTTAAAAATAAAAGAGAAATTAGATTCTGTAGATAATCACAACAAAGACCAGTGTTTTAAACTAGTCTGTTAACCAGTGAGCATGTGGAAGAAGGATAACCACTGGAATGATTATGGAACCTACATAATATGCAGTTACAATTAAGTAGCTTCAACAACTGTAAACAAAGGACTTCCAGAGTTCTCGGCTATTACTATTACTATTACTACTGTCTACAAATATATTTATATAAAACTAACATCATATTTGAAAAAATAACTAAACCATGTTTTGTGCCTTATCTAGTGAATCAGTCAGTTGGTAGTTTTCTTTTGCTCTCTGTGTTGTTCTTTACTGATGCATTTAAGCAAATTGCTATAACAATCTTCAGTGTCTTAGGTCCAATTATGAAATTATGTCCAACTGAAAGAGCTGAATGTGTTTTGTTGCTTTACCTTGTATTTTTACAATGAATGCAGTAGCACTACAATTCTAATCTTTTTAAATATATAGCACTTTTGGCGTGTCCTGGTATGTGTTGTGTAGTTCTTTAATGTTTTCTATGGTCAGAAATAACCATTTTCTGTTCCTAAAAATGCGATCAATTTAAAGAATAGGCCCCACTGTTTTTGGACTGCATCTGTGTAGGCCCCAGAGTTCAGCATCTTCCGGATCCAGTCACAAATATGTGAGCTCTCCCCAGGACACCGAGGCAGTCCATACACTCCTACAGAACCGGAGAAGAGCAAAGAAATCCCAGAATCAAGAAAACCAGAAACAAATGTGATAGTTATAAAAATCTTTCTGGCTAAATGAATAGCATTACATACATAATACAACCACAGCATAGCCTCACTGTATCAAATCACTGACTGCATCTCTCTTTCTATCAAACTATTAAACATGTGTCTGTTTCTTTCAGTAACAGAAAGATGAAGACCAGGTAAACGTAGAGAAGCTGTTTCACAACCTTGATGCTGTCCACCAACTGAGATCAGAGTCTTCATGGGAGGATTTGGACATCTCTGAGCTACAGCACGTCTGAGGAGAAATAAGAAGCTGAGTATTCTCAGGTCACTTTCTTTTTGAGAGCAATATGATTTGATTTCAGTGAATCAGCACTCACAGAAACTGTGCCCCCTGGGAGAAGCCCATTGCATTATAGCCCGCCTTCAACTTGGGGTCTTGCGCTAGTTTATCGCAAACAAAGGCCACTTGCTGATTAACATCCATGAAGAAGCCACTTTCTGTATCCTGAAACACAAATCAATAGAGAATCAATAGAGTGTATGGCAAGAGCCCACTGGGTTACGCTGTAGTGAAGCACAAACGCGTCATGACATTTGACTGCAATACCTGAGTTACAGTTTTGCCGATCATGAGCGATACCACATAAATCCCAGGCACTTCCTCTTCTACCATTTTCTTGATTGCACCCATGCTTAGAGGATTGCAGCAGTTGTCCCCTGTTTAGACAGACAAATACTGAAAAAGCTTGCTGTGCAAGAAGTATTTTGGTCTCTTGAAAACCAAGAGATCATATTAATGCATTCGGTAATGTAGATCTGTATAGCAAACGTGTCCCTCTGTCTCTTTGAAGGGTTTCTTTTGTTTAACCATCTTTTGTGGAAAACATTGTCAATGATCAAAATGAGGTATACAAGTGTCTTACCAGAGTTTTTTGGGGTGGGGTGAGGGGTGATGATAGGGATTGTTAGTTTGGGGTTCATTTTATTGAAAAATTGCCGTATATAAGTAGTGTGTAGTATATAATTACAGCTGTTCAGACACAAATCCAGGATGTGTTTTGACTGCTGATGCGCTGGGCAGCCACAATGCAAGTTAATATTCTGGTCACCAGTAAAACCAGATGCTGTGTTTCAGATGCTGGTATGCTGGAATACATGCTGGCCTGTAATGTATTTGTTCCAGTAGGAGAATCATAGATACTTCTAACATATACCAAAAATCAAATCTTGACCTCAGAATGAAACATCCTAGCAAACCCCAAAACATTTGTATAATTTATTATAGAATATTGATAACACAGTAGCACTGCTACAGTACATAATGAACATCTGCTTCATCATACCCATTCCATGCCAGAGGACCAGTGGTGTGGAGTCGTTGGACCCTCGGACTGGTCCTGACACCATAAGCAACGTTCCAACCCCGAAGAACAGGCACAGGTTCATGTTTGGTCCAACCGGAGACTCAAGCTCTGCAGAAGTGACACACAACGAAGCCAATTACACCAGGAAGGCAACAGAAAAATCATGTGATCGCTCAATTCCAAGGGAAACAGTGGGTCAATCCACCTTGCGGTGTATGAGCAGCTAAAGAGAACTGAGCCAAGAGAGAGAAAAACAGTGGAAACGCTTCCCAGCAACAAATCACTGAACTGCAAAACTAGTGACGCGACGAGTTGCCATGAAATTCATGCGGTTGACTTGCTTCAACTGCCTTTATGTACCTGTCAAAATGTTTGATTACACTTCTATCCATGCTTGGACACATCACATAACTAAATAACTAATATAACTGATTCTGTAAGTATGGGGTGCATAATTAAACACTTAATAATACAAATATTAAACAGCAATAATTATATTTACTTACTGTGTTAACTTCCTGTTGCTACACCGAGTCACATGACGGAGCCGAAACAAACGCGAGGAACGGCTGTGTGTCGGCAAACCATGCGTACTACAAACAATCCGCTACTGACACTGAATGTGAAATCATCCGGATCAGCCAATCCAGAGTATTTAGAGAGCAGTGCAATGTTTTTACGTCAGTCGCACGCGCCAGTCATGTGACACAACTTGGCAAAGGCTGAATCTCAAATGTACTTGTTGTAAAGTGTACTATGTAGGCAACGAATCTATGGCCTTAACTATCCACAAGTGCACTACATGGTAGAAGGAGAGTAATACAATTTATGGCTGAATAAAAATACATTTTTCTTACACATATAATATGCTATGTTTGTGTAGAAGCTGACCTACATTAGTGACCTACGTAGGGAGAAAGGGGCCATTTGAGATGCAGCCTAGAAACAAAAGGACCGGGGTTGCGCTTAAATCACGCGATCTACAAATCACACGAATGCAATGTCGTGTAAAGACTCCGGTGTCTTCCTGTTAGAAACTTTTGGAAATCAGCGATTCTGCGCAAAACATGTCACTATAAACGTTAACTGCTGACCAACGTCCAACACTTCAATGTAGGAGTCCCGGTGAATGAAAGTGTAAAAGCTCCGTAAACACTTCATTAGTGTATGATGGCCGCATCAGCTGCTTTCGACTAAAACTACATTCCCGGGTAAGATCAATGTTAGCATTTAATCTGTGTTGCACATAAGAACCTATTAGACTTAAAAGACTCTTTTGTCAAACGATCCTGAAGACTTTTATGATGTTTTGTTTACCTGAGCATCTTAAACGGAAGCCTCACTGGGCTCTGTTAAAACTAAGGTTTGTGGTGTAAGATCATATTCCCTCTAAGAGATGTGTGAGATGTTAATCTTTGTTTAGTGTGACCAGTTTCAATGCAAATATCGACCCTATCCAGAAGTTATTTTGCTGACTGCAAAAGACCTGGTGAGGACTGTAAATGTGCTTTCTGTGAGCAGTAAAAAGAAGTGATATACATTAACTTGCCTTGTCAGCTCATGTCTGCTTTCACCAGCTGATTGCCATGAAACACAGTCAGCCTTGTTCCTTGGCATGTGGGATGTTTTCAGTAAGGCTTTGCAAACTCTTCCCATATATCAGTAAAAGGTCCTGTGACTGCATCTGCTATTCAATCATCCCTGTGTATATATATATATATATATATATATATATATATATATATATATATATATATATATATATATATATATATATATATATAATGTATGTATGTATGTATGTATGTATGAATATGTATATGTGTATGTATATGTTGTTTGCACTGATAACAGCATATATAATTAGATTTTGTTATAGTTAAATTGAATAAAATGAATAAGTATTTACATTATAAGTAAAGCATGTTCTGTTCTTTCATCTATAAAGTTATAATTCTGGAAACAATATTTTATTATATATAGCTATAAAGATATAGATGCATAACATGATACAGGGGTTAAGATTCACTATATTGAGATACTGTTAAATTCCATATTAGGAAAACCATCATCATAAAAAAAGCTAAGTCCTAGTTTTTATTTTATTACATTGGAGTGGAAAATTTGAGTAAATCAATGAAGCAGTCAGGTTTTTAAATATAAAAATTAAAACAGCATAAAATTAACATAACATAACATTAACATAAACATAAAATTAACAGCCTGTAGTTCTGTTTTTATTCTTTGAGAATCAATACAATATTACAGATATACAGCTTGTCCAGATGTTCACTGTTGCATTCATTTTGATACTGTATTGTTATTGTTATACCAGTGGTCATCACAGATTTCAGTTGTCTTTTAAACAATGGCCCATGTTTGTGTAGCTGACGATTACAAGGATTAGTTTTGGATTACTTATTTCACAAGATCAAGCACAGTTTCTCCTCCCTGTATGCAGAAGGAAGTGTGATCATCGCTGCGCTGTTCACAGTGAAAACACTTCTCAGATCACCACCAGCCACCGTAAACTCAGCCCGGCGGTCTCCTGTTAGAGTAAGTTACTAAATGTGCGCTGTATGAGAAAAAGCACCATACACCTTATGTAGCATGGGTTGAATCTGGCTTTTGTTTTTATGTATGCATCTCTGTTGCTCAGTTGATTGATTTTTCAGAAGTTGTTGTGACTTGACAGATCAATTTTGTTCTCTGGAATGTTTTTGATGCAGGCTTTTGTGGACATGATGGTTTAGTGAGCTCAACTTAGTCCTTGCACTTGCACTTGTCTGCCATGGCCCATAATGATGGCTATTCAATTAACACTACTGCAGAAGACCAGAAAAATGAGGAGAACTGCCCTCTGCTGCAGAAAGAAGCAGAGCAGCTCTCAGGTAGGTCTAATCTCACCTTTTTTTCTTTTTTGGTAAACTTTTATGTGTGAGAGATTTTCTGAATATTTTATGGAGAATGTTTAAAATACTACAGCAGTAGATTTACACACTTAACTACTGCACTGATATCACATAAAATTGATTCATAATGGATTACTTAATTAAATGGTGAGCTGAAAATCTAATTGTACCGTTTTCCCCTTTCTGCAAATGCAGTTGATCTGCTAAACATCTTTGATTTGTATTGTTCCTTAGTTTAGCAGTGGGGTCTGTATAACACTATATGCAACTATAAAACTTTTAGCTGCATTAGCTTGGAGCTTCAGTGCTTACCTACTAAAGCAAACTTCAGACACCAAACATGTCTTGGCCGATCCCCATAATTTGTGTTATTTTTTTAATTAATCAATTTATTTAGATTAGCTATTCAACAAAACATGCATAGATCAGCAGTCAAACCTACAGCATTTTAATGTACGCAGCCTGATTTTAGTGATTAAGAACACAAAATGCATAAAGCATGTTTTCTCTGTCTAGTCACTTGCTATGCTAACAAAAGATTTTTTTGAGAGAAATGCTGTGATTCATCTGAAAACCCCCCATTTATAAACAGCTGTTTGACTAAGTATCGGTTTTGACCATTATCCCACTTCCCCAAATGAAGGCCGTGGCACACAGCTCCATTATGATCTGTATCAAACACTTAAAGCATTCTCTTTGGTCCCAATAAGCATGCACTGCTTTCATTCCTCTAATCCTCTACTAAACCACTCGGCTTATGTCTTGTATTCTAAAGCTCTGCACACCTCCTAATAATGTCAATTCATGTGGTTATAAACACAAAATCTACATAACTGTTATACTGCTATAATTTAAAGGTGGCATAATTGAAGAAGTGATGTCAAAAATAAACATTTTTGTTGTCTGTTATGAAATCAAAATAAAAAGATATACAGTTTTCTTATGTGGAAACAGTAAGTATGCCCCTACATATACCACTACTTCAACATGTCAGATTAAAATCAGGTGTACCCAGCCAGGTGCTAATGATGAGAACACCACTAGAGAATATCTTGCAGGAATCTGTCTTATTTAAACCTACAGTAAAATTTAAACTTATTCCAAAATTGATTCTACTCACAATATAATGACAAGGTGAAAAAAGTTTGTTTGAATTTTTTTGCAATTTTATTAAAAATAAAAACAAAAAAATACATGTATATAAGTATTCACAACCTTTGCCATGATAATCAAAATTGAGCTGTTTGATTGAGAATTGTCTGTTGACCTCTGAGACAGGATTGTATGGAGGCGCAGATCTGGGGCAGGGTACAGAAACATAGAGAAGTATTGAAGGTCCCAGTGAGCACAGTGGCCTCCATCATCCATGGAAGAAGTTTGGAACAACCAAGACTCTTCCTAGAGCTGTGTGATAGGGGTAGAAGGGCCTTAGTCAGGGAGCTGACCAAGAACCCAAGGGTCTTGGTCGCCTCTACAGAGCTTCAGCGATGCTCTGTGGAGAGAGGAGAACCTTCCAGAAAGACAACCATTTCTGCGGCACTCCACCAATCAGGCCTGTATGGTAGAGTGACATGATGGAAGTTTACCAAAAGGCACCTGAAGGATTCTCACCTGAAGAAACAAAATTCTCTGGTCTGATGAAATAAAGATTGAACTCTTTGGCCTGAATGCCAAACTTCATGTCTGGAGGAAACCAGGTACCGTTCATCACCTGGCCCATACCAATCCTACAGTAAAGCATGGTGGTGGCAGCATTATGCTGTGGGGTTGTTTTCGGCAGCAGGAACTGGAAGACTAGACAGGGCAGAGGGAATGATGAATGCAGCAATGTACAGAGATGTCTTTGAAGAAAACCTGTGCTCTGGACCTCAGACCTCAGGGCAAAGGGTCATCATTCAACAGGACAACGATCCTAAGCAGACAGCCAAGACAACAAAGGAGTGGCTTCAGAACAACTCTGTAAATGTTTTTGAGAGCCCAGACCTGAACCCAAAGTATTGAACAAATATATTTATATACATGTTTTTTGTTTGTTTGTTTTTTTAAAATAAATTTAAATAAACTTTTTCACTTTGTCATTTTGGGGTATTATGTGTAGAATTTAAAAAAATTGATGGAAAAATTTTGGAATAAGGCTGTAAGATAACAGAATGTATTAAAAGTGAAGCTCTGTGAATACTTTCTGGATGCACTGTACATCTTGCCTATGGGTCTGGAAAGAGCCTTGAAAAGTGTTTCCAAAATATTAGTAATCATTGTTGTGGTGAAGATAAAAGATCTCTGCCAGTTTCAGGCCAGATGGCCCCAGCAAATTTTTAAAAGAAGTCTGTAAGAGGCCCCACATTTCATTACACGATCTGCAAGGTTTTTTTTCACTGTGTCAAAGTGCAAAAAGACTGAAATTTGCTTATCGATATCTCAAGGAACCAAACTTCTGGAACAGTGTGTTGTGGGCCGGTGAGTTAGAGATAGAGTTGTCTGACTGCAGTTCTAGAAGCCATGTTTGGCTTGAAAACGAAAGATAGCATTTGATCAGAAGAACCTCATATCAATTGTAAAGCATGGTGCTTTGCTGCCTCAGGGTCAACCTGCAGTCATCGTATCCATAGTGTCCCACTATGAATTATCATAATGGACGGTTATGAAATGACTGAAATGCTGCAACAGGTTGTACATGTAAGAAATATCTCAAGCACTGCACTATTAAAATATTTCTGCATGAAGGAATGAGCAAAATAGCCTTCTGTAGATGTCAAAAACAGGACTCTTACAAGAAATACCCATGTAATGTTTCTGTCAGAAGGTGCACTACCAGTTACTGATGCCAGCTCTGTTAATCTAAAATAAATTATTACACATTAAAATAATTATCTATAAATACTGTTTAACCCATGATGTCAAAAACCCCAGAACTCAAGACTATACTTGATCTTGTTCATGGATGTATTGTAAGTTAAGTTGTTCCTGGTTCTGAAATTGTACTGTTTCTTTGACAAATCCAATTAATTCTATGCATGTTTGATACACATTGTTTGTGCAGAACTATAAGTTCACAACATCCACTGTATGTGTGTCTGTAGAAAAAACTGATTGTGAACGTAAAAAAAACAGATTCCGCTTCTGAAATATCCGCAACCTACCCATTTCTGGAATACCACACCTACACCACGAAGACTACTAATACAGTTGGTGGTGGTTTTTCCCAGCAACTTATTCTAAATTACTTGCTTTCTAATCACAAGGTATCATGTTTCAGCCTATTATGAGGTAACACTGAGCTAATGTGCCTTAGAGTTTAACAAAGCAGGTTTTTAAAAAGATTACTTTGTTTTTGGATTATATTAAACCAGGATTATGCAACATTTAAAAACTGATACTTCAAGTGCCATTTTGTCAAGTACCCAAGTACTTCAGTCGGGTTTGGAAAACTGCCCCTCTCATTAGTATAGGGTGCCAGAAAGGGTCGCCTTTTTAAAGAAACAGCTGAATAAGCAGAATAAGCAGAGCAAAGTGGTTGCTAAGAGATTAATAATTATCTACGCTAGAAAGTCGTATGGAGAATTATATGTTTTGTTGATTTAAAAAATAAGGCTACAGAAAACTTAAATGAAATTAAATATTACAATCTGTTATTGTAGTGTCCATTTTTACCATTGTCAGCTCCACTTACCATATAAATACACATAATATTTTACAATTTAAGTCTAATTAATGTGTTATTACACTTTTTACCTCGTTCATCAATGGTTAGGCCCCCACACAGGACCACCACAGAGCAGGTGTTATTTGGTGTGTGTTGTGAGGGGATCAGATACAGCCGTGCCGCTGAAGTTCTTCATTACCTCAGTGTCACTGCTTGACTGAGAATAGTCCACCAACCAAAACTAACAATGTCCTGTGGGTATCGTTCTCTGATTAAAGACTAAAAGATGAGCAACACAAACTGTGCAGCAGCAGATGAGCTATCATCTCTGAATTTACATCTACATGGTGGACCAACAGAGTAGGAGTGTGTAATAAAGTAGACAGTGAGTGGACACAGTGTTTAAAACTCCAGCAGCTCTCCTGCATCTAATCCACTTACACCAGCACAACACACTATAACACGCCAGCACCACATCAGTGTCACTGCAGTGCTGAGAATGATCCATCACCCAAATACCTGCTCTGTGGTGGTCCTGAACATTGATTAATGGGGTAAAGATGGAATAACAAATTATGCAGGGAACCAGATGGGCTACAGTCTGTAATTGTGGAACCTCAGAGTGCATCTGTATTAAGTGGAGCTTAAATGGGCAGTAAATATACATACATGTACACCAATAAAGTGCTCAGTGAGTGAATATATTAAAAGTGCTGTTTATTATTTGTTCATTATTTAAAATATACCCATTTAACAGGAATTAGGAATTGTAATTAAAGTG
This sequence comes from Megaleporinus macrocephalus, assembly GCA_021613375.1. NCBI lineage: Eukaryota > Metazoa > Chordata > Actinopteri > Characiformes > Anostomidae > Megaleporinus > Megaleporinus macrocephalus. The sequence goes on from CM038703.1 coordinate 14,816,673, forward strand.
TGAAGGCAATTAATTGTAATGAATTAATTTAATGTGCAGCATTTTCGTAGTTTATCCAGCGTATCAAGGCAATGCTCTGTTGATTTAAATGTAAATTGTAAATGTAATGTTGAGATTGTATGTGTAACAGTGCCTCCAAAATGCTGCTCCGTACGATGCAATCTGGCCATATTAATGTTCTTCGGCTTCGCTGTGGTTTATGGTCTCCGGGTCAATCTCAGTGTTGCCATGGTCGCCATGGTTAACGAAACTAACAGCGAGCCAAGTTCAAATGGCAGTGAGGCCAAGGAATGCCCAGCATCTGGTACCTTCAACAGCAGCCAAAGACCAGATCAGCCGGAAGGGGTAAGAGTTTGTATTTTGTATTTTGCTATTATACTGACATTCACTTATAATGTTTAGTGTGTTGAGTTAGATACCATCTATATAACCCAAGTGTCATTTCAGAGAGTGCCCTATTTAAAGCAAGGCCCTAAATGAATGCCAGTCCCCTCACACAAAGAACCTCTGATTTGAGGGGCACATATTTTATTTGATAATGTATTTTGTTTTTAAATGTGTTTCCCTGTTAATGTTTATAATTTGGGTTTATGTGATTTTATATACCATTTATAAACTGTTTATACACCATACAATCACCATTTTCCAACCTCTTTTATCAGTTTTTCAACATTTCTGCATAATTTAGTTGTGATGTAACTAAAGTCATGTAGAGTGGTTAGATGTGGAATGCACCATTCCAGAAACTTAATAAGGGCTGATAGGAACCCTGCATCTGAAGAGTATAATGTAATGTAATGTAATTCCAAATACATTTGCCTGATGTCTAAAACATTTTTTAAATTCACAACAAGGTTTTAGCTAAAATGCTTATATTTGTGTTGTAGACATGGCAACCGCTAGTTCCTATCACTATCCTTGTAAAAAAAATCAGAGTCAGTGGTTTCAGTGAATTAAATTGGCAACACTTTATTTTTGATGGTTCACTTTTGTAGATAATTTGTAGATTCTCTGTCTGTCCTTAAGTAGCATCTATTAAATGTCTATTAGTATCTATTAAATGCAACTGAATGTGAAGTTTGTGTGAAAGATTCTATTCATTCTGGCTCTAACATAGAACACAAAACCTGGACTCACTTCTAAATCTAATCATAACTATGATTAGATCAACAACTCTTGACTTACTTTGTTTACAAATCCAGCAAAAAATGTTGAAAATGTTGTCTGTTAGCACAACACATTCAGAAAGTTGTTTGAAATGTACAGAAACGACTCATAAGTTAAAACCTATGAATCCCTCAAATCATTTTCTAGAGCACAGTGGTGCATTAGTTTAAGGGGGTACCCCTTGCATGCTGAAATGGCCTTAATATTTAAACTCTGTCTACAGGTACCACGATACCCATGGGATTCTGAGACACAGGGAATGCTGCTTGGCGCTTTCTTCTTTGGTTACCTTTTCACCCAGATTCCTGGAGGCTACCTGTCTGGTCGCTTTGGTGGGACCATTTTCCTGGGAGGGGGAGTTCTAAGCACAGCAGTCCTCACCCTTCTCACCCCTCTAGCAGCACGGCTTGGGGCCAGGTGGCTGTTTGCTCTACGTGCATTAGAGGGATTTGGAGAAGTAAGAATTGATTATTATTAAATATTTAAAGAAAGAACACTGATCTCACTGTTCGCATTTTCAAATGCTTCACCACATCTGTTAAATGTAGTAAGCGTAAGGTTAAACGTCTGTCTCTCTGTGATTAGGGTGTAACATACCCTGCTATGATGGCCATGTGGGCATGCTGGGCCCCTCCATTAGAAAGAGCTCGTCTGATGACTCTCTCAGGAGCCGGGGGTAATTTTGGTGCCTTCATCGCTTTTCCTCTAACTGGCTTCATCTGCCACAGCCTCGGCTGGCCTGCAGTCTTCTACTGCTGTGGTAAGTAACGAAAGCTTGTGTTTGTATATTTTAACCCAACACTGTTCTGTTCTCAATTATGGTTTATAGCTATGTGCATATATAAACTTTAAAAGGAATAGTTCATCAAAAAATCATATTTACACACTTTACCCACTGTTCCCAATGTCATTTTAGTACTGGAGCTACTGGGCTATACAAGTAATAGAAAATCTTTTTGAGTAACTCTAAAGTAGCTCTAATGGAACACTACAGAAGCCACCAAACAAATCCTGGCTCACCGACTACTTACGTAGAAATCTCTGTAAATATGATCATTTTGTGAACTGCTTCTTCAATAACATCCTCAGTGGACCAGGACATACAACAAAACTGAGCTTGCCTCATTATGTTTTTGCTACACTGGGGGTTTAAATGTAGTCGAATTTCGTTCGACTACATTTAAACCCTTTTAGGCAATTGATTTGTGTTCTCATGTTTCACCACCAGGGGGCGCAGGGTGTCTTTGGGCGGTACTATGGTTCATCCTGGTGTCAGATGAACCTGGCACACATCCACGAATAAGTGACCAAGAAAAAGAATACATAATCCACTCTATAGGTTCTGAGGTATACAGTGATCTTCCATGGATAATTTAAATTCAAAACAAAAAGCAAAAAAAAAAAAAAAAATTAGTGAAGTCTAATTCTGGCCTGTAAAGCATGTTCACAATGAGAGCCACTGCATTTGTAAACTGTCACTCCTCCATTGCTAAGCATGACATTTATTTGATCCAATCTGTCCCATAAATCATCACCATCATTATTATTATCAGCACCAACTGTGGTGTTTATAAGTGTGTATACAGTATTCAGGTTAAACGTCGCAGTGAAAGAAATATTTTTATATATACTTGCTGGTATGATGATGGTCGTTATTTGATGGGGGGATGAGGTTCTCTAGAGTGAGAGTAGCTTTTATTTTTATTTTTCTCTCCTGTGCAGGGGGGGTCCCATGGTTGGTCAGTACCGCTGCTGCCCATGCTGCTCTCAGTCCCTCTCTGGGCCATCATCATCACCCAGATGTGTTCTAACTGGTCCTACTACACTCTACTTACCTCACTACCCACCTACATGGACAGTGTGCTGCACTTTGACCTACGCCAGGTTAGACGCAGAACATTTTGGCCCATGGAACACAGTATGGGTAGCACTGACTTAAACCAAATCTTTATTTGTATAATCCCTTTCATTCCAGTGGTTGTAATTCAAAGCGCTTAACTGATTTGCACACAGTTAGAACAAAAGCTTAAGACAAAGAGCCATAAAAGAAAGAAAAGTACAGCATAATTTGTTGAAAATAAACTAAATACTAACATTTAGTTAAGAATCAAATGAAAGAATAGATTAGAATAGAATAGAATAGAATAGAATAGAATAGAATATTGTGGCTATGCTTGTTTTTATACATCATTTAAACTCAACAGTTGTCCTTTACATTGTGTGCATTTTCCTGGTGATCCAAAAGAAACACTCTTCATTAAATGACATTAAAAGCTTTTTTTGCATTGTCCTGTAAAGTTAACATTTTGTAGTTTTTATGACAGTAATAATAATAATAATAATAATAATAATAATAATAATATAAAAATGGTAAAATAATATAATAATGGTGTGGTTAGCACTGTCGCCTTACAGCAAGATGATCTGGGTTGGATTCTCAGCCCAGGCCATTCTGTGTGCATGTTCTCCCTATGCTTGAGTGGTACAATATAATAAGTAAAATATTAAATGACAGTAGGAAAATGTTATGAAGAACGTCACTTACAGGACTACCTTTGTAACTTGGTCTTATGTACCACAATTCATTTTACATGACCATTTTCCAACTTTCTTTATCCCTTAGAATAAAACGGGCTGTGTTGTTACTGTGCCTTTAAGACTGATCCCATATAAATGAGCTCTGGTCTTATTGTCTGTCCTGTACTGAGCCTTAATTAGAGAAGCACTCCCTTATAGCTTTGTGATTGTGAGTGAAGGGTAAATGTTGAAACCTTAACGACAATGGGGGAGGTTCTTTTTTTCTTTGTTTTTTATGATATGGTTTGTAGTTTTTATTATTATTTTACTATTATTTTTACAAGAGAAGTGAAGATACGAACTTGCAAACAACTAATATGCTAGACATGATTGAATGCAGTAAGCTTATGTCTTCTCACTGTGTGACTTGTAGAACTCTTTCCTGTCGGCTCTGCCTTACCTGGGAGCCTGGTTGTCCTCCGTCTTATCAGGAGTGATAGCAGACAACCTCCTGGAGAGGGAGCTACTGAGCGTGACAGCAGTTCGCAAAATCTCTACTCTTGCAGGTCAGCGACCTCTCAGTATTGATGGATTCAGTTTGTCACGAGATGAATGTGTCCTATTCACTGTCTGAAATGTTGGTTTTGTGTAGGTATGCTGCTGCCGGCGGGGTTCCTGGTCGCAGTGGGTTTCTCAGGCTGCAGTGGCCCCCTGGCCGTAACTTTTCTCACTCTCTCTGTCACCATTGGAGGCGCTAGCTCAGCCGGAGTCTTCATGAACCAGATTGACATTGCTCCTCGGTACTGACAATATCATCTTCTAATATCTTCCTTTCTTATCATTCTGCTGCACTTCATCTAAGCATAGCTCTGCTCTAGTGCAGTGACTCTGCTTTTTATACTGTCCACTAAAAACTCTAGCTCTTTTTTATACTGTCCACTAAGAACTCTAGCTCTCTTTTTATACTGTCCACCAAGAACTCTAGCTCTTTTTTATACTGTCCACTAAAAACTCTAGCTCTTTTTTATACTGTCCACTAAGAACTCTAGCTCTCTTTTTATACTGTCCACCAAGAACTCTAGCTCTTTTTTATACTGTCCACTAAGAACTCTAGCTCTCTTTTTATACTGTCCACTAAGAACTCTAGCTCTCTTTTTATACTGTCCACCAAGAACTCTAGCTCTCTTTTTATACTGTCCACTAAGAACTCTAGCTCTCTTTTTATACTGTCCACTAAGAACTCTAGCTCTCTTTTTATACTGTCCACTAAGAACTCTAGCTCTCTTTTTATACTGTCCACTAAAAACTCTAGCTCTTTTTTATACTGTCCACTAAGAACTCTAGCTCTCTTTTTATACTGTTCACTAAAAACTCTAGCTCTTTTTTATACTGTCCACTAAGAACTCTAGCTCTCTTTTTATACTGTCCACTAAAAACTGTAGCTCTCTTTTTATACTGTCCACTAAGAACTCTAGCTCTCTTTTTATACTGTCCACTAAAAACTCTAGCTCTCTTTTTATACTGTCCACTAAAAACTCTAGCTCTCTTTTTATACTGTCCACTAAGAACTCTAGCTCTCTTTTTATACTGTCCACTAAAAACTCTAGCTCTCTTTTTATACTGTCCACCAAGAACTCTAGCTTTCTTTTTATACTGTCCACTAAGAACTCTAGCTCTCTTTTTATACTGTCCACTAAAAACTCTAGCTCTTTTTTATACTGTCCACTAAGAACTCTAGCTCTCTTTTTATACTGTCCACCAAGAACTCTAGCTCTCTTTTTATACTGTCCACTAAGAACTCTAGCTCTCTTTTTATACTGTCCACTAAGAACTCTAGCTCTCTTTTTATACTGTCCACTAAAAACTCTAGCTCTCTTTTTATACTGTCCACTAAAAACTCTAGCTCTCTTTTTATACTGTCCACTAAAAACTCTAGCTCTCTTGTTATACTGTCCACTAAGAACTCTAGCTCTCTTTTTATACTGTCCACTAAGAACTCTAGCTCTCTTTTTATACTGTCCACTAAGAACTCTAGCTCTATTTTTATACTGTCCACCAAGAACTCTAGCTCTCTTTTTATACTGTCCACTAAAAACTCTAGCTCTCTTTTTATACTGTCCACTAAGAACTCTAGCTCTCTTTTTATACTGTCCACTAAAAACTCTAGCTCTCTTTTTATACAGACCACTAAGAACTCTAGCTCTCTTTTTATACTGTCCACTAAGAACTCTAGCTCTCTTTTTATACTGTCCACCAAGAACTCTAGCTCTCTTTTTATACTGTCCACTAAAAAACTCTAGCTCTCTTTTTATACTGTTCACCAAGAACTCTAGCTCTCTTTTTATACTGTCCACTAAGACCTCTAGCTCTCTTTTTATACTGTCCACTAAGAACTCTAGCTCTCTTTTTATACTGTCCACTAAAAACTCTAGCTCTCTTTTTATATTGTCCACCAAGAACTCTAGCTCTCTTTTTATAATGTCCACTAAGAACTCTAGCTCTCTTTTAATACTGTCCACCAAGAACTCTAGCTCTCTTTTTATACTGTCCACTAAGAACTCTAGCTCTCTTTTTATACTGTCCACTAAGAACTCTAGTTTTCTTTTTATACTGTCCACTAAGAACTCTAGCTCTCTTTTTATACTGTCCACTAAGAACTCTAGCTCTCTTTTTATACTGTCCACCAAGAACTCTAGCTCTCTTTTTATACTGTCCACTAAGAACTCTTGCTCTCTTTTTATACTGTCCACTAAGAACTCTAGCTCTCTTTTTATACTGTCCACCAAGAACTCTAGCTCTCTTTTTATAATGTCCACTAAGAACTCTAGCTCTCTTTTTTTATACTGTCCACCAGATGTGTACAGTTGTGTATATACTCAAGGATCAGTGTTTCCACATGCAGAGAAATGATCCTCACACAAAAGTGGGGAACAAATTTGTAATTAATAAGTATTAGGGTTGATCCCCCTTTGTGATTACCAGTTGTAGATCATGACATTCTGCACCCTTTTTTTCTCCAAACATATCTCTGCTCGCTGGGCCAAAATTTTATTTTTTTAATTTCATCAGTCCACAAGACTTGAAACTCATTATTGCTGTTTTATGTGGTGAGTACGCAGGTGAGGTTTTCTTCTGATGGCTGTTCCCTGAAAGTTGTATTTTTGCCGGAAGTAGAACAGTGCATGACTTATTACAGTACAGAGCATTTATAAAGCTTTGAAATTTGCATCACTTGGCCTTTCCTAACAAAGGTGGTGAACAAGCCATAACCATAACAGACTGATTAAGGTCTGAGACCTTGGCCAAAGTTATCAGTGTAAAGCCCAATGTAACAAATATCTTGAGGTGCCCAAACTTATGCATGGTGCTCCCGTCTGTTCAGGTTACAGTAGTTTAGCTCCACATATTCTCTGTGAAGGTATATGGAGTGTTTCAGCTCAGACTGCTTTTTGAATTAAATATAATGCAGAACAGCCAATCAGAACAAGGATCATTTACAGAAATCTGTCTGCAAGGCACAAAACAGCCTGTTTAATTCTCAGGAATAAAGAGAGATTAGACATGTACATGAGTTACTACTGGGTATGAGGCACACCTCAGATAAACAAAAATCAAAATACAAATGTTACAACATTTTATGTTGACCCAACTATTTTTTACAGTGTATAAAAAAACCACTTGGTTTTCAGTGGGGTGGGAAAACTGTGATACTGCTCATCCCATCTTCTCCATTTTCATTCTCAGTGTTGCACTTCTACTGGGTAACAGAAACATTTCTGTGGATACTATTACTGCTCAGGCCATAAACTATAATATGCAATGAAGGCATTAAAATATCGTTGTGTCATAGTATTTTGATGGAGAAATGTTGATATAGTTGATGTATTGTCTTTATGCATTAATTCATAAGTGTTACACATTGTCAGAAAGTAGCGTCGGAATAGGCATTAAACTATCCAACTATTTTTTACAGTGTAGTAAAAAAACACTTGGTTTTCAGTTGGGCGGGAAAACTGTGATACTGCTCATCCCTTCTTCTCCATTTTCATTCTCAGTGCTTTGTGAGTCTTTACCAGCTTTGCTACCTTATCCTTCTCATCTTCTCCCAATCTCTCATGTAATCAGATATGCAGGTGTGCTGCTTGGGATCACAAACACTTTCGGGACCATCCCTGGAGTACTTGCACCAATTGCAGTGGGTCAGCTTGCTAAAGACGTAAGTACCTGTTACATAGTCTATGTGATAAAGTAGTCAGCTAGCACAGTATTTTAGTAAAACACTGAACAAAGAAAAGGTTTACTTCCCCTGTTTGTTTCTGTCTTTCACTGCAGCACTCTCTGATGGGATGGAGGAAGGTATTCTGTGTGTCCGCAGGGGTGAGTGTCTTCGGAGCCTTCTTCTTCACACTGTTTGGCTCCGGAAAGATCCAGCGCTGGGCAGTAACAGAGGAAAGGACGGAGACAGAGAGTGAGCACTAGACATGTTTTGACGATGGGCTCTATTCAGCAGTGTACAGCTGCTGAGCTAAAGCTACTCAGGATGCTATGTGGGCCTTTGTTCCTGTAGCCTATTTAGAGCTGGTAAAGGCAAAATGCTTTGTTATACAGGGGACTGTATGCTGTGTTTATGCTGCTCTGTCCCTTTTAATACAGTTTAAAAGGACACCTTTCACGTGTGGTTTTCAGCCATGTGCACCAGAACAATAGTGATAATAGTGGTACTAATACTGTGATCATTCGTCTTCTGACTAAAACTGTAACCACTGGCATGTTGCTCTTAGCCATAACATGGCATTAATGATGGGAACAAAGCACCTTTTTATACTTTTTTTATAGTCCAAATGGTTTTATTTCTTATTTTGTATTTTAATCTTTTGTTTTATGACAAACTGAAGTCAAACCAATTCAAAGTTTTATTTGTTGCACTTCTACTGGGTAACAGAAACATTTCTGTGGATACTATTACTGTTCAGGCCATAAACTACAATATGCAATCAAGGCATTAAAATATCATTGTGTCATAGTATTTTGATGGAGAAATGTTGATATTGTTGATGTATTGTCTTTATGCATTCATTCATAAGTGTTACACATTGCCAGAAAGTAGCTTCGGCGTTGGAATAGGCATTATTAATGAGGAGCTGATTTCCTGAATTGTAATGTACTACAGTGGCATTTGATGGGCCATGATTGTTTTGAAATCTGAGCTCATCTGAAAGTTCTGAAGGAACATTTTTCTGCCTTCGTTTTTCTGTCCTTCTACAATTCTCAGATCATTCCCAGTCCTATAAACTATGTAAGGTCTTAAAAAACAAAATATGATTTTAAAAACATTTAATTTAAACCTTATGGAAGTATTTGTGTTTATTATTGAATATCGTTTTGCTCAGAGAAAGTGATAATATACCTCCTTGCTGTCCAAATAAAAACAACATCTCCAAAACAGTAGCCTTTGTATCAGCCAATCATTATGAAATTCCTTACAATCTAAAGGACAGCTGCTGAGCTCAAATTACATAGAAAATTAAAAGACAGAGGAAACAATTTTTGGATGGAGGCGACGTATTTTTTTTGTGCCTTTTTACAGCAATTACAGTATAAAAAGATTACCTGGAAATGTGTCATAAGCCTTTAGCCAGAGATGTGGATTTGTAATCTGAAGTTTAAATATGTATATGTTCATGGAAAACCTCAGAAAAAAAAAAAACTTGTCCATGTCATTAACCATCTCTCAGTTGTGTTGAATGATTTGGCTGCAGTATTTTGGTATTCACATGAAGGTCTGTTTTATGGATCCACTTTACAGAAACCTCTACATTCTATTTGCACAATTGCCTACAAGCTTATTATTCTTTCTTTGTCTGTTGTTTTCTGTCTTTTCTTGTTGGTTCTTTTTTTGTATGTTGCTTCTGTCAGAAAAAAACCTTGTATCTGGTGAGTCCTGTATTTATGTCATTGTTTTGTTTTGGACATAATTTGAAAATGCCCTTTACATTGTATGTGGGTTTCATGATAAAATAACCTAAAATAATAAATCATTATTTGAAAAAAAAAAAAAAAAAGTCTGGTTCCATCGACTTGCACTAGGAGTAAAGTATGTTTTCCTTCTCTTGTAAAGTTATTGTTTTGGACTTTTGAGATTCTGACAGCAGTAATATTTGACATATACAAGAGGCTTTAAAGTAGTTTTTATTTTAAATATTTAATATAGTGTAGACTGATAAGTAGTGATCTGCAAATGCCTAAAAATAAAAACAAATTGTATCAGATTAAAAATTCGTATACTCCAGTGATGACTGAACAGCAGACGTAGCCACAGTATTTTTGATTGATGTATCAAAAGAGTTAAGACTTTGATAAGGGACACTGAAAACATCCCACATACCAAGAAATAAGGTTGATGTTGTCTCATAGTTCTTTTCACTGGATGTCGATCTTAACATGAACAGTATGATCTCACACGTCCTTTAGAGGTAAAGTACCACAAAGCTTTTTATCAGAGTCCAGTGAGGCTTCCTAAGATGCTCAGAAGAACAAAAACATCATATAAGTCTTTGGAATCATTTGACAAAAGAATTTTTTTAAGTCTTATTAGATTCATATATGCAATATATGTTTTTCTTACCCAGGAATGTATTATTAATTGAAATCATCATGTCATTTTAAAATGTTTTTAGAATAACAACCAGAACAGCTTTTACAGTAGAAGTACAGTACAAAAGTTAGCTCTATTAACACGAGTTCAAATTTCAGTACATGAAACAATGTTACAGTTACACCATGTAATTCAATAAATATAAACAACAAATAATTTATTTTTATATACATTGATATGTTTATTAGATGTGTTCATAAATTCAACATTAATAATCAATGAACATTATACAACAAGAAACACCGTTCAATTGAAATAGGCCGTTCTTCCTATTTGTATATATAATGACTCACATGACTGTATTTACATTTAAGCTCAGTCTTGCACATTCACAAAGTCTGATGTTAACAGAACAAATTCCTGAAACATGTCCATCAAGTTGTTCAGTTGTAGAGAAACTTACAAACACTGGTGTGGTGATAAAAACCAAGAGGCATGACCTCTACATAATATACATCAACACAAACACAAATATATCATTTTATTTGCTATCTGAACCACCGGTGGACCTCCATGTGTCCTCTGAGTGTTTATTTGTAATGCTGATGATGGTGAAATAGTCATAAATCTGGAAAAACAATGGGTTTTTCCCAACAACACTTTGTCTGTATCCCTCCACCATGAATGGATTAAAATATATTTTCGTTAAAAAATTATAAAAAAAATACTATAAACAAAGTGTCAGACATCAGGAAGTATATATGTTTTACCACTTTCTGTAATAACTTACAGGAAATTTTAGAGACGTCAGATATCTGGTTCCCATCACCTCCAATGTGAACAATTCTAACTCAGTAAATTAGTCTAAACAGGGCACTTCACACCAATTTCCCCTTTTAATCTCTGCAAATAAGCCAGTCATTTTCTGACTGAATTAATAATAACTTCTTTTGAATCTGGACAGACATTCTGGTGGTCTGACACAAGAGGGAGGAAAAATACATCATTCAAATGGTTTTATTTGCCAAATATAGATTTGCTGTGTAAACAAAAACTGGTATTATTATCAGGATTTCTATAGATGCAGATGCCATGAATAAAGATATATTTGTTTGTGTCATGGCATTATGATGGCAAAATTGTGGATTGATTGTGTTTGATTAAGTTCAATTATGGATTGCAGATCAAGCAAAATAATGGAAAGCAAACAGGAAAGATAGACTCATTCAACTATTCAGACAGTCGGTCATGTTCTTCCAGTCAATCATGTTCTAGACACGGCACACAGAGAACACCCTTAGATGAATCTGCACAGTATGTGCTGATTTGGTTTAGAATGTATTGATTTTATGTAGAATGTATTGATTTTGATTTTGATTGCTCTTGCTGAGTTAAGATGTTTAAAGACAGTAACTCTCCTTCCAGCTTTTCACAGAGAATCTGTTTATTTGTTTATTTTATTTTGTTATTTTATTTTGTTAAGATCAGTTTCTTAAAGCGAAAACTTTGATGATCTCTGACACCTTCTTGCTCATTCTCAGTTCATTATCTGCTTTAGTTGGTACTGCATTGGTGACTAATTCTACTACACGGTATACAGAGATGGGTCACGAGATGTCAAGACGAACTTACAGCAAATGACTGAATATATTAAATGTCTCAGTTTGAACTCCAAATTTTATTATGAAGAGAGTAATTGTAAAGGCAGGCAGCAGGGGGCGCCTGATTGATAAAGAGCGCTCTAAACAATCAACACGTTTAACTTAATCAGTACGTGGTGCGTTTAATCTTGTACGGAAAATGAATATATCTTGTGTAGTAACCCGGCTTCTCAAATAAAGAGGGTTTAAAAAGCAGCATTGGAGCTGAACTGAGCCGCACGTCAGCCGCCCTCAGCCAGACTGCTTACGTCATACCACCAGACCGGGCTGCGTGGGTAACCCGGATGTGAATCCAGCTGGAGAAGCACGTGTTTTAAAGCAGCCCAGTTATTTTTTGAATGTACGATGAAGGAGCGACCACTCGGACAGTAACTCTTTCCATTCTGAACAAAAGCAGTTCTCCCCCTTTCACTGTCCTCTTACATACGTTTACCAACTATTTGATGTCACAGCGGAAAAACAATAATAAACGGGTTAATAATTGTATAATATCTGTTAGTTCTTGCTTTTTCAGATTGTCTCACCTTTATTTATTGTGCTTTCTATATATACTTAACAGAAGGACGTTTTATTACTCCTGTGTTTTCTTTTTCTCTTAATTATTTATATGTAATTATTATTTGATCTTATTTCTTTTTTATTTTAGTATATCAGTACCTCCTCAGTTGTTGTGTTCCATTGTGTTGACATCATTTCCACCACTGATGAATGGTCTTTATGTTGTGCCCACTTCTTGTGTTTAATAAAACAAAATAATAAATAACTTTCTAAATTATGCTTCCTTGAGACAAACAATGGATATGTACTCTTAATTTTATGCCCACCTATTGACACAATATTATTATATATTATAAAACAATTTCATGATGAATGGACCAATAGAAGTGCTCCAACATAGCTAGGGAAAAAATCTGGTTCCATTGACTTGTGTTGAAAATAAAGTAAGTTTTTGATCTCTCCTGTAAAGTTGTCATTTTGGAGATACTTCATTAGACAGTGACGATATATATATATATATATATATATATATATATATATATATATATATATATATATATATATATATATATATATATATATATATATATATATTTCTGAAAGTGCAGTTACAAGCAAAGTAGTCAATACGTGGGCAAGAAATCCTTTGTGAGGAAAAGAGATCCATATCCAGTGTTTCTCTCAAGGAAGCACTACTTAGAAAGGTTAAAGCATAACTCAAAGCATATTGAATGTAAAACAATCATCAGACCAGTGCTGACAGGAACCAGAATGTAAAGCCTCTCTCACAGAAAGATATCAGGCCTTCTTGATATAGTAACAAATTTGCTGCTGGGCAAAACGTTTGATTGCTTTTATTTATTATTTTTTTTTTCAGATTTACCATCATCACCATTACACTCAAAAGCTCATAAGAAAGCTGTAAATTCACTCCTGATTTTGGAAATTAAATAAAATGACTATATTTGTTTTATTTTTTAGCTATATTTAGCTTTGCCTAAATCTAGGTTTCCTTTGGCTTTGTTTAGGGGTGAGAAACTCACAACAGTTGTGAAACAAATGGAAATAAGTACCTTTTTTCCACTTCAATAGGACTTATTTGCATTCTCAGGTTCTCAGACAGGTTCTCACCCACAACCACCTTACACGTGCTAGTGAGTATGACCTCCCTCAAACATCGCACCTCAATGCATAATAGATTGTGTGATTGAATTAGCAAGTGTGAGCTCCTGGCTTGAAGGGGTTGGGGGTAGATGGGGAGTTCAACTATCTCTGTTTGTTCATATTCTTAATTTAGTTTGCGCACTGTAGAAGAACTTAGAACATGTAAGTTGACTGGAAATACTCTTTTTAAAAAAATATGTGAGGGCCTCACATGTTTAACATGTCTGCCAGTTGTATGATCTCTAGAGAGAAAGTGAGGACTGAGGCCCGTCCTCTCCAACTGCATGACTCAACATTGAAACTCTGCCAGCCCTTGACACACATCCAATGCCCGACCACCTCCCCAAGCTCTGCCAAACATCTGAAGTCAAAAGCCTAACATTCTCGGACAGAGTGAAGAGAAGGAAATGCTCAGTTGAGTTAGCTAGCAGTCTAGGCTATACATTTTGGCATTACCAAGAATGTCAGCTAGGCTAGGTGGGCTGACCTAATTTTTTTAATACAGGTAAAACAATATAATAGGGGACAAAGGTTACGTGAGCTTTGACGTTTTCCAACAACAGGGCAGGTGGTGCGTGCCCAGTAATCTGCGAGCACGAGTGTGCGAAAGTGAAGGAGCCCTGCAGATGACCTGTGAACTCATTTATCTTATCTATTTAAAAACAGTGATTCCATGTCAGGCCCTCTCAGTGCTCTGTGAATAAACTGGAGAAATGAAGAGACACAGAGACAGAGAGAGAGTAAGAGAGTCACTGCCATCTGAATGCAGAGAGCACAGTTGAGCCCTTCAGTACTGTGGCAAGCTCTTATCAGTGTCAGCCATACGAGCACCTACTTTTTTCACTCTCTCCTTATCCTGACTCACTGCCCTACATAATACGTGACACCATGAGGACACCAATGCAATGCTGTCTGCTAATGATCCACAGAAGTTCAACATACAGTATATCACAAAATTTCGTAGGGGTTACAGTTGCCTCTGGCTCATGTAATCTTATTTACTGGTCATCTGTGACTCAGGTTTACCCCTGGGTTTAATTAGCATATAGATTAGATTCTTGCTTATCCTCACCACACCCAACTTAAACCTGGGCTTGATGAAGTAAACTAGGCCCACTAAAGTAAACCTATCCCAGCTGCATGCCTCAACACTGAAGTTCAACAGACCTTTTTGAGAGCTGGCTGTTAGTAATCCCTACAGGAGCCCATTCTGATACTCACTGAGTTCTTAGTTCTTAAATGTAAAAGCAGAAATGTCTCTAATCGTGGTTTATACAGTCATTGGTGAAGTGGAGGTATATGTTGTAGATGAAAAATATGAATGTGTGAAATATGTGAGTAACTGTACTCTGCGGTTATACAGTCAGTATTATTTAGTTAGATACTGGGCTTGATCCTATTTTTTATTTCTAATTCTTCCCTAATACACCTCATTCAGATCTCAGATTAGCTTGATAGATGTGGTTTTACTACTCCCCAAGACTTTTTACTATAAACAGATGAAATTAAGAATCTAAAGATTATAAAAAGGGAAAAGATTACAATTCAAAATAGTCAAGAATACAATTATTACTAGGAACTCATGCTTTTACTTAAATATAATTTATCTGTTTTTTTAAGCATTATGTGTGCAGAATATGACAGGTTGGGTTTACTCCAAGAGTCCACAGGTGTCTTGTTTCTGTGTTCACTTTTTATTGTTCTCATTGTTCTCTCTCTACAGATTAGGTGAAGTACAGACTTTTCCTAATAATATTTCATGGCTCTTATGGGGTGTTTCTTCCCTTCCTTTGCAATGTTTGGTGTTCATTTAATGTGTATACTGGATGACTAAGCCATCAGGTTATGAGCAGATCTGGTTCTTCAGGTTGGATGACAAGTTCCTCCTTTAACTGCATTCAGTACGACTCTAAATTATAACTGATTGGCTTTCATAACATGTCACAGCATGGGAGGAGTCATTTAGAATAAGTTTAACCCCTGTAGTGTCATTATACACATACACAATTTGCAAGCATATATCAAAAACCTAAATTTGATTCCATGTTTCTCTACAAATGCGTACATGAAATCCATTTGGACATTGTCTGTTTAAGACTTTAGATAAAATCGAACTTGTAGCTTGTAGTTGCACTTTTTTAAACTAGCAAATTCCAGAAATAGTCATTTCCTGGCAACTGCAAAATCCGTTCTATCCTCCTAGCTCATGGAGGAATGCGTAGACTACTGCTGGGGGCCTTCGGCGTATGCGCATGTGTGTGTATGTATGAGGCGCCACACACACTACTGCGTTGACTGAAAGTAGCAGGTGCTGGACAAGCATCTGTTACCTGAATTGGGAGAGGAAAAGGGAGTTGAGAGAAGGCTCAGAGGGATGCCAGCTGCTTGAAATAGGCTCTTATATCAGTGATGGAGACCCCTAGGACCTAGGCCTAACCTGGGACCACATTGTAACCTCTTACCAATAACACAACATCAGCTACTGATTAAATTAAGTTCCTTGATCGAGTTCAAGCTCCCCCGGTGCCATGTCTGCTGATTACATCTGAATGTGAATAGGATGGGTGGGGATCCACAGGAGACAATGGTGTTGCAAAACCTGCTATCAGCTATGTGTTCTAATGTAAATGTTTTTCGCTTTTTAAATACAATGCGCAAGCATCAAACCGTCTGCAAGCAGTTTCAACACAAAGAACATGCCCAGTCTATTGAGTGACTGTAATTCTTTGTTCTCTTAAAGCTAAACTCCAAACTGGTTAGGTGCGCATTTACAGATGAATAAACAAATGAGTTAAGCATAGTTCTTGGAAGGATTCGTCAATGAAACAGGCAAACGTATTGAGTTGCAGTGGTAGAGATAGGAGCTAGATTTTATCCATTATCAACACTGCAGAGAATACAACAGAAGAAGTGTTTAGGTTTACTGGTCATTTAGTTAGAAAATAAAATAGACACTGTCATCCCTGATTCACAGTTTCTCTACACATGTGAATTAAATATCAGACCTGCACAATAATCATTTCTGATGACGATATTTATTGCTTTTATGGTCCTTTGCATAGCAAATGAAATGATTAAATGTTTGTGTTGTAGACATCACAATCTCTGGATTCCTGGTTCACCACCACTGGAAAGAAATCTGAGTCAGTAAATTACACCATCTTCAATAAGTTTCACATCAAACCACTTTGAATTGACCTTGTTTACATCTCAACTGTTGATTTTTGCTGCAATTTTACACAGTTAGTGGAATATCCCTTTTCACTAATTCAAATTTGTGAATCGTAATAATTTCTGACAATGACAGTCACAGTAAATTTGTTGTTTGTTATTTGCTGTCTATGTTACACAAGCTGCTTCATCTAAATGTTATTACAGGGGAATTCCACCAGTTTTTCTTCTTCAAAAATTCTGAAAATTTTAGTCATTACAGTCTCTGATTTCTTTGCAGTGGTGGTGAAAGGAACAGCACAAATATCCAAAAATCCAAAGAAAGTGTCTAAAATCACACAGCGGACATCTAACCACCTAATGTAATAACATTCTGTGAGTGAGCTTTTAGAGGCTTCAGATATCTGGTTCCTGCCACCACCACCACTGTGAACAAGTATGAAATGCTTTTCTAGATCAGATACACCCACACCTGAATTACTTTGTTTACGTCTTAATCATTGAATTATGTAGTGGAGTTTTTATGGAGTTTATGGAGTTATGGAGTTTCCCTTTAAGATAAAGCAAGACTAAAGCAGAAAAGACCAGAATATAACTTCTAGTATAGCTACGCTATGCTACAATAGAGCCTGCACGAGGTTAACTTATGGGATTTAAAAATTTATGACTGTTGCTACTAAGACCTTTAAAGTGATGTAGAATTACTGGCTAAACCTGTCAGATAAAGCTAATAAACCAGCAGCTGTTCACGTAGCGAGTTTCATGTTTCTTCAGACACAGTAATACTAACTTTATTCAACGAGCATCCTCAAGGATGCTAATGCGGTGACGAGCAATTTTGAACGTCTCCATCGCATATTTTAATTTAATTTTATTTTTTAAATAACCTTATTTTTACTGTGCTCATCCACAGAGTCCATGAAACACAGTGATGACGTCGGTGTGACGAGGCGGGGATTTTGCTGTGAATTGAGTGTGATTTGCGGCTGGCTGAGGGAGGTGGGAGAGGAAGCGGGGGGTTGAAGCCCAGCCTGGCCGCCTCCCCGTGTATAAATTCCGCAAGCAAGGCATTTTTCTTCCTCTTTCTGTTACCTGGCAAAGGGGAGCAGCTGCTGCGGAGTAATCGCTGAAACCTGGTGAGTGGCCTTACTTTATTTTTTGTGTTATAGCATCTTCTTTCTAAAGCTGTAAATTATTATTAGAATTTGATACGGTTAAGTGTCTTATTTTGTGTTTTTTGTTATCTTTTAATTGTTTTGTGCTCGTACGGTAAAGTGTAGCTGTCGCGTATTCTTTAGGTGCCAAAGGTACATTTTAAATTTTTTGGTTTGGTTGCGCTGTTTTAAAAAATATTCTCATCTTAAAATGAGGGATTTTAAGCCCTTTTCCCTCTTATTTTAAAACGTCTTTACAATATGTCCCCCTCTTAAACGAGGGATGGGAACCGGGAAAAGAACAAAGGCGTTGTGTCTGCAGGGCCTGTTTGAAGCCCTTCAAAGCTCCATCCTCTAAACAGCTGCCTGGCATTCCTCTACGAGCAGATGTCTTAAGTTTGTGATGGTGCCTTTCAGACACTTTGGCATTTTGCTGTAACTTAATCTTACGTGGCCCTAAAACACGTGTCGCCTCTGGGCCGGCCTGTAGTCGGGGCCTAACCGGCGACAAGTTCGAGGCTGCTTTTAATAAAGGTGTAATAATAAGTCAAATACGCTGTAAAATGAGCTGTACTGTAAAATACAGAGTATTTACTGATTAAAATGTCTGTTTTAAACAGAAACTTAAGCAATCATGGGAAAGGAAAAGACCCACATTAACATCGTGGTTATCGGCCACGTCGACTCTGGAAAGTCAACCACCACCGGCCATCTGATCTACAAATGCGGAGGCATCGACAAGAGAACCATCGAGAAGTTCGAGAAGGAAGCCGCTGAGGTGAGTGCTTTGTATAACTTTTTAGTAATCGCTCCCAAAAACGTGTAACTTGTTACTGACTCACTCGAGCCAAGATGGCGACTGAAGCACGCGTTAGCGGGCTGAGCCGGCTGGGTGTGGAGGGGGGAGCGGGGCGTGGCCTGCGCAGACTCACTGACTCTGCGTTATCTGGAATGGATTCGAGTGGACCTGTAGTCCTTCATTTCTCTCCTGCTTTTTAATGAATTAATTTTATCATTACATGGGCACTATACTGTTTAAATCTCAAAGCTGAGTTGCTCAATCTTTTTTTCCCTCCCCCCTCCCTTTTTTGAACTTTATCTCTGGGCTCAGTGCTGTGGGGTTTGAAGTGTACATTGCTGTAACCCAAAGGAAAAACAACTTTTCAGTATTTTTTTTCTGTAAAATGTCACAGCTGCCCTTTATATCCAGTTAAAGGTTCACAATAAAATTGCCATTTAGAAAATTCTGGTCCCCTTGAAATTGCTTTCAACTCTAGAAAGCTCTGCCACGAGGCTTGCAGTTTAGTGTTACAACTATGCTGGCCATCCCTTAACCCTTTTACTTTTGTTTTCAGATGGGCAAGGGCTCTTTCAAGTATGCCTGGGTGCTGGACAAACTGAAGGCCGAGCGTGAGCGTGGTATCACCATTGACATTGCTCTGTGGAAGTTTGAGACCAGCAAGTACTACATCACCATCATTGATGCCCCTGGACACAGAGACTTCATCAAGAACATGATCACTGGTACTTCACAGGTGAGTCCTTCAATTGATATGCACATGAAAAGTAGCAATCCAGTGTGGCTTGCTTTTATTTAACTAGGTTTTCTTTCCCTCTGTTTTTGCGTTTTACAGGCTGACTGCGCCGTGCTTATTGTTGCTGGTGGTGTTGGTGAGTTTGAGGCTGGTATCTCCAAGAACGGACAGACCCGTGAGCACGCCCTCCTGGCTTTCACCCTGGGAGTGAAGCAGCTTATCGTTGGAGTCAACAAGATGGATTCCACCGAGCCCCCATACAGCCAGGCTCGTTTCGAGGAGATCACCAAGGAAGTCAGCGCTTACATCAAGAAGATTGGCTACAACCCAGCCACCGTTGCTTTTGTCCCAATTTCTGGATGGCACGGAGACAACATGCTGGAGCCCAGCTCTAACGTAAGTTTAGTTAAATGTATTCTGCCCAACTTGCTGTCCTTACCCATGTGTTATGGTTATTTGACTAATGTTTGCTCTCAATTCTAGATGGGCTGGTTCAAGGGATGGAAGATTGAGCGTAAGGAGGGTAATGCTAGCGGAACTACCCTTCTGGAAGCCCTGGATGCCATCCTGGCCCCCACTCGCCCCACTGACAAGCCCCTCCGTCTGCCCCTGCAGGATGTCTACAAAATTGGAGGTTTGTATTTGTGTGATGTTATGGTAAACCATGTGCTAGCTTGATTTTTAGCTTCTAGCTCACATGACTTCTTACTACTTCAGGTATTGGAACTGTACCTGTGGGCCGTGTGGAGACCGGTGTCCTCAAGCCTGGCATGGTTGTGACCTTCGCCCCCGTCAATGTGACCACTGAGGTCAAGTCTGTGGAGATGCACCACGAGTCTCTTCCCGAGGCTACTCCCGGTGACAACGTTGGTTTCAACGTGAAGAACGTGTCTGTCAAGGACATCCGTCGTGGAAACGTGGCTGGAGACAGCAAGAACGACCCACCAATGGAGGCTGGCAGCTTCAATGCTCAGGTTAGACATTTGTTGACCCCTAATTTCAGTTACTTAAGTTTTTAATGCCTTTTGAAAATTAAAACTAATGGCCCCCAATTGTTCTACAGGTCATCATCCTGAACCACCCTGGTCAGATCTCTCAGGGCTATGCTCCTGTGCTGGATTGCCACACTGCTCACATTGCCTGCAAGTTTGCTGAGCTCAAGGAGAAGATTGACCGTCGTTCTGGTAAGAAGCTGGAAGACAACCCCAAGAACCTGAAGTCTGGAGACTCTGCCATTGTTGAAATGGTCCCTGGCAAACCCATGTGTGTGGAGAGCTTCTCAACCTATCCTCCTCTTGGTGAGTATCTTTGTGTGTATGCCAGCAGACTTGATTTCTTTCCAATGTCTTCCTACATTGGCTAACCTTGCTTGCTCCTTTTGATTTCAGGTCGTTTTGCTGTGCGTGACATGAGGCAGACCGTTGCTGTCGGCGTCATCAAGAGTGTTGAGAAGAAGGCTGCTGGTGCTGGCAAGGTCACAAAGTCCGCACAGAAAGCTGCCAAGACCAAGTGAATCCTCCTCATTCCAGCTGTTCCAAAGGTTGTGGGGTGTTCTGCCCTACCTCCTGGAATTTTTCTAAACCTGGGCACTCTACTCAAGGACTGGCTAATGCTGATTAAAACCCATCGGAAAAATTTTCGCAGGAAAGGAATTCAGTATGGAAAACTGTTGTGGCTTCATTATTGATTGACTGATAGTGCCTATTTCAGTTGTTAATTTGTGTTAAATGGTTTAGAACTTGCACCTGTTGCCACAGTCAAATTGGAAGGAAGCTGCTGAGAAACTAATAAAGGTATTAAAAATTGCAAACTTTGTCTTGTTTGTGTATAGGAACTGGGCTTCTTGGGGGGAGGGGGGTAGAACAACTGCTTAACTGGCTGTGACTGTATAATGCAGCTGTTGAAGCACATGTCTCTGTTCTTGGCTGTTGGAGGGTCTTGCTATCTGACAGATTGTGATGGCTTTTCCATCCAATCACGATGCCCACTGCACACAGTCGCCACCAATGGCCCCCAGTCTTCTCGGTATCGCAGTTTCAGAGTCTGGGCTTTCCTGCCCCCCCCTCAACCGAACCGGTATAAATATGGACGTTTGCTCTGACTCGTTCCTTTTTTCTCAGGCTACACTGGGGGTCTTCGAGCTGTGCTTGTGGCTTTGGTAAGTTATGTGGGGAGCAGGCCTACAATTAAGAGAGACATTGATTTCTATAATGACGATTTTGATTATTCGGTGAGATGTAGCCCATTGTGTTTCTTCGATGGTTTTACAGTGAGGGCTCAGGCTAAAGCTAAGTTCCAAGGCTTTCTAAAGGGACTATACCTCGTCGACTTTTTTAAGTAATATTTTGAGTTTAGCACATACCCCGCTCTCGTCATTGAGACCGTCTAATGGACCGTGACGTTACTGGCAGGGCTGAAACAACATGGCCGGTGATCGGCTCCGGTCTCTTAACATGGAGGCTGTGGAGTGAGTGAGCAGCGGGAGGGGGAGCTGTCTGACTCACGGCCCGCACTTTAGCACGTACTTTCATAAAGAACTTTCTGGCTCGGATTAGTCACTGTCCCCGCAGCTATTGCTCATGTTGGCACCGGATAATTAACCCTATGAGTTTAATAACGGACGTAATTTCCAGTGATTGTTTTTTCCCCCACAGTAAGTCGCCGCTATGGGTAAAGAAAAAACACACATCAACATCGTGGTTATTGGCCATGTCGACTCCGGCAAGTCCACCACCACCGGCCACCTGATCTACAAGTGCGGAGGCATCGACAAGAGAACCATTGAGAAGTTTGAGAAGGAGGCAGCTGAGGTACGGCTGCCAGGACAGATTCATTCGTGCTGCTATTAATAAACCGTGAATGCATGTGAATGGCACGCTGCTTGCTTTTGATTGGACGCCTTGTGTGAATATGCGCTGAAGCTTTAGCGACACCTGTTGGTCATTTATGCGTACTGCGATTTTTTGGCATACGTTTTAAATTATATATAATTAAAAAAATATATATATATATATACAAACTTTCAAATATAAAGTCTCAATCAAAATGCAGCAACACCTAAAAACTAGAAAAATGACCTACAGTCAGGAAATATAAAAAATACACAAGATTTTTTTGTGTTTTAGGGCCACTGTTTGTTTTCATGCAGCGTTTGACTTTAACAATTGAAACTAATTAGAATATTTTCATGTATTAATACAAAATTCAGCTAGCAGTGACCTATTATGTGGTATTTATCTGCCTTCTAAGGGAAGATCTTTGTAAACCCTAATAGATATTCAAAACAAAGAGAGTTACAATCAGTTTTCTGTAAAATAAAAAAAGAAGATATATTTCCAAAAGGCACGGAAGTGAGTGCAGTTCCAAATTTTTTTTATTACATTCTTAGAAATGTAAATACAAAAAGACTTCTTGTGAAATGTGAGACCTAAAATAACATATACTGTATAATTTTGTATTTAAATAGCTCATATTTTATTTTTCATAGCATATTTTTTCCTTTTAAGGTTTACTTGTGGATCTGCCTACCAAAAGCAGTTAATTCCCAAAATGTTTCCCCTTCAAAGTAAACAGGCTGTTTTTGATACAAATAACAAAATGAAACAGTTATGTAATATTTAAGTTAATTCTGTTCTGGAAATATTTTACAACGCAGGATTTCGCAATCATCTAGTTAATTCAAGCCAAAAGTTAAAGACTGCCTAAAAACAATGTGTTATCCTTTCTCATTTTTATGGCCTGTTATTGGGCTAATCAGGAAAATCTTGCTTTGGGAAGTATTGCCTCGATTTGTTGCCCTGTGTTGTGCCTCGTTTAAAAAGTAGTCTAGACTAATATTCTAATTTCTAATATTTTATCCCAAGCTTGCAGCAAGTAGTTCAGTTTATTAGATATTTAAATGTTTTATTTAATGTTTACAAATATTTCTCTACAACTAGATGGGCAAGGGCTCATTCAAGTATGCCTGGGTGCTGGACAAACTGAAGGCTGAGCGTGAGCGTGGTATCACCATTGATATCTCTCTCTGGAAGTTTGAGACCAGCAAGTACTACATCACCATTATTGATGCCCCTGGACACAGAGACTTCATCAAGAACATGATCACTGGTACTTCACAGGTAAAGCAGCTTTTGTAACTTAACTCCTACAGATTCACACTCTTTTTTTTATTTTGATTCAGTAACAGAGGAACCTACCTGGAAAGTCCTATGGTGCTTTCTTTTTTTCAGGCTGACTGCGCCGTGCTTATTGTTGCTGCTGGTGTTGGTGAGTTTGAGGCTGGTATCTCCAAGAACGGACAGACCCGTGAGCACGCCCTCCTGGCTTTCACCCTGGGAGTGAAGCAGCTTATCGTTGGAGTCAACAAGATGGATTCCACTGAGCCCCCATACAGCCAGAAGCGTTTCGAGGAGATCACCAAGGAAGTCAGCGCTTACATCAAGAAGATTGGCTACAACCCAGCCACCGTTGCTTTTGTCCCAATTTCTGGATGGCATGGAGACAACATGCTGGAGCCCAGCACTAATGTAAGGGCCAGAGCATTTTCTAGATTTATAGGGTTTAATCTAACCCGTTAAACTACAGGTTGATTATTGTTATACATCTTAAGACCACCTAGACTAATTCAGCTAATACTATGAATACCATGCCATAAATCCAAAAAATGACATGCATACAGCAACACTTTAACTCTATTTAAAAACTTTTGACTGCCTTTTGTAGATGGGCTGGTTCAAGGGATGGAAGATTGAGCGTAAAGAGGGTGGTAGCAGTGGAACCACTCTCTTGGAAGCCCTGGACTCCATCCTGCCCCCTACCCGTCCCACTGACAAGCCACTCCGTCTCCCCCTGCAGGATGTCTACAAGATTGGAGGTGAAAATATCCCTACATTAGGCTTATTTTCCCTTAGTTTACTTGTGACTCCAGAATTATTTAATGCTGAAGACAACCATTGAGATCCTTTCTCTTGTACAAATTTTCAGGTATTGGAACTGTCCCCGTGGGCCGTGTAGAGACCGGTGTCCTCAAGCCTGGCATGGTCGTAACCTTTGCCCCCGTCAACGTGACCACTGAGGTGAAGTCTGTTGAGATGCACCACGAGTCTCTTGCCGAGGCTGTGCCTGGTGATAACGTTGGCTTCAACGTGAAGAACGTGTCAGTAAAGGAAATCCGTCGTGGTAATGTGGCTGGAGACAGCAAGAACGACCCACCAATGGAGGCTGGCAACTTCACTGCTCAGGTAGGTTATGTCAGGTGCAGGTAAAATAATTTTTGTAACCTCAAATGTTTATTTCTTTTTTAACACCACTGAAGAGAGGACCTCATAAATAGATGATACAAAAACAAATAAAAGTAAATCCAAACCTTACATTCGAGTTAATGCTATTCATGCCATCATATGCAAACCTGATGCTATAAAACACTAGCATGGACTATATCTTTATTCTCCTCCTTTTTATACAGGTCATCATCCTGAACCACCCTGGTCAGATCTCTCAGGGCTACGCTCCAGTGCTGGACTGCCACACTGCTCACATTGCCTGCAAGTTTGCTGAGCTCAAGGAGAAGATTGACCGTCGTTCTGGTAAGAAGCTTGAGGACAACCCCAAGAACCTGAAGTCTGGAGATGCTGCCATCATCCTTATGATCCCTGGGAAGCCCATGTGTGTGGAGAGCTTCTCACAGTACCCTCCACTGGGTGAGTATGCTAGTTTGTGCAGAAGCTTGTCTGCTGTAATATCTAGGAACTGACTATTGTGTGTCTGTACACCCTTAAAAAGACCCTTAAAAACAAAAATCACACTTCAGTTTCTCACTCTTTATATACAGTCACATGCAAAAGTTTGGACGCCCCTGGCCAAATCATGTGTTGTTGATTTTATTGTTGACATATTTTATCACATCCTCTTCAGAGAAAATTCACAGATGAAAAACAAATGAATTTAAAAAGAAAAGATAATATGTGGCCTGCACCAAAGTTATAAGGTGTTTTTTATTTAGATGATTTGAATTGTCTAAGTAAAAGTAAACACATTTTAAACAATAGCTTTTGAGTTTTTATATGTAAGCAAGCACTTTGATTATTTGTATGTATATATTTGAGTATATAAAACTAAAAGCTGCCACACATTTTTATGCACACATTTGAGTTTATAGTGTTTCAAGATTTTGTAAGATTCTTTGGAAATATAACAAAAACACAACAAAAGTATAACAAAATATGAAATGAACGTGACCTGCATATAGAAAATATAGAGCGCTGGTGGTTGATTTTCTTGTTAAAAATAAGTTAACATATCCTCTTCAGAGAACTCACTGCTGCAATTTACAGATGTAATAAATGCATGTAACATATTGAAAAAAGAAAACATAAAATATAACCTGCACCACAAGTTAGATGTTTTATTCTTTTAAGCAAATTAATAAAGAAATGTGCAATAGCAATTGGCAGAAAAAGTCTAAATTTATTCACTATAGAAGATAATAGAAGATGTTGATATAATTAATCTTTGTTTTTAAGTCTATGATTGTAGGAACTAATGTCCGTTTGCTGCTTTGTTTCAGGTCGTTTTGCCGTGCGTGACATGAGGCAGACAGTTGCTGTGGGTGTCATTAAGGCTGTTGACAAGAAAGCCGCTTCCGCTGGCAAGGTGACCAAGTCCGCTCAGAAGGCCGCCAAGGCCAAATGAACCCCCCCATCAGGCACACAAGAAGGCATGCTCACAGCGTCCTATTCTGCAATGTCTCAGAGCCTGAACTTACTTCTTAAGGACTGGTTAATGCTGATAAAAACCCACCGCAAAAGCTTTCGCAGGAAAGGAGGAAGTGGTCTGTTTCTAAGCACCTTAGGAGAAAATTAATCTGAAAAAATAAAAAATGATCATTAATTACAAACGACTGCCTTTAGTGTTTTTGCTGATGTTTTATTGCGTCTGTGAATACATCTTAAATGTCTTGAAGTAAACACATTTTAAACACTAGCTTTTATGACATAATGAGTTTTTATATGTGAGCAAATACTCTGATGATTTAGAAAATAAACTAACACTACAATTTGCCACAACATTTGAGTTTATGGTCTTTCAAGATTTCTGTTATATGAAAATATAACAAAGACAAATGATGAAATGAGCATCACCTGAATACAGAGGTAAGTAAATTACCACATCTCTGTGTTAATTAGCCCTAAGCATGATAGACAGACTTCTAGAAAAATGCTGAATTCTTTTTATCTACTCATTTGAATTCAACCAATTAAATGAACAGCTGGAATACGTTACTCTAAAAAAGTTGATACACTGCAAAATTGGTATTTAATTCAAAATGGACATGTATTTGTCAACAAAAGAAACACTTTTTCAGTTTCAGTGTTTAATGTGTTGTCTGTGTTTTTTTTTATTAAATATGGAAATATTATAAATTATTTTGCAGTGTCCAAACTTTTTGGAAATAGGTTTGTACTCCCTGAATCACTGCTTTAAAGGGTCCTTGCTTTTTAAAATAAAGGAGTCGAAAGTAAAATGTAAATGTTTTATAGTTCCCACATTTAGCATTCACTCCCCAGTCAGTCCATATACAGAAAGTAAGCTTCAAAAACAGCCTGTTCTCAACTTACTGTTTTTTGTTTTTTTTTGGTGTTGTCACAGGAACCAACTCTGTATTTACCTATTTAGACAACAGCAGTTGAGCCCCTGCCACTCATATTAAAGTTTTAAGGAATGTTTTAGCTCTTAGAGTCCTTTTCTAAATAAGGTACAACACAGGACAGCCAGTCAGAAGAGAATATAAAATAAAGGTGGCCATGTTTGGGACATACAATTTTTCCCGCCTCCCGCCACTTACAGCACAGCGGGGAGTCGTCGGGTAGGCGAGGGGTCCGGTCTTGTGAACGTAAGGTCACTGATTCGATCCCCTGGGCCAACAGCACACAACTAAAGTGCCCTTGGGCAAGACACCTAACCCACAGCTGCTCCCGGGGCACCGTGGATAGGGGTGCCCACAGCTCTGGTCAAGCGTGCTTACTGCCCCCTAGTATGTATGTTCACTAGTGTTTATATTTGGGTGTTTCACTGCACGGATGGGTTAAATGCGGAGGTCGAGATCCGCTGTGTGCAAACACAAGTGGCAAATAGTTCTAAATTCTAATTCCGACACTACCAGCGCGTCTCCCACTCCGCAGAACTACATCTCCCAGCAGGCACCTCCGGATCACGTGACCGCAGCTGACTGCGCGCGGTCACCTCGCCAGAAGTCTAATTTCTGTCACGTGTCACTGACTGTTTAACGTTTTTGACTATTTAGATTCTGTTGACAGCGTTTGCCTTTTCTCTCGTTTTTTATTCGCCGTTTCCTCTTTGGACATTGTTTGCTCTGCTCCGTGTTTTTGACCTCTGATGGACTTTTTTTTGCCTTTCCCCCTTTTCATTTTTAAACTCCTCGCCGCGTCAATGTTACCACACAAAAACCACACAAATGGGAAAAAATAATCTTAAGAAGAAAAACCTGATCCCAAAAATATGGGCTCTTTGCAGCTGAAAGCTCCTATTAAAAAAAAATATCAAAGATTGTCTAATAACATGGCTTCACTATGGCATACTGCACCAAAAACATATGATGCTAAAAGTGAAAGGTGATATTTTAATTAGGTGCAATACATAGTATAGTATTAGTGAAATATATGTTTAATATATGATTAGAGGAATCATATATTTAAAACAGACGTCACAGTGGCTCCTTCTCAGTGAATCATCAATTGCAACATTCAGACATGAAGTACACTTGATATTTTGTGCTTGGCTTTGATGTTTTCGGTGAAAACGAAACTACAATGATAATTTGGCATTTGCAAAACGACTTTTGAAGCAAATAGAAAGTGAAACTCCGGTAATTGTGTAATTTGCTAATCTTTCTGCAGCGTTTTGCGAATCACAAAGACGTCACAGTTCCGGTGCTCCTGGCTGAGCAGCTTCATTTTCAGTGTAATGAAAGTGTAAAGTCTTTTTATATAGCAGGGTGGAGCCATTCCTCAAGCTTAGAGCCAAAGCCTTTCTGCAGTTAGTTTACCTGCACTGAAACAACACTAACAGGGACGCCTGTCTGAGGAAGTACACGGTTGGTATTGTCAGAACGTTTCCGCCAAATGTTTCAGTTTCTAAAATACATTTCTGAATTATATCTGTATGTTTTTTCTGGCTTTAACAGAAACTTCAAGATAATGAGAAACGCACCTGAGAAATTAAAGGCTGACGGTGGTGAAGCTCCAGACTCACCTCTACAGCGAGACGGCAATGGCAAGAGTCCACCTCAGAGGAAACAGCAAATACGTAATAAAGGTGGGCTGCTTGTGAAACTGATATTTATATTGATCACAGTTCACCTGGAGCTGGGCATTTTAAATAGAGACTTCTTTCAGTTTCATGTTTCAGTTGACATGCTTAATAAAATGTGACTCAGTGATGTCTTGTTAACAACCCCAACATTTGCCTTCTATGTGTTAGAGATCATTTAAAGTTCCTTAAAGTGCCAGAATTTAGGGTCAGAGGCAGAATCAGGCTTTATTGTCCATGAATGAGCATACAATAGAATTCACATGCGGTAACCTGAAACTTAGATCCTGGTGACTCTTAACATGTGTTTTCCCAATGATACACACCTGCTCCAGCAAATTTGATGCTTTTAAATTTGTTTTTTAATAATCAATTATGTGTGTTAAATGAGTCGATGGACAAAAATGAGCACAGTATAGGGTTGCCAGTACTGTGGTTGGAACTGGAATGTCCATAGAGGTGTTAATGGCTATTGGCTTGTCATTGGGAAGTACATAACTTAGTTGCAAAGCAGCTGTCAGTCATATATAGCCACCAATTATGCAAAAATATTTTAAACCCAAAAACAGATTGTCAGTTGTTTTTTTTAATGTACTATCAGTAACAAAAAAACCCACTGTCCTGCCTGTTACAAATGGAGTTGATTTCTGTTTTATCTCTGTACTGAACTATTATTATATATGGGCAACAATAGCTAAACTTGTGTAATATTATGGGTAATAATAAAATGTACTGACCTATACATTACATACTAATTTTCAGGTTGTTACTAAATAATAATGTAGTAATAGTAAAATAACAAGTTATAATAAAATGGCCTTCCAGCTCTTATTAAATAAAAATATATGTTAAGTCCAAAAAATATAAATGTTGTATTGAGATGTGTGTACTGTGTGGTGAAGCCTTAGAATAGATTAGCAGTATTTTGTTGACAGGTAACACAAAAGGAATATGTGATGTTGCATTTTTCTGCCATGATTCTGTGTAAACTCAGTATAGTTATTGATTCTGTTCTTAGGTATCAACACTTGGTCTGTCAGTAATTCAGTAATTATATTTAATGCAATTACTCAAATTATATTAGAAAAGCTATTTTTTCACCTGATGAGATGCACTATGTGAGAAACAAAGTCTGGAATTTTATAGTTCCAATACTATTTTGTGCCACTGTAATTACAGCCTGTACTTTGTACTGCACCTGACCGTTTAAAGACATATCAATGGGCTGACCAATCCTGGTCCTGGAGATCTACCACCCTCACAGTTTAGCTTCAACCCTAATAAAACATACCATGATCCAGTTAACAAGAGCCTTTAGGGGCATCTGAATACTAGAGCTAGGTGTCAGATCTGAAGTCTCCAAGATGGTAGATCTCCAGCATTGAGCACCCCTAAAATAACAGATAACCGGTTAACAAGTGAATTAATATTTTAGAGCATTTATATCACCTAATGTTACCAGGACTACTTCATTGTTTGGGGGTAATAACTGAAATATTATAAGATGCTGTAGTTTAAGAGAATTAGGTTGATATGCTGATTAATCAGACTGGTGCAAAGTTTGAAAACTAGTTTAAAAAAGGGGTTTGTTACCATTATTTTTCATTTTAATACTAACTAGTCACTGATACAGTTTCTAACTGAAATTCAATCATTCCAATTACAAAATCATATTGTAATTTGTAAGTTAATTTAAATAAAATTTATAATCATACTTAGAAATGTGATAAAGGAAAATGTAACAGTAAAAAATATAACAGTAACAGGCAGTAACATTGAATCTCTGTACTAAATATGTATAACATAATTCTTGTTAATAATATTTTTACATGTATGGCATTACTTATAATCAATGTGGTAACCCATCATATCATATGTAAACTTTGTTTACCTAATTTATCTTCAAACTGCTCTTTGTACGTTCAGTCTCCTGACATTGCTCAGTAATTGAGGAATAGAGACAGAATGCTAATGACACAATGATTTTGGTTCAAAGACTTTGACTAATCTCTCTTTCAAGGTGAACCTGCAGCAGAAAGGATGGCAATGGAGCTTTCACCCATCTCCCCTGATCTTGACCGCCTGATCAGGCAGCGGGGCAGAGACTTGCGCCTGCGGATGGTAGACCGGCAGCGTGCGGTGAAGCTGGTCAACAGTCTAATAAATAATTTAGAGAAGTTCCTGAAGGGCAACGAGGACCAGCCTTTCTTTAGGGATGTCTCTGTGCTCACTACAGGAAGCTACTATGAATTAGTAAAGGTAAACTTTGACAATGATCAGCTTTGACACAATCTGTACTAAGAAAAAAGAAAGCAGGGATAAAACTAATCGGTGTAATTATGTTTTGTTTACAACTTCTTACTGTTAAGTAAGTACAAAGAGGTCCCAAACCCCTAACACAGACACCACCTAACACAGACTAGTTCTCATGTTCATGTTGATGTTCATGGTATGTGTGAGAGATTGAAAGATTTAAAAAACTCTTTGAAGGTGTTGGATAAATTTTCCAGAAGCATATCTTTCAGAGGAGCCTTTTAAGAACAAAGAATAATCAAATACAAAGGGTGAATTTAAAGGTAATACCTACAAGCTCTCAGGTGACAAGAAGGAGAGTTGTAGTGTCCCCTATCATCCATGAGTTTCTGTTTACCATGCCATGATGAATGTTCTATTTCTTTCTATTTTGTTAATAAAAGCTGGACATTTTTCCTCCAACAGATCAATAAACCAAATGAATTTGACATCATGTTGAAGTTTAAAACCCCGCGTCTTGTTTGGAAGGAGGTGCCGGGCTACAATGGGCTTTTCTATACAGTTTCCCTCTCTCGGCGTACACGTACCGAGATACGCTCTTTCCTCTTAGAAGATGAACTCACCATCTCCTCCTCTAAAATAATGAAGGAGTCGCACCATTTGGTCCGCAAGTTTGTCAGCCACCACCAAGGTTTGTTTCCTTACAGAGCAAAACCACTCACAAGCACAAGCAGTTCTTCCTAAACTAAACTGCTGTAAGCTGAACGGGTTAATGTATGTGAATATGTTAGTTTTCATGAAACAACACCAGAACATTTATTGACTATATGGACGGGGGAGCTGAAATATCTGCTCTTTATCTGAAATTTAAGATTTGTTCCTTCAGGACTGGTTCATATAGCTACAGGTAAAGATGTCTATAAACATATTTATCTGGCTATTTTTTTAGTGTCTGATGGTGAAGGTCGCTGGGTGGTGTGTCGGAAGCGGATAAATTCGCCAGCTGTGATGCTTGCGTTTATAAATGAGGGCGGGGAAGAAGAAATGTCTATAGACATTGTTCCCGCTCTAGAGGTGCCACAAGGCTGGCCGCAAGCTGCACGGGCTGGACCAGTCGTGGATAAGTGGCTTGGGAAGCACGCTCGGCGCAGATTTCTTGGCCAGCCTGTTTTTTTTGTCCCGAAGAGACCAAAGCAGCGAAATCTGAGTGATGTTGAAAAAGGTAGGCCTGTGCTAAATTTAAGTCCAGAACTATTCAGGACTTTAGGGAAAGTTTTTGGGTTGCTGATGTGATCGTGTATTTTTTCCCTTTACAGAGAGCTGGAGAATATCATTCTCTCATATTGAAAAAGAAATCATGAGGTTCCATGGAAACAAGAAGACGTGCTGTGAGAGCAGAACAAATGAATGCTGCCGGTAAGCGTAAACTCTTGATGACTAACTTAAAAACAGATGCACAGATGCAGATAATATCTTCTGTCTGATATTGACAATGACTGTCTTTAGATAAGAAAGTAAGGGTCTGTCTCAAAACCTAGTGAGGGTCTAAGTAGGCACTGACTACGTAGGCAGCTGTTTATGTAGACCGCTTTCTGTCTGATGTCTCTCCGGATAAAACAAATTAATGAGATACTCTAGTTAGACAGCAACTGCGTCATGGCTTGTTACCGCCCACTGCACGTGACCGGTGTTTTAGCTAGTTGCTAAGCTACCAGCCGGTTATCCAAAACAATAGCCCGAGGCTTAAAAATTCGCTAGCATAAATGCTAATGGATCGAGTATAAAACTGCTAATTGTCAACGACTATAAATAAAATAAAATTTTGTTTTTGTGTGATTTTAAGACAAGAAACAAATTAAAACATTAAAGAGTAACATTTGACTAAAATGACTTCACTGCTCATAGCTTCGCCTGCGTTGCATCAGTAGACAAATAAGGTGCCTTAGTAGACAGCATGTTTAAGGTATCTAAGAATTGGGACAGCCTACATGTCGGAGGCAGCTCACTATGTTTTGAGAAACACCCTAAATGTTTACAAAAAGTGTTCAACCTGAATATAGCAACAGCTCATTTATTTCTTTGTTTTTATTTATTTTTTATTTATTTAATAATGTATTACCTAGAAAGTTTGTGTCATTAGCATCACAGATTATGATATTCTTTACTGTGTTCCTTTAGAAAACTGTGTCTGCGGCTTCTCAAATGTCTGTTTGAGGGCCTGAAGCAGACCTACCCCAAAGAACTCCTACCTCTCTGCTCCTACCACGGGAAAACTGCTTTCTTTCACCACCTTTCTGTCAAGTGTGAAGATTCGCTGTGGACTCCTGGACAATTGTCCGACTGCTTTATGGAGCTCGTGCTGGACTTCGAAGATGCTGTCAATAAGGGATCACTTCCTCATTTCTTCGTCCCTGACTTCAATCTCTTCTGTCCAGCTGCCTTTCCCAAACGCTCTCGTCTCTTTCTGGTCGAAGCGCTGAGGAACCAGAGACAATCTGGTCTTCCTCTACTACAGGCGCGAAGTCGTCCTCCGCCACTGTGCTATGCTCGTGCTCTTCCACCGCAGATCGAGGAAATCTCTGCAGAGGTTGTTACCCCGCAAAACCATGACACTGTGACTTGTAAATCAAGCTCTTTTAGGTACCTTCATGTTACTGTGGCTTGTGTTATTGTATTTATGGCCATAGGATGTGCACTTGTTGCAATGGTCAAGTAGAGCCTAGACGTAGAGCCTAGATTTAGATCTAAATGCTGGCACCATGAGCAACATGTTTATCCTAAATTTAATCAACACAATTAAAGGCCAAAAGCACTGTTTTCTCAAAAATTATTCAATATTATAGAGTATTATATAGTAATTTTTACGATGATCTTCCTTACAGTGCTGGTGAAGGTATTTATAGATTATCAGTTTTACTCAACTGTGACTGAGATTAACAGTTAACACTGTGAAAATATGACAATACTCATGATTATCGTGACACAATATGCCACAATAATCTGCATATGGTCAACACTTAAAAACACTTGCCAACTGCAACGATATTATAATTGGTCCTGTTTTATTGGATTAGTATAACATATGTGCAATATTGAATATAAATTATTCTCTTTTATATGTATTTTTTAAATGATTACATTAAATGTCACACTATTTTGTATTTTTTATTTGATCAGATGGCAGACGAAATAAAGACTAACAAATTGTTTATCTTCTTTAATGCATCTCTATCATATCACCCAGCTTTAATCCCAAGTATTTATGAATATTTTTGTGTAAAGTTTTGTGTAATACATTAAAATACAATCTGCTATTCACCATTGAAAGGCAAAATCTTCCTCTGCTATGGTGCTGGAAATGGCTTGAGTATAGTCAGCCTTTCAGGATGATAAATCCTACACTTTTATCCAGTGAATTGATTAATATCTTACATGTTGTGGTCATGGCTTTTATTGCTTGTCTTATTGTATTTCATTTTATTTTGATACACTTAAGCATGTTTGATTTAATTTCCTTCTGATGTTCTTTTATTTTTTATTCATGTAAAGCACTTTGAATTGCCACTGTGTATGAAGTGTTATGAAGCATTATGTATTTTAACTGGTTTGTGTATTTTAACTGGCTATTTTACTCTATAAACAGGCAAAACAATGTACTTACTTAAATGAGAATGTTTAGTTTATAATTATAGTAGGACTATATCTCCTCTCATATAATGTTTTTCAAAGTGTTTTATTAATTATACTAACCATTTGTGTTTACTTACTATACTTTTATTGTAAGTCAACGTAACCAGCTTTTTGAAAAGTATTTAGGCAATTTATTCTGGTGCATTTCTTATGGAATGTACACACAATGTAAAAGGAAACAGGTACTTTGAAATTATGCCATGTGATGGAATGGCGACCTGTCCATTGTGTACCCCACCTTCGCCCGATGACGCTGAGATTGGCTCCAGTGACCCTGACTAGCGGGAATAAGCGGAAGATAATAGATGGATGGATATAGTCACTGAATGTAAATAACATCACATATTTGCCATGTTTAAGTGCATCTTGTTGAGATAAACGAACAAATAAAATGCTCTAAAATAAGATGGAAGAAATCCCTTATTACTTGAACTTACACTCCTTTAACAATTAAGAACATTACTATTTTGGAGATGCATGTTTTTCTTTGGACAAATTAATAAAAATAATTTATCTGTGTTTTTGAGTTTCCCCATCACATCAACCAGCTTTCTAAAATCCAATCAGTTTAGCATGAAACATTTTATTCCATCACGATCCTCTCCTACATAACTTCTGATTGATGGGGTTTTAGTGGTAGTGCATCATAATGCTTTAATACATTATTTTCCACTGTTTCCAATTTCCACTTTTTAAAATTGTTAATTTGAAAAATAATTAGAAATAATATGTTACTCTTTAAACTGCATTTTCCTCATATATCCTGTTAACAGGAACACTTGAATTAGCTTTAAGCTTTACAATCACATTATGCATCAAGTGTTGCAGACACAAACAAAGAATAACTTTTAACTAAACTAAAAATCATATTGTACATGCTGTATTTGTAATGAAGCAAATGGTCATTGTTCTTTAGGTACTGACCAAATCTATTATATGTTTACAAAAGCATTATGTAGTAGAGAAACTCTTTTAAGAACATGGTAGACACAATTAGTAGTTAGAATTACACAAAAGAAAAAAAAAACACTGAAATAAATTGGGTGGGATAGATAGCCTTTGATATTATATTTTTGTGTTTATTGTTTTTTAATGGATTTTTACTGTTTATTGTACTTATTTATTGTATTTATTATTGACTTTTTCACAGATCCGTTTAGTTGTGAGTTTAAGGCAGCTAAAAGAAGAATGACAAAATTCTACACCATTTAATAAAACTTTGCTTGATTTTTTTTTTGCGCAGTGTGGTTTCGTGTTTAAATGACTGAAAATGATTTTTGGTTGTTAAAAACCTTCAATATAAAAGCCGAAATAAAGTTTTTGGTTAATTTAAATAAAAAACCTGGGAACGACACTGCTGAGGAGCGGCTTCTCTCCGGTCGCTTTTGGAGCAAACACGAGCTATAAATACTCTGCGCCGGAAGCGGATCGTCCTCTTCTAGTGATCAAACATGGCGGTGAGTGTCGACGACATAGTGTTGAAAAGCTAGTAGAACAGAAATCTTAAAACATCCGCTTATTCCCGTGTAATCTGGGAGAAGTTCGGGGCCTCGTTGATAACGCTTTGTCTGATGTGTAGAGTTGGGGTCGTATTTGCGGTGAAAGCGGTTTAATTAGCGAGATATGCTGTTAGAGAACAGTTAGCTTTCCGGTGTGCGTTACTGATGTGGTGAACCAATGTTCGCCTTTAAACTGGGGCTCCACTCTGAGTGAGCGGTGTAGCGCCAAACCAGTTTAATAAAAATAACGGGCAGTGTTTGCAGTTGTGGTATTTTATGGTTAACGGTTCTACTTTAACTCTTTCTGCTGGCAGGAGTCGCTGGAAGTGCTGTGTCCGGGCATGTTCTCTGTGGAAGCACCGCTGAGTGCTCATAGCTTTGGGTTGACGACGTTATTCTAAATTTTGTTGGTTTCGTTTTAGACTTTCTGTGTCTTTAGTAATCAGGGGGCGAAGCTTGTTATTTATAAACTGCTTACAGAGATCACAGTCGCGGACTGTGTGTTAAACTTACCGACGCCATGATAGTGAGTGTACTGTTAATGTAGTTCAGTCACAGAACTGTGGAACCTGTCAGCGTGGGCCACTCGAGTTAAACACAGTGCCATGCTTTCAGACATGCTGTGCTAATTTGTGTGACCATATAATTGAAGAAGTCTGATGAGCAGGCCTGTCATATTGTGGGTTTTGCAGAAAAATGTGTAGAGCATGAGCTCCCTTTATTAGTGGCAGTTAGATCCACTGTCCACCAGAGATCCTAGCTTTGGAGCATTGCTTTGGGGAGTTGTTACTGTTTAGTTTTTTTAAAAGAGACATGACCATGTTAAATAGTTCTATTTAAGTTTGATTAAAGAGTAAGTATTCTGAACTTTTAGGTGGATGTTAAGATGTTTTGTTTTCCTTTCTTTCTTTCAGGACCAGGGAGAGAAGAAGGAGAACCCCATGAGGGAGTTGCGTATCCGCAAACTGTGCCTGAACATCTGCGTAGGTGAGAGTGGTGACAGGCTGACCCGTGCTGCTAAGGTGCTGGAACAGCTGACAGGCCAGACTCCCGTCTTCTCCAAAGGTAACAGCGTTCTAGCTCCTAATACTGTTGTGTGTTGTATAAAGTAATTTGGCTTCGTTAAGACGCTTCAGCATGTTGAAAAAATGTTTCTCTTCTTGTTCCAGCCCGCTACACTGTGCGATCCTTTGGCATTCGTAGGAATGAAAAGATTGCGGTCCACTGCACTGTTCGTGGTGCCAAGGCTGAGG
The DNA here is from genome assembly GCA_021613375.1 of Megaleporinus macrocephalus. Classification (NCBI taxonomy): domain Eukaryota; kingdom Metazoa; phylum Chordata; class Actinopteri; order Characiformes; family Anostomidae; genus Megaleporinus; species Megaleporinus macrocephalus. Next base: position 14,854,157 of record CM038703.1, read on the forward strand.
AGATCCTGGAGAAGGGACTAAAGGTGAGGTGGTGATGTGGTTTGGGTTTGTTTAGAGTATTAATTTTTCTGTATGTGAGTGTTTAATGTACGCTAGTGACCCAAAAAGTGTGTGAGATTATGTACCACCCAGTAGGCTATGTATAGGACTGAATAATAGCAGTCAATCACTGTGGCTGTGCAAAATGCAGTATAATACATAAAGGGTTTAATGTCATAAACTCAACACAGGAATGCCTAAAATGGATTCACTTGGGTATTAAAAGAAAGGAAAGTACTACATTGTAAAATGTTTACCTTTTAATGTTATATTTAATGTAGAAAATAATTAAAATTTAGCTTTCAGTCAGTTGTAAACAAGTACATTTAAGGAGTTGTGATATGTAATGTTAGATTGGTTCCTTACAAAAGTGATAAGATCAAAGTGCCAAATTGCCTTAAAAACACAAACTTAGCCATGTTATTTACTATCTGAGCCATTCTGTTTTTATATACAATGTTGATCTTGCACAACTATTTTGCTATTGGGAAAAATAAGTTTTCTTTGCATTCTGCTTTGCCTTATGGCACCCTGTGAGCTTCTCCACTTCTCCACCATAAATTGAGTAAAAATATTTAAGGACAACCTAATCCCAGCGGTATTGTAACAATATCTCAATATAATGCGATTGAAATAGTTATGTCAACTTCGAGGGTGCCATAAAAATATTAGACATCTGGATACTAACGCCACCATAGTGAACACTTGATTCAGTAAGTTTCAGCTGCTTTTTACGTCTTACTACTCAAAATGGCTTTAGGTGCATCTTAAAGATATAATTATGTAAATATTGTAAAAATGCGTGGAATTTGCCTTTTATTGTCTCTGTATTAAGGTATGCTGTATTAAACCTGGGGCTTATTTCAGTAACCAATTGTTTTGGTTTGATGCTTAGGATTATTTATGGTTTTATCTTTTGTTCAGTCAGTAATTGGTTTTAATAAGAAATCTACTGTTTGTGGAGGGTTACAAATATAACATGAAAGGTGCAGACGTTAGCCCTGAAGCCCAGTGTAACTGACATTATGACTGGGTTTTTGATATTGTGCATTTCCTAAAGTGCCTAAAAACACAAACCTAGCCATGTTATTTACAAACCAAACCTATCTTTTGTTTTAAAAAAAAAAAAAATCCACATTCTGTACACTTTATCAGAGTAAACTGAGATGAGCCTGTGATCTGTGGGTCATTCGGTGTGTGGAAGTTTTATTTGTTGTTTTTTATTCTTGCTGTGTTGTCCTGCTACGAGTGGCTTTTTTTTTCTTTAAATTTAGGCCGTATTGCTTCTGTCCTTAAGAAAGCTCATTTCAGGTTGAAGTGCTGTTGACTTTTATCCCACTTGTTACCAAAGACACATTTAATAATGTCAAGTGTTGTGATGGGTTTTGAATAAGTTTAAAATGTGTACAGACTTACTGGGTTGTCGTAGTGCAGCTCTTTGAAACATGTTTTGGTGTTAGTTGTTTTCTCCAGTGCCTCTGTAGCATTGTTTTTAAATCTGTTTCTGTGGTTACAGGTCCGTGAGTACGAGTTGAGAAAAAACAACTTCTCCGACAGCGGAAACTTCGGTTTTGGCATCCAGGAGCACATCGATCTGGGCATCAAGTACGACCCCAGCATTGGCATCTACGGCTTGGACTTCTACGTGGTGAGTGTTTGTTGGAAGGATGGATGGATAGATGAACTTTCAGCTTTCTGGCCCTCTGATAGCTGCATGATGGCTATTGATTAGACTTTGATGGGCTTTGTTACTCTGCTGTGATTGCAGGTCCTGGGCAGACCTGGCTTCAGCATTGCTGACAAAAAGAGGAAGAGGGGCCGCATTGGCTTCAAGCACCGCATCCGCAAGGAGGAGGCAATGCGTTGGTTCCAACAGAAGGTGCGTTCGAATCTGTACATGATAATGGGGGGCCTCTGAATCTACTGGTTCGGAGATGCACTAGCATCCAAACACATACGTTTATTATTTAGTTGTATGTGTTTGGATGCTACTGCATCTCAGAACCATTAGATTCAGAGGCTGTTTGTGAAATTTGTCTTGTCTGGTAACTTTGTAAATATTAACGTGTCTTTTTTTTCTTTTTATTGTTTAGTATGATGGCATCATCCTCCCTGGAAAGTAGAGGACCACCTTTTGATTTTGTTTATAACAAACAAATAAAAAACGAAAAGCCCATTTTCTTGTCAGATTTTTTTTTTCATGAGAATGATTCCAAATGTGTGTGTGGGAGTAAATATTTCACAGAAAGTGATGAACAAAACTTTCCTTACAGTTCCGTTATTATTCCATTAAGTGTTTGGACAGTGAATTTGTATTTTTATCTAAATGAGGTTCTAGATCCATCCAAATACCTGTTTATGCAGAACAGGTCAAGTGGATGCATTTCAGTCATTATGGTGAAGATGATTTTCAGTAGCCAATCACAGTTAGGGTCACTGACGAAAGCCTAAATTCATGAAAACCACCTACTTCTGTTGTGCAGAAACTCTTTTTCCGATTTGCTGTAACCTGTCTGGAGCAGTGGTGTCCAGTCTTCCACATGAAAAGGTTTTCAAAAACTGATTCAGTTCCTACTTTGTGGCTAAGGCTTTGACACACCTGGTTTAAAGGAGTAGTATATTGAATACCCATTCGCAGGATTAGAAGTCCATGCTTTAGTTCAGTGGTTCCCAGCACTAGTCTTGGAGTATACCAGGCCTAAAAAGTTTAGTTCAGTCCCTGGTCTTAATGCCCCTGACGTAAATCAGATCCAAGTAATCAAACCCTTTGTGACTTAAAGTAGGGGTGGTTTGGAGCAGGCAACATTAAAATGTGCAGGACAGAAGATTCTCTAGGACCAGGCGGAGGAACCTGTTTACTCAACACTGACCCTGCACGCCCACTGCCCAGTATTCCTATTAGTGTTGTGCATCCTTTAATACATGATGTTCTCAGCGTTAACAACCCTTTATTGAATTAATTGATGGCTTATAGCAGTAAAAGCACTGATGTGTAGGGCAGGGGGCACTGTTGGATTATGGAGGCAGTGTTCAAGTGTTTGTACAGTTAGACTGCCAGCATCTTTGTATCAGGTGACCAGTGTGTAAAAGCAATGTGTATTGAACTAATTTTGGTATCTAAACTGTCTTGTTTGCATTCATTTTTACATTAGTGCAACTGCTAACTCTGTTAAAGCTATTTTTATTCTAAAATAAAACTATTGTTTTGTAATTTGGGGAAAATAAATTAGTGAGTGCAAGTTAAATGTTTGCACCAAATAAACAAATCTATCTTTTTCCTGATAAAGGAGAGTGATTATGAAAGCAATTGTGAAGAGATTTTTTTATGGGTGCCTCTCATTAGTACCCAGTGGTTCTAGTAGGTAAAAGGAACAAAAGAGAAAGAAAGGATTTTATAAATCTCAAGGCCACTGTACAAAAAAGGGTGAGAATTGAAGGAATGTTTTCAACCTCATAGTCTCTACTGAATGATACTCTTGATGTTTGGTATTAAAACATGATTGTTAATGAACAAGATCTAAGAAAGTAAGTGGACACTAAATGGGTGACTGTTCTTGTGAGCAGTGTTAAGTGATGCAGAATGTGTACATGAGTTTATCTTGTATGGGTAAAATATAAACATGGGTCACAGTTTATAGAAATTAACTAATACAGCAGTCTAATTTTGTAGCAAAAATCATTAATAATAATAATTATATATATTATATATAATTATATTGTATTACTCAAAAACTGTTATAAAACCATTATTAAAATATTGCATACAATCTATCTCCTGTAAGATGTTAGTTAATGCTAGCTAATAAGTGAAACTAGTGAAAGACTGTTTCTTTAAAAAGAAAGTCTCACTAAATACTAAAGTCTAACTCTGGGTCACATATTAAAACTTTTTTGTACTACATTATATACATATGTAAATCACAAAAACATTTTCTGGAGCATTAAAATTTTCACTCTGCGGTTTAGTGTGTTGGACCTCCACTGAGCAGATACAATTTGGTGGTGTGTTAGTGTGTGTTGTGCTGGAATGAGGGGATCAGATACAGCACTGTCACTGCTGGACTAAGAAAAGTCCACCAACCAAAACTATCCAGCCAACAGCGTCCTGTGACCACTTATGAAGGGCAACAGTATAGCCAACTCAAACTGGGCAACAGTAGGCAAGCTGTTGTCTCAGAATTTACATCTACAAGGTGAACCTGGAAGGTACAAGTGTCTACCCGAGTAGACACAGTGTTTAAAATCTCACTGCAGTGCTGAAAATGATCCACCATCAAGATAACACAAGCTTAGTGAGGGTCCTGATGATTGAAGAACATGGTATAAGTGGGAAACAAAGTATTTGGAGAGACTGGTGGACTGGTAGTCTGTACTGTTTAACTACACCTATGTGGTAAGGGGAGCTGATGAAATGGACAACAAGTGTGCACTTGATGAAGTGGTTAAAATGTATTCCATGCTCTTTTTACTAGCATTGAAGGAGAATCATTAATAATCTATTTGGTTTCAAAAGATAAAATGACACATTATGCTTTGTTCAATTTGGCTTTATTCAGTGAAATCCTAGAGACCAGGTGTTCTTCGCATCAGCTGCCACTTACAACACCTACACAGCCCTCTCCGTTCAACATTCGAAGCCTTACAATCAAGCTGGTGACCATTTAAAAAGAAATATCACATTAAAAAGAAGCCATTACATTTGTTATAGACAGCATTCACTTTTTCCTGACTGAAATGTTCCACATTTCTTCCACACGTTCTGTCTGGAACAGGTTTCTCTCTCTAGGATGTTCACTGGCTCTCTTAGGAAGTGGGTTCCACATGAGCAGTGGATAAAGTCGGCATAGGATGACCAGCGCATAGACATGGGTGAGCAGGCAGGAAAGCTGGGAAGACCAATCATGATGCTTTTATCCAAACAGAGGAGGAAAGTGAGACTTTGGATTAGGTTAAACCAGGTGTTCACATTTTAATATAGGCCAAATAGCAATAAGGCTAGATCAGGCTCATACATTGGAGCCCAAAAGAACAGAGACCCCTCATAAAAATGATTCTATTTTGCATTAATTCCCAAATGAATATAAAAATGTGTTTGCAAATCATATTATCAGTGTAGAAATCAAAAAGAGCATGTGAGCTGGCATGTACTCTACACATTAGTGTGATGATGGGTAAGCTGGATCAAATTCTTAGACCATTCTTAGAACATCTTTACATATTAGTCACACTCACAGGCTCGAAGGGAGGTGTGGCTTGACGTCTATGTCTCATGTAAATTCAACATTACACAAATGAAGATATGATAATTTACTGATGTCTTCATAAGACAGACTTCTCATTTGATACTCTTTTAATGTTTTTTCTTAAACATTTGTTCTTCATTTTTTTAGAATTTGCCTCAGACATTTGGACCCCACTGTATGTGCTGCTAATAGGCCTCGATACTGTCCTACAGTATCTTCTTCTCACTGTGTTTGAGGCCCAGTGTCACGTTCTACTCACCTCTGCGCTCAGTGATACGCTGTTCATCCACCTCTCAACATCACCGCCTTTGGTGTTGCATGTACAAAGCTATATAAAGGTCTCAGTTTCAGTATTAATACACGTATGTTCTTTTTAGCCATTGAGCTAAACTACTTTGAGAAATATCCCTTGATAAATACATAGCACACAATAAATTAGCTATAAGTATAATAAATAGGCTGAAATGATTAACTGACGATACATGATTCATTCCACTCCACTTTGTGTAGTTGCAATTGACAAGGTGATATTTTGCAAAGGACTGTGTGGCTCAATCTCTAAAACTCATTCATTCTAACATTCAGGCGTACAAACACGAACAGGACGAGTACAGGCATATACTCACTGTCTCACTGGCTCAAACACCTCCCATACATTCTGTGGAAGCACGTACAGTATGGGCTGCATCCCTAGTCATTTTCACATTGTTAATTAGTGGGCCCTGTAACACTAAACTCCCTTGTTACCTTGTTACATAATGATGTCTTAACTGGAGCTAAAACCGGTTCCGCCCCACCATCTGCTTCTCTCTCTTCCTTTAACCTTCACTGACTAGTAGCTGTCCATTCCTCCTCCTCTAGTTATCCCTCACTCTCCTCTCTACTAATCACTCTCTTCATCTTTCTCTCTTCCTCTCCTTTCTTCCTTCCTCCCTCATGCAGTCATGCTGCTTTGCTCTTCATGGCTGGGGGTGTTGCGGTGCCTGCGGGTAGTGTGGCGTGGGGGCAGGGCCAGAGCACAGCAGGACACGCCCACCGTGGGCTCAGGTAGGTCTTCAGCGGCAGACCAGGTGTCGGTGCCTGGGTCGTAGCGCTGGACCGCCGCCTTGTAGCGCTTCTCCGCTTCATTCCAGCCACCCAAGAGGTACAGGTGGTCACCCAACGGAGACAGGCCGCCAGTGCTCACTCCCAGGGGCAGGGAGGCGGCCCTGCTCCACTGGCCGCTCTCTGGGCAGAACACTTCAGTGGTCAGCACATCCACGCGTTCTCCACCCGGGCCCAGCTGGCTGCCTCCCACCACGTACACCTTCCCACCCAGCGTGGCCGAGCAGTGCCAGCCACGGGGCGTCTCCAGCTGTGCCCTCTCGCTCCAGGTGTCGCTCTCCAAGCTGTAGCAGGCCACAGAGCGGGAGTAGGCGCAATTGATGTAGCCGCCAGTTACCAGGACGTCGCCTGAGGGCAGCACGGCACTGGCGTGGCAGCAGCGCGGCATTTCCATAGGAGCACGGAGTTGCCAGCTGTTGGAAGACGGAAGGTAGCTCTCGATGGTGGCCAGCAGTCCATCGGTGTTCCGACCGCCTATGGCAAAGAGACGCCCTCCAGTAGCCACCAGGCTGAAGTGGGTGCGGCGCTGGCGCATGCTGCTCAGATGCAGCCAGGTGTTAAAACGGGGGTCATATCTGCAGAGGGCAGGATAGGAGTTATTAATAACAACCCAATCTGATTGCATTGTTTTCCATGTAGGTGAGACTGAATGCAAAACTTTAGGACATGATTATATAAAGGAATTGAAAGGATCTGCAGGATTTAGACTAGCTGACTTGCCATTGGCTGCTTTAATTCCTGTATAGATATGGTATGTAGAAGGGTACCTGCAGAGGCTGCTGACAGCATGTTTGGCCTGATTTCTGGCATCATTCTGGTCCTCTCCACCTGCCACATATAAGAAACCGTCCATCACAGCAACACACTGGTTAAAGCTCTTAGCAGGAAGCTGGGAAAGATGGCGCCATGTGGCAGCTCCCTCACGAGGGTCTCTCCATAGCACCTGTAGGCCGGGGTACATGACACAGGTCAAGAGTATGTTGAAAGAATATGCTAACTTTTTGTCTCAAGAAGTTATTTAAGCCACGTAAATCATGTTTCAGTGAAATGCTAGCTGGTATAGTAAGATATGTTAAGTGAATTAACTATATTAAGCAAACACAGTGCACAGAAAAATAATTTTTTTTACAAAAATACATACAAAGAAAGTCTTGACTTTAGAGTGCTAAGTTGTCTCCTCACAGTAGAAGGATGGACTTAAACACTTTTTTATTGTTCAGATCTGAAGTGATTTACAATTCCATACTGTAAACCAGGACTATTTTACTACTCCTATTTGAATATTATGTGTAGTGATGTGTTTGTTATCTTATTTTACTGCAGTTGAGCTTTCAAGTGTATGAACATGTAACTACCGGTTGTATTAGATAAGAAACACTTATAAATAATCTGTGAATATCTTAATACAGCCAAATTCAAAATGTATGTAATAATCCAAGGACATCATGATGTTAAACTGTTTTTGGCTAAAGTTACCAAACCATTTTGAACACAAGACCTGATGTGGTTTTATGTAAGTATACAGTTCACACACACAAAAAAAACAATTCAGAAAATGTTTAAAGGGGAAAAAAATAACATTTTTTTGTTTAAATGACTTAAATGTCATATTAAGAGAATAATTTATCAAGTCCCCTAAAATTTTCCATATACTTCAAATGTAATCAGTCAGACAAGACATGTTTGTATGGAATCAGTTATGAAATAATTATACATTTTTGGACTCTTATCTTGTGATCATGACTTAATTGTTAAAAGTTTTCAAGATCACACAACAATAAATCTGTGATCTTGAGAAAAAACTTTTGTTATCTTGAGATTACATGACAAGTTGTAACCATGAGAAAAAAAACTTGTATCACATTTGTCTTGTGATCTTATGATAACGAAAATCACATATTTGTCTTAAGATCACAAGTGATAAAGGTAGGTATCAATAAAAGTATATAACCCAAAATCTTTTTTAAAAAGTTTTTTTTAAGACCATTGTGTAAATTTGATTTTTTTACACTATTTACACTCACTTTAACATAGACGCAACAGTCACTCAGACTAACCTCTCGGCTAAGGGCGCGCTCAGTGAGGGAGGGGCGCCCCCCGATGGTGAGCAGGGTGGTCTGGCTGCCACGGACCTTGGTGCGGCGGGACTGTGATGTGTTCTGCTGATAGGGTAGCAAATGGTAATTCATGGCCTCCACCAAAAGGCGGTGACACTGAGGGTCCTGCATCATACGAGCAACAGGCTGAATTTCACGGACCAGCTCGCTGGCAGGGATGGTCTCAAAGCGTATGTGAGACAGCAGCTCAGAAGCGTGAAGCTGTCTGTTTGGGTCAAAGTCCAGCCACTTCATAGCCACCTATATTCAAAGAAAGGTGAAACATAGCGATCCATATTAAGAGCCACACTTGCCTTGCATTATATATAGTTTCTGATGTGCATAGCATTCCGGCCCGCCTTTCTTTCTACACCCATTCTATTTCTATATACAGTATGTAAGTATTTATATTCATGCTGATATATTTTGCCTTTGGGTCATGCTTAAAAATAGGGCCTCCTCAAGGTCTGTAAATCCCCATCTCCTCCTCTGCCTCCTTATATTTCTTGTCTTCTCTGCTGGTGTTTATTACATACTGTACACACTGAATACTCTTCAAGCATTTGGAATTACTTATACTACTAATCTTATTTTTAACTAACATTTATTTTTATTGATTTTTAATTATTTCATACTTTTCGATTCTAGATCTAGAACATAAGCCCAGTATTGTAAGGAATACATGGGGCAGTAGAAAACCTGTGTGTGCAGTGAAAGTAGGTGTTCTGACCTGGAAGGTGGTGACCTCCGAGGGCAGGATGAGGTTGTCATCCTGCAGGAAGGCCGTAATCTGCTCCAGCGTTAGCTGAGTGAACTGAGGTGTCTCAGAGAATTGGGCAAAGTTGTCCAGCACAAAGCGGCGGGCAGCGTCCCGCACAGGACCCAGGCCATAGGCCGTGCCGATGTTCCACACATACACACAGGTGTGCACGTTCAGCTCCGACATCAGGAAGTCCATGCACATCTGCAGGAGGTGAGGGATCTGCAGGGTGCTGGCCGCAGACACCGTACAGCCAATAGTGTACAGGGACATGTGCACACGGCCCAGGTAAGCAAAAGTGATCACGTTGGCTAGACCTGAAATAAGAAGAGAAAGAATTGATTGCGTTGAAGCTTATTTAGCCTGAGGACTGCACTTAGAAACCCTGCAGTAGAAAGTCTGCAGTTAAAAACAATACGGATGGATGTGCAGTGTAATGAAACTAAGTCTGATGGGATTACACTATATCGTGCACTGTTTTGGGAGTCTATTTATTGCAATACCAGTTTTAACAACCCTTACCTACTTTAGCTTGCCATGTTAAAGGCCATTCTATTACTATATTGACTAGGGCTGTGTATTGGCAAGAACCTGGCAATACAATACATATCGTGATACAGTGGTCATGATTCAATATATTGTGATATATTGCGATATTGCAAGGAAAGTGATATATTGCGATTTTTCAAATCCTACTATTAAAGCACACCACTATATAAACAGGTTTACCAATGCTTACAATAGCTTTGGGCCCTTGTGCTACTTGTTAATGTTGGAGTGGAGCTGAAAATGGATTACAACACTGCCATCTAGTGGTCAGAGGTTTAAACACAACACACAATGATTCACTGTCTGCCAGGAATCTGTGTATTGATACTGTGTTTTTGAGAAACAATACAGTATCACAAAACATAAGGTCCCGATATTCAATATTTTCGAGTGACCTAATAAGTAAACTAAGCCAGAAATCCTTGCAATCTGATGACAGAAGAAAAGGCTTTTATAAATTGTAGCATGCAACACTTAATGACTTTAATTATCTGCAAGGGGAGCTAATTAGCCAAGCAAGGTAACCCAGCCAAGGGTGAGCAAGTTCAGAATTAAAACTCCTCTCTTCACTGTTCCCTTCTTCCTATGTACTGGGAATAGCCACTTATAAAATGTACTACTTACTACCCCACAGTTACTATCTAGCTTACCTAGGGGTGATAGGGTTGGCAGCTCCAGGCGCTTGAGGCCAGGATCCTTGGCCAGGACTTCACGCAAGTACTGGCTGACAGAGGACATGACCAGCTTGTGGACATCAAAGGATTTGGTTTTGCAGGCAAGCTCCAGGTCAGTGAGGAAGCGCTCCTGCCTCATGCGGCTCAGCTCCTCCAGAAGAGCTGATCCGTGCAGGGGCCGTGTCAACTCGCCCCCCAGGCCAAATCCCCTCTCCCCGGGGCGGATCACTGGGGGTGGCAGGGGCATCCCATTGAGCCTGTTCATCTGCTCAACATTTAGAGGTAATTCAAGTTTCTTAACTCCTGGCTCAGGCACCACCACTCCACTCTCCACCTGCACCGGCTCTGGGGTTTCCTTCTTGGGTCGAGATGATTTCTTTTTGGGGGCCATGATGATACTTCAGCTGGTTTTAGCGGCTCTGTATTAGTTATAATTAACAGTGATTCCTAAATCACAGGTTAATAGCTGTACAAGGTGGACTAACACCAGGTTTAATGTGTTTTCTTGTATGTTTTAAGGTTTTCACGCACAGGCTCACTTTCTAGTAGGTTCTTCCTCAACTGAGTACTGACTGACTGACAGATTCAAGGGGCAGACGGACAGGTTGGCAGATTACTGACTCACTAAATGACTAAGGCTTTGTGAGAAGAGAGAACTGACAGGTGGAGATGAATTACCAGGTGGTCAGTGGGTGGTCAGTTTCAGCACACAACACCTGAAAAGATACAACAAAAATGATGGCATTTCAGTAACATGGTACAGACTTTCAGCTTTAATTGCTAAGTATTGGCAAACTCATTGGGTGAATGATGTAAAATTAAAAAGATTTATACATCATCCCACATTTCTAGGGGCTCAAAAGTAATTGGATTGGATTAACCATTAATCATATATTCAATTTGCAGTCAATGACTGCCTGAGGTCTGGACCCTAAAGGCATCACAAGACCTTATTTTTCTTCCCTAGTAATGCTTTGCCAGACCTTTACTGCAACTTGTCTTCAGTTGCTGCTTGTTCTTGTGGCATTTACCTTGTTTTGTCTTCAGTAAAGAAAACATACTGGACTGGATTAAGGTCAGGTGATCGACTTGGCCATTGCAGAGCATTCCTCTTCTTTGCCTTATAAAAGTCTAGGGTTGCTTTTACAGTATGTTTCAGGCCAATGTCCATCTGCACTGGGAAGCCATAAAGCATTTGGCTAAATCTAAGCAAACAGTATATATACTTATAATACATACACTTCAGAATGTATCCTGCTGTTTCTGTCAATCAGAGCATAAATACCCTACCATAGCACTACCATTAGATAAAGTGAGTCTTAGGCATTTACTACCTTTCTCCTCCTTTTCTTTTTCTTCCTTTCCCCTTCCTTCTCGTATTTGTTAATCATTGTCTAATCTGTCCATAACATGTTGTTCCAGAACTGAACAGGCTTTTTTTTAGATTTTGTTTATTTATTTAACTCTAATTTGCTCACCCTTTACCCTTTATCTTGAGGTAAAGTGTCTGTATTTACTCTAGGTTTTGCTTCTCTTGATTGTTGACTTTGACATGGATATGCTGACCCCCTGAAAGGTGTTCATGGTTTGACCAACAGTTGTGAAGAGTTTTTTTTTGTCACCCGAAAAAGAATTCTTCTGTCAGCCACCACAGCTGTTTCCATCATTTTCTGGGCCTTCATGTATCTATGCTGACCAGTGCTTTCTTTCCTTCGTTTGATGAGTAAACCAAATAGTTGGACGAACACACTTCTCTCTCTCGCCGATGGGTTTATTTTGATTTTTTTTAGGTTTGCTTGGTTAACAGCAACACATTTGGACTTGCCACAATTAAACATTAACTCTATACTTTTTATCTGCTTATTAGTGAGTGAAATAAGGAGGGACCTACACATACGTGGCCCTGTAACAGCTGAACAACCATCTGTCTGACTATTTTGAGCCTCCAAATGTTGGGGCTGTATATGAAAATGGTACTAATATCCGCCCTGTTCACCTGGTTTGGATGTAAACTCTGGAAATTGAGCTCACATTCATTATGTAGTAAACAATGCCGCGCCAGACAACTAAAATAACAATAACTTTGTCAACATGGAAATATTTATTAATCTAACTGCGTGTTTCCATGCTGTTGTGAGGAACATGCTGTACTGTAGGTGTTGTCAACCCAGGTACCGGGGTGGAGAGTTATACTTTAAACTTTAAGGATCCATGATTTTGGTGACCATGAAAGCTGAATATAAAGTATATATGTGGTTAAAATAACTGTGTGCTCAAACACAATTTATTTTCTTCACTAAAGAAGTGAGGAGAACACTAAGCGTCTAAATACATCTAAAAACTGGTTGTGCACACGTGGCCTCACACACAAACAGTCACACTTATGAGACACAGGTGCAATCAAGTCACTGCCTAAAAATATTCTAAAGCCACAGGAGAGCATTGCTGGAGTCGCACTGCTTAAATTACCCTCCCACTGCCATCTGCCCCTGATACATTCCCCTGTGAATCCCCTTTTCAACATCTCTCTCATTCTCCACACAAAGCTTTACAGTTCTAACATTCAGGTGCACACAGGCTTCTGTTGTTGTGGAAACCCATCTGTTGCACAATTACAGATTGGGCTTTTCTATTTAGCAATTGTAAAACATGCTTACAAAAATCACACCTACAGTAAAAGGGAAGGTGTTTTTATTTGGTGTTAAATCTGACTTCAGGTCATCACATATGGCACTTTAATAACAAAAGGAAAAGAAAGTATATGGCCAGGCAACGTATACAGCTGGTCGCATGGCTGATTCTGTTGCACGCGCACAGGTTGTATAATCTCAAAACAAACCATGGCCAATAGCCTGAGATGCTCTTGAGCCTCAAGTCACCACACCCAGGACCAAGATTCACCCAGAGTAGAAGAAGCTCCCCAGCTTTGGTCTGGGGAACTGTAAAGTGATGAAATTCCATCGAATGAATTGCAGAGATGTTTGTGATCCAGAACTTATCATTCAATATCAGTACCTGACCTCACTAATGTTCTTGTGGCTGTTTTTTGTTTTTTTTCTTTTTGGGATTTAATATAATGCAAAAGTGATATTTGACAGGTGATCATATTTTAACCTTTTTACATACAATTAAAGACAAAATACCACTAACTTAAATACAGGTTTCAGAGAAGAGTAAGAGTGCAACATGTGATTTAATACTGTCTATTTTAGAAAGGTGGGGGGAGGGGTGCTCAATCTATGGGTGACCAAACTGGTATGATATATTTTTGTCTATAAGTTTAAAGTACTGGATTAACCAGTACTATAGATGTGAGACATTACAGTACTAAAAAATAAATTTGATTACAATATTAATTTTGATTAAGATAGATTTTCACATATACATTTAGACACTTTTAGTCAATATTACATTAAGTGTAATGTAATGGGGAATAGATCAACAGAGAAAGGTCCAGAAATAAAGTCTGATTTTTTATGAGTTACATTTTAAAGAAAATGTTTTTCCTTCTCCTGTAAAGTTATCGTTTTAGAGATGAACGGCAATATCGAGTTTAACGTGATGAATAAAAATCGAGATGAGCAGATGGGCTGATATCTGCAGAAATGTGATAGGTTTGAATCTCTGCCTGGTCTGGTAGTAAAGTCACAACATGAAATATATCGGTAAGAGGTAAGTGGGAGGTAAGCAGAGATGGCTGACCCGGGAGGGAGGAGCAAAGTGAAGACTTGTGAGGGGAAACTGCACCGGTGAAAAGATGGCCTAAGGTAAGGTGAGATGAAAAGTGTCTGAAGGCAGCTTCATTGACTCTTGGCAGCTGTTGTGTTTGTCATTGGTCGATCCTAAGTTCACCTCCCTCAGCCACAGCATTCCTGCCACTATCTTTGCCTGTTATTTATAGAGGCTGAGGAACGCTGTAGGTGGGACAAGCTTCCCTCCACACGTCATGCAGTGTTTTTATCCACACTGCGTACATTTACATTTGCCCAACTTTACTACAGATGATTTTGATTAACAAGAGTATGAGTGCACTGCAAGGCATGCTGGTCTAAAGTCTTCCTAATGCGCAGCTGCTGTAGCCGAAACATTAGAATGTAGCAAAATGGAACAGACAAAGGCTTTTGTAATGCTTATGAATTTGATTTGATTTGAAAACTTTAATTATGTTTCATTTTCCCAGGTTGTACTCTAGTTTCCATCCCAGATTAATGGTATTCATTTAACCTGGAATTACTGTTATGTATCCGTGGTCGTGAGAAGGCAAGCAGACATGCAAAAAACAAAGCAGAGGAGAAAATGTTTTACCTTATTTTCCTGCTCTTTTTATCACTCTATTATCTCCTTCTTTGTTGTTTCTTTTAGCTTTCTTTCACTTCTTAATAAAATCCCTTTCTGTTTCCTTCCTCTTCCATGCTACTCTACCCTCCTGTCCTCTGTCTGTCTGTCAGAGCACTGTCGGTTTCAGAGTTTGACGCATTCAGGATCCGGTCGAAGCCCTGTAACTTAACCCCCAAGGCCTCAGCCCCACCTGCACCTCCATTTCCTTATACAGCCAGCCACCCCTCCCCACCAAACATAGTCGGCATCCAGCCTGCACCCCTGCCCCAAACCTGAAATGGAAAGGAGGCGGGCAACAGTGATTTTACAGCCATGCCAACATGCTGTGCTCATGTATTTTTACCGGAGACTGAGCATGAGAATCTGTACAGGATGCTGAATACAGTCACAGCTGTGATTGTCCTCATAGCTATAGTTAAACTCCAGCCATTATCCATGAAGCTGTTCGGGGTGAACAAACTGCATGTCCATGAATAAGACAATTAGTGATATTATGAATGACTGAATTTACATGTTCGACAATTATTTTGAGAATACAACGTATCACAATATAGCCTGGTAAAGACAATGCTGAAGTAGTTCTACATTTAACCCTTGTGCGATCTTAACATTCTGTTTACTCCCCTTGTCCTACGGGTCAAAAATGACCCGCCCTCCAAAAGCCACAAAATAAAGCAGCTTAATTGAATTGTAAATCCAAAATTGATTTTGCATGATGAAACAACCTGTTATTTATCAGTTCAACTCAATGTAATTAATTTATTATCATGTATTGTTTGTTACACAATACAAAAAGACAATCAGCAATGAACAGCTTTACACTTTTTTTTCCCACGCACCAACAGTTTTCATTTATTCAGTAAAGGTTTATTATGCTATTATAAATGTGAAGTAACTACTTCTGAATTAAAAGTGCCAAATAATGCATATATTCAGCATTTTGAATTTGTATCTGATGTCCACATAGAAGGCATATGGCAATCAGATGTAGGTATAGGTTGAGCCTGCTGTCTGGAGTCAAAAGGAAAGCAACCCAACAGCGTTGAAAATAAAGTCTGTCCAAGATCATGTTAAATGCGTGCAAACTAAAGATGGCTTTATATTTTCCTGTGAATTTTCCATTCTACCTTAAATGGTGCCTGTATAAGCTGTAGCATTTAAGGTGAAACAGAACATTAAATCCAGAAGCTGAAGTTGGAAGCCAATTTCAGCATAGTTGAAGAACAAAAGTTAACCAGGCACATTGAAAAGTGCCAACATCGTCTTCACAGCCTAGAAAGATATTTTTTTCACAATTTTCACTGCCATTGCTCCAGTCACGTTCTCGAGCTAGAACGTGAGCTGATGTATGTATATCCTGTGGCTGTAAATATTAAAGAGTCTGGACTGTTACATAGTAGACATGAATCAGCTAGTTTGATTGCTCTCCTTTGCAAATGTGGCATTTGTATATATTTGTAGGTGGAGACCATGTTTAAGCTTTATGGTATGTCAGTTCCATGTACCAGACTCAGTTTATAATTCAGCTTTAACCAATGTAGATAGTTTTCCATTCTGTGGCACCTTTAAAAAGAACTACAGAAACATTCAATTCACAGTATTTCATATACTGTGCAGCGCTACATCGAATCAGCAAATCAAGTTAAACAAGGCCCAACATGGTCCCTTTATGACTCATACACTCGTTTAAGGCTTTTGTGTCTTGATGACGTCCACGGTGTTCTCAGGAAAGAGCTGTTGTGACGCAGTTTAATCACGATGACCATTAAGTGTCGTCAGAGTCACTAAACGTTAGCTCTGCACACACATCATCCAAGCCATCGCGTCTTTTCTTGTTTCAGATTCTGCTTTTAAGCTGAATATTTAAAAAACGAAAGCTGTTGTTATTTTACAACATTAATACACTAAAACTGTATCTTATTTAAACAGGTCTCCCGTTTATTGTTGTGAAATACTGCTGTTGTGTGACAGCGGGTTCGGACTGACTTCAGTGAGTATCGTTTTAACTGTACGAAATCCGTTGCCCGGTTTGATTGAAATGCCGGTTTAATTTACATTTATTAACATACAACTTGAATATAAAAACATACATTTATTTTACTGCTTTACATCCTTCCTCTTTCACGCTAAAGGTGCTGCAGACTGGTTGTTTTAAGGCGACAGACCAAAAAAATCGCATCAGCTGGACGTCGTGTTTACTTTGCGAGCTGCGTCGTGACGTTTTTCCGGGATCTCCATGTGAACTGGCTTTTGCTCAGAGCTGAGTGGCAGCGGCTTCCGGGCACTATGTAGCAGCTGGGAAACATGGCGGAGGAGCTGCTGGAAGCGGTGGAGAAGTTGCAGTCAAGGCTCTCAGAGAACCAGGAGCCTCGGAAGGTAAGAGACGCCCGTCGTCCTTGAGAAAGCTTGGATTGGGGTGGGGGAACGAGCCGCAGCCTGGTTTGAGCGCCTCTGTGTTAGCGTGGAGGACAAATCTGGGACTGAAACGAAGAAAGTGCCTACGCGACGATACAACACGACAGCGAACGGGGCTCGTTTAACCAGAGAAGTCTGTCTCAGTTCGGTGTCATGTTTGTTTCATGTCTCTCTGTTTAAACTCTGCCCACTGGTACGGTACGCTTTGTACGGGTTGTGAGAAATGACAGGCTGATTTGATACCAGCAGCTGATAATAACAGGCAGGCAGGCCGTGTGTGGTAGGATGTAGTTCGCTGACGACAGTCGTGGCCTCTTTTAGCGAGATTACAGAGGCTACAGGAACTAACTCCTACTAAACCGAGAGGCTTCAGACGTTTACCAGAATCTACCTTTGTCTCAGACTATGCTTTCCACGCTCAGGTCGTTGCCAGCTTCGCTAGCTAGCTGTGTGTGTAGGTAAACAAACTGCCTGTAACACCCTGTGCTGGGTGCCTTGCAGGCCACGACAACAGTTACGTGAATGTGTTGGATTTTGTGTGAATTCTATCTAAATGTATGTTTAAATTTACACATTTGTTTTTATTTTATTCCCTAAATGTGAGGAAGTTTGTTTCCAGTAATGTGTCCCAGAGACTTTTATAGCCATTTATTTGCACCCTGAAATGCTAAGTATGACACTTTATCTTTAGTAGTCACATTGTCTAATACTGATCAATCATTTCTCATCCCTGTGTCCAGCTGCTGAAGACCCTTAAGAGGCTTGGGGAGCTGCCCATGACTGTGGACATCCTTGTGGTACGATCAAGCAGTCCTCTTGCTCCTTATTGAAAGGGGGCCTGTTATGCTTTTCTATGTTTCAAAATGTGTTGTGTTGCTTTTTGTGCAAGTAAGCTATATGCTTATAAGTTATAAATTCTAAAGTGCATGCAAAGGGAGAAACTCTCTCCCACAGAAACCACCTGAAACGGCCTCGTTGGGATTGCAGCCCCTTTCTCTGTCACCAAGCCTTGTTCAGACCGCGAACCCAGATCCAGTCTTTGGCATATCCATGTTGTGCCCAGATTGTTTTTTTGATCTTCTGGACAGCAAAAAAAAAAAAAAAAAAAGAAAATACAAAAAAAAGCCACACATGAAATTCGATTTGCAAAAATCAGCATTTTGAGATGGTATGTGAAATGTGAGTGTGAATTTTTACAGATGTGTCTCAGTTTGGACGATCTGGATGCTCAACTCGGGATTTCAGAGTGCTCTTTGTGGCACCCCCAATGCAGAAACAATGACAGTGTCAAATCCAAAGTCACTGAAATGCCAGTACTTGCTATTTAGTTACTGGCCTGGTAGGTCGAGCGGGATTAAAGACAGAAACAGAGGAGGAGAACAGATGTGCAGTATTAGAAAAAAATGTTTTCTCAACAATAAAGTGAGCATCATGTGCCCCCTTTTAAAATTTGTTTAGGTCATGCAGTGTTGCACTAAATTTCTTCTAAACACTTGAATTCTGTGAAAATGCCAGTATTAAATAGGAATGTGCAGTAATATCGTATCAGCATCAGCATATAACTGCCTCAGAAGATCATCAGCATGAGACATATGTTAAGATATTACCAATATCTTAATTTGATATTTGGCGAGGTATTCATTGTCCTCCAGAAGAACAGAAGCTCTAGGTGATCTAGCTGATGTAGGTTAGGTTATGTTTTTGCTTCAATGTTGAAGAATGAATGAAAAATATTGGCCTTCAACAAATCAGTGCATTGATAACCTGCAGTTTCAGACTCACTAAAACTTGTATTGCTTGTACTGTATTAGTATCTTTTGTATGTCCTTACAGGAAACTGGTGTTGGAAAAACTGTAAACTCTCTGCGCAAGCATAATATCGCAGGGGACGTGGCAAAGAACCTAGTGGCCAAGTGGAAGAAACTGGTACCCCAATCTGGAGACAGGTGAGTGCTGACACCACTTTAATAGTTTTGCTGTAAGCATTGACATAAATGGTCAGAGACAGGCTTTGCTCCCAGTGTAAAGTATGTGGCTAGAAGCTTAAGGTGCTAGTTGATGCTAGTTGGCTTGTAGACATGAAGGAACAACTGAAGGCACCACCATTCATGTGTCATTGTTAAATGTCATCAGCAGACCAACTAACCCAAGAGAGGGTCGCTCCCACTCGCGGACAGACGATACCAGAGGCTACAAGCGCACCAGAGAGCCTTCACCAGAGGAGCCACCACCCATAGAGGAAGAGGAGGAGGACGAAGAGGAATATCAGCAAGAATACTCTGAGTCCCCTGAACATCACTACAGCCCCCAGGCACAGGGGTACCAGTCAGAGGAGTATGAGAGCCCAGCAGAAGAGCCACCACCTAGTCCTCCCCGGAAAGAAATTAGACACAGCAAGCTGCATCGAGAGCCAGCAAGAGAGCATGGTTCTCACTCCTCCAGGGAGCCTGAGAGGCGCAAGCAGGCTACTCATACTGCGAGTACCAGCGGGACACGGATACACAATGATGAGAGAGAGCAGAAAGGTGGCGCTACACACTCATCATCCAAGCACAGTCGTCACTCTGCCCCACACGAAAGTAAGCGAGAAAAGAAAGGTGCCAGTGATGGTAAGTGTTCAGGCTTTTTGGGCTTTCAACATGATGTTCTACAGCATATATTTCCATATATATCAGAGACAGTACACAGTCATTAGCCCAAAGAAAAATGTGACGGCATGGTAGAAATAAACTTGGTGTACTTTATTATTATGAGAGATGACTAACCCAGATGCATGAAACCGAGAAACTGTGCCTGTATGCAGAGAAGAGCGTCTTAAAAAGTCAAAACTATTTCAGTTTTTGAGGCAACAGGTTCTAATGTAGGACTCATCAACCTCTGTAAACATGGATGGTTGGGCAAAGACAGAACTATGATTTCCTTTCTTAAATTCAAACCGCACAAACCCCATCCCTGCTCCAGTTGTGGACACACCTGCTAGATGGACATGCATGTGTGTATACTGATCTGCTCCTGCTTCGCCTAGTGAAGAAGTACCCTTGGATCCTGAATCCTGTGGTCTTCTTTATATTTTTAGGCAGGCCTCGAGAAAGAAAGGACAAACCAGAACCTGTGCAGGATGATGAGGACGAACCCTATGAGGCTCCCACTATGTCTTTTGAATCCTTTCTTACGTATGACGAGCCTTCCCCTAGTAAGAAGAAGAAGAAACCTTCTCGACCATCTCAGCCTGTTGCCAATGCTCCTTCAGTGTCCAAGTCCAGCAAGTCTAACGGAACTCGCAGTAAACGGCCCGAGCCAGCTGTTCCGTCAGTGTCCACACACACAGTGCCAGAGAAACGCAGGAAGGTGAGGCTATTACTGCAACACAGGTTTCAAATACTTAACACAAGAGTACTAAGTAAGTAGTCGTCTTAATTTATATAAATATAAAGGAATGGTTTAACAAAAAGGTAAATCTACACAATTTGCCCATTTCAGTGGTTGCTGATCAGCCAAGACATGTTTGGTGACTAAATCTTGGTTCTTTCGATTTAAACTGAAGTTGCTGTTCTTAAATGTTAGGATCAGAAATGTCTGGGTGTTGGTGGAAAAATTTTATACATTAATTAAGTAATTTAGTGGAAGGAATGTTTTAGGTATAAGTGTATCCTTCAATATAATAAGTTACTAACAGTAGGCAAGTTGAATAGGTTTCAAGCTCCGTACATTTTTTACTGGAGGAGAGAAGCAAAGATTATCACAGCTGAGCATTTCTTTGTTAACAGTAACTATCCTTGCTGATCATTGGTCTCTTTTGTCATCCCAATTTCCCTTCAGGTAGTTGATGTGGTGCCTACTCTACCTGATATCCCTTTGCCAGCCATCCAGCCCAACTACAGGCCACTGCCCTCAATAGATGTCACTCCACTGTCGCCACAAAGACGCAAAGGTTGGACCTTTTGGTCATTGTTAGTTAAAGCATAAAAATTCTTATCACCTGAGTACCTTTCACATGATATGCTTGCCTTCTGTATTCAAACAGTTCCTGTATCATATGAAGAAGAGGATGCCGGATTCACGGGGAGGCGGTTTAACTCTAAAATGGTGGTGTACTCTGGCTCGAAGAGTTCATATCTTCCCAAGATGATGACCCTCTATGAGCAGTGCATTAGAGTCCTGCAGAACAATATTGACTGTGAGTTGCACACTGAACCATGCAAACATTTAAATCAACTTTTCAGATGATCCATGTTTTTTTTTTATTCATGTAAAATCTGTACTCTGTGCAAGATTAATTGTTCCATACTAGCTGCAAATAATGTACGAAATCAAAGCCTTTTGTTTGTGGCCTTTGCTCTCCCAGCTATTGATGAAGTTGGTGGTGTGCCTTTTGAGATTTTGGAACCAGTTCTGGAGAGATGTACTCCAGAGCAGCTATACCGTATTGAGCAATGTAACCAGGTATGTGCACACACACACACACACACACACACACACACGCATATATGCAGATTTTTTTGACAGTACAGTAAAATATGTACTGTACTCGAGGCTGTACAGTTTGGCCTGTGCTAGAAAAAATTTAATTAATCCTGTGCAAGTACAGAAAAGACCACAGGTGCAGGTGAAACAACTACGTATATTGTACCAACACACTTCCAGATTTTTTTGTTAAGACCCTTTGCTTGCATTTATAAGCATTTATGTAATTCCAGCTATCCTCGCTTCATGGTGCATATCAAACATTTGTCTGTTACCTAGCCCATCTTCTCAAGCATAATTATGTGAAAAGCTATGTGGGTTAAGTTCTAGTGTTTATGATATTTGTAGTAATAAGATGAAATCTTATAAGAAATAAATATTGATGACTGTTAACGAAAAGCCCCACAATGTTGGGTGCTTATAGGAGGCTTTTAATGCTGTAGGTAGCTACTAAACATATGTGCAGTGAAGCTACTTAAGAGTTTAGTGTAAATCTATAGAGCTCCTCTCTGTAGGGAAGATTTTTTTTATTTGAAATGATTTTAACTTATTTAACTTATTGCTCCTGTAGTAAGGTAAATGTATTTTCATCTTTATCTCATTTTTTACCTTTTAAATCTTTATCTGATTTAAATTAAACATGTTTAAGTGAAGTGTTTTCTGTTAACTTATCTGTTAACCAACATATACCTGAACTTATACCTATAAAAAAGGCATTGTAAGGGCTAGCTGCTGTTTCATTTATTCAAATTCCTCCTCCATGGAAAAAGTGGGCCTGGTTTGGGCATGAAACTCCTGGGCTGAAAAAGGAGCCCACTCCGGCCCAGGGCTGTCATGCCAGCTTTGATTTCTGGAAAAACAATTGTCAGCCTGCTCAAAGTACTGATGCTGCCTGCTGTGGTTAGTTTTAGCTCACAGTCCTGCTGTTGTGTGTTTGTGCATTAGTTTAATAATTGTTAATGAGACACACACAAAAAGGTGCTAATTGTGGCCCTTATGGGAAGAAACTCACATCTTTCCTACCACAGAGCTACATGCTGCGTGCAGAGTTTTCATACAGCCCTGCAATACAGATTTAAACACTGCGTGTTTTAAATGTTGAGTGGATCTGTATTATGAAAAATGCCTTCCGTTAGAGATGTGGAGGAAAATATGTTAGAATGAACATTGCCCATCTCTGTGTTCAGTATTTCATGGAGGAGACAGATGATCTGTGGATGCGGCACTGTCAGCGGGACTTCAAACGTGAAGCTCCTCAGGAGTACGAATCCTGGAGAGAGCTCTATCTACGCCTGCACGATGAACGTGAGGAGCGCCTGCGTATGCTCACGCAGAACATCAGCTCCGCTCATGCCAACAAGCCCAAAGGTATTCATTACTTCCTTTACTAAAAAAACACGACGTAACTGTATACTGATTCTGTTTCATGCTTATCAGAATGTGTTCTGTATTTAATTTCTGCAGCAAGTTAAAGTGATACAGTTCTTGTGTGAATCCCTGACAGGTCGGCAAGTGAAAATGGCATTTGTAAATTCGGTTGCTAAACCTCCTCGTGATGTTCGAAGAAGACAGGAGAAGTTTGGCACTAAAAGCGGTTCTACCAGCGCCAGTGTTATTGCTGCGGCTCCAACTCCAGTCAAGTGAGTAAACACAGTTTTAGCCTCCAGGCTGAGGGGTTCAGTTCCTCACACAGCCTCTCAGAGCATCATTTACATAACATTTAGATAAAAATGCTAATGGTTCATTAGGGAACCAATAAAATTAACTTGTGAGCCAATGTCTGCACATTGGCAAAGTTTAAAACTGTGCAGTAAATGCACTATTCATTAAATTAAAAACGAATATAATGTTATAGCACTGTATATATGTATGTATGTGTGTGTATGTATATATGTGTATATATATATATATATATATATATATATATATATATATATGCACATACTAAAGATTAAATTGAATAACAGAACTGTCTGTCTTTAAGTGATGAATTATGCACACATCATGTTTTAGGCTTCTTGGGTACATGATTGGTTAAATAATCCAAGTAATGCAAAGACCTTTTAAAACAGCTGACATCATATTGTCTGTTTCAGGATCAGATCAGTAATGCCCCACAGCTCCCAGAGCCAGTCGAGTGAAAGTGGACAGTCTTCCTACAGCAGTCCTCCCGAGTCCTCCCGCTCGTCTGCTCCTAGCAGCAGTGCTGGCCACAGTGCCAGAGACAAACCACAGGTCAAAAGTGAGTAAGCAAAGACACTGCATTTTTTATGACGCTGCTATGTAACAATGCTCTAAAGCTAATGATAAGATTAAAACCCAAACAGAGCTTATGGTTGTGTAAAAGTGAATAGTTTGTGTATATAATTGCTGTCTCTAATTTTATCCTCTCTTTGTTTTTTTTCCCCAGAAATTGCCCCCATGATGGCTAAAACTATCAAAGCGTTTAAGAACAGATTTTCTCGACGGTAAAAGAAGGAGAGGCTGGTTTTCTGTTCTGAGAGTAAATGTGGACTGAGAGAGCGTAGAGTCAATTCTCATTTTAATGTAATGCCTCCTCTCCTCTTATGTTTTTTTGCTTTTAATTGTGTCCATGCAGATCACTGGAACAACTGGATAAAAAAACATGTACACACACACACACACACTAAACAGGATTGCCATGGCATGTAGGCTTAATATCACGTTCAACAGTCACACGCTGTACAGTACATTACACTACGATGGGATTTTATTGGTTATTTTGGCCCATGTGTTTAAAAAGCATCAAGTTCTGAAGCTTTTCTCTTAAAAAGGAAAGAATTCCCACAGTAATGAGAGTAAGCATTTGTTGTTTCTCAACTTTATTTAATTCACAGTCACGGTAATGATGTGTATGGCAGCGAATGATGTAATCTTACATGAGGGGAGAGAGAGGAGGACTCAGTCAGTGGTCAGGACCAAACACCTCCACTCGACTGTATTTATTTTCGGTCCATGGACCTGGTTTCCCTGAACTCGGCCCTGAATGGAAGAGGATCAAAAATAGTAATTTTAATAGATTTTAATAAATGTTATATGGACATTTTTAATAAAATCAACATTTTGCCCTCATTCTGTTTGTTGTATGTTGTTTTAAGTGTTTGGTTGGCCCCTCACGCATCAATATATAATGCTATTTTTAATACCAGATATTCTGTTTAAACAGTGCAGTAAGTAATGTAAAACAGGTAGAATTCTAGGATGCTAATATTTGCTTTTAATAACAGGGACGTGTATGTTATCATGAAACATTTCAGTTCCCACTAGTACGAATTTATGACTTTATTCAAAGTAACACTTCCTAACATGCATTGAATAACCACATATTGACATTTCATTTAAGTCTTTCAAGTGTTTACAGGTTGAAAGTCCCAAGTGAGCCTACTTTAAGGATCTAAAAACAAATAGTCTACAAGCTCTAACTAGCTTGGCTAGGCTGGCTATCCAGCTAACCCAGATTTTTGACCAGTTTTGAATTCAGTTTTTTTGTTACCAAACATGTTTTCCTTTATTTTGTTAAAAACACGTTTTCTGGTACATACAAAATAACATAATACATTTTCTGTTTACTGGGAAACATATATATATTATATCAAGCACTGAATTGTTCCTGTGTTAACGACTACATGAACAACTTTCTAAACTCTTCCTTTTTCAAAAACAACATTTATTTATTAGTAAAAAGTATATATAACAGTAAACAAATACCTTATAAACAAAGTGTTTATAATTTATAAATGCATGGCACTGAATTAAAAAAATATGTAAAATAATAAAAAAGCTGTTTTTTAATAGACTTATATAAAAAACTACATATCCATATTACATACAATTTATATGCAAGCCCAGTGTCATAGACAAACATAATATTAATAATAGACAGTTTCTATATTTCAGAAATGAGCTGTGAGCTATGAAAGGGTTATGCAGAAACACATAGTTTGAATAAGTGAGTGTGTTGGTGTGCCTACTTTTATAGAGCTATAATACTATGGGGGAAAACGGTTTTGTATACTGTACACTTGGAATTAGGAGGATACATAAATCTCGCTGTGTAATTTACGGTTGTTAAACAAATCTTCTGCCCCTTGCTTCTGTCTCTATTCGCTGACATGGTGCTTACTGTCGGGTAAAGCTCGCCAGGTGTCTCTCACAATATCCTAATAAAGCTAATCCTGTCGGCGTCCCAAACGACGTCTAAGCACTTGACTTTTAGTGCACTATTATTATTTCTCATGTAGACGGTAGGCAGTGAACTACAGAGGGAGTGTGGAGACATTTGACATGCTGCCATACTGCGAGGTCACTATTGCGTATAAATCAAGGGACAGCAAACACGGCTCCCTATTGGTTACACGCGAGTCGCCCTCTGTCCAATCAGATGCGTGGATTCTTAATATTTTGGGTTTCTTGAAGTTGTGTCATATTTACGTGCAGTTTTGCTTGTTGTGTTGTTGTAAGTGGTTTAAACTCCCAGCACGGTTTTATGAAACTCGTAATTACTGAGTGAGGGTAGAGTTACAGGTTGTGGTAAAACTTGGGATTGTTTCTACTGCTTCGTCTAAGTCTCGCAAAGACCACATGTCTGGGCACGGACACGGACACGGGCATGGACACGGCTGTTGTGAAGACGACCATGAGCCCGCTGAACGGGGCCTGGAATACGGATTATACAGACGCATTGATATAGAGAAGCTGCAGTGTCTGAACGAAAGCCGAGACGGCGACGGCAAACTCGTGTTCAAACCCTGGGATCAACGCACAGACCGGGAAAAGGTACCTGAGTAGTTTAGTTAAGATATGTCCAGCTACAGCTGTGGAGTATCAGAGGTTATACCGCTGTCAGTTTGCTGGAAGAGCTCAACTGCGAATGAGAAGTTAGCTTCTCATTCTAATAATCCGTTCCACATTAAATAGTGCAGCAGGTATATTCTGGTGCCTGCAACTGCTGCATCATTTAAGGTGGAACGGAGAATTCGAGAAAGAAGCTTCAGCCACGCCTTTCTTCAGGCTTACGCTCAGTAATAGGCCCAGAGTCTCACGAAACAAGTTGTAGTGTTTCCCAGATTAGGAAGATATTGGTAATTGTCGATCGAGCTGAATCAAGTGTGACGCTAAGAAAAAAATACTGCAATGCTGCACCTCTCCAAGGCTGGAGCTAAATAGGTCTAGTGGGCTAGTATTAATGACAGCGTTGTGAAACCCTCTGTCGTATTCACCACTGCAGTGATCTCCTTAACCTTGCACATGACGGCTGAGGAGAATGCTCTGGGCTTAATAGCAGTAGAATATATCTAAGAATATGTCTTGTAGAAAGTTCCATGTAGCATTCAGTAAACGTGAGTAGTAGCCAAATCATGCAATATAGGGATTGAGAAAATGTGTGCACCCATTGCTGATACAGGAAATCAACAGTGCACACAGCTTGTGTAATATCCACAGAAAAGCTTTGCCAGCAGAATGAGATGCTCTGGAGCCGCACATGAGCTTAATGTCATCATGCCTAATGCCCAGTGTCAACTGGAGCGCTGTAAAGAGAGCAGTTTGTGATCCAGAACTAATCATTCAACATCAGTATCTGACTTCACTAATGCTTTTGTGGCTGAATGCAATCAAATCTACAGCAAGCACCATATAAAGCCTTCCCATATTAGCAAAAGAAGGGAACAAACTCACACTTCATACTAATGATTTAGAAGAAACATTGGATGAGCAGCTGTGTACAACCGTTTTAGTGACAAAGTTAAAAACCTTTGGACATGTAAGATGTTAAAACAATGCAACCACTGGTTCTCATTACCATCACCTCAATATGAGCCAGCTAGTTTCTCTACAAATAAACCATTTAAGTCACTCATAATGATTCTGTTTATACCTCAACCACTGAATTATGCAGCCATTCTATATACTGCATGAAGATTTTTCACTAGTGCAATAACCACAACCAGAAGATTGACCCATAGTCCATTTGATGCAATAGCTGAACTGATGACTTTGCCATACTTGCTGTAATCCACTTTACTCTTTTTTTTTCCAGTTCGTGGAAAGTGATGCCGACGAGGAGCTTCTGTTCAATATCCCGTGAGACAGCAATCCTCCTGTATCTTACATACATGGATATGGTTCATGTGCACTTCACACAGAGCATCATCTCTGCCCTCTCTTTCTTTGTTCTTCATGTTTCTTGGCTGCTTTGGCAGGTTCACTGGAAGTGTGAAGCTAAAAGGGATTATCATTTCTGGTGAGGATGATGAGTCACACCCGGCTGAAATGAGGCTGTAAGCATGCATTTAATGTGACGTTGTAAGGGCAACTGATTTCATATTAGGGTGCATTAGGGTGCATTCTGATATTTTCTTTCCTGTGCAGGTACAAGAACATACCGCAGATGTCATTTGATGATACAAGCAGAGAGCCAGAACAAGCATTTCGTCTGAACAGGGATGCTCTGGCTGAGCTTGAGTATCCAACTAAGTAGGCAGTCTGAATCTGAATGCTTTTGTATATAATATATTGTCTTGTGTGGTGGCTGATGCTGGAGGTTTTTTAAACTTTTTTTTGTACAGGATTGCGCGCTTTTCCAACGTACACCACTTGTCTGTTCATATTTCTCGGAACTTTGGCTCAGATTGCACTCGTGTCTACTACATTGGGCTTCGGGGAGAATACACTGAGGTAAGGACAAGGAATGGGTGGATGTATCAGAGAAGGAATAAATCATCATGGGGTAGTTCTTTGGGGTTTAGTTGTGCCGAAACAACAAAATTGAATTTTCCGAATATTGCAGAGTGCTGGTAATCATTCTTATCTTTAATTTACTGTTATCAAAATTATGGATGGTTTATCAGCCAGCCCTAAGAAGCAATATGCAGGATATTTAGTTTAAAACATTCAAACATTAACTAAAGTTATCAACAGAATGTGAAGAATTAACAGTTTTGACAGTATGTCAGAGATGTCTATGCAGTGTTCCTGCCCTGAGGAAGAATTTACATTTAGCAGTAAAGAAATAAATTTATATAAATGAAAGCAACACAAGAATCTACATTGCTTTCCATGGCTGGAGACACTCTTGTTGAGTAAAGGGGTGAGGCATGTATTGTTTTTTTTTCTAGGCAGGTGAGTAAGTAGCTGTTAATGCTAACATTTGAGGAGAAGGGATTGTCTGTTTATTATGATAGGGTGGACGCCACAACATTCAACAAGTTGCATCATCTTACACGTTGCTCCTTTAAACCCTTACTGAAAACGTTTACCAACCAAAGGGCCATCAAAAAATTCACTAGACATTACCAGATGCAGAAACCTCTGGATACCCTATGGCGCTGTCTGTCCTACAAAATGAAATACACAAATTTCCTTTTTTAACTAATTATCTATTTTCAGCTGCATAGCCCTAAGATACTGTGTCATGGGACTTGTAATGGGTATTTTGGAGTATTTATTTAGGTTTTTTATGAGATTAGAGCAGTTTTGGAGAAGCAAACTGAACAACTGCAGTACAGTTTCCTATTTGTTTCTGTGAAAGCACACACACACAACAAACTAGGGTGGAGTGTCAACAAAAGCATGAGTGAGTGTAAAGTGAGTGAAGTGATTTTATTAGGATTAAACCTTCATCCATAAATGTAGTCATTTTTCATCTGTTAATCCATTTTATCTTTTTGTCTCTCTGCTTTATTTCTCACAGGCTCACAGACATGAGGTGACGATCTGTAACTATGAGGCAGCAGCAAATCCAGCTGATCATAAAGTGGAAACGATCACTCCACAAACACACTTCATATCGTGACAAATTATGCCCTTGAGCTGTCTGAATGAAGTGGATGATTTTTGGTCACACTGAGGTGCATTAACCAGGAGAGAGAATGCTGTTCCGACATGGTAGAGAGTACATCTTGAGAAATATTTCAAGAGAAAATTGATTTCCATGTGTTTGTGGAGATTTGTTCAACGAAAAACTGTGAGATAAATAAATCAGAGATAAGTGCATGTTTATGCCTTTCTTGAAATAAAAACCAGTTGATCAAATTGGTGATCAGAGTTAAGAGTTTAACTAAATCAAACAATGGTCTTTAACTTGGTAAATGTTTTTTTAATTTTGCATTGTATTAAATCAAACATGCTTGCAATACTGGCTAGCATTAGTGTATCAGATGAATGTATTTTTTGACAAATAGCCAGGAACTATGAAAAAACCTTTGAGATAATACATAAATAACTTTCCTCGTTATATTCTCAATATTTATGTCACGATACCTTTTGTATTAAACTTTAATCTGTGAATTTCTCCTGTTCAGTGCTGCAAATGTTTCAGTGATGAAACCACTGATCCTAGTTAGACATTTCATGTTTATACTTTTATAGAAAAGTTAACGTGTTGTGTATGCTAGTCACCAGCAAAACCAGCAGAGATTGTGTTTTGGTGCTGATATGCTGGTCAGCCAGCATGACCATGCTGGGGTGACCAGTTAAATTACCACAGGACCAGCTTACTATTTTTAGTAGGGTAATGGATCCATTTTAAAATGAGAATTTGATGGTATGTGAACTTTTTTAAGGGTCACTGTTTTGAATTGTCTCGACAATGAAGGTATTCACGAACATCCGCGTTTTCAGCCTACAGACATGTAGCCACGCCCCGAAATTGAGGCACAACGCGGAAACAGAAAGCATCAGTAGCCAATCACAGTGGAGAAAGCGTGCATATATTATTCTTAAAGCCACAGTAACTAACTGTTTGCTATAACAGCAGGTAATACAGGTAATAGTAATTAAGAAATTAAGAATTAAGAAACAATAACGTTCATAATCTGACTTAAGTAGCAACGTTTCTTTGCGATGGTGTTGTCGTTAAGATAGTGTATTCTGTATGTTGTTGTGTAACATGTTAAATAAGCGTACACGCATTTGTACACATATAGTTGTGGGAGTGGGTGCGTTGGCGATGACGTCACGCGGCGCCGTTGCCCGCCCCTCTCCGGCAGAAAGCAGCGGAAGTTCCGTTGTGACCTGCGAGAGCGAGCGGTGAGTGTATGGGTTTCTAGCTGTGGGCCGCTGTTTCTAATTACACTTTTATCTGTCAGAAACAAACAAAACACGTTCGCCTTTGCGGCGCCGTCTTAGTGACAAGTTTGAAAGGGGGGGCTTTTATTCACAATAGGCGAGAGCGTAGGCCCCGAGTTAGCAGGCTAATGCAGTAGTGAAGAGGGGAGCGGGCTTTAGTCAGACAATACCGACAACTAAAGCCCCATGCAGGAGACTGTGTTGGGGATATGGCGAGGGCAGGCGGAGCGGGATTAAGCGGGCTGTTCCTGGGGATGAGCGAGCGCATTCAAAGCTGAAACAATCCCTCGGGTTTGCTTATGTATCATCCTGAATTCCACTAGCCGGCTAAACTGAGCTAAGCTGCTCTGCACTCCCTCCCCCTCTATTGTTTTTCCTTGTCCGCCCCCTCTTCCTCTCAGTTAGAACACCAAATGAAAAGTAGACTCGAAGCACACGAGAGAAATTGTCAGCTCTGCCTTATCAGCCGGTTCCCTGGGAAGCTCTGGTGAGAAACGCTAGCCTAATGTAGGTAGTGCTGGTTGAGGAGTCGCAGTACTGTAGCTGTAGCGGTGGTAGCGCATGCTCTCGGCGCTCCGCACACCAGCTGGCTTTAAAGGATACACACTGTTCTTTGAAATATTGTGCTGTTGGAGGCAGCCATTAACTCGCGGTCGCTCGCCACTGCTGTTCCTGTTTTAATCTCCCGTTATCCTGCTAGACCGTCCTGTGGTCGTTTTCTTTCACTTTCCCTGATGAAAGCAAACCGTCCGCGTGCTCTGCAGGGCAGGTGTTTTGATGAGACTTTGGCCGGTTTAGACCAGGATATTGTGCTGTTGCCCGTTGTCTCTGTTTATACTGTAGAGAGCAATCTGATTAAGATGAGCAGAGTAGAGCTGATAAGCCTGTGTCCTATAGGGTGTAATTGATGTCAGGTGGAAGCTCGAGTTGTCACAGACGTGTTTGTGCTGCTTCTATTAGACATTGTAGTTCAAGGGGAATTCCACCAGTTTGCTATAAGGCTGAGATGAGATGTAAACATAAGGTGGTTTGATGTAAGGTGAAGTTACAGACTGTGATGTCTTTACAGTGGTGGTGATAGGAACCAGAGGTCAATATATCTACAACACATATAAAGCTGTTTTATTTCCTACACAAGTTTTAGACTTAATGCTAATGATGGTAGAATATTGGAAAAAAAACTTTTTCAGGATACTATCATACAACCATGTCTTAGACATTATGTCTTGTTAATTTAGATATTGAACTGATTTTGAACGGGACAATTTTCCTACAAGTTTTTATAGAACTGAGAATTTCTTGCCAAACAGCTCTGAATAACTTTGTTTACATCTTAACTATTTATTTATACTAAAATTTCTTTTAAAAAATGAGTGGAGTTCCCCTGTAAAAGTCTGGGAAGTGCTGGAATGTGTTTTACCATATTGGTGGCTGGAAAGGCTAATGCTGTTTCTGAGTTACAGGAAATGCAACACTCGTGATTCCCAATTAAGCCATTCAAAACACTGAGAGGAATCTTCCTCAGATGTATTTACCGGAAGAATTACTTTATCCTCTCTCATCATTGAAACGAAAAATAGCTCACTTTTATTTTTGATCGCTGGAATATGTCAGCTGTTCTGGCTTTAACAGTCAAACCAGTCAATTTATTAACCCACGTGTTTCCGTCATGGCCAGTAAAGACCATCATGGAACTAATGGGTCATCGCCAAGCTTTACACATTAACCACTTTCCCTTTGACCATTACTTATTAGCATTTTACCCAGTACTGTATATTGGGTTGTGCCTGCCACCTCAAATACTTATGACACCAGTTTTGAAAGAACTAATAAAGTAGTTAATGAATTCCACGACTGCTGAGTTAGTGGAATTGCTGTTTATTTATAACCATGTCATTCAGGCTGTTCTAACTAAGTTGTAACACTCTTGTTTTTTGGTGAAAGCACCCCTTTACAGTGTATGTGTGGTAACAACATGTCTGTGCCGCTGCTCGCCGAGGCTGTGACGGTATCTGGGACGGAGAAAGAGACCGCTGCGGTGAGTGGAATTTTGTTATTTATTCCACAGATGCTTAGTAGTGGTGCTTTTCCAATTATTCTCATCCACTTTAATACCTTGTAGGTGTTTGAGAGTGCTTGAGAGAAGGTTGATAAGAAGCACCCAAGATCTTTTCACTATTCCAGAATATGAAAAGTTCACAGTTTCTGTTTTTTTCCCTCTAAAGGTCATCTTCCTCCATGGTCTGGGTGACACAGGGTAAGTTTTGTGATGGTGGTTTAAATGTGCAAAGCAAGGTGGCCAGTTAAGAAGTTAGGCATAAATGATATTGGACCTGGCATGCTACCAATAATTGATTATTTACTGAGGGTTAACAGAGCAGGGTATTGAAATTCAGTAGTTTCATGGTACTGAATAAATGACGTCAGTAGCACTAAGCACAAATGCAAACAGCAGCAGTGTACGTGAACACCCCTGCTACGCAGTCTTTAAAATCTGAAGCTGCTGCTTACCATAGTTGGAATTTTTTATAGGCTTTGAGATACAATGGTTTTATATATTGTTTTTAAATTCAGAATGAGATTGTTGTTGGAGTGTTGTTCAAATTTGAAGTATCAGTTTTGGAAAATTTTGAACTATACCCATGGTTGTTGTTATTATTATTTTATTCAAGAGATTCAAGAGTTTTATTGTCATATGCACAGCAGAACAGACAGTTACACTGACAATGAAATTCTTAATTTGCTGTTCCTCCATTCACCAATAGATAAGATAACAAAAGAAGAAATAATAAAAACATATACAAAATATATTAAGTATATTAATATAAGTTGTAGTAAATAAAAGTAATTTTTTAAACAATATGAAACATTATTTTTGTTGTTGTTATTATTATTGTTTATTATTATTGTATAACTGTGTAATAGATGTGATATGAAAGACGAAACATCTAAAAGGGACGTTGTATTTTAAACTACTGCTTGATTAAGTTTTGCAGTATTCCTGTCTAGAGTAGTTAGTTGCTAAGTTGACAGTTAATTTGTTAGTTAATATTTTCTTCTGTCGTATGTTGTTCTTATGGTAGATGTTTCTGATTTCCTCCTTAAAATCAGGTTTAACTTTGCAATCTTGTGTTGTTTAAAGCAGTTAAGTCTTTAAGCTATTTCATAACGTTAAATAGAAAAAACATGCATGAACATTTTGTCCCATCACCTTGCTCATAGTTCCACTTGCTTCTTTGTTCAGACATGGCTGGGCTGATGCCATGACGTCTATTAGGCTTCCTTACGTCAAGTACATCTGCCCACATGCGTAAGTATCTTCAGTTACAATGGTATCCATAATTAATTTAATAAAAATGGTAAGAAGAGTGGAGTAGAATAATCAGCACACATTGACATGATGAGTACTTGCATTAATTCAAGTACAGGATTTGGAACAATAGATTTGTTTAGCTTATTTAATGCTCATTTATTTGCTTTTCAAATGTTGAGAAAATACTATTCTTTGCTTTTTCAGTTTCATTAAGGTTAGAATAAAGCAGTAGCGTGGATAACAAAAAGGTTTATAACAAGAACTAGGCAGTTGTTAATGATGAATGGTTGTTGATCATCAGAAAATTGATGTGAAAGCCACAGAGGCTTCAACAAGTGTGTCAAATATATGTGACAGTTAATGGAGAGGAGAAATACATCAAAAGTTAATTACATAACACTGATGCGTCAATCAAGAGTGTTAGATAACGCAACAATTTAGTTATCAGGAGCTGGACCTGCATTATTGTGAGAATACTAATGATTTCTAGGCATATATAGTCTTAAAATGTTTTACTACTCAGAGAAAATAAATAACAGTATTTCATTGAGTAATTAAAGTATTTTCCTAGAAGTTTTTGACTCATTCAGAAGATTCATTTTGTAATATATTGTTACATATTTGAATGTAATGTTGAGAATAATAAAAAAAATCATGTTTCCGTCTTTAATTTTTCAGTGGTTGGTTGATTGATTTTTTTTTATGTCTGCAGGCCTAGAATTCCTGTAACACTTAATATGAAGATGACTATGCCCTCATGGTAAAATAATTTTATTTGATCATTCTTTTATTCTTTGTTAATTCTCAGAATAATAATATTATTACACTGGCCTCTATTGGTTTGTGTGCAGTAGTTTTAAATGTTTCTTTTATTTTTTTATTTTTAAGGTTTGACCTGATGGGCCTAAGCCCAGATTCTCCTGAGGATGAGGCTGGAATTAAGAGAGCAGCAGAGAACAGTAAGCAAAAACCCTGCATTCTCAAACATTTTCCACAGTTTAAGATTTTATTAAGATATTAAGCTGCATAAATAAATAGAAATGCATTTAGAGAACCACTATCTTTTTAAACAATGCTTATTATCTTAATAACGTAATGGTCCATGGTTTCAGAATGTTTGGCATGCTCATTTTAAAATAACATTATGATTGTTAGTGTTGGATGATATAGTATTCTGTCAAACGAGTCACTTTTGCTTCTTCTGCAGTCAAAGCTATCATTGACCATGAGACAAAAAATGGGATACCGGCGAATCGTGTCCTCCTTGGTGGATTCTCTCAGGTGAGCAGATACTGCCTATCGCAGTGCTTTTACACCATGACTGTTTTCTAAGTACACAGTGTATATACAGTATGCTGTGTGCTTTTCCTAAAGATATTAAGTAAATAATAAGTAAGTCTAGATATTTGCCAATGTTTTATCTTCTTATAATTATGTAACAGAGTCTGTTTGTTTGTATCCCATTTCCAGGGTGGAGCACTCTCCCTCTACACTGCTCTGACCTGTCAGCAGCAGCTAGCGGGTGTGGTTGCTCTAAGCTGCTGGTTACCTCTTCACAAGACCTTCCCACAGGTGTGTGTCTTTTTATCTTGTCAGCTTTAGCTTGTCCAAATATTTTAAGCTGATCAGAATAAAAACAAACGGCACAGATTTGATCTGAGCAAAAGGCGCATTTTGAAAACAATTTTCAGCAGAAGAAAAAAACTTTTTAGTGTAATTTTAGTGTAACGTAATGGAGCCAGACATTTTCCAGGTAACCTTGGGCCATTTATTTTGATCCATTCATTATTAAAATGTGAACATAGTTGTAGATGGGCGTCAGGCCTGTTTAAGTTATGTCAACATGTGGTGCAAGCATCGACAAAACCAGGCTGTTCCTATTTGATCAACGCTGTATACGCCAACTGTGAGTGCTGGAGCGGTGCTGCTTAAAGCAGTATTTTTGACGTACACTCCGTTTCTATTTTTGATGTGTTGCATCGTGCTGAGGTTACACCTCAGTGAAAATCTGATAATCTGTGGTTGAGCCAGACACCTTTCAGCTTTACATCAAGACATTGTCAAGAGACAAGACACTCACAATTTGTAGTTGAAGCTATTGGCTTTTGGGTCTTATAGTTCGTTTACATATTGAGATGATGCAGAACTTCACGTATGTGTGTAGACATGCTGAAGGGTTTTCAGTACTGTAGTACATTTAAACAGTCATTTGCTGTATGACCAGGTGGGGTGTAACCTGTGTGATGTGTCATGTTACTCTACTAGGCGGCAAGTGGCAGCGCAAACAAGGATATAGCTATTCTGCAGTGTCATGGAGAGATGGACCCCATGATTCCGATGCAGTTTGGGGCCATGACGGCTGAGAAGCTTAAGACCATAGTGAATCCACAGAAAGTCACCTTCCGTACCTTCCCAGGTCTCATGCACAGCTCCTGCCCACAGGTGAGTCTTCTAACAGTTAATTCACAAACCTTTTACTTTAGTCATATACTTTTTCTGTGGTATACAGGTGCGCAAAGTCTAATTATTTAAAGAGTGACTTTTCTTGTTATCTTGTATCACTTTAGACTGCAAATTCACCATGTTTTTATCCTCTTCGGTTTTCAAAACCCAGCTGTAGGCGTTGTTAATAGCTGTGTTTTGAAAGCTAGGCTGCAGTCTATGTGGGCTGCTTTTCTAGACTGCTTCGACATAGAAGGCTGTTCCAATTAGAAGGCTCCTTCGAGTACATGAATAGTCTTCATGGTCTTCTGTCACCCATATTCCTGTGTGTATGCATGCTTGAAGATTAAACCGTCCACTACATTTTTCTTAAAACTGTCTGTACAATCTCATGTAAAGCCTACTGTATGCTATTTCTTCAGTTGTGTATTTGTTTAAGAGCGTGATGCCTGTTTTATTACCATAACAACACTTGGTGTAGCATGTATTGGCACCTCCTTCTGCCAATATTTTGTTTAATTGCTGTTTTGAAAAACTCGTTGTGGAATGTTGATGTTTACTCAAAGAGTGTATCTCTCTTTTATTGGTGGAATTTCCAGCGCTGTGGTAATACGTGACAAGCCAGAGTTACTGAGAAGAAATAGCCACAGGTGGTTGGTATTACACCAGAGTGGTTGCCCAGGAGTTATGAATCTAGTGGAACCCGGAAGCAAGCTGTTTTTATGTGGATCCTGTGCTGTCCCTGAAACAGATCTTAAAGATATATTAAACTTTAAAATACATTTAGCTCTGACAGCAAAAGCCCCCAGCCCTGGCCTCAGTGAGGTCCGTCTGTGCACATGCCTGCTTGCCAGCTTATCGTTCACGTCATCAGTGCTTTCTCCATCAGCTTTTGCGTGCCGACTCATTTCTAAGCATGTGACAGTGTAGCTTTTGTGGAGAGCTCCATTTTGCATTATTTAATAAAAACCATAAGCGTTTAGAGGTCCGAGAACTGAGAACCCTAAGGATACTGAGGAGAATGATTTCTATAATAACACAGCTACTAGCTGTAGTGTTGTACTGTATGCCGGCTTGTGTTAATGCTGAACTCTGACACTGTTTGCAGGAGATGTCTGCTGTGAAGGACTTCATTGAGAAGCAGTTGCCCCGAATCTGACCTCACTGTGACCCTTAGACACCGACCTCTCACCTCTGACCCGCCATTCTCCCACAGGAAACAGCCATGAGCGTCCCAACCACACGAACACACATGAACTCGCATATACACGCACACAGGGGCATGAGCATCTGTCTGTACATACTGTGAAGACACAACGCATTCGTACATTGGTGCCTCATGCCTTTGTAAGTTCATACACACATAATGGACAGTCATTTGATGTTCTGTGTCATTGTGCATTATACAATGTTCAGTGCACACAGATACGTGCTCAACACAACCAGTTTTACCCAACAACATTTGGGAGAATCACTGATTTTTCACAATACATTCCGGTTAACGTTGAAATCTTAATCTATTTAGGCTCTCTCTCTCTCTCTCTCTCTCTCTCTCTCTCTCTCTCTCTCTCTCTCTCTTCCCTTTTCTCTCTCTCTCTCTCTCTCTCTTCCCTTTTCTCTCTCTCTCTCTCTCTCTCTCTCTCTCTCTCTTCCCTTCTCTCTCTCTCTCTCTCTCTCTTCCCTTCTCCCTTTCTCTCTCCTTCCCTTCTCTCTCTCTCTCTCTCTCTCTCTATCTCTCTCTCTCTCTCTCTCTCTCTCTATGAGAGGCAGTATGGGCATCACTCTGCTACACTGTGCATTAGCACACAGCTAAAGCTTCCCAGTGTTGCCTGCTGCACCCAGGCTGCTGGAGTGTGCAGCTCTGGTAGGCCTGTGGTGCTGGAGGTCCATCCAAGCTTTTAACTGGTGCCGCCTGGAGTGACTCACGCCACTGCATGCTGCTCTCTCAGTCCATGGGGTTGCAGGGAAAGGGAGAGGGGGCACCATGCTGCCTCCAGGCCTCTCACGGGTGCTCCTGCTTACGCTGAAATATTTTGTTTGAACTAGATACAGCTGAAATGAAAGCAAACTAAACCTGCTGAAATAAACCTAATGAATGAACCATGTCAATTTCTCCACTATGCTTTTGTTCATAAAGTTTAAAAAAAAAAAAAAAATGTTGTACACAAGGAAACTCATTTGGGTAGAAAGGCTGCTTACAATTGTGCCATATTTACTAAAGATTTTGAGCTAAAAGCTTGAGTATGCTAAATTGGTTTACAGATGCAGTAGTGCGTAGCGTAGTAATTAGCTTAAATAATTTTGTAACATATCTATATAAATAAAATTGTAAAGATTCAGCCTAAGTCTTTGAATTTTAGAACACTGTAAATGAATCAAGAAAAAAAAAGTTTTGATATTACATATAGTTAGCGTGCATCACTCCAGGCGGCCACTTCATTTGCTTATGCTCCACCTCTAGTAAGATCAGTGCACTAAAGCCACAGTCAGAGATTTCCACCAAAAACAAAGCATATTTAAAGTATCTGAATGTGGGTCTTCATGTCAGAGACACGCGTTCAGCGTTCAGATCAGCTTAAGTCAGTATGCTTGTTCAGAGATCTCTGATTGTGGCTTCAGTGTTTATTTATTAATGTTATTTTGAGGGTTGGAGGGAGTCTGTCATTTTTGCATAAATATCATTACTACAGGTTTAAAAGGGTGAAAGGTCTGGGTTATGGGGTTGAAGACCATAACTAAAGCAGCTCAGAATATGTGTTTGCACCATTTAAACAAAGAAAGAAGCAAACAAAAACTTTAAATACAAGAAAGT
Organism: Megaleporinus macrocephalus; assembly: GCA_021613375.1. NCBI lineage: Eukaryota > Metazoa > Chordata > Actinopteri > Characiformes > Anostomidae > Megaleporinus > Megaleporinus macrocephalus. Next base: position 14,893,493 of record CM038703.1, read on the forward strand.
AAAGTATCCATGGCTAATTAAACAAATTGGAAAAGGATAAACTTGGTTTACAAATGCCGACCTCTAATTTAAGGTCATGTCATTTGAAGCGGATTTAACAAAACATGACACTATCAATAGATTGTTGTTTGCGAAGTCATGAATGTTTCTTCTTTACTTCTTGCTTTCCTTATAGAAGCTTCTCACTGCGTTATCTCAGTATTACTTTATTGTATGGCCTTCTCTCCCAAACTCCTGTCCCTTTGGCTATAGCTAACTTGCTGGCATATCTAGCCCTGCACATGTTTTTGTTTTCTTCTTTTTTCGTTTTTAGTAATTAATATTAGTTAACTTAATTGGTTAGTTGCAGGCATGTACGTGACATGTCTCAAGGCTTGAATGTTGTGTGAATTCGGGGTGTGCCGGGCTCAGGCTGTGGTTGGTGAGCAGAAACTGGTTTAAACTCTGGGTGTAACAGTGAATTTTACCGAGTGTTGTCCTCCTGAGTTGTATTTTTGTCATTTGGTTGATGTTTTATCATTTGTGCTAATTTTTTTCAAAATGATTGTGTTCTGTCACAAAGATTGTGTTCTGTCTGTTTATTTGATTGAGTGTGCTGAGGGACAGATAGTTCTTCATTATTTTTCCCAAACACCTATATGTGGAATAAATAATGCAGATCGCAGCAATACGACGGGTCTTGCAGTGTTTATTCAACCTTGCTTTTTCAGTTTCTGCATCACATTCAGTGTACACTGACTGGGGGCAGCAATTAACCATAAATAGCACACGGCACAGATAGTCGCTAGTTTAGTGGTCTAGCAGACATCAGCCTTAATTCTATTACTCTTCATTTCAGTCTATTAGGATACATGTAATTATTGGAGTTCATGCTCTTCTCTGTGTATACAGGCTTTGTTTACGTGTGGAAGAAAGTGAGGGCATTGCCTGTGTCCGGTGGATGCAGCTTAGCTGGAGTTAACATGCCTACAATCTCTGTTGAAGTCTTTTCTAACTTACATATTATTTCATATTCCTATACATATTATGGCATCATTTATCCAGGACAGTTATTGTACTGGCGAACTGCTGCACCATCACATTGGTGGTGATGGGATCCAGACATCTTAAGAGTTTAATGCCTAAACATACTTTTTATACTGAAGAGATACATGCAGGGCAAATATTTTCCCCAAAAAGGCTATTTTTTTCAAATTGAATAATATAATATAATACTATACATAATATATATATATAAAACTCTGGGTTCACTGCTGGTTTGGATAGCAAAGAGACTACATACCAGACTACAGGTTAGATCATGTTGTAGTAATGTGGTAGAACATCCACGGTCCACAGTTATGCAGCCTCCCTATCTCCTCTTACTTAGCTGGAGGACTTTTACAGTAACAGTGGGTGTTTGATGCCTTTCAATTACCTACTAGTCTACTACTCTAAAATGTTTGACTGAGAAACAAACTACTGCTACCATCTCTCCATCAGGGTAGTTTTTATTTTCATTCTCGTTCTAGAAAAATGAACATCTTAACCACTAAAATATGTAGGAATTTTGAAATCAAGAGTTTCCCTTTAACCAAGCCATTACATCATTAGACACACTGTCAATGTGGTCATGAGCATATTATACTTTATTATAATATTTAATAACTACATCATTTATTACAAATATATAATATTCATCTTCGTCATTGCAGCAGGATGCAATTTCCTGTTAATCATCTTAATTTTAAGAATGTGAATATGTTACAGATATATTTATGTTGTTATAAAAAACAGCACAGACCAGCAGCACGGTACTGGTTTAGCTGGTCAAACAGCATCGAAAACAGAACATATTGCCGCTGTTGGAACATAACATATCTCCAAGGATCTCCTGTATCTTACAAGAGAAAAAGTAAACATACTTTACATTTAATGCAAGTCAGTGGAACCAGAGTTTTGGGCCACTTTTTTAGTGCATTCATCCAGAAATGTACACATAATATAAATAACAATAGGTACTTCAATATCTGTTTTAAAAAATTGTGATATGCTGCTTTTGCATGCACGTCTGTGCTGTTTTTTTTCTAGCAGGGCAGTTAGAGAGTTTGGGAACACAGCAAAATGTTACTTCACTCAAACAACATGGAATTTAGTATTTGATAGTAAAACAGGATGGCTTTAGGTAGTTTGCAAATTGGATATATATTGGGTACAACGCCTGGGGCACCAACCAATGGCTAATAAAATCACTTCTTATTAATGTAGGAGATCTCTAAATGCGTTATTAACATATTTATGTTTAGAAAAGTGAACATTTTGACCGGTCTTTATATATACTAATCGAGCTGTTAAACTTTTGCTCTATATAAGTTCAGTTTTGTTTAGTTTTGGCCTGTATTTCTGATAAAATGACCTATAAAATTGGTACAGTATAGCTGTCCAGTCAGGAGGCGGCAGTATTATACATTTCGATGGTTAATGTGTCTGAATCGCTAAAGAAGAAGCAAAAGAAGAAGGAAAGCCTATGAAAAACAGAGCCAGCCTCCCCAACACACACTCTCACACACATACACACACACTCTTTCACGAGCCCACGTTAACACAGCATAGTGAAACACTGAGCACACAACACAGTCAGCTAGCATGCATAGTGTCTTTCAAGCATCTCTGACATTAAGCCTATAGGTTAAAACAATGGCGGTGTGACATTTTCCAGTTCTGATTAGGCGTTTTATTTCCTGACAGTCCTGCTGAGGGGGTTTACTCGATGTCCAGCCACATCAATGGGGATGAGGTACGTGGCTAGCTAGCTTGCCGGCTACTGGCTGGTACGTGTAACGTTAGCTGTGTGTGTGTGTTGTTGTTGTTGTTTTGCTGGCTGCTTAACACGTACATTAAATTCAATTAAATCAGGAAACTGTGTGGTCTTCGTCCTAAAGCGAGATATTAACGACATGCTCCAACGAAGCTAAACTTATCTCAGTGTTCTTATTATTCGAGTTTTCCAGTCCACCTTAAATGGTGCAGCAGTTCGCTACATCCTGGCGCCTGTTCAGACGATAGAACGCGGCTGCTGCGCCATTTAAGGTGGAACGATTAATTTCGAATAAGAAGCACATATCAGTGTTCGTGTTTTAGCGCTGCGACGTGTTTGTAGATGTTATATATATAACTTGACAGGCTAAACTATTCGGTCGAGTTATTTAGTGATGAGGTTTCTGATTTAAGTAAGGGTTAAGCAGCAGGTAGTGGCTAACTGAACTAGCTACCTAAGTCTTTGCTACAGATACAAACACTATAACGGTAACTATGTACCATAACGGTTAGTCGGTAGCTCAGTCAGTCTGTAGGTGAAGTAAAATACTCCTACGTTGATGTGGAGCCAGAATTAACCAGTGTTACTCCACAACGTCATTAGGTAAGTAAAGTTTTCTTTGACGAAAACCAAAAACCAAGAAGACTGCTAATAAAACATGTCTGTGCTGATGTCTTTATGGTTAAAAGGGTATTTTACCAGGTTGACAGTAGATGTGGGAGCGTTAATGGTGTAAAACTGCTTACAGACTTTACAGACAAAGGGAACCATGTGACCTGGTTAAGGCAGAAAAGAAAGGGTGTGCTTTGTTTCACATTCTCTGTTCTTATCAGTAAATTTTGGCACTCTGTCCATCAAACCACCATCACTGTTTAAGATATTAACAAGTTCAGGACATTGTCTGAGTTTTTTATTCAGTCCATGTCTTATCTTACCTGAGCACAAATCTGACAGAACTGAAACTCCATAAGGCTGAAAAGAGAGTCTCCATTGCTTCATTAGTTTTGCTTAATGTAAGGCGAATCTTTTTTTTACCAATATCTGCCAGTTTGTTACATTTTCTGAATAATTCAGTCATTGAGATCTAAATAGATTAATTCAGAGTGGTCTGAAATGGTTTATTTCCAAAGAAACTTACAGACTTTCACGAGACAGAGGTCACGATTTCTACAACTTAACTTGTTGTATGTAATATAAAAGTAACATAAATGTGAAAAATATCTGCCGCAGGATGCCTTGCACGTACCCGTCCGTTATGAGTGCGTTAAAATAAATGAGTAAAATACATTTCCAGCTAAACACTGTCACAAAACTATCATAAAACAACATGTCAGGCATCATGCAGCGTATGTCTAATCATTTCATGTAATAAACTCCATCTGGTAGACATCTGGTTCTTGTTAGCACCACTGTGAATAATTCTGACTCAACAAGTTTCTCTAGAATGAAGCATTTCACACCAAACCACTCTGAGAAATTACTTTGTTTACATCTCATCCATTTATTTATGAAGAATTAATAAACAAATGGTGAAGATCCCCTTTAAGTCACACAGGACTACTGATCTTAATTACACATTTACTAATAAGATTGTGTAAACTTGCATGTAGTACAATTCTACTACTATGAGATGTTTATCCAAAGCATACCTCATCAATAACACAACATTTTATTGTTTCCAATCAGAACAAGATCTTTGGCACTTTTCCTTGTTATAGGCTATTAAATTAAGTTGTTGGACATGAGTACTGTAGGCTGATGTGATATAACTCTTCCTTGTGGTTTGTCTCTTACTAGTTGTTAAGGTAGTCCTGAATCATGTCCTCATGGTAAAACTCAGATTAACTCAGCCTCATGCTGAAAATTATGGGGTAGATATGATACAATGTGAATCTTTTAGTTTGTTAGTTTGTTCCTTGTACAAAGTATTGTGCCTGTATGATAGTGCACTGATGTTTTCCTTGTAATGTGTATGAGCTGTGCTGTTATAATGACTCAGTAAGTATTTGATTATCTGCTAGTGTGTCTGGTGAGCTTTGTCAATGCTTATTACTGCTCTGTGTATATAATGCCAGGAAGTGGTCCCACAGGCACCGGGTAAATCTACAAAAATACACAGACAGCACTAGAAGGTAAACCGTTAGACACAAAGACAGCTTTGTTTTATTTTATAAGCTGTTGTGTAAAATGAATGCAAATTAAGTCCCTCCCATGGACTTGTGTGGGATTATTTATTTAGCTGTAATGACACAGTTTGAGTGAAGGTTGTGGAACAAGGATGGTTTGTTTTTCCTCTCGTTGTTGATCATACAGTTTAACGTGCACTCACTACTACCCACCTGAAATATGAGCATATTTTATCTCTGAGTAGATCAGTCCAGTTGAAAACCTTTAACGAATCATCTGATCTTTCTTTCATGTTAACGTCTTCTCTGCTGTTACTTAAAGACTTTTTTTACGATGAAAAGGATGACGCTGTGATAGGCCAGGAGCACAGCAGACAGACTGACCTAAAAATCAACCCAAAGGGTGTAGCTGGCCCCCACGCTGCCGTGGTCCTGACGCCGCACCTGCTGCCGCCGCCCGCTCTGTCTCCCACGGCCCTTTTAAGGAGATTTATTAGAGCGGAAAATGGCTGCAGCAAGGGGAACAAAAATTTCCCATATTAACCAGAGTTTATGTACTTGGCTATAGTGGCTGCACTATTACTAAAAGAACTGAAATATTTTGTAGCAGTTCCTTTCTCATCCTTTGAATGAATAAAGGAAGACAGGTTCAAGTTTGGCCTTTAACTTGGATCAAGGATTGTTTAGACTGTATGGAAGAGAAATCAGGTGGTTTTAAGTTATAACTAGAATTAGACATTAAAACTGTTGCGGTGGCCTGTAGAGCAGCTTTGGCAAGCAAGCCTGCTGTTGCTTTGCTGCTGAGTGAAGTAATTCCAAAAAGTATCTGTGATGCTTGTCTTTTGGTTTCATTTATGTCCTCATTGCCTAATCAGCTTAAAAGAACATCAGTGTCTAATCAGCATCTTTTCAAACGCTCTTATGATCACTGGTTAAGAGGCCTACTAGGTTTAGAGCTGGTCTATCTAAACTGTATTTCATCTAATAATATAGTTCTGCTTTCGTGTACAGATCTTTTTATAGACTAGATTGGTTAAACACCTTGTTTTGTATCTATAATGGGTGGATTTTTAGTAAATTGGGCGTATTGACTCTCATTTCACAGGACCTGTAGTATATGGTATATGTGCTCCCACGCTGACTGCTGAGGGCCGTTTGTGGGCGCTGGCCGCTCTGTTGTGCCCTCTACCCACCCGGCCATGGGGAACACCGCCACTAAGTTTCGCAAAGCGCTGATCAGCGGGGACGAAGCGCTGGCCTGCCACCTTTACGAGAACAACCCCCAGTTCAAGGAGGCTCTGGACCCCAATGCCTCTTACGGCGAGCCTTACCAGCACAACACGCCGCTGCACTACGCCTCACGTCATGCCATGAGCCGCCTTATCAGGTAAGAGCCTGAGCTGGAGCATGATTGAGTCATTTCTAATCTAGGGTGACTTTCCCCATAGCGCTTTAGCCTCAAGCAGAGCAAGTGACATTTTGAAGGGGAATTCCACCACTTTTTCAAAATTTCTGCATAGTTAAATGGTTAAGGGGCAGAGGAGATCATGTAGAGTTGTTTGATATGAATACGCTTCCTGATGCCTTCAGCATTTGTTTTTCTATAGTTTTGGATAAACCTTTTATCTAAAATGTAGATTTTTCCATGTGTGCCAGAAAAGAAAGCACATGCAGGGTGTTAGGTCAATATTGCAGCCTAAGACAATTTAGTTTTTTCAGATGTACCACTATTTTACCTTTGCCATCATTGCACATAACAACTTTCGCATAGGGGGACGCATCTAGGTTGACAGGTTGCTTTGAAAAACAAATAAAACGACTGCATTTGCACTGTAAACATTGTGACACCTAGCGTCCGTCACCCCCACTGTAAAGAATTCTGAGTAAGATTTGCATTAAACCATTTACTTTGTTTACATAGCTAGAAATCAGTTATGCGGTAAGCAGTGTTGGAACTGCCCTTCAACATAAATAGCATTTTCACTGATAACAAAAATGATCTTTTCTTTTCTTTAATATTTGTCCTGAATATTTCATTTTGATCCAGCCTTATACACTTGCTGAGCTGAGCTATGTATACTGTCATTTTTATAAATCCAAATGTTCAAAAATAAGAAAACAGTTTTTCTTTTTGCTTTGCTTCCACAGACAGAGTTACAATTAAGTGCAAGGAAACCCACCAGTAGCCATTATGTGCTTGTGCAGTGTAGTTTAGAACTGTAGCTGCTGAATGCAGCACTGTTTTACATTTTGATTTCCGTTGAGAGAACTGCAACCGATGGTTACAGGCAGTTCAGTGGGGAAGATTTCAATAGCTGGTTGCACCCCCCTGAGACAATGGCTGGTACGATAATTACCATCCAAGACAGTTGGCTACTTATGACTCATTGTCCCTCCTCTTTCCCCATTCCTGCTGAGTGACAGGGCACTTAACGAGGCCAGGAGGCTTCAGATGACCACATGAGCAGATATAGGCTTCTAGACTACACATTTCTCAGAACTGCATGTTTTTACAGGAATTAGCATCACTCAGGATTTAGCATCTCTCTATTATGGTTTAGAATACAGTGTTGTATCAGGTGGACTTTTAACATAAATAATTTTGGTGCTTCTGGAAGATCATATGTTCTTATAATATGAGACTTAGTGAAAGTGAATGCTGTACTGACTTGTTGAAAACAGTCCCAAACGGTAAGCATGGCATGAATAGGCCATTGTTTGCCTTTGGCCTGTGGTTTTGTATGTCATTGTCTTTAGCGTAGTATTTGTTCTTTAATAGCTCTCATTTAAAAGCAGAGTGTGTTTAAGGGAGAGCTGAGACAGTGCAGTGAATGCAGAGAATTAATGCTGTTGTTTGGTGTTCCATTAACTAATAAAGTTCCAGTGCCAGCTCTACACCCTAGACTTCCCGGAACAAAGCGCTGAGTCATTTCTACAGCATGGCCTTGCAGCCGACCAAACGCTGCATTCAGTCCTGACACTGAAAAGAGTGTAAATTACCCCAAGTCCTATCAAGAGTGCAATCTGAGTCTGTTATCAATCACACTGTGGCTCCCAAAGTTGATTTACCTGAAAATGATATCAGTCTGGCCTATTATCTCCTACGATCTTTTTGGCAATGAAGCAGCGAGAGCTTCCAGCTAGACAGAACAGTGTCGTGCCGTGCTCTCTGTTAATGTGGTTATGATGTCTTCCTAATGCACTCTTGCACATAATGAAATATTGAGCTGTTAGGCTGTGGCTTCTGCCTGTCAAAATAGCTATGATGCGGCCTGTGTTTCTCAGGATGGTTAACTGTGTCAGCACTGTTTTGATCCTTGAGGCGCCTTCTTGTTTGTACAGTTGTACGCATTTTTCTGTTAAGTTTAGTGCACAATTTCTATTTATTTGATAAATCGATGGACAGATGGACAGATAGGTAGACAGATAGATAGATAGATAGATAGATAGATAGATAGATAGATAGATAGATAGATAGTAGGGCTGTGTATTGGCAAGAACCTGGTGATACAGCAGTCACGATTTAATATATCGTGATATATTGCCATACTGCAAGCAAAGTGATATATTGTGATTTTTTTAAATCCTACTATTAAAACACACCACTGTATGAACAGGTTTGCCAAATCTTACAATAGCACTGCGCCCTTGTGCTGCTTGTTACTGTTGGAGTGGAGCTGAAAATGGATTACTACACTGCCATCTAGTCGTCAGAGGTTTAAAACAACACACTATGATGCACTGTTTGCCTGGAATCTGTGTATCAATACTGTGTTTTTGAGAATCGATACAGTATCACTAAACATAATATCCCGATATTCTATATTTCGATATTTTCTTATACCTCTAATAGACAGATAAATACATAGATAGATAGATTGACAGCAGTGCAGTTAACCAGTGTAATCAGTGTAGACCAGTTCAGTAGTGCAATTATGCAGTTATGCAGTCGGCAGTGCAAATATGCAATAAAAAGCAGTACTATTTATATGTATAGACTGTATACATGGTGTATAATATAATAGGCATAGTCTAATAATAACAGCATAGTCATTAATATGTATAGTTAACAGTATAGTTATATAACATGCAGCTATACAGATAAATCCGTGAAAATAAATACGTAATAATATAATATGATACAGTCTGATAACTGATAACTTATAGAGGTCCGGAGTATAACAGTGTCTGATAGCTGATATAGGGCTCTGGAGTATACAGTGTCTAATAGCTGATGTAGGGGTCTGAAATATAACAGTGTCTGATAACTGATATAGGGGTCCGGAGTATACTGTGTCTGATAGCTAAGTCTGATAGCTGATATAGGGGTCCGGAGTATACAGTGTCTGATAGCTGATTCAGGGGTTCAGAGTATACAGTATCTGATAGCTGATACAGGGGTTTAGAGTATACAGTATCTGATAGCTGATATAGGGGTCCAGAGTATACAGTGTCTGATAGCTGATATAGGGGTTCAGAGTATACAGTGTCTGATAGCGGATACAGAGGTCTGGAGTATAACAGTGTCTGATAGCTGATATAGGGGTCCGGAGTATAACAGTGTCTGATAGCGTATACAGAGGTCTGGAGTATAACAGTGTCTGATAGCTGATATAGGGGTCCAGAGTATACAGTGTCTGATAGCTGATATAGGGGTCCGGAGTATAACAGTGTCTGATAGCGGATACAGAGGTCTGGAGTATAACAGTGTCTGATAGCTGATATAGGGGTCCAGAGTATACAGTGTCCGATAGCAGATATAGGGGTCCAGAGTATACAGTGTCTGATAGCTGATACAGGGGTCCGGAGTATAACAGTGTCTGATAGCGTATACAGAGGTCTGGAGTATAACAGTGTCTGATAGCTGATATAGGGGTCCAGAGTATACAGTGTCTGATAGCTGATATAGGGGTCCGGAGTATAACAGTGTCTGATAGCGGATACAGAGGTCTGGAGTATAACAGTGTCTGATAGCTGATATAGGGGTCCAGAGTATACAGTGTCCGATAGCAGATATAGGGGTCCAGAGTATACAGTGTCTGATAGCTGATACAGGGGTTCAGAGTATACAGTGTCTGATAGCTGATATAGGGGTCCAGAGTATACAGTGTCTGATAGCTGAGTCTGATAGCTGATATAGGGGTCCAGAGTATACAGTGTCTGATAGCTGATATAGGGGTTCAGAGTATACAGTGTCTGATAGCGGATACAGAGGTCTGGAGTATAACAGTGTCTGATAGCTGATATAGGGGTCCAGAGTATACTGTGTCTGATAGCAGATATAGGGGTTCAGAGTATACAGTGTCTGATAGCTGATACAGGGGTTCAGAGTATACAGTATCTGATAGCTGATACAGGGGTTTAGAGTATACAGTATCTGATAGCTGATATAGGGGTCCAGAGTATACAGTGTCTGATAGCTGATATAGGGGTTCAGAGTATACAGTGTCTGATAGCTGATATAGGGGTTCAGAGTATACAGTGTCTGATAGCTGATATAGGGGTCCAGAGTATACAGTGTCTGATAGCTGATATAGGGGTCCGGAGTATAACAGTGTCTGATAGCGGATACAGAGGTCTGGAGTATAACAGTGTCTGATAGCTGATATAGGGGTCCAGAGTATACTGTGTCTGATAGCTGATATAGGGGTCCGGAGTATAACAGTGTCTGATAGCTGATATAGGGGTCCGAAGTATAACAGTGTTCGAGGATTATGTTTTACTGTGCTGTGATGAGTTGAACAGTCTGATGGCCTGAGGGACGAAAGGCTTCCTGAATCTGTCTGTGGAGCAGGACTGGGACAGCAGTCTGCCACTGAATGAGCTCCTCTGCCTGATGATGGTACTGTGCAGAGAGTGATAAACATTGTCTATGATGATCAGCAGTTTACTGAGGGTCCTTCTCTCTGCTACATAAGACACTCCAGCTCTGTTACCAGCACAGAACCAGGTTTACTTACTAGTCTAGTCGACTGGCGACCCTCTCCTGCTCAGTGTAACATAAAATAAATAGTAAATACAGTATAAAATGTGACACCACTTTTTCACGGGCCACATTGTGTTATATTTTTCCCCAATATGTTAAAGCAACACTGTGTAGGATTTAGCAATTTGGTGGAAATATGCATTCGCACTAAAGGTGTTGAATGTTGCTTGTGCTTCAGACTTTTTTCATACATATTAGGTCTTTGCGTTTTACCAAGAAATATTACGTAGTTGCTGCTTCAAACTCAGCAAATAAACTGTAATGGTGTATTAAAATGATTTCTCTTTAGAACATGTTAACTTGTTTTTGCTTGTACATGTAATTTATCCAGGGATACACAAACCTTTGCACACTTTTGGAACTCTGTCAATTTCTGTTCTGTGTTTCTTCCAGGTCTTTTCTGTTCTGCAAGGATGGCAACCCCAACAAGCGCAACGTGCACAACGAGACATCTCTACACATGCTGTGCATGGGCCCCTATATCCTACTGGGCGAAACAGCTCTGCAGCCACGCCTCAGCTGCCCACAGCAGGACGAGCAGCGCCGTGCCGAGTGCCTCCAGATGATGCTCAGGTGGACAGGGGCCAAGCTTGACCAGGGCGAGTATGAGCGTGCCAATGTCAATGCCACTGACAACAAGAAAAGCACCTGTCTACACTACGCTGCTGCAGCCGGCATGAAGAGCTGTGTGGAGGTACAGAGAAGCAGTCACCGCGTAGTGTGTTGTGTCCTTATATAGTCTCTTAATAAGGTACATGGTGTGTCACAAGGGCAAACCTTCAATCTTTTTAGCTTATCAAATAGTATTTGATTTTCTTTTGAAAAAAGTTATTATATCCAAATGAACTAGTATAACTGTATACTGCAGTATTTCTAGGTCACGCTCTTCTGTGAATAATGTTATAAATGTTACTGGTGTGTCATGTGTGACATGTTTTTTTTTTCATTGTAAATCTAGCTATGATCGTTAATATGTTCAATTTTGGAAAACAAACAGATTTCGATAACCTTGTTATCCTTAATATTTTGACAGGCAGTGTATTTCTGACCAGTGGCGCACAAACATTATTAGAGCTTAGCTTTCTGTTTGGGGCATTAATGTGATAAACAGCAACAAAAACACCTACACAATGCTTATTTTTGCCAGTACCCCTAAATTTTAGTAGTATGTTAACACCAAGCTAAGACGGTTTCAAATGTATTGGTCATTCTACGTTAAATAACATATACCTGTTTCACATTGACTCCTTAAAGAGCTCTAGTAAAGAGGCCGTTCAGCTATTTTCCATTTCCGACATCTGACTGAAACATATTGGCCAGGCTACCATTCATACTTACTGTAACTGACGTATCTAATACTTCCAGAAGGCCTAGAGTGATGCTTTTATTCTCTTGGTCCTGCCCATTATAAAGCAAAACGTGATTCGCTGTCAGTTTCTGTTTTTGTTAGTGGTGGAAAGCCTAAACAATAGGATCGTTCTACCTACTCTACCTGCATCTACCAATTCTTCTATTTTTGCTAGTTTGTCACATTTACACATTTCAGGTCATTACAAAATGCAGCTTTTAAATTATCGTTCTATTTAATGAAGATAAAGATTTATTTAAAAGCCAAATCACCCATGTGAAGAAGTTATTGCTCCCACAAACCTAATAACTGGTTGTGCCACCACTGGTTGTAACAAATGCAATCAAATGTTTGCTTTAAATTGTTTTATTTTGAATACTTTGAATCATTTTTTTACCACAAATTTCTCATCTTACCACAGCTCCTCAATGAGATTCAAGCCAGGCACTCCACGACCTTAATGTTGTTTCTTTTGAGCCATTCAGAGGCGAAAACCATTGCCCTTCTTATTGCGTACTGTGTATTTTTTATTGTGTACATTGATAACTCGTAACTGAGGCAAGTGAGTCCTGCAGTTCTTTAGGTGTTCATCTGGGTTCCTCTGTGACTTTGTGGATGAGTCATCAATACATTCTCTGTGAAATTTTTAGTAGGCTCCAAATATTCTCTTATTTGTGGATGATGGCTCTCGCTGTGAGTCCCAGAGCCTTAGCAATGGCTTTGTAACAATTTCCAGACGATAATTTCATTTATTTTGTTTTGCATCTGTATTAGAATCTCTTTAATATGTGGCATCAGGTGCTACTTTTTGAGACCTTCCAGCTGTTTCCTATTGACAGACAGGTTTTATTTAAGTGATGTTTAGATTCTGCAGATTGGACAGTAATGATGTGTCTAGTGAAACTGAACCCAATAGTTAATTTGGTTATCTGGTTGATTTAGAAGCTAAGGAGGCAGTTACTTTCCCTAATATATGAAGTCAATATTTAAAGATAGCATGTTGTGTTTACTTGGATTACCTATGTATACTATTTAAAGACCTGATCTGAAACATTCAAGCGTGACAAATATGCAAAAGAAATTGGGAGAACTTGTCAGCGTGTCACAGCAGATACAAAGAAGCGACCCCTATTTAACAGTATTTGAGAGACCATGTTTGTTTACCAAACGCTGCAAACCTTGAAAATTCATTATCACACAGACTGTGTGACGTAACATGGATCGTCTTTGTGTTGCTCAGCTATTGGTGAAGAGTGAGGCCGACCTGTTTGTGGAGAACGAGGAGCACCAGACTCCGTGTGACTGCGCAGAGAAACAGCATCATAAGGAACTGGCCCTCAGTCTGGAGTCTCAGATGGTCTTTTCTCAGGACCCTGGAGCTCAGGAGATAGAGGCAGAGTATGCTGCCCTGGACCGCAGAGAGGTGTGCTTTGTCTTCAATGTTTTCCCTTTTTCCCCCCATTCAAGATATGTTTGAAACCTGTTTTGATATTAGTCTATCAGCTTAACAGAGTTTAGGGGGCACAAATGGAATTTTGGTAAAAAGACAATGAAAACATTTATTCTGAGCAGATTTATTCTGGACACCCAATACTGTACTGCCAGAAATGCATCAGCTGTGTGACAGACCCGTGGTATTTCGGAAAACTTGGCAGAGCTATCAAGCCTTACAAATAGAGTCAAACATTTATTGTATGTGTATGTGTGTGCGCAATACTTTTATTAGCACTGGCTCTGCTGCTGTGACCTGCCAATATCATTTGCTGGATGAAAGTGCACGCAGGTTAATTTTCCGCTCTCTGATGTCGTGGCAGTGGAAAGGTTTGATCACATCCAAGGAGGATTAGTTGCAGCCACACCTCAATTTGTAGTGCAGCTGGAGACAGACGAAAGCATCGTTTTAATATCCAAGACACAACATACACAGTGTTTTCCATTTTACGTCCAGTAACTTCATTTAACTTCTTAAACGGTCTCTCTTTCTTTCCGCTCTATGTCTCTCTTTTTGCAGCCATATGAGGGCTTGAAGCTTCAGGACCTGAGGAGGTTGAAGGATATGCTGATAGTGGAGACAGCAGACATGCTGCAGGCTCCCCTCTTCACAGCTGAGGCACTTCTGAGAGCTCATGGTATGGTTCTAGCTCTTAACAGGATGTGTCTGTCTGTTTTCCAACAGAGAATTCAGTAGATTTTTCTTGAAATGGAATGTTTTTATGTGTGGAAAATTCTACTCAATCCCAGGAATGTGTGCATGCCTGTGTGTCTAGACTGTCAAAGTCATCAATTTTGATATCTGTCATAATGTGATCTTTGCAGTGTGATTTAAGTTACTTCAAGTCTCGTTTCAAACAAAAATGCGAGCCTACAAAAGAGATTTGGCCCAGGGGATAATTTTCCCCAATAAAAAAATGACCAAGTATGATATGTATGTCGTATTTGTGTAATTGGGTTTCTAGTGTAAACATCTGATTATTTTTTAGGACGTATTTATGCAGAAATATATAACTTTCTAAAGGGTTCACTAACTTTGAAGTACCACTGTAAATAAAAATAAAATGGTGTTAGGAGACTAGTAAATCAAATTTGTTAGCTATGTAGCTAATACTGTCGTTTTAACATGTATCACAAAATTAGTGTTTTTCTGCTTATATTTTAGACACAATATATATTTTATCTATTATATTTTATATATTATAAAGGCTTATCCTTTCACTAATTAGCTTTCACTAATTAAATTTACACACTTATATGATTCTTTAATTGTTCTTCTGGAAAGGCAGTGGTTATATTTAGAACCACAAGTTCTGCACAGAACCCTTTGCATGCTTAAATGGTTCTCTGCAAGGTGAAATACTTTGATTGATGGAAAATGTCGTGTTTGGTTTTATATTGAGCCTTTTTTACAATTACAGGCTTGATATTGTAACAAAAGTAGAACACTCTACTGGTGTTATTACAAAATCGTTTTCAACTGTGTAATATTTTGAGACAGTACAACCAGATTTAGGTGGCTAATCAGTATGTTTGACCACTTTAGTCATGTTCTTTAATGTCAAGACAGGACAATTATATTGTAATTATTTATGTCACAAATGATAAACTGCAATTATTTTTAATTGCATATATCACTAGCTAAAAATGATTGATTGTGACAGCCCTGTCGGGAGATGTGCTTTTAGTTTTTCAAGGAAATCTGCAGGCATGTTTTTGCACACCTCCAAAGTTCAAGTGCATTTTATGCTTCTCACTGTCCAAGTAATACCAAGCACTTGGACTCTGGACTGTGATGTGACCACTTCACTGTTCTGAGAGCATCAAAAGCTTGTTTTGTTTTATTTGCACATTTTTTTTAATCTATGCATTTTCTCAGTGAGGGTTTCTATAGGGCTGTGCTTTCTTTTAGACTCATTTCATTGGGCGGTGTTCTGATAATAGAAGGATAGAGAGAAACACTTGTGGATTTTTTTCAGATCTGATTTAAAATGGGAGCTTGATTTTATTTTATTTTTTTTTCTCCTTTCGCTCAAAGATGAAAGGTTTAAGTGCTGTTTACCTGATGGTGACCTGCCAGGTCTTGCATGGTTGTTTACTCTTCAACTCTTTACTCACTTTACATTTTTGAGTTTTTAACCACTGTATATATATTTTTACTTATTTTCCTTTCAGCTTTCCATTTCCGTATCGCTTGTACTTAATGGCCACTTAGACTGGAAACACACAGTACTGTATAATCGCCTTGGAGTCCTGTGCTCTCTTTTCAGAGCCAAAAGTGTATTTTTCCATTATGAGCTGAGATGTATACACTTATAGTTCACTCAGAAAGATCAAGAAATATAGGTACTGCGAAAATTGTGTTTTAAGCTATCAAATTAAATAGCCCAGAACAACAACAAAGACAGCCTTGGAACAGTCTAACAATATTTAACTGCAGACATATGTTTTTGATAAATGGTCTCTTTCATCCTGAGAATATAAATGTTATATTATGTTTGCTGAATGTGCTCTGAATTAAAATAGGTGGTCTAGTGATATGTTCTTGTTATTTTAAAAGTTTGTCAGATGGTGTTTGTGGGAGAATGAAGGAAGAATCTAAGAGAACTGGCACTCACTTTCATTCTGTTTGTTCTGTGACTCCTTATGTGCCAGACTGGGACAGAGAGAAGCTTCTGGAAGCTTGGATGTCCAATGCCGAGAACTGCTGTCAGCGTTCTGGTGTGCAGATGCCCACCCCTCCACCCAGTGGCTACAATGCTTGGGACACGCTGCCGTCCCCTAAGACGCCCCGCACCACCCGCTCAACACTTACTTCCCCTGATGAGATAAGCTTGTCACCTGCAGATGAGGGACTGGCCCCAGTGAGTCTGTAGGCCAGCGCGATGGATAACATCAGCTTTTAACACTCACTCAGTTGTCCACATTAGGCTGATCATCTGTGATATATATAGACTACTAAGTTTGTTCCCAAAGCTGTAGTCCATACAGATCAAATTAAATATAATTCTTTATTATAATAAAATGTGTTTATTTCTAAATATATATTTTTTTTGCTTGACAGTGTGGAATTTGCATGTGCAGTATTTCTATATTTGAGGACCCTGTGGACATGCCATGTGGGCATGAGTTCTGCAGAGGATGCTGGGAGGGGTGAGTGTCTAAAAACATGAACCAGTTTGTATAAAATTATGCTTCTCTACATTTTGCATCACATTATGCCTATTTATATTTTACCTACTGTCATTTTAGTAATAAGTTATTTTGTTTTGTTTTTAGGTTTTTGAATGTAAAAATCCAGGAGGGCGAAGCGCATAATATCTTTTGTCCAGCATATGATTGCTTTCAGCTGGTTCCGGTAGAGGTCATAGAGAGTGTGGTTTCCAGGGAGATGGATAAACGCTACCTGCAGTTTGACATTAAGGTACAGTTATACGTAATTTACTTCTGACATGAGATATAAAAACACTAGGCCCTTTAATCAATGTAAACCAACCCCACAGGCAGCCAGCAAAGATTGTGTTATGAGAAGAAAAAAAAGGCAAAATTTAATCATCATTGCAACAGAAAAAATAACTTTGCAGACCGACTTTGCAGCTACATTACACACTAGCGAAATAGAAAAAATGTCTCCTTTAACAGTAAACTTGAATTCAGTCCAGTTGTGTATGTCTATGAGCCTGCTGCGTCTTTGTGTAATTTGTCTGCACCATATACTTCATGGTGGTTTGAGTGGGCCTATCTTGTTGCTTTTGCAGGCTTTCGTGGATAACAACCCGTCTATCCGCTGGTGTCCTTTGGCGAGGTGTGAGAGAGCCGTTCGTCTCTCCAGACCCGGCGCTACTGCAACAGACCCCATCGGCTTCCCTCTCCTCTCTGCTCCTGCTGTGGACTGTGGAAAGGGTCACCTCTTCTGCTGGTAAGTGGTAATTAGTTTAGCCACTCGTTTGTTTTTTTGTTTGTATTTTGTTATTGTGTTTGTGTTAATCAACATAGAATATATAATGTGAACATATGTATTTTCTTTAAATTACAGATATCAAATGTGTTTTTGTGCATATTCAGATTGTGTTAATATTTTGTTAATTTACCGTTGCCTTTTCTCTTTTTTTTGTCAGGGAGTGTCTCGGTGAGGCCCATGAACCGTGTGACTGCCAGACATGGAAAATGTGGTTGCAGAAAGTCTCTGAGATGAAGCCAGAAGAACGTAAGAAGATATTAAGAGCATTCCAACACTTATAAACCTCAATGCAGTGTCTTTTTGTTGATTCGTCTGGAATTTGGTCTCCATAAGCCAAGTTTTTTGTATTGTTCTGGTTTAATTACCATTTTAACAGTTCCTTGTGTTTGTCTGCCTTGTGAGTAAATGAAAGATGAGTCGGCCCTAATTTCTCATTCTTCCTGGATAGTGGCTGGAGTAAGTGAAGCTTATGAAGATGCTGCCAACTGCCTGTGGTTACTCACCAACTCCAAACCATGTGCCAACTGCAAGTCGCCTATTCAGAAAAATGAAGGCTGCAATCACATGCAATGTGCCAAGGTCAGTGGCATGCAACTGATATGTCTGGAACAAATAAGGATTCAGGCCATTCAGATCAAATCTATCCTCTGTACAGATACACTGTAGTGATATCAGTAGCTACACATTTAGTGGCGCACCTAAACGTGTATTTTAGCTCTGTATTCTTGTTGGTTCAGATGTGGCATTTGTATCCAGTGTCTGCTGCTGTCATTCCTTATTTTGAGCACCAAACAACTGTTAGTTCCATCATGAGGCTGAAAAATCAGAATAATGGAATCAGAGACAAACCTAAAACTAGGGATGTAACGATGCATCGCGAGACAGTTAATAATCGAAATATGACACGACTGAAATCGATTAAGATGTAAAATGAAACGATAGCCTTTTGAAACAGCAGAGGGCGCTGGCATGTTCTACCTCGCTTGTTTAACGCCAGTACATCACGTTAGGCGTGTTCGAGATACAGCTGCGCCTGGCCTTAGTGGTCAGCGAGAGCAGCCGGACGCAGTTGGAGGAGGAGATTAGAAAAGAGCCTCAATTCGGACAGTCGCCATCTGCAGCCCACGTGAGCAGCGGTGGATCTTGCGGTGTTTGTGCTCTTTATAGCTGATGAAGTAGATCCAATACAGAAATAGTAGAAGAAAAGAAAAGAAGATCCAAATAGTATTATAGTGCTTTTGAAGACAGTTACAATTCATAAGAGCAGTTCAGAACACTTTAGAAGAACAGAGTATAAATCTACAGCACTGGAGCCTCTTCATGATCTGAAATGCTAATTATGAAAAAAGAAATATGTTGAATACTGCATGAAAATGAACTGTCATGCTACTAGACATGATAGTATTAGTGTAAATATGAGGTCTTTAAAGAGCTTTAGAGGAGATATATATTTTACAATGAAAAGAGTCACACATCAGAGGTGTCCGCAGAGCTTCTGACCAATGAGGATTAAGCTGAAAAACGATGAAAACCTGCATTAGAATTTTTCAAAAACACGCTCAAACATGGTGAGAGAGGAGCCGACAGGTGAGTTAGATTGAAACTTTGGTTTATTTTATCTAATAATGATTTAATAATCTTATCACTTTTTATGAGCCCATATTCATTGCAATTTACTTTGATAAAGACAAGATGAGCAAAGTACAGCATTTTGTAGTTTTGTTGTAGATAACATCATTTTGTGAGGCCAGTATTATGAATCGCACCACATCGTAGAGTGTATCGTTACATCCCTACATTACAAACTGATGATTTTTGCAAAAACAGAGCCAGAGTTGATCTGAGAAAATTATATTTAAACCTTTTTATTATTCATTTTTATTTTCTTATAAACATTAATACAGTAAACTATGATTTTGTTCCTCAGTATGTTCCCTTAACCATGTCCAATCTATCCCTAATGCAGCCAATCTAATATCTGGTTCAGCTAATTAATATTATATTTAGTTACGCCTCATTAAGTAAAACCATACACTGGCTAGGAAGCATCAGGAAGAGGAATCAAACCTATTCAACCGTCTCACAACTTCTTATTTAGTATATAAATATGTTTATATTCATTCCAATGCTGTATTATTGCTGTAATGTTTTTAAAACTGTGCCTTGTGCAGGGTTGGGGTGTTACAGGTATTCATATTCAGAATACAGAAATGAAGTATCTGTCTTTAAAAGAAACACCTTTAGTGCCTGTTTATTCATTATTTTAAAATAAACATACATCATGTAAAGACCTATTTTAAGGAACAATTTAAAAAATGGCTCCTTTACAAACACTGAAGTTCCTGTTAAAGCCTGGGTTTAAGTTTAAGCCACTATGATGAGCATCATATTAATATCAGTGTCAGTAAACTACTTTGTGTGTGTGAATGACTGAACTGAACAGCCTCCTAAGTAGTGAAGATGTTTGTGAGAGATTAAGCTTAGCTTTGAACCTTTTTCTGCATTTTATGAAATAAAAATACATAGGCACCCACTTCTAAGTCATATATCTAAAAATTTGTTATGGGGATATTAGATCATGAAAGGGCAACAGCAGTAGACTCAAGCATACAATTTATATTTTTTTATTTAGTTTTATTCGTTTGAATAAATAATAATTTTGTAATGGAATGAATTACAGTTTGGTTTTGTTATAGAGTACATTGTTGAATATAGTTAGCTCAGTTTCTTCAGTATTTAGGCATCACTACCTTTTTAAGGTATATTGTAAATATAAGTGCCCTTTATTTAAAGCAGCTGTTACTGTCTACTTACTCATGCTGCCAGGCAACTGTCACTGACCTAAAGAAACCTAAAATATTTGTATGTGTGGAATTAATGTAGGATATATCCAGTCGGTATTCTTGTTCAGGGGCTGGTAGACTGTGTGTGTATATTTTGGCTGGGCAGCGTCTCATTCATAATGTACTGTGTGTGTGCGCGATGCTGAAGAGCTGTTTTGACGTCAGAGGCAGGTGTCTGAATAAAAGCTTATGTAGAGGCCCCAGCCTCCCTGTTATTTCCCTAATGAAGGCTTAACTCGGACTTTGAGTGACAGGCGGCGAGATGGGGGAGGGGAAAGCTATTCACAGCACCCTCACGCTGCCGGGAAAGAAGATAGCAAATACCCACTAAATGAAAGCTAAATGCATGTTGGGTTGAGCACGTTTATTAATATTCAAGGACAGTAGGAACTGTATGCTGAAACTAAGGCTTACAGCGTGCTGATGGTGGCTGTTAAGGCATCTGAAAAGGCTTTTACAGCTGTTGTTTAATTCAAATGTTATAGAATCTATAGTATGACAGGCTTTGTTCTGTGTTATACCTAGGTAGCACCTCACAAAAGCTAGTTTTAGCTCATCATAGGCAATCTTCAGTAAGAGTGTGGTAGGCCAAATCAATATAAATGAAGACGAAAAGCAAAGGTTGCTGTCTTGGGCTTTCGAGTTCTCTCCCGTCCATAAGGAAATCATTATTAGGCTGTGCTGGTGTGAGCTTCATGTAGGCAGTTTGCTTATGTGTCACGGGTATCCGCTATGGCGTTTCTTTATATTCTTATTGGATTTGATTTAGTCTCTGTGACTGGAGGTCTACTGATTTCAAGGGTTGTACTGTTGCTCTAAGACACATGATTTGAATGAGCATGAAAAGCATCTCTGCGCAGTATATGAAGAGCACTACAGCCTTGCTGGACGTCGCCGAGTCCTTAACCTTGCGTTACCTGTGGAGAAACTAACGCTTTTGTTGCTTGGAAACGAGAGGACGTTTCGGACTGAAGAGCATTGATTAGATCTTTTGAAAGATTATGCTGCCTCTTTTTGTGCTGTGAGTCAAGGACACTCTTAGGACCGTTGAAAGGTTTGTAAAGGACGGAGATCCTGGACAGGGCAGACGCTTTGTCTGACCTGGGCGTTTGTTTCTTAGAGTACTGTAGCATTAGGATCTGTGTGCTGTGCTGTGATGCTTTTGGGAGGCTACGTTCAGATTGGCTTAAATGAACCATAAATAAGTGAATACATGATGTACTGCGTGAGAGTGGGAGTGGAGGGGATACTGGCATGTTCATACTGATAAGAGATTTTACAGCATACTTGATATGTACAGTGATAAGACTGGAAAATGGTGCCCGTAAACAGCCCCACCCTCAGGAGAAATTAAACATGAACTCCATCCGCTTAAATCATTCTTATAAAGTGAACAGAAAGGGCAATGTGCAATGTAAGGTTTATTGTTATTGTTTTATTATTGTATATATTGTTTCTAATAATAATAATAATAATTATTATTATTATTACACACTATTGAATAAAGTATTTTTGATCTTTAGAAAAACAGACCTTATTTTTTTTTCTTATAGCAAATTGTATTAAAACTATGCTAAACTTGAGATAATAACAAATCTGCTATCAGACGATAGACAGGAAAGTACTGGAATCTTAAAAAAGGAAGAAAAAAAGATATCTTGGTGGTTAATGCTTTTCAGTGAATGCAGTTTCTTTAAATCTATAAAATGCTAAATAGAAAAATGCACACTTTACAGAGCTCATCAGCTACAACTTCTCCACGCATGCGCTAACAGCCTCTTGTGATCTGAATGGGTTTTACATTGTACCTGAATTTCACTTAATAAACTGTGTGGCATTTTACACTCTTTTGTTAAAATGGGTGTAATGTGTTCCCATTTTCCTCCTTTAAATAAAAAGACAGGATATGTATGATATCTGTGTGATATTCATGAGCAGTTCTTTTTGCCTGCCAGTGTATCTGCAAAAACGGATGTGACTGGTTGTGTCTGTGGTTGTAAATAAATATCTTTCCCATATCTATATATAACAGTAGATTACTCTCTCTATCTGTTTCTAGTGTAAATATGATTTCTGCTGGATTTGTTTGGAGGAGTGGAAGAAGCACAGTTCCTCTACAGGGGGCTACTACCGCTGCACCCGCTATGAGGTCATTCAGCAGGTGGAGGAGCAGTCCAAGGAGATGACAGTGGAGGTAGTCTATGGACACATACACAGTGCACTAAAGATTTATTTATGTTTTATCTTTTTGCAGGAACTGAGCACAAATACAGTGCTGTTTGAAAATCAGGGACCACACTAGTATTTATTTCATATCCTATCAAAAAAGCCTAATCATGCTTACAGGCTAGTTCAGCATCAGTTTGCAAAAGGGAGAACATATTGTCGCTGTCCAATGAAGAACAAGTATCTCCAGAATTATAACTTTACAGGAGAGACCAAAAACATACTTTACTTTTAATGTAAGTCAATAGAACCAGATTTTTTTTGTGAAATTTTCACAAAATGTAAACGACCATTGTCATGTTCAAATGATGTAGAAAACTCAAAATCGACAAAAATGAAGATCTATTCATTGGACAGCGATGATTTTTATTGCTAATTTTATTACTAATGTCAATGTAAGCAGACTTTTTGATAGGTAAATCAATGTGTGAACATTTTATGACAGTCCATCCGTCATAAAATATACACACATTGTAAAGGGTATCAGGTATTTTCAAATTATGTCAAAAACTAAAAAACATAAAAATGGTTACAAATGTACTGATATATTTTACTGAAATTAGACTCAAGTCTCAACAACTACATAAATAATAGTACAGACTCCTTATGATATACACACTTTCAGCTTTTTAAAGAAATCTGCAGGGTTGTTTTTTTCCTTTTTTATTGTAAAGACCTCTAATCTTAGCACTGGGTTGCATGTTATGCTTCTCACGGTTCAAGTAATCTTAAGAACTCTCCTTATTTCATATCTCAGCTTTGCGGTTCTTAGTAACAGCATTCTCACATTAAAATAATGGATAGAAAAGCCTGCAGATTTTTTTCAGATCTGAAGCAGCAGTGGAGCTTGACTGTATCTACCGAAGATGAAGGCTTTAAATACTGTTTATCTGATGGGGACTTTTAGGTGGTCTGCCAGGTCTTGCATAGTTAGTTTTTAGTTTTTGAGTCCCATATTGTCTGTAGCTTTAAATAATTTTCAAACTCCGTTCCTGTTTTTTCACTTATTTTGCTAATTTCCCCCTCCGTAGTCAGCAGGATTATTTTATACCTACCATTCATAAGTATGTAGCCATTGCAGTACATTTAGAGTCTGATGGGAGAGATACAATGGCAGCAGAGTGCAAAAAAAGTAAAGTGGGTGCTAAATGAGATGATAAATGTATTACTGGAGACTTGTGAGTCTTTTTATACGTAAAACTGAAACCTGAACACTGAAAAAGAAATTCCTTAATAGCTGTTTTAATAAAAAAAGCAAAGGAGTGGTCTCTAACTTTTGCACAAAAAGATGTGTGTCTTAAATTAAAAACTGATGAAACTGAAATAATGTTGTATGTTTTTTGAGACGTGTACAGTAGTGCTGGGTCTTTTTGCTTCGGTCTTCACAGGCAGAGAAGAAGCATAAGAGCTTTCAGGAACTCGATCGCTTTATGCACTACTACACTCGATACAAGAACCACGAACACAGTTACCAAGTGAGTACTGGGATGGATTAGTAGTGCGGCTGTCGGGATGGTTGTCAATAACTAAACTGTCCTTGATAAATCGCTAATGTCTCTGCTCCAGCTGGAACAGCGCCTCCTGAAAACCGCCAAAGAGAAGATGGAGCAGCTGAGTAAAGCCTTTGTAGGCCGTGAGTCTCAATCAGATTTCAAGGGCATCCAAATATGCACTGTGGTCCTCGTACACACTGACTCACATAATCCAAATCAAATATTTGTGTTCAGTGTTCTGTAAGGTACAGTATCCTTATTTCCCCTCACTCTCCAGGAGAGGGCACTCCACCTGACACCATGTTCATTGAAGATGGGGTTCAAGAACTTCTCAAGACCCGACGCATCCTTAAGTGCTCTTATCCCTATGGTTTCTTTTTAGAACCCAAAAGCACAAAGAAAGAAATATTTGAACTTATGCAGGTCAGTGTTTTTGTAACTGCTCAGGTTCTTTCTTATGAATATGACTGTTTGCTTTTTAGTGTTTTGATGGAATTCTTTATTTTATTTGTTTGTATGTATTCATGTGGTCTTTCTCCAAATATTTCTCCAATAGTTCTCAAGCATGATATTCTCATTCTCTCTCTCTCTCTTTCTCTCTCTCTCTTTCTTTCTCTCTCTCTCTCTCAGACGGACCTGGAGATGGTTACAGAGGACCTTGCCCAGAAGGTGAACAGGCCTTACCTCCGTACTCCTCGCCACAAAATCATTAGTGCCGCGTGCCTCATCCAGCAAAAGAGGCGGGAGTTCCTGGCCTCAGTGGCTCGAGGTGTGGCCCCCAACGACTCTCCGGAGGCGCCGCGACGAAGGTGCTTACTGCATACTCTGCCTTTAATTTTGTCATGAGCTGGAATAATACAATGAATATTTCATTCTGCCATGCTCACCTGATATTAAATGTAAAGCACAGTCACAACCGAGTGAACATTTGACCCGCTGAACAAGTTTGCAATTCTATTTAAAGTAGTTTGAAGATCTTCAAATCTTCAAAAGATTTAATTTGGTAAGTTTCTCTTCATTTTATGAAGAAGATCATTTAAATCCCCCCCTCCTTTGTTTGTTTCAGTTTTGCTGGTGGAACATGGGATTGGGAGTATCTAGGATTTGCCTCTCCTGAGGTGCGGAACCTGCTCATGTGTCTGTAACAATTTCTGCTGTTGCTAAACTAACACAAGCTAACTGGGGTGCAGACAGCTTGAATGCCAGTGCCAGCTGTGTGTCTTTGTTTGAGGTGCTTGGTGCTGCTGGTAGCATCAGTAGGTCACTGTGTCTCATTCTGTGTCTAAAGATGCTGAGGGATCACTCAGTACTGGGAGGGAGGGAACACAGTGAGAACTTTGACAGTACAGGAGACCAGCAGCAGGTACCACAGAAAACACCATGGTGGAAACAAAATAAAGCCTTTTATTTCCATCCATTTTAATATCATTGCATTTATTCACCACATTCCCAGAATGATCCCATCTACATGCAATGAGGCTTAAATTGTGAGCATACTCTTAGTCTCAGCTTCGGATGCTCACACAGAAACAGAAAATCTGTACACAAAGCTAGTCACAACTAAGAGGATTTGGTCAGTGATTTTAGCATTGAGACTGGAAATAAGTTTTATTTTACAAGCTAATTTTAGCCAACAATAGCAAACAGCTGCCTGCACTGGACATTGTCATTAAAATATTAGACATTCAGAGCAAGATAAATAAACCTAATTCCAACGAAGTTGGGACAGCAGGTAAAATAACAATAAAAAACAAAAGTAGTGATTTTTTTTTTAATCCACTTTGACCTGTATTCAAATAAACACAGTATAAATACAAGTTATTAACTTGACCTTATCAACTTATTGTTTTTTGTAAGTATACACTTACTCTGAAATTGATGCTTGTAACTCATGATGGGACATCATCCTAACATTAGCATTGTGGTTAAATGTTCAGAAAATTTTCAAAAAACAATTTCTGTGGTGACATAGTCATGTTCAGGTATGTAAAGGCTTAGTTCTTATTAGCAAAGCTGGATTGAGGATTGCCATTTTGCCAGAAAATGCATTGAAGATCATTCCAAACATTTAAAAACAACGTTCCTCAACAAGCAATTGTAAAGATTTTAGTTATTTTACCCTCTATTGTGCATGTTATCAAAAGACCCCGAAAAATTGTTTGTGCATTGAAAAGCGAGGCAAAATCACAACTTAAAGACTGCCACCTCTGATCCTTAGACTGCACTTCACACTACAACGTCATCAATAAACACTGCTTGTTGCTGCGTCCACAAATACAATATAGCACTGTACTACGCATAAAGAAGCCATATTAACAATTCAGAAATTATATCTCTGGGTTTCAGCTTACCTACAGTACACTGTTGCTCAGCGAAAATGTCCAATTAAAAACATGAAGACCATTATGAAGTGCACAGTGCAACAATAAAGACCCACGCAGCTGAGGACTTAACTGAAGAATGCCAAAAAAAACATGAACAGGATCAATTCGTGTTTTTAAAGAGAATTAAGGAAAAGGAAAAGTGATGTAACAGTGGAAACGTGCTTTATGGAACATGTTGCAGGCATCATATTTGGAATGAGCTTTCTAGGTCAAACAGAATTTACTAATGACTACTTTGTCTTTTTATTAAAATTTTTCTTGCTGTCCCAACTTTTTGGGATTGGGTTTGTATGTTTCCAGGATGTGATTGGGCATTTGTTATGTCAGTCAAACCTCAGTCAAACAGCCTCTAATTGACAAGGTAGGTGGTTCTCGGCCACGTTATCCAGTAAAAAGTATCAAAGCAAAAGTCTATCTTTGTAAGACTAGGTCCTCACTATATCCTTACTGCTTTTTACATACCTTATAATCTGTATCTTTAGTTTTGGCGGTCATTTTCATAACTATTTTAGAGTCTGCATATTATTAGTCTGCATATTATCTGTGTCCAGTTCACATGCCCTCATCGTTACCCAAATACATCATGCAGTGTGGTCTGAATGTACTCCCTCCGGCACCAACACATTTGTTTGATTGTCATTATGCCTTTGCTTGTCAGTGGTGAGGCAGTAGGTTAAGTAGTTCATCTTAGGTAAACAGTTTTATTAATCAAGTATCCTTATGTCTGTTGATGACGTCTGTGGTCTGTTGGCATTTGCAGAAGTTAAATGGTATCTAACTTTGGTGGTTAAACACTTTACATTATGACCAGGAATTGAATTACGTCCTTCAGCCACTTCATGCACTTTTAATTTGCTGTTTAACCCGATGTGGGCCATTTAACTGTCTGTAGGAAGCAGTAATGACTATCTCAGGTTTAGAAGGATATGTGTGTTTTCTTGGTGCAGGAGTATACAGACTTCCAGTACAGGCGGAGACACAGGCAGCGGAGGAGAGGAGACCTGCTCAGCTTACATAGTCTCCGCAGCAACACCCCTGAACCCAGCGACCCCAACGCCAGCACTTTAGGTACCCTTATCCCTCATCTCGATGGCTTTTAGGCAATACCTAGCCGAATTTTAAGAGGTTCCATTTGTTGTATGAACATGAGATATGAAAGAAGTTTATGTTTCACAGACCCTCAAGAAGGAAGTGGGTCAAGGAGATATGACGTGACCACAGTGAGTTTAACCTCTGCTTTTATATTGTTGTGCTCTCGAGCAGCTTTTAGTAACTGAAATTAGCTAGACTGTGTGAAATACCTCTCATTACTATATCATATGGCTTTGAAGAGCTCTAAATTGCATGTATTAAGTGTGAGCCATCTCTGTCCATTGTAGCGTTTGTAATAAAAAAAATCAAACTAGAAATATATCAAAATCAGATAATTTTTACTTTGTTAGCTGAGGTGTTAGTCATATTAAGCAAAAAAAATCAAATTAAGGTGAACCCCTTCTTCAGAGTACGCAGCAGGTGGACATAGTCTGTAAGTGTAGACATGTAAAATAAAATGGACTGTAAGTATAGACACGATGAACGTGTGCTTAATGAAGTGGCTGGGTTCGTATGTGAGGATTTCAACCTGAATGTGGTATTTTATGGCAAGGTGTTGGAGAGCTGGTGTAATGTGTGGATGTAACAGAGTAGAAGAAAAAAAAAGTAATGAAGAACTTATGCCTGTAAGAGTCTAAAAGAGGATGAATGAGTGTTTCAGCAGCAGGTTAGAAAGGGTTAGATTTTAGCCAAATTGTTAAAGGTTTTAACAAGGAAGCCGATGTTATAATCAAGTCTAAGGGTGCTTCTGAAATCGCCTGCTAGTTAGTAGGTACTAGATTAGAGTCAGTACATACTGCTCGAGCGGCAGACTAGTAGGCAATTTCAGTAGGCGAGTTTTAGTAGCCACACAATCTCTGATGTACTACGTCCGCCATATTGCCAGTGTCCTGTGAGGCAAGACGTCAGACCACCACCGTAAAAGTCCTGCTATTCAGTTAAAAGCTCTGTTTACTGACAGATTTAGACTTTTTGTGACACTGATCTGCGTTTTTGTCTGAATATATATTCAGACAGTGTCGAGCTGTAGCTCGGGGAAGACAAAACGGGAGGAATTTTGTAATTGTTTACCTCAGCAGTAGCGCTAAGTTCTGTAGCAGCAGTTCACTAGCCGTAGCTGCATACACACAGCCGACGTTCCGCTTTTCACCGTTTTTTTCCCTCTGCTTTGAATTCATCTGCGGCTCCAGGTGAATCATGGGATAGCGCAGTGTGCTGCCGATTCAATAGGTCATCCGGGTACCGTTCGCCTACTATTCGATGACCACAGAGTCTTTGGACATACTAGCCGTGCACCCTAAGTGTGGAATTAAGGATGACACCCAGATTTTGGACCACAAAGGAAGCAGTCAAACAGTGTCATCAGTTGAAAGAATAAGTCAGATTTCTGATTCACTTTGATTTATGAAGATGTCTAGTTATATCAGATGTTTTGTTGATTTTATAAAAGAATACAAGTTCACCACCTTTACAGAGAACTATGGCAAAATAAATAAAAATAAGTGCTAAAATTAGCAGAAAAATATAATTTGGCCAGGTTTTTTCAGACCCTTGCAAATGACAGGACAGTGTTTCTTAGTGCTTCACTTGCATGTCTTTCTTTTTAACAAATTAAATTTGTTGAAATGTGTTCAGGTTGCTGCACTCTCAGCTGTGTAACTGTCACCGTTTTCTGTACCTGACCTTCATCTGCAGTGGTTGTGACAGAAAGCTCTGTTTTGCTGTAGGCTCTTGGCTCATTGGATGAAGACGACCCAAACATCCTTCTGGCTATCCAGCTGTCCCTGCAGGAGTCCGGGCTGGCCTTGGACTCCGAGCCCCAGGACGGGCTCAGCACCGACGCCTCTCTGGGAGCCATCGGTTCCTCTCTGCCTTCTAGACTAGAGCCTGTCCCTCACACTGTGGAGCTTCCCCGTGCCTCGCTCAGTAGCTCAGAGCTGTTGGAGCTGGGGGACAGCCTCATGAGGCTGGGCAACATCACCAGCCAATACACGCCCGCTAACCTGCACTCCTACACTGACGGCCCAGGTTTGGACCCCACTGCCAATGCTAACCTGCTTGGCAACATAATGGCCTGGTTCCATGATATGAACCCCCAGAATATTGCATTGATCCCCTCCGCCAATGGGGAGGCGAGCCCTGATGCGCCAGCTTCTGACGAGGCGCTCAAACTGTCCCCCCAGCCGCAGGAGGGGGAAACTCAGGTAGAAAAACCTGAGCAGAGTCTGCACTTTCAAATGAAGGATAATGAGCTGGAGAGGCCGAGTCTTTTGGAGCTGGATTGTGTGGACGGTTCAGACCTACCCAGAGCAGATGCAGACTTGGAGGAGCTGCACTACAGCGTGGACCTTGGTAGCACTGCTCCCCATGAGAGTGACTGTGACCCACACCCGCAGGCTGCTGAGCTCTCCTCTGAATGGGAGGAACAAGAGCATCTGGTCTGAGGAAGGAGGCAATTTCAGCTCCTTAACCTGAGTGCTCTTAATGTGGCCAAACACTATATATAGGATCAATTATCGTGACAGAGACAGGAAGGGAAGTGTTCTTGCCATGTGGTTACACGGCATGTCTGTGGGCTCAGTGGTGGCCGATAAAAGGCATAGTCCAGCATTTTTTCAACCTACTCTTTATTGGGTTGGTTCAGCACCTGTCCATTGGCTACTGTTATTGAACAAGTAAACCAAGTTTTCTGGTTGTTAACTTTAGAACAGGCATACTTGTCAAAGTTATTGTCCATGGTAAGTGATTAAATGCTACAGATGTTGCAGACAGAGATTAGGTTGGAGAAACACTGGAGTATTCCTTCCAAGAATTGAGAGTTGAAAGAAAGAATAAAAAAAGACAGTGCTGAAGATCTACGTTTCGTGAAGAGGAAAAAAATAGCTTCTTTCAGGGTTGCTGTGTAAACTCTAGTATTAAGCTACTTTTCTAAACACCAATTCTTTAATGGGTATGACGAATGGAAAGTCAATGAAACTTCTGCTCTTTTATTTATGTATTTATTTATTTTTCAAAAGGAGAAAAACACGTGCTCATGCATAAATGTGAAAGACTTGAAGTCACTGAAGTTTTTGATGTCTTTAAAATTTAAGATGCAATTTGCACAATCAAGTCCTGCAGTGATCTCAGTCCACAAGCTCCATTCTCCCACCATCATTCTCGTTTGCTTCATGCAGTTACTTCAGCATACAGACCTGTTGGCACTTCATTTAGGACAAATTTGCCTCAAATGACCTGAACCCACATTCTGAACAGTGCCTCAGAGGCTTTCCGGTGATGACATTGTGCCTACTTTTGCTAAGAACTAGGTATATATTCTAGCTCATCCTTCCCTGAAAGGATTGACTGCTAAACATTATTAAACATTCATTACCGTATTACTGTACCGTGTTAGAACTGTTCTAGAGTTGAAATCATGTCTCGTATACAGTCGAAACCCTTTCTAAACGTGCCACCAGAGGCCACTAGAGCTCTTTAAAAAAGGCTGGCTTAGGAGACTAGAGCACAGCTTGTTTCTTCTCTATATACGCTTTTCAGTTGTTTGGTCGTATGCAAAAGTTATGGGTCAAAGTTATGTTTTGTTGATTTGTGATGAGTGATACATCCCCTAGTAAGACACTTAGGCACATTTGATACACAATTATTGTTTATTAGGTGAACCTATTATAAAATGAAACAAACTGCTGGCAGTGCAAAAATTGCTGCACCTTTTTGATTATATGCTTTATTTGTGGACTCTTCAAATAAACTATAATTGTGCACTAAAATGTGCAGAAAATAACTTGAAAATTAACAAAACTTATCATTTGACTAGGGGGTTTAAACTTTTTGCATACGACTGCATCATTCAGTGTGCCTTTTGATGCCCTTGCCCTATAAATCTGTGTGTTGCCACATTTAAGCAAGGAGTTCATTCAGTCATTCAGAAAAGAGACTGCATTTTTTTTATTCTGAAAACCAACCGCACCTTTACAATCAATGCATTTTACTATCAGACATTTTTTGTATCTTCATGGACCAACCCTATGTTAAATCATTTGCTTGGATTCCTTATATACTCTATTGACACTTGTGTAGCTGAAATGTAAATGAAAAACAGTGTTTGCAGGGTTTGCAAATGAGTTGCAGTGTGTATAAGAATAAAGCATCGTACAGTGCTCGCCACAAATACTGGCACGCCTGGGAAACGAAGGGCTGTAAAACATTATTGCTTATCCTTTTATTGTTTTGCTTAAATATTAACAAAAAAAACCACCTTTATTTTACTCACAATTATTCAAATAAAATGACATCGTGACATGGAATATATATTTTATCTCCGATCTGTCTGCCAAAATTGTTGGTACCCTTTCTCAACTCTGAGTCTTCTTCTATGATGTTTATTGAGACTAGAAAACACATGGCAGGCAGTCTGAGACCATTTCTCCATACAGAATCTCTCCAGATCCTTCAGGTCCATGCATGTGGACTCTAATCTTTAGCTCATCCCACAGATTTTCTGTGATTCTGTGATCAGTTGAACCACTCTTATGTTGAGGTATGCTTTTGGTTGTTATCCTGTTAGAAGATCCATCCATGGTTAAGTTAAAGCTTCCTAACTGAGGTAGTCAGATTTTGGTTTAATGTCCGTTGGTACTTGATGGATTCTATGATTCTGTATATTTCAGCATGTTGCCAAGGGCCTGTGGAAGAAAAGCAGGCCCACAACATCACCACCATACATAGTCCCCTAGGTATCATACATAGTCCCCTAGGCACTTGCTGTACTTGCTGCTGTTTCTTGCCAAAACCTCTACATTGTTCTCTTCTGACCGTAGAACTTGGTTAAGCTCCAGTGAAGTGTGGTACACTGTCAGCAGTTGAGATTATTGGTTCTTGACACCAAAAGCTTTCTTCTCACGACCCTCCTGGTGGTGTCTGATTGTAGTTTGGGAGATGTTCTGACCAAAAGACCTAACTAATGTCAGCAATTCTTGGAGATTGTCCACTCAAACTATCAGCCCAGTGTGCATGGGGTCAGTATAGACATGCATCACCTTCCTGGCAGATTCTTATCTCCAGTTGCTTAAGCTTCTTGATAATTGCAGAGTGGAAGTGCTGTATTCTCTGGTCTTTCTCGTAGTTATAGTCACTGAGCAAATTTGGTCTGTGTGTCACCTCATATTTATACCTCACTGAAACTGAAAGTAATGGCAGACCATTTTTTCCCTTGGTTTTCCTTACTGCCCAACTTCAAACCAACTACAAATCAAATATACTTAATATAGTTTACTGTGGTTCGCTTCCACTCCTAAGAATTTCAAGGGGTGCCAAATGGCACGCAGATTTTAGGGGAAAAAAATGATTGATTGTTTCTTTTGATTAGTGCACCTCATATTTAGCTTAGATTTCGTTAATATTTTCAAAATATAAGCAAAAGGATAAGCAATAATAGCCTGCTTTTAGTTTTGCCTATGTTTACCAGGAGGACGCTGTACATAAAGTACAGTTTAATTTTTAACCAAGATTAATTTTAATGCTCTGGGTTTTCATGATTCTCAGAACCCAAGTCAGATTTAAACTTCATGTTAATTGATCATAGTCCATATGACCTGTGTGACCTGTGTGAAAGGCAATTCGGGTTGCTCTATTTGATGTCTAGATCTGATAGTTTCTGTAGTTTGTTGAAAGTAATGAGTGACAGTCAGGCCCTGCATCATAAAGAGAATCCCAGTCTGGAACACTGATAGTGACAGGGATAATTGTTTTGTATATTTCTGCTCTTTAAGTGTTAAATTCCAGCCCTTTTCCTCAAAAACGTTTTACCAGTTTAATACATAGTTTAGTTTTGAAAATATGTGCTTCTAAACTAAGATACAGGCCTAAAATAACTTAACTTAATACTGGCTTCCAGTGGGAATAAAACAGCGGCCTCTGCTGAATAAACCAGCGCAGACCAATATTTTAAGCATTTTAAGACAGTTAAGCTGGTTTGTGCTTATCTGGTGCTGGTTTAGCTGGTCACCCAGCATAGTCATGCAAAACACAACACATGCTGGTTTTGCTGGTGACCAGCCCTACTTGTCTGCTGTTTTTTCTGGCAGGGGGTGCTAATTCAAAGGGTTTACTCTCATATAAACAACAACCCAAAAAACCCTCTCATTAGGTTATGTACATCATGAAAACATTCTAAAATGTTACTCCAAAACTATTAAGCATGTGTATTACCTGTTAGCTTAATGCATTAACTACAATAACCTGTGTTCTTCTGAGAGGAAGTGACAAAAACATTAACACCTATAATATTCAAAATAATCTTAAATGCGTTCTTTGGTGTGTTATATGGTTTTAATGTTAAAAAAAATAATAGTGCAACTGTTGGAAAATGTTGTGTTGCTGCATTAGTGATATATCACCACTGGAGGCGCTATAACAGGTTTGCTGTGTTGTCCTAAGCCCTGCATGCAGCGTATCTTACTTTAGAAGCACACATACAAATAAATATTCAAATATATAAATAAGTAAATGTTATAAAAATGAAGACAAACCTGCAGGCTTTCCTTTAATGACAGAATACATTTTTTATTTTATTTTAAGTTTTAAGATAAGGTAACATTGACTATGAATTGTCATTTGCACTTTCAGAGACTGTAACGTTACTTGACACATTCCTGGTTCGTAGAAACGGAAACAGTTTTCTGAATTGTGGCCAGGAAATCAATCTTTCAGCAGCTCTGATTAAAAGACTGTAAATGAAGGGAGTCTCCGTTGTGTTTATGTGGTAAATATAAATATAAATAGTACCAGTGATTCTCATATATATTATATCGAGAATGCACTCAATTATTTGTATTGTTTAGGTCCGCAGCTCCAGACTAGCACCTGCTGCTAAGCCAAATGGAAAAGGAGACTTTTATTTTGAAGGCGGCGCCGAGGCTGCTCGGAAGCAGTAACACAGTTTAACGTTAGAGAAGACGGAACGGAGGATGTGTTGTGTAGATGATGGAGGCTGGTGTTTGTTGTTACTGTGAAACGTTATTAACAGCAATGCGTAGCCCGCGAAGACCTTTTCTGTCAATTTACGAATAGGTCTAACTTAAAGTCATCTTTAGGAGCACAAAATTACACTCGGACTCAAACCAGCACGACGAGCAGCGGCGGAGACTAATGTTAGCTGTGTATGCTAATAATAACAGACTGCTGTAGAGAACTGTTGTCTTAAGAAAAGATGCCGTTGGGTTTAAAGCCATGCTGCGCTGTCTGCAAGACCAACTCGTCGTCTATGTGGAAAAAGGGAAACCAGGGAGAAATTCTTTGTAACAACTGCACATCAAAAAGCAGCATCATCGGAGGCTCAGGACTGTCGGCCTCTTCCACCACCCAGCAGAATAATGGCGGGGGAAAACA
Source organism: Megaleporinus macrocephalus (assembly GCA_021613375.1). Classification (NCBI taxonomy): domain Eukaryota; kingdom Metazoa; phylum Chordata; class Actinopteri; order Characiformes; family Anostomidae; genus Megaleporinus; species Megaleporinus macrocephalus. Next base: position 14,928,626 of record CM038703.1, read on the forward strand.
GGTTTGAATGGCTTTTAGCTACAACATATCAGGCTTGTCAATGGAAGTCTTGTAATCGTTCGCTGAATTAGTTGGAAAACTGCATGTATTGTAAGTTAAGGGTATCCGTGAATGTTTTTAAAACGTCTATACCGCTGATAGGCTGTTTAAGTTCTTTCATCTTCGTCTCTTTTATTGAGACAAGTACAGATTTGCCCAGTGAGGCGCTGTAACACATACATACAATTCTATACAGTAGTACGTACAAATAATAACAACCTAAAACCTGTAGATCAGCAAAACAGTTCGAACAAACTGGATGATTAACACCTTCCAGAAGTAAGAATTGTTGTTGTATTATAGCACTCGGTTTAAAGCAGTTGCACACTGATGGGGTGTTGCATGAACATGCTTTCTTACTAAATTCTGTAGATGAGAATGATACATTATACACCAGCTGTTTTTCTAACAGAAAGGAGAGAATAAACGTAGGGTTGGTGTTGTTTCAACAGCACTTTATATATAAAAAAGCAATAAATGCAGCTTCTTTCTTATGTACAAAGATGACAGTTTTATGACACAGCTCACAGTAATGGGTTTTAGGTCTGTCACCAGTAATACAACGAAGTGCACTATAATACACAATTTTAGGAATTTCAGTATTGACAGGGATGCATTGATAGATTATGTCACAAGTGCTTACTGTTACATTATTGAAACTCATTTCCATGGCGTGTATTTTAAGCGTGTTTTTAATGTACACACTTTGAATACTAAGTAATCAGCTACTGCTAATCCATTTATCTGATCACCTTATTTGGGGTGGGATTGTGATAATAAGACAAAAATATAATCTTGGCATACTTCAGGAAATTTTCACAATACATAATCTACATGGTCTCATCAGTTGCAACAGATGTTGCATTAAAAAATATATCAATAACTGAGAACACAGTGATTTTTATTCATATTTGACATGCTGTGTTGCACTAAATCCAGTTAAATGGGACCAATTTTACTCTCACAATACATTCTGAAAACCATATTGTATTGCAGTGAGAAGTAATGTATCACATTAGCAATATATATAGTCATTGCCCAGCACTGAAGTTTAATAGTGCTATAATTTTTTATAGAATTATTATATGACACTAAAGATTCTATTTTGTCTGTTCCAATGTATTAAATCTCAGAAAAACGAAATATTCTCAAGTATCAATAAATTGTCTTTAAGTACATAATATAATGTAATATGTTTATTATTATAGCCCTGATGCATAGTTGCTCTTCACTTCTAGTCTAAGCAAGAAATCCACAGGCGGTCAGCACGACTAAGAAGCACCAAATACAAGGCACCTGCATCAGAGAAGAAGGTGTCAACTAAAGGAAAAGGAAGACGACACATTTTTAAACTTAAAAATGTAAGTGCTCTTTATAGAGCTACCTGTCTTTTTATTGCTGGCAAGCATTTCAGGTTCAGCAAAGTAATTAATGGTGTGTTTTCCTGTTTTCAGCCTATCAAAGCTCCAGAGTCTGTGTCCACAATCATCACTTCAGAGTCAATCTTCTACAAGGTTACTGATCCACAGTTCAAATAGATTTTCATACGGACTATTTTTTGTTTTCCCATTTGACTAACTTCATCTATTTCTCTCCATCAGGGTGTTTATTATCAAATAGGGGATGTCATAAAGGTAATAGATGAAGAGGATGGTAAACCTTATTTTGCGCAGATTCGTGGTTTTGTTCAGGACCAGTACTGCGAGAAGAGTGCTGCACTAACCTGGCTAATCCCTACTCAGTCCAGTCCAAGAGATCAGTTTGATCCTGGCACTTACATAGTTGGTAAGCAGTTTTTTTACGTTCTAACAAAGGAAGACAATCTTTAAATATGGCTAACTAACACAAGTTGTTTTTAACTGCACAGGTCCAGAAGAGGATTTGCCGAGAAAAATGGAATACCTTGAATTTGTCTGCCATGCTCCGTCCGAGTATTTCAAGTCAAGAAGTTGTCCTTTTCCAACAATACCTATTCGTCCAGAGAAAGGCTACATTTGGACCCATATTGGACCAACACCTGCTGTTACAATCAAAGAAACAGTTAGTTGAAGTTAAGTACAAGTCAGTATTATGAACAGATTATAAATATTATAAACAGAGACCTAGAGTCAAATATTGAACAGAGGAAAAGACTATTCCTCACCCGGTCAAAGAAAAACAGTCTTTTTCATGACTTGATTACATTGTAGCCTTGTTCAGGGCTTCTCCATGGTCCCAATTGGGGCAAGTAAAGACTAGCATGCATGTGGCATACATGGCAGTCTGTCACCATATTGCTGTTGACCATATAGCGTTGTGGAACCTCAACCTCAGCATCATCAGAGAAGAAAGAGAAGAGCTGTATTCCTATGACAAAGCAAATGTCATGTTGGTTGGTACAATGCGTAATGCCTTTGAAGAGAGCAGTTCTATTAACATTGCTGAGGATCAAGGTCAGCTGTGTTCTAGAAGATTCTTTCAGAAACCTGTCCCTGGGGGCACACTGCCCTGCACTTTTTAGTTGTTTCCCTGCTCATTAACAGCCCTTACTGAACTGAAGTGAATAAGTGAAAGCAAGGAAAAAAACTAAAATGTGCAGGGCAGTGTTCCTTCAGGACCAGGGTCGAGAAACACTGTTCCAGAAGACGTCATCCTTGTTAAAAGCATGGCACGATATGGAACAGTAACAGAATCTCTATGCTGGGTGTTTGGATGGAAACATATAATTGTACATAGTGTAATATATGTAAATATTAGTGGGCTTTTTTTTAAATAAACATATGCATATAAATTTCTTTGGGATTTTCATTAGTAAATGGTTTCCAAATGATAGGGTTAATAATTTTGGCCAAATGATTTGTTAGGGTATACTTTTCTGTCTCTGAAGTATAATTTACGTTTGACACTTATGATACAGCATTGCCAGGCCAATCTTACTTCTATGGACCACATTTATGGCATATTTTCTTGTATTAATTTTGTATTAGTTGTATTAATTTTTCTCCAGAAAATCTTCTCCAGCACATCCCAAAAACATTTAATGGGGTTAGTGTCAGAATTGGAAACTCCCTAAACCTCTCTTTCACAATTAAAGCCTGATGATTCTGGGCATTGTCCTGGAACATGTCTGGAAGAAAACCTATTGGTGGATTGATAACCCTGTCATTAAGTCATTTTAAGTCTAGACGGATCAGAAAACATGACTCTAGTGCTTTATTCCAGATCCAATCTTTATGCTGTCTAATAATTGAAGCCCTAACAGTAGCGTTTACACCTTCTACTCTCTCTGAGGTAATGAAGGTGGGCAGCATGTCTCAAGTGTGGCAGGTGACCTTCTTATCAGGGGAGAGTTTCTACCCGCAGGGTGGCAGCCAGCTGGTTTAGCATTATCATGCCTTCTTCCTGTTTATCTTTAATGGGCAGGATGTGGACTTTCCCCTAAAATCCAGATGAATGCATTCAATGTCAGAGCAGTGCTTCTTTCTACGATCCAGGTGTCCAGGTGTAACTTCTCATACTGTCTTTTGACAGATTGAATGTGATTACCCCAAGACTGTTTTCCCTCAGGTGGTGCCAGGCTTGGATTAAGGTGAAGAACTATAAACAAAATCATCTGCACTTCAGCTGCGCTGTTAAACCATACATGTGTAGCTCTTGGTGAATCTCCTGGTAGACTTTCTGGCTCTTCAGTATGGAAATTATATAATTAATTATAATTTTATTATAATAGTGTATTTCTTCCAAGGCACTCACAGTCAGCTTCTTCAGGCAGCTGCACTGGTATTGTTTTGGGGACTACTTCCTTCATATGGATGATGCTCTGATTTTGGCCATTAAATGGTTTGACATTGGCTTTTCTAATAACACTGGTTTAAAATGAGATGTGCTAGAACCATTCTGTGACTTGGTGTAAATGTAAGTATATATTTTGAAAGTTTTACTCTGAACTTCTAAAAAAGTACCTTCCAGAAAATACTGCAGTCACAGTAATACTTGACTAAAACCTACCAAAGATAAGTGTAGACACAGGTTTAACACCACATGTCAGTGGCAGAGTATGACCATAAATTTAGTTACAAACATGACCTAATATTTGTGTTACTTTATCAAATACGACCCTTAGTCTTCAGTTTAGGGTCATGAATGATGGAAAAAGAGTGTATTAATAGTTATTAATTTAGTCATAAACATATTACATTTATTAATAAGCTGCAACAGTGTCAAAAGTATTCACATTCATTACTCAGGTAGAAGTATAGATACTATGTAGAAAAAAAATACTTCTATAAAAGCTGAAGTATCAACTCAAGCATTTTACTCCACTAAAAGTGTAAAAGTACTGCTTTCAAAACTACTTAAAATATAAAAATGTAAAAGTAATGTAAGGAAAAAAATGACCATTAAGGATAAACGCTTGGGCCGCACCACAGGGGTTTATAGTGCACTAGCCCACCTCTCCAAAAACCCCATTCTTCTAAAAGCCATAATGACTATAATGACTATGAATATATTTTGGTACAATGGAAATATATTAAAGAATCATATGTACTACTGAGCATTAACATGTGTTTCTTGGAGTGGATGATATGATGACTAGTTGACTATAAGTATTGTAATGGGGCAAAAAATCAAACTTTAAAGGAATATAAATGTACATGAATGAAAACAAGCTGTAAATGAAATAGGAGTAACGAGGCTATTTTTAAAATGTAGAAGTAAAAAGTCCGCTGCAAAATAATTACTCCAGTAAAGTATAAATAACCAAAATTTCTACTTAAGTAAGGTAACAAAGTATTTGTGCTTCATTACTTGACACCTCTGATAAGCTGTTGTAGCATATAAACTGTGTTTGATTAAGTGTTTTGTGTTTAAGTGTTTGCTAGAGTGTCATAGTTAACTGTGGGTGCCCAAACTTCTGCACTGCATTTTTGCCTATGAGAGAAAAAAATCTCCATTAAATGAAGATTGTATGAAGACAATACATCAGATTAAGAAGCTGCACACCATTTCCGGTCAGCCTGAGCTTTGCAGAGATGGAACTTTGTCAGTATCTTTAAAACTACAGGACAATGTTATGGACCAAAATCTGACATACTAATAAGAAGTATAGGAAAATGAAGATTAAGGGGAGGAATCTGATAACGATAGCAATTGCCTATAAAAAACACAACAGTGCTCAGTTGTTTGGATTTAACTGAACCCGCAATCCAATACTGCTCAGATCTCGCTGGTCCCTTATCTTTGTCCTTTCATCAGTCAGCATTAAACCTTTCAGCTTCCTCAGCTTCATTTTATTTAACAGTTAACATTTGCCCTTAATGTATTTTAGTTTTTTAATTGCCATTAATAAACTAATTATAAACCATGTATAACTCCTATACAAGGGTAGGCTTATTCTAAAGTTATAGAGACCCACCAGTACAGTTCCATGTTTCCTCTTGCTCTATCACACCTACATCAGCTCGAGAAACGGTTGATAATTAGCTAATGTTATGAGCTGCAGGGAAAAAACAAGTCATGCAGGGTATGTGTGTCTGGAGGACTGGAGCATGGAAACATGGGAAGAGTCTACAGTTATCATTACATCTTATAGCTCACCCTTGCCAGATGCCTGTCCATCCATCTATTTATCTATATATATGTTTGTCCAGGCACCCTCTATTTCAGTGGTTCTCAGTCCTGCTGCTGGAGTACCACTGCCCTATATGTGGTGGAGTTCTCTCCGCTCAGTCACACACTGGTCACCTCTAGAGGGCCTTGTTTTTTGAGTCTATTGGTTGTAACAGGTGTTGGGTAGTAAAAATCTTATTAATCTGGGCAAACCATGTACATATAAAGCTTAAATGATATGTAACTTTTTTCATGCAATGCTTATAGGCACATATTAAATACAGAGCAAAAGAAACAAAGAACAAACCAAAAAGGAAAAAAAATGGTGTTATACTTGTCATAGTTAGAAAGTAGCCTATCAGTATCTCAATCTTCGTTGAAAAATTATTTATGCTTTAGTGAAAAGTTCTGAAGTGGCCTGAGGATAAGCGCTAATGATCAACCTAGTGTTTCTCTAGTAGGAAGCACTGAGCTCTGGAAGCGTTTATCCCTACCAGTATTCAGACAAACCAAGCCCACTACACTAGACCAGTAGAGCCCCACCTCCTTGAGCTAGGATTGGCTAATAATGACCCCATTGTGCGTTCCTATTGGCTATTTCTTCCCACCTTACAAGTGGCTCATACGGTGCTGTCCAGCCTTCTGCTAGAACCAGCTGAAAGTGTTCTGTCTTCTTGAGCTCAGATTGACAAAACCTGCCCCTTCTTCTGCGACAGGAATAGCTACAGTACACACAGTGCATCATATGCTTTATAGATCAATTGCAGGGCAGCATATGAATTCTGCTTTATACATGTAATCACTACATAGGCACCTTGTCATCTGTCCAGTGGAAAAAAAAAACAAGTAACTTTACAGGAGGGGTAAATTTCTTATTACTTTAATGGAAGACACAGTAACTTATTCAAAACATTTTTCTGAACATTTCTGTTAGTCCTTTCATCATTACGTTAGTGTCATGAAATTAATTAAATGAAGTTTCAGTGCTTCAGAAGACTGTAAGTGTTTGTTATCTAGAATTACAGGGGTTGTACAATGAAACTGAAACACCTAGTTTTAGACCACAATAATTTATTAGTATGGTGTAGGGCCTCCTTTTGCGGCCAATGCAGTGTCAATTCGTCTTGGGACACCGTGGCTCTTGATACATCACAAAGACTTGCTGTCTTGGTCACAGATGTGCCAGCAAGACGTGCACCAACAATTTGTCCTCTTTTGAACTCTGGTATGTCCCATAATGTTGTGTAATTGCAATATTTTGAGCAAATCTGTGCTCATACCTGCTAACTGAACTTCACACTCTGCTCTTACTGGTGCAATGTACAATTAATGAAGATTGGCCACCAGACTGGTCCAATTTAGCCATGAAACCTCCCACACTAAAATGACGTGTTTCAGTTTCTTTGTCCAACCCCTGTAGATTCAGAATATACTCTGTTAAACTTATCCTTATAGGCACCAAGTAATGTATCATTTCAAGTTCAGACTTAGGTTAGCCCTGTAGTCAATTCCAGAATGTCTGGGTGGTAATGCAGGTGCTAAATACATACTTAGTATGTTTTTATATTCTCTTTATGTAATATACCACTACCATTTACAACAGGCCATGAGGAATTGTTAGGAGAATTAGAGGGAGCCGTAGAATATTTCTTTTTTAAAGTTGTGTTTTGTTAACATTTTGGAGAATTACGTTTTGCTTGTAAGGGTAACAAATTCTCCAGCAAACAGTCTAACTCTATTATTTCATTTTTTATGTTTTGTATATTTTTAAATGACAAATGGGTTACACATGGTTGTGATATAACATATTGCATTGTGTAGCTTTAAAATATGATCGAAATACAAATGTAGTAGGTATGAATTCATATATATCATTAAAGGTTTATGAGATAGTAATGACTGGTGTCAGGAATTTTAGGATTAGCTAATAGTGCCCTGGGATTGGTTAGTGGGGTCACTCATTCTGCGCTAGGATTGGCTTGTAGTTCCTCACGTAAACACAAACTCGTAGCCAATCCTGATGTAGGAGGCGGGGCTTGCCGGAATATGGGTGGGGAAAAAAAGTAAAGCGCTCTCGTAACCTTCGGCTCGCATTTCTTCCTCAGAGATAACGCGAAGACGAGCGTTCCCACAGAGGACTTCAGAAGCGCTCCGGTCTCCCATATTACTGGACCATATGGATAAACTTAAAAGGAATATGGCCTATCCAGCCCTGCTCTGCCAGTCAAGGCACAGAGGGTCTCTCAGTTTTTCCTAAGAGGATAATTAAGTAATTGAAATTTCTGAGCACGGAGCAACATGGGGACGTTACAATCGAAACATGGTAAGAGTTTCTGTTTGTGCTTTAATGTGATACTCGCTTCACTGCAGACGTGCAGATCCCAAGTACATAAACATGGCTTGGTGGTATATAAGAACTTTCATTTTCTTCACATTAAGCTCTTGTTGCACTGTTTTTCAGCGTGTAAACGAAGGGAGAGTCCAGAAGGTAAGTAAAACACAGTAACAGTCGTCTTTAGCATGTTTGTGGGTTATGAGTCTTGTTGCTGAGGTGGATGTTTCTGTCTTGTTAAGGTGGCACGTTTGCAACGAGCCCTCATGTCTTCCAGAGGGAGTCTGACCCAGCCAGAGACAAGCAGGTAGGAACTGTCCCACTTTTCAGTCTTTACCTTACCTCCTGTCATACATACATACATACATACATACATACACATGAATTGTTATATTGAACAATGAATACATATTTCAATGCATATTGAATTATTTCACTGCACTACTCTTGCTTTCAGTCTTTTTGAGGAAGAACGTTGTTCGAGTTTTGATTTTGTAGCTTTTTTAGATTTTTTAGAGTTTATTTTAACCGTCTTAACCTTTTTTGTTGTTGTTATTTTGTTGTTATACTTTGTTATGCCATTATTTTGCTCACATATACCAAAAAATGTGTAGTGCAATTTGGATATCTTGTAGTAGTGATAAAGGGATACAAACTCTCAAGGGAACCTTCAGGTTTTCTTGGTTTTTTATTAAGTATATAAAACAAAAACTGTGAAATGAGACTCCAATAGAGTCTGCATGTCCAGTAAATCACAATGTCTCTTTTTTCTTGCTCTCCTCCACAAACTCACTGGCTCACTGTTGCCAGGAACGTGATATGTCTACAGCAAGGTCCAAAGTAGAAATTAGCCATTTTTTTGTTTACCACTCTTATCGCTGAACTCTGGGTGCTGTGGAGTGTTGCACTCATGTCATGGACAGGCAGCAAGTGATTGGGTGGTCTTGCAGCCATTTGGGTTCCAAATTAAGCTTCCAAGTAATTTCCTTATGTGCGAGAGAGTCTTTCATGAAAGTATTCTCCTTTTTGCTGTGCTTTGAACTGATGGTTTTTAGAGCAGGAATGCTGTGTGAAGCGCAAAAAACATTTCCACTAATGAATCAGATACTTTTTTCAGCACAGTTTTGGCTTCCCAGCCTAAATTCATTACCCTCTGGACTTAACCATATGCAGACGAGCTAAGCTCTTTAATAGTATTTGGGAAGGGGGCTCTCTCTCTCTTTTTCTCTTCCCTCTTATTCTCTATATAGAGCCTGGAACCTTCATCACAGTGTGAAATGCATATGGCTGGCAGCCAGAAGAGCAGGGTCTTTGAGCTGAGCCCCACCACACATCTGGTACTGGTTTTGAAAACAGAGAGGGGCTGTCCTGGGAAAATGGGGGGAAGTGGTTGGGAGAGGAAGAAGGGAGGTGTAGTTAGTGGGAGGAGTGGCACGACGAAATGTTGTGGGAGACTACTTACGAAATGGAGATGGGTGGACTGGGGGAGATGGGATGAGAGGCCTGGGGTTAGAGAGGATTCCTCATGCCTCAGCTCATCTCATTAGATGTCTGTTTAGATGTTTTGCTCTGGACACTGGTTGAGGCAGCCAGCCAGTAATCCGTGGACAGGTATAGAATGGAATAGAATAGAAAAGTGGAAATTATGTTTTATACCACTTTGAATCGCAGTAAGCAGTTCTGGAGGATGATTGTTCGTATTTTAACTCAACTGCAAAGCAAGTACAGCCTTCATTAACCTCCCCCCAACAATTTTGTGGATAGTGAACTACACTGGGCTGGAATATTTGTTTTGACATGGCTCTTAGCCCTTGCCTGATCTAAGAACTTGCTTTTTAATCTTGGTTCTTTAGATCTTCTCCTCTTTGGCCATTTCTCCTTCTTGACAATGTGTGGAGTTCAGCACATAACCCCTTCCCTTCCTCCTGTCCTGGCCACGAGCATCAGACCAAGCCACTTTACTTATTTCCCATTTACAGTAGGAACATTGGATTTTCCCCCATTATACACACACAGATCAGACAACTAGCAAACTGCAAGCAGATATTTGCTGAATTAGACAAAATGTTTTATGTTAAAAAAATTATGATGAATTATGATGGAATCCATGCTGCAGAAAATGTGAATTCACTGCTTCTGTCATAAAAAACAAACAAATTGTTATATATCCACCTCTTTTAGTTTAACAGTTTAGCCCCACCCATGCATACTAAAGTTATATGGTTTCAGCCCTGACTGCTTTTTAATTGAGACACATTATGGGACATTCAATCCGAACAGAATCTTAAAGACACAGCAACAAACACAGGATGTGTAAATGCAGGGTATAAAACGTGTTTATAAAACCATGTGCAAGTAATAAATAGAAACCTTATGGGAAAAATACTGGACAATTGTAGGTCACAGGTCTTTTAAGGATCTTTTTCCAGGTTGAGCTGATGAGCTATTTTTTACAGTGTAGTGTCATATATCCAAGCCAAAAACATTTTAGTAACCTTTATTTTTGGAACATGAACAATGCCCAGCTTGACATAATGGTACAGGAACTGCATCCTGTTCCCAGTGTAGCTCATAAGCACAACAGGAATTATAAGTATGAAGGAAGATCTGAGAAAACAAGACTAGACCAGAAGAGTGGTGCATTATGGAATGCTGTTGGGTACAAAGCAGAATATGAGTGAAGTGGTGATGACTGTGTGGCAAGAAAATTGAATTTAACACGACAGGTGCTGCATTTATTTGCATTCTTCTATCTCTTGTTTGATGTTATCTAGAATGTTTGCCCGAGTGAGAACAAGCAACAATTCTGTGGCACAAAAAGCTGTTATGAGCTGCAATTGTAGATAAGTAAGTTATGAGTAGATGATACACAATATTATCATTAATTACACGATTCATTCTATGTTATATGACGTGTGCTGTAACGTATCTGCAGATTTGGTTGTGTAGTGTTATAATTGGTCAACTAAAACCACCTGTCAATGCAAAGTGACTTTAAGGCAAGTTTTTATTGCCTCAAGAACAAAGGCCAGAGGTAAGACTGCACCCATTACAACTGAACAACAAATACATTCTGAAGTTTCTACACGGTTTCCTCATAGTATTTCATTCTCAAAGCCATCTTATTCAAAAACCAGTTCAGCTGTCAGCCCAATGCTAAGAGTTGTAGTGAATTTTAAATATAAAGACCATAGCATCAGCATACAGCCTATTTTCTTGGACGTTATCGTCTAATGAACTTCATATAGAGTGGAGATCAGATGCAGGGATGGAACGTACGTACTCTGGCTCTAATTATAACACTGCTCTTTTGTGTCAGCATCCTGCAGTTGGGATCATAAAGCCTGGGACACTTAAAAGGGCCGGGCCACCGGGCTCAAAGCGTCCACTGTTTGCTTGGAGAGGCTGGAAGAATCCCCTCTTTCACCCTTTTTCCGCTCCCAGCCTCACTTCAAAGACCAGGGGGAGGGGAGCGTGTGCCGCGGTCACTCAGCCATGACTCTGTCTCCTCGGGAGAGAGCCTGGAGGTGACCGTAACGTGTTTACTCGAACAGTTAAAAAAAATAAGCAGCAAACTTAAAGCACTTTTGCCCGCGAGTTGCACAGGCTCGCCGTAGAGCTTGAGCCACAGGGACAGACCCACTAGGCCCATAATTTAACCCAGACAAACCCCAGATTCCTTTCTTGTCAGACAGCGCCAATGAAAAGGTTTTTTTTTTTATTTATTTGTTAATGTCCTGCTAATACTTTATTTTCTATATATTTTTTGCATAGCATTTAAAACTGTGTGGCCAGTAAACGATAAAAAAACATCAACAACAAACTAATATTTAGCGTTGTTGCTAGATAAACAGTCTTCAGAGCGTGCTATGGAATGTTCAGAGGTTGTTCAGAGCCAGATTTTTTGGTTCATGGAACATTTTAATGCAACCACAGATCAAAGATTAAAGATTAGTGTCAAAGTCCATATTTTCAAAAAGGCCTGCAGTGCTGTGAAGGCACCTATCAACACTTCCATAAAGTAATCTGACTCATACTGAAGTGCCGACACTCACTAAATGCAATAACAAAGGCTCCATTCATCAGCGGACCTGTTTGCTTTGACAGACCTGGAGAATGCTGGCATAAAATACCACGCCATGCTTATGCTTAATATGCGGTGAACTGCAAAGAGACTGGAATGCTTTGCATGCTGTGGTGTCTAAGTGGTTTGTTCTAATCAAGTCGTTAAATCATTTTGGCTAAGGGAATGAGAGACAAGAATTAATTCATGTTGGTCTTGATGGTAATTTGTGTTTCTCTCCCTTGCTTGCCTGAACATGGCACGGGGGTTACGTGCATGACCAGAAAAGATAAAATCACACGATTTCAATCTCCACATAAGTGCAACTGTGCAGTAGCTTGTGCCCTGACCGTCCCCTAACCTGCTTTGTCTCAGTGATGATGCAATGACATGGTGGGATTTTTTTTTCTTCTTCTTCTGCTTCTTCTTCTCTCTGGTCATGTAATAAGGCTCCGGTCCAGGTGTTTGGTGACAGGAAGTGAGGAGGAACAAAGCAGGCCACTGTTCCCAGGACTGTGAGTGTGTTCAGAAAGCAGTGTGGGTGGGTGGTGGAGGGGAAGCAAGGCTGGGTGGGGGGCAGCTTACCCCGCGACACCCGGCTCGAGGCAGGAAAAGGCCCCCCCTCACACTAGTAACACGAGCCCACATGAAAGGCCCTGGAGCAGGCAGAGCGTGGCCGAGGCTTGGCTGTGATGATGGGAGAAATCAGTGGCAGAGAGGCCAGTCACTCATCACAATCATCCGCACGGCAGCTTTGTTCTTCTGCTGTCTGTCAAACCTCAAATGCTCTTTACGCTGGTGCATTGATTGTCTTGGTGATTAATTGCTTCTAAATTTGCGACAAAAGGATAAATAATAGTGTAACTGGCAGAAAGTATAGTAAATAAGAAAGTAAGTAAAACTATATAGTGCTAAGTATTGTTTTTAAGTTGGGGATATGAGAGGATCAGCTTAAGTGGACTTCAGGCTGGAGATTTTGGCTGGACTACATTCACATTACAAGCCTTATTAATAAATTCTGATGTTTTGCTCAGACTGGATTTGTCTATCTAGACCAGGGGTGTCCAATCTTATCCACAAAGGGCCAGTGTGGCTGCAGGTATCACTCCAAACAGGCTGGAGCACACCTGATTCTACTTGCTTAATCAGTTCACCTCAGTCTTCCAACTGTTGATGAGATGTATTCCTGCTTTGTTGGAATGAAAACCTGCAGCCACACCGGCCCTTTGTGGATAAGATTGGACACCCCTGATCTAAACAGTTTACATTTATAAATGTGATCGACCAATATCTCCCTGTAATGTGAACAAATTTGTCCTTCCTCGAAAACATCAGATTTGAATAAATCAGATCTGTGTCACATTAGGGTGAAAAATCAGATTTGAGTCATTTCAGAACGCAGCCTTAGAGAATGATAATAATAGAGTATGATACATTCCCCAGTATAAGATGTTTGGATCCTGCAGTCATCTGGGGTTATTATAATATTTGATTATGTAATATTTGAGGGTAAAAATATCTCTACACTGCTGTTGGTAGTGGGGTGGTGGGAGGTGGTGCGTTATCAGAGGAAATAAAATGCTGCTTAGCGTTGAGCAGTCTTACATGTTTTACAGTGTTCTTGAGGACAGAAGAGATGGCTGCTTTAGAGAGCTGTGCATTTGGCCAGATTCCGCGGAATAACCCAGAGTGTGAAAGGGGATGTGACCGACTCTGATGATACATGATGACAGCAGAGCTCATGAGCGTGGCTTGATTCTAATTTGGAGACAACTGTAATAAAATAAATTTATGTTTATTGCAAAAGTGCAAGAAGTTATAAATACCCAATGGCAGTGTAATAACAGTATATAAATAATATAACTGTCACTGAGGTGACATAAGCAGATGCTAACCACAGCCTTCAGGAGTAAGGCATGTCTTCAACAGTTTATGAAGAGATTTTAATGTCTGCATTGTGGACTAGTTGGCAGGAAAAATGAAAAGTTGTAATGTCTGCAGCACTGGCTGTCTGAGCTAGCCATATTTTGTCTCTATGCTGAAAAGAGGAGTAAAAAAGATGTATCGGGACATCCCTATAACTGCACAGTGAAATCAGAATCATGTCATTATTGAACATATGTTTAAAAATCAGGCTGATGTTTGATGAGTTGATAGAGTTGGTTAATTTACACTGCCAAATCATTGTTTGGATTTAAATAAGCAAATAATGAAATGTTAATGATTGGATAATTACTGCAGTGATTAATATGTTTCAGCTGGCAACCATTCTTTTAACCCTAACTGATGTGTAGTAGCTTTTCATTTCCTAAATGACCAGTAGTAAAGATGCTTTCATTGGTCATGGAAAACATGTTAATGTATTTCAGGGTTAATTTATTGCCCAGCATTAAGCATAAATGATTAAAATAAGAACTGTTTAATGCATTACTAAAACCTTTCTAGTAGAGAACCATTAACATAGTGGAGAAAATGTGACGGGAAGAAATTTTGCACGATCATGTTTGAAGATCTTAAACGCTTGGTGAAGTCGTATTCGAAAAAATAGACAGTAGAGCAATGTTTAGTAAGAAGCATGAGCATTTCCACACGACCAGAAATCACAGGACTGGGACTAAACAGCTGTGTGGCCATAAAAAAAACACTTGTAAGGCTAACAGGGGAAAAATCTTCTATTTGCCAGGAAGCATGAAGATTGGAATTTGGAGTGATGAAAAAGGCAGTGTAGTGTGTTGAGTCCAGATTTATATCATTCCAGAGCGATGGGCGCTCTGGGTAAAAACGGAAACGCATAAAGTTTTGCAACCACCATGGACCGTGCCCACTGTACAGGCCTCTGGAGGCAGTGTTGCGTTCTGGGATTGCTTCAGTTTGTCAGGTTGAGACACAGCTATGTTGGATGGTAAATAAAAATAAAATTAACTTACATTCAACTGAACGCCTGAATGTACAGAATGACCGAGTTATTTGATTAGTGTCAAGTCAAGACAATGTCAAGATTATTTGGACTTTGGTCATGAAAGAGTGGTTCAGAGATCATGCAGAATCATTTTCACACATTAATTGACCACCGCAGGGTCCTAACCTATCATCAATGAAAGATCTCAGCCAAATATGAATGCAACTCTAGATTAAAAAAAAGTGTGACATTGCATAAGGTTGTCAAAACAGTGCCAAGGTGAATGCACATTGTAATCAGAGCTAAAAACGGTCCTCTATATTAGAGTGTGCTCTAATATGACACTTTTTTTTGGCCTGTTAGTCCATTTCTCAGGCTCTGCTGGGATATTATCTGCATTTCATTCACTTTACTGTATTTGGCCCTCTGTAAATAAATGTCACTGTAATGCTAATCCAGGTGGTGTTACCAGCTTCTACTATGTTTATGTATATATTTATGTATTTAAGTGTTGGCACATATGCACAAATAAATATTGGATTATCCTATACCAGTGCATCCCAACTAACAATATTAACACAGAAAAAGAAAAATGCAAAAGACAAGATAATACATTTGTAAATAATAATAATTAATAGGTTTAATAAGTATTATGTATTTATTTCCTAAGTCCAGATTTTGTTTCTCTAAGCATAAAGGAGAGAACAGAAGTAGAAGCAGACAGAGCGAGAGGGAGAAAAAACTTTTAAGCCGACCCTGTAGACTCTAAAAGAGAAAAGTAGATATGCATTGATATGTTTATGGTCCCACTTTGTCTTTGCTCATAGCTAACCTGCCTCTGCAAGCAAGTCTCACGCCGCTGAGCCGCTTCCTGTTGGCTTGGTGTTGTATGATTTAAAGTAAAAGCAACGTTGATGCAAATCAGATGTTTGACAGATGCTTTCACAGGTAGATGGGAATCAACCTTTTTAGGAGAAGGTATTTCAAATGCAGTCGTGTGTGGGGAACATATGCTATGCACATCTGGGCCTAAATGAGAGCGCGGTTGGTGCTAATATTTACTGGTCTGTATGAGTCCTAATGAGAGTGGTTTATGGTGCAGGGTGAAGTAAAGACTGGCAAGACTAGGGCTGTGTTTACATCATGCTCTCTCTCAGCAGGAGTTCTGATCTTATTATCCACTTAAAGAGCATGTTGGACATACTGCACTGCTGCATTCACTTTATACGTTTTGTGTTCACTTTTTTCAAAATGTTCTAGAAAGTTACATGTAGAATGTGTATAAATCCACTTTTTTGAATAGATTGTATTGTATTCTATTGTTTCTAATTAAACCGGAAAGCTTATAATTAAATAAACAATTTAACATGCAATGTGTTGTTTTGTCTGGGTAAAACTTTAAACAAGCCAATAGGAGGTGCTGTTCTGCATACTTTGCATCATATTAATCTTATTCTTATTTCCATCTAGTTGGAATAGACGACTGTAAACTATACTGGACTTGTTTTAAGGGTAGTCAGTTGTTCTTTGAGCAAACCATGATCTGGTAATGTGAGTTATTTTTCCAAGTCCATTCTTTCTGTTTGCCCGTTCATTATAAACGTTAATGCGGTGTACATGATGGCTGGTGTTTTCAGATGATGTACAGAAAGAAAGAATATGAAGAATATTAGGGTGGTCCCACTGTAATACAATATAAGAAACAGAGATTAATGTGTGCATTATTTAATTAACTGTAAACATTTAAAAAGGAAATAAAACATTTCCTGTAGTTATTACATAGTGGCCACTAAGTTTGGCTGCCCTCACAACAAGTGTCTAATCATGAAAAAGCTAAACTGACAGAAAATATAAGGTAACATGGGGGAAAATATTTGACTGAGTGACCTACTGTATTAGAACGAACATAAAGTCATGTATATTTAAAAAAATAATTAGTTAACAGGACAAACTGATTGTGTTTTACAATCGGATAGCCTAATTCACATAGTGTAGTACTATAAGTTCTGGTTCCCAAGACTCGAGGTTTGGGTCCATAACTCAAATTTACTCGAAAACTATGTACAAAAAAAGGAGGAAACTGTTCTCAGGCAGGCTTATGGCTCTTGATGTTAACTGACTAGGCTCTCACAAGTAACAAGCTAACAAACCTAATCTAAGCACACTCACAACTCATTTACTTCAACTCATTTACTTACATGGATGTGCTCAATATAAAGTGAGTGTTTGCTGCTTTGTTAAGCAGAAGTGAGCAAGACTAACATTAGTTGTTTAACCGGCACTAATTTGGCTGTTTGTGTTGGTGTGAAGTAGCCTATCGCAGTGAGATATGCTTATTATTACAGGTCGCATCATATAACTGATTGGTATCAATACTGTAGAGCAGCTTTTCTCTGGTCATTGCTTTATTAACGATGGCTGGTTGTCTCACTTTGCATAACTGGAGTGGCCAGGAGGATGGCCTTGCTTCACACTAGAGTGCCACTGGCTACCTTCGTCAAGTTGCACAGGCTATTTCTTATCTTTCTTTTTTTATAGTGATTTTGTTAACAGTTGAATACCCAGTTAACAGTATCTTAATTGTCAAGAATGTAAAAATCAAGAGTGTAAAACAATCACCATGATTTAAGAAGCTGAGAACCATATGAACATCTATAACTAATCTACAACTGTAGTTTATTCTGCCTGTAGTTTACTATAAATACATGGCCCCAAATTCCAGATCAGGACACCAACAAAATCTGATGTGCATTCCCTAATCAAATCTTATGGGATTTGTCATGATTTCTTTTATGACCTATACAGAGTATACGCTAATACATCAACCAGTATTTGAAGCTCCTGCCCAGAAACTCTTGATGTGGCTCATGTGTCGAGTAATGGACAGGTCGGACTTTCTCTCATGTACCTGGACCACACACTCAGTGTTGTATAACTCGGCTTTGAGAGTCATCTTTCAGCCCTGAGATGACCAAAGGGAATTTGAATCGCCTTCTGCGCCTTTTAACAGCACATGGAGCAAATTATGACAGAGATTAGCGAAGATGGCGAGCTGTTTTGCGCTGTAGGCCGACTCCACTTCCTCCCACTAAAATCAACAGTGCAAAGCGTCTGGAAACAATTGTGCTCGAGACCACAGGAGTGCAAAGAATGAAGTAAACTCTCTCCCCCCACTTCATGGTGGATACATTAAAGGGGTTGATTGTAAGCTAAAGGAGGCAGAATGCTTTAAGCTTTTGTATGTACCGCACATGGTCCAAACAAAGCTCATCAGATGTGAGTGCAGAGTGCAAAAAAAAGTGTGGATGTCCTGGTGTGTGCAATGTGTTTCAGACATATTCAAGTTCGCACAGCTTCTTTTGGAAGAGACAGGATGTTGGATGAAGCTTAAAAGAGTTGGCTGGAACTTTGAGTCTCTGACCTATACACTGACATACTATAGCTGTACAGATGTGCAGTCTACTAAAGTTCTCTCATCCAAACACCTCTGCCAGACGAAGCAATTGCTGCCAAAGACAGTTGTTTTTTCTGGATAAGTCAAAGCTCTAAGGCTTTACTCATCTCTGCTTCTCTCCTCCCCTTCTGTTCTTTCTTTCTTCAGGATGTGTGTGGTGCAGAATTGAAAGAGGACCAGTTCTTGGATCATGACTGCCCTCTGGAGGGTGAGCTGAAAAATGTTGATAGCACACATGCACTACATAGCTAAAGTATGTGGACACCTCTTCTAAACTGTATTAGTTCAGTGTAGTTATCATTAAAATGCGTGTTTCAGTCACACCCATTCCTAACAAGTGTATAAAATCAAATGCATAGCCATACAATCCCCATAGTCAAACACTGGCAATAGATTGAGTCCCAATGAAGAGCTTTAAACATGGCACTGTCATAGGATGCCGCCTTTGCTCCAAGTCTGTTTCTGCCCTGTTAGATCTGTCCCAGTCACCTTTAAGTTCTGTTGTTGTAAACCCATCTAGAAGCAACAACAGCTCAAGCAGTAGACCATGCAAACTCACAGAGACTTTTACATAAAGTCATGGTTTGACAAGTTTGGTGTGGAAGAACTCCAGTGGCCTGCAGAGAATGCTGACCTCAATCCCACTGAACACCTGTGGGATTAATTGAAATGTTGATTATGAGCCATCTTCAGTGCTTGACCTCACAAATGCTCATTTGACTGAATGGACAAAAAATCCTACAGGCACACTGCAAAGGTCTTTCCAGATGAGTGGTAGTTTTCAGGTGTTGGTATACTTTTGGCCCTATAGTGGGGGTCTTTAGGTTTTTATGCTTTTTCTGTTGTTTTTATAAACTTCAGCTCTTTGACTTTGCAGTAATCCTGCCTCCTGAGAAAGCTGCTGAATACCAAAGTCACAAGCACACACTTTCATCAGAAAGTGGAGATACCCCGAGGAGGAGTGTGAAAAGTGATGTGAGTGAACACTTTCAAAAGATTAGTCACACTATTCCCTTGCCCTTTAAACGAATTACAGCAGACCTTCACTGTTGTGTTTGTGACAGGACGTGGAATGTAACTTGCCTGTGGTGGATGAGAATCGCCAAGAGTGGGTGTTCACGTTGTACGACTTTGACAACAGTGGCAGAGTGACCAAAGAGGTAACAACAATAACACAAAGTTTCTGCATTAATCCAAAAAAAAAATAAAAAAAATAGATGCAGTATCTCAGACTGTGTGTATGTGTGTGTGTGTGTGTGTGTGTGTGTGTGTGTGTGTGTGTGTGTGTGTGTGTGTGTGTGTATGAGCAGGATATGTCTAGCCTGATGCACACAATCTATGAAGTGGTGGAGGCATCAGTCAAACAGTCTGCACTGAGCAACAGCAAAACACTGCGTCTCAAACTGACTGTCACGCCCTCCTCCAGTGGCAACAGGAGAGGTAAGTCTGAATCTACCATTACTGTTTCTTTCTGTATATTCAGCTGCATTACGAGCACATTTGATTATTTAAAGATAATTTCATAAAATGTTCATATTATGCTCTTTAACACAAAACAAAAAAGCAATTGACTGGTACATTTAAAAAGAAACAATCCTCAAACATAATTTCAATATCTTTCTAGTCAGATTTGAAATTTGTCTATCAGGTTTAAATCTTAGTAATTTGTGATTTTGCCTTTGTGTGTTGTGTCCCTGTGTGCTCCTGCTTCCCTAAAAGAGTCTTAGCATAAAGACGATTCATAAATGCATCACATTGATTGCTCTCTCTAGTAATTAAGTCGATCTTAAAACTAAGATGTTTTTGGGTAGTCGGGCCCTGCCTGTTTTTGTAAAGCACTTTGTAAATTAGTTTCAATAACAAATTATATAAATTCCAGTATTTCAAGTATTAACATCTTTTAACCAACAGCAGATCGAGATACTGGAGTTTCTCTGAACAAGCGGGAGCAGCTGGAGGAGAACCAGCCCACACACAGTAGGTCAGTGCATAATTTAAAAAGCAAGTCATGACAGCATGCAGCCTCAGATTGATGTCAAACAACAGCATCTGTTTGGTCACTCATACATTTGTTTAGCTGTCCAGCACTGCGCATGTGGCAGAAGAGAAGGTGCATTATGTTATAGCTTATATGTTATAAAAAAAAAAAAAGAAAATAAAATGTTTGCATTTATTTGTTCATATAATACTAACACTAATTTTAGAAAATATACATATTATATGAATGTGTTAAATGAGTACACATTAAGTTGAGTTTCTTTGTGTCAGTGTGTCACTGAATTATTTCTATTAAGTTTTTAGTCCAAAATTGTCCTTATCTTGAAACTATTGCAAAAAATGACTTTTCAAAGCAATGCTTCTGATTCTGCATTTCACATAAAACAATTAAATGAAAATTAATGAAATTCTTCTCCTTTAAATACATCAGGGGTATACAGACACACAGTTGTATAATTGGGAACACTGGTACAAGCAACTTAAAAACTAATCAAAAATTGGTTCAAGAATTGGTTGTACTTATATTGTATCTATTTATAGTACTTTGGTTTATTAAGTTCAGTTTAATGCACTGCACCACAAACAAATGATTAATTTTTTTTTAAATTCAATTTGAACTGTTCTTTGTTTTATTTTGGTTTTTTTCCTCTGACAGAGGACAGAGTCCAGATCCTCCAGGCAGTTCAGAGAGGAAAATTTACCGCGTGGATGAAAACACAGAGCGCAGAAACCACTATTTAGACTTGGCTGGAATTGAGAACTACACCTCCAGATTTGAAGCAGGTTCGAATGTTAGAGGAATGTAATGGTGCACAGTGCTATATTGTGGTATGTGATATCACATAGAGATTCATAGCATCTCAGGAGCTGAGAAAATATCTTTAATTTCCACAGAACTCAAAATAACTAGAATAATGGCAGTGAACTAAAAGCTTATAAAACAAATGTGAAGTTATAGGGTTGCTACTTTGTAAAAAAAAAAAGATGACCCACAACAATCACCTTCATCATCATTTCCTTCTTATTTCAGATAACACTCGTCACTCTCCTGTCGAGGAGCAGTATCAGGACAGTCCGACCCACGGGGTCCGCTCTACCCACCATCGGCGGCCGCAGCCAGACACCTGCTGCCCGAAATCCAGCGGCCGTGGAATCTCCTTCCTCAGGTCGCTCCGAAGCCGCAGCAAGTCCATGGGAGCCAGTGGGGGCAGTAAGCCCAACAGGTTGCATGGTCATCACCCTGTTAGCTGGTGCAGCCCCCCTCATCCTCAACAGCAGCAGCAGCACAGCCACAGTAAGCGTGTCCGTGCCAGGCCGAGAGATACTCTGTCACCCTCCATGGCCCACCCCACTCTAGACTGGGACCTTCAACCTGGAACGGGTGCTACTCCTGCAGGGTTTGTCCCAGTAGCTCAGCGGCACGAACACCACCACCTTCATGAACATCATCATCATCACCATCACCACCACTACTACTCATCATGACTGCATTCTCTCCTAGAAAGAGAAAATAGGAGATGAATAATCTGAACTAAGGGAGGGTTTTGAGATCTTGACAGGGAAACTTTCTCCCAAGTCCTGTCTGGAGTCAGCTTCTCCTCCATGTAAAAACAGGAGAGTATTTCTACCCATATGAAGGAATGATATTTTGTAAACTGTACCAAAAACCTATGCAACAGTTGGTGTTCTAAGTGCGTTATAATGCATTATTTGCGTTCATTAATAACCTGCTAATACAAAACAACTGCATTTTACTGTTTCCCTTAGTATGGGCTTTTACTGCCACCATGTGCTTGTAAATGGAGTTGCCCAGAGTGGTGTTGTGGTATAAAGAGCCTGATTTTTTAAATCATTATGCAATGTAGTCATTGTAATATTGTGGGTGTTTAAGTCAAATACTTTTCTTGGAAGCCCAAAAGACTGATATAATATTTTCCTCAGGATTTTCTATAGAAATAACCACTCATTTTATACAATATATATGCCTCATGTATATTGAATATTTTGTTTATTTGTGCATTAAAATTACAGAACAAAATTTTAAACCTTGATTTGTGTGTGTAATTGACATGTTTGTGTATTAACTCTCCTATTAAGTTAACAAAAGGTTATATTCATAATGTTATGAGTAAAATTGACCTACACAGTTTAAATAATTTTCCTCAGTGGGGGTAACCAGTATTTCAGACAACTCAAATTTGAAACGGGTCAAATTGATCCATAACATAGTAGAAGGGTTAATATTTTTTTTCTGTGAATTAGATTTATTTTGCATTACTTATAATGTCTGAAAACACAACAGCAACAAACCACCTCCTTGTATCTACACTCATTGTCTATTTAACATGTAGCAGGTATTTTTTGTATCATTCTCATTACTGCAGTGACACTGACCTAGAGAAGGTGTGTTAGTTTATGTTGTGCTGGTACGAGTGGATCATAACAGCAGTGCTGCTGGAGTATTTAAACCCCTCCGTGTCACTGCTGGACTGAGAATAGTCGACCAATCAAAACTGTTTAGCCAAGTGTCCTGTGGGCAGCGTTCTGTGATCACTGATAAAGAACTCGAAGATGACCAACACAAACCGTGCAGCAACAGATGAACTCTCATCTCCAACTCTACATCTACATGGTGTACCTGCAAGGTCACAGTGTTTAATTATTCCAGCAGCACTGCTGTGTCTGCTGATCCACTCATACCAGAGCAACACACATTAACATGCCACATCTTCGTCAGTGTCACTGCAGTGCTGAAAATGACCCACCATAATAATACCTGCTCTGTGGTGGTCCTGTGGGGGTCCTGACTATTAAAGAACAGGGTGAAAAGTTATACTACAGACTGTAATTGTAGAACTACAAAGTGCTCCTACAGTGGTGTGAAAAAGTGTTTGCCCCCTTCCCGAAATGGCTTTATAACCCTTTCCAGACTGATAGATCTCAATTACCTTCTTTCTCAATTGTTGCTGAATTTCTTTGGATCTTGGTATGATGTGTAGCTTTTAAGGATCTTTTGGTGGACTTCACTTTCTCTGGCAGGTCCTATTTAAGTGATGTCTTGATTGAGAACAGGTGTGGCAATAATCAGGCCTGGGTGTGGCTAGAGACAGTGTACTCTGGTGTCAGAAACCACAGTGACGGTATATTTTAACAAGGGGGCAATCACTTTTTCACACAGGGCCACAAAAGTTTGGATTTTTTTTCTCCCTAAATAATAAACACTTTCATTTAAAAATAGCATTTTGTGTTTACCTGTGTTGTCTTTGACTAATATTTAAATTGGTTTGGTGTTCCGATGTTCCGAAAATTGGTTTGATGTTTTTTCACACCACTGTATATGGTAACTAGAGCTGAAAACATGGGAAATAAGTGAAACAATGAGGTGGTTTAATGTTATGATCAGCCATAATATAGTATTATATTAAATATTCTGTATCATTGTATGAAAAAGGATGTATGTCACATATATATGGCAGTGACGTAGCTGTATGAAGATCCCGCTGTTGAAACTGTTTGATGTAGACAACGCACAGCTTTGAACACCTGTGTGAACACACCACTGTACTGCTTGTTGCAAAGCCTATCCTTCTACCAGGGACAAAGTAGAAAAAATATATTATTGCTCAAGAGTCTTGAGCAGGCAGTGAAATTCTTTATCATAGAGTGGCTAGCATAAAGTAAGATGTGGTGCTTTAGACAAAAGCTCTTCTGTGAACCAATGATTGATTGTTCTAAATCCAAGAACATGTTTTTGTTAAATTTGATAATAATGGCAGTTAAAAGCTGAGCTTGTCCATGCAATCATTTTGTAAGCATGGACATGTTTGACGTGTTGCTGATTACCTTCTTGTTTAAAAGCTAACTGCTAGTCCCAAATAGAACTTCTGCCTAAGAGCCAGGTTCTGCCTGAGGCCATGAGACAGCTGCTTCTAAAAATAAACCCCTCTCAACTACCACCTCTTCACGCTCACACTCCGGCACACAAATCCACACATCCCATGCTCACACACATGCCGGCACGACAAAAGCTGAAAAAACAACTTTCAATAACCTTGCCAAAGGGCTGAGACCATTCAGAAGACCTCTCAAGAGTGGCTGAAAAGAGGCAATGAAGAGCTTAAAGTTCTTAGCAGCTGAAGGCTTTGTTCAAAGTGGCCCAAGTGCTGGTAAGAACCTCAGCTGTCTATCTTATGACTTGTACCCTATTCTGTTTAAGGCCAGCTACCTGAAGGAGGCGGCGGAGGTGCTCCATGACTTGGTTACAACGTGGCCTCTCACAGAGCTCAACCTGCGTAGGCTTCTGGGGAGGACGCCAGACTGTCAGAGTGACCTCACCTCCCGCACCTGCAGGCTCTGTCTCACAGCCTTGTTGACCGGTTTGAGGGACTATGTTCTTCATGCTCCTACAACATATGCCAAAGTTCTGCGAGTGGTGGATTTGACAGGCCTGCAGGACATCGAGCACCAGACCTGCCCTTGTGGACGCACGCTGGGCCGCTGGGCACGCACTGACCTTCTCACCCGCATGTGCTATGAGACCCTGGTGGCCATGCAGGCTGGTCAGTCAGCACCGTCCACCATTGAGTTGCAGGTGGATGTCCAGCTTGATGCTTTCGTCACTGGACGGAACTACGAAGTCGTGAGCCAGGCCCTCCTCCTGTTAAAACACTGTCCACTCAAGGTGCACTGTGTGGGCCTGCGCATGGACTCCATGCCCCTCAAGAACCTCTTTTACCTGCTGCGGCTGGCCGAGCCTCGGGGCTTGCGGAAGCTGGAGGTGGTGCACAATGTGCGGCTGGAGGCGCCACACCTGGAGGTGATGTTCTCGCAGCTGCAGTTCCCCCAGTTGCGTTCTCTCACTCTGCCAGCTCAGGCGTTGGATGTGCGCAGGCTGAGTTCGGAGGATGAAGACCTGCTGGGGGTGCTGGGAGAGCTTATGAGCAAGATGAAGGAGCTGAGAGAGCTCTACCTTGGCTTCTCCACACTCACAGGACACCTGCGCAAACTGCTAAGGTGACGAATCTTAAAGCTAGTTTTTAACATGGCCTGTATTCGTTGTTGTTCTGACCATCCAAACAGATTAATTTTTACTTTAAACTTCCTCCAATAGAAAAAGAAAAAAACCCCACCATTTTTATCCTATTACAAGGATTCCATGTTCCTAGGCCATATGCATATAATGCATCATTGTTCAAAATTATATATAAAAAAAAACCTCTATATAAGTTAAAGGAGCAATATGTAAGATTTTTTTGTTTGAGAAAAAAAGAACAGTAATGTAAAAAGTATATGAAGAAATAATAGAATAAATGACTATATATTGTGATGCAGAGATTAAAGTTATCTAGCCCCCGCCCTCATACCACTTGATAGGAATAATCCATGTAAGTTGAAGCTCTGGGCAAGAATCCAGGTTTGACAGTAAACAAAGGAAGTCATATTAATAGAAGCAAAACAAGGGTTAATGTTGCAGTTTTTTTTGGAAAATAAAATAATAAAAATGACTCTTTGCGAGTAAAGGGACGTTGTTTCTTCTGTACTGGTAAGAATAAAAGAGCGAGGTGGAGGAACTATGCATATTATGGTGATACGTTATGCTCTGTTGTCAGAGTATGAATTTGGCACCATCTTACAAACTCCTTTAACGTTAAGATTAAAGTAACAATGTAGGAATACATACATTTCTAAATCAAGCCCAGCAAGATGGACTGTCATTGTTTGAAATATTTAGTAATAGTGAAAATGATCACTGTGATACCTGGAAAAGTTCTGCTTTGAGGATACATAAATGGGGAAATTTGGGGCAGAAACATGGGAGCTATGGTGAACTGCTGTGTCCTAGAAAATTTCAAAGAAGAAACACAGGATCCTTGGAATGTAGGGCTGTTTCTTATACATTTTTATTATAAAATATTAAGCTTAAGTTAATAGAAAAAGATTTTATATCAAGCCATTCTTAAGCATTTCTATTGTCTTATGCATCATGGATTTGTCACACAATATAAAGTGCAGCTACAGGGCTCAAAAGATTTAAAAAATATAGATACATAGGATCATTTTAGACACCATAGATATTTATAACTCTTTTCACCTTGATGGTTTATATGCAATAGGACAGCAGCCTGATTGTTTTGCCTGGCTGCTAGAATGCAGACAGCTGCTCCATGCCAAAGCTACAAGTAGGCCAGACCATGTCCCTGTCAGCCAAATCTGTGCACAGACAGCTGAGTAGTTGTCTCTCGAAAGAACAGTCAAAACAATGCTGAACGTGTAAAAGAACCAGAAACAGATTAAGAATATGGTTATGAGATTTGCAAAGCAAAACCATAAAAAATGCCCTTATGCTAAGCTTATGCCACAAAGGTCATTTAGAAGTCATGACTCTGAAAATGTTATGCCAAAAAGTCATATTCTATCAACAGCAAAACTGTGAATTATTGTTGTGTCATAATGATATACTCAGGAACTTTCTACTGTCTACTGTCTTTTCATGGTGCCCAGTCCTCTGAACACTCCACTGCAATGTATAGAACTGGCTAACTGCAGCCTCAGCTCAGTGGACATGGCTTACCTGGCCAACAGCCTGCACAGCGAGTTCTTAGTGAAGCTGGATCTGAGTGGCCATATGGTGACCGAACTCTTTCCCAACACCTTCCGTAAACTGCTTCATCGCTGTTCGGCCACACTCACCAGTCTGGGTCTGGAAGAGTGCGGATTGTCCGATGAAAACTTGGATATCCTGACCAACGCGCTAGCACCCTGTCATGGCCTACAGGAGCTCAAGATCTTGGGCAACCCACTGAGCACAGCAGCACTGCGCCACCTGTTCAACATGCTGACACAAGACTACTCAGCTTTAAGGTAAACACTTAGATACTAAATAGCTGTTTCTTGAGGGGGAATTCCACATTTTTTCCTTTTCTCCACTATTTTTACAGCAGTGGTGATAGAATCTGAAGATCCCAATGTCTATAACACAAACAAAGCTATTTTATTTACCATCCAAAATCACCGGTGTTCCTGCACGTTAAAAAAATAAAATAAAAGTAAAGCATGTGGCGGACATCAATTGGCTAGTTCCATTTCAACACCCAGCTTTTAGAGGCTGACGTCTGGTTCCTATCACCACAGTTCTGAAAGATTCACTCAAAGAGGGCTTTTCACTTTAATTTATTGCCATATATTTACTATTTAAACATGCTCTCCCATTTAAAAGGTCAGAATTTTACATTTGTCTTGTTCCCCCTATGATTTCAATATGATTGATTGCTGTAAGCTGCCATCATATTTGCTCAGGCTTGTGACATCACAAACATTATAAGGTCAAAATGTTAGTTTCAATGTGTGGATTAGTATGTTCTGACATTTTGAGCATGCTAAGATAAAACATTGCATTCCTTCATTAAAAAAAAAATATATAAATAATATGCTGATGAGTTACTCTTATCATTAGATATATAGAGATGCCAGTTCCTCGTGACTGTTACTCTGAAGATGCAACCTACCCACTGGATGATTCCACACTACTGATGTATGACCATGAGAAGTTCTACCATGCCAGAGCAGAGCTGGTAGGAATACTGGAAAGAGCTGGAAAAGGCCACGTAGAGGTATGCACGCCTCTGCTTGGCATCTACGATCCTGACATCCGTGAGACAAGCAACGAACTTGGGGTTTCCATGCTGCACTCCTTTAACAACGTCATAGGCAACTTTATAAACACTGTGACAAATGTTAATGAACGGAGAGAGCAACGCATGAAGGAGTGAGATTGTAGAAGTTGATTCAGGGAGTAACATTCACTTACATGTTATGCTACCTGCATACTGCTAGCTTCAAAGAGATGTGTGAGAAAATGGTGAAGTAAATCTACCAATAAACCTTTAAACTGGATTTCAATGTTTCACATCAAGTCACATCGCATCTACAGCTAATGACTATGGTAAGGTTTAAAATAGCAATACTCATGACGTTCCAATCAAAAAAATTGTAATGGTTGAATTGTAGGACTGTACATGAAGACTTTGATTTGACCACATCGAAGACCGTAGAACATTTTGTATGATAGGAAATTAACATTCTCTCTTAGTGAATGTATGTTCTGTATAATTCTCATAAATATGTCAAAGCTTTTAAATAAAAGTTACATTTAAAAAAAATCACTTCTGCATGTACTTTTAATGTCTCATACTCAGAAAAACACACAAAACAAGAACAGTTTTCAGAAAGGAATTTTTATAGGTACAGGGACTTCACAACTGATAAACATCATCTTAAATACAAGACATCAGACAACAGACTAAAGAGCAGGAGCTTTCACCTCCTCCCGTGCATCTTACTTCTTCTGCCACTCTTCCATTTCGATTCTTTCACGGACAACCTCTTTCAAATAGGGCTCAAGGTAATGCACATCCTGCAGAAGACAGACAGACACGTATTTTGGGGTTCTTCTTACAATTGCACCCAAGAAGTAAATAATTCCTAAAGCTCACACCTCCTTTCAGAGTTGTTTTAATATGCCCTCAGTGACCACTCAGAAAAGCAAACAAGTATACAAGGCACCACTTACAAAGACAAATCGATTTTAAAATGGAAAACAATGGCACTTGTGTACGGGAATCCAAACTATTTCCGAGAGGTCTCAGTTTAACATACATTACCTTTGTGAAGAGATGCTTTCGCTGCCTTAAGCTTCAAGGTTTACAACTTTTATTTTTTATATCGCCTTCTTTTTTTTAATTGTTGTAGGTAGCTGAACTGTGTAGCCCTGGGCTTAACTAGCCAGCAAAGCAAACCATAAAATAGACTAGCTTGGTACATAAATTCCAATCAGAATGTTACAAGTTCTTTTAGTTTTACTATATACAGTATTTGAAGTGTTTTGCTGCTCTGGCTGTAGACCCGAATTAGATCACAATGATTTCCAGGCAAGTTCCATTACATTTATGTTGTCTTGATATTTTGCCCCTCTTAACAACATACCCCACTTGAGTTAATGCAGTAACAGAGTGGCCCTCAAGATTGTTTCAGCCAATCCTGAATAGGGGAAACATCAAGTTGAAGAATGCACTTTAACGTGTTCAGAGCTTACATTCTTCTTATCGCCCCACCCTCAGTTCCACGTGTAACATTTCTGTGAGGTTATGTACCAAAAATGTTTAGGATTCTTTTTTACACATTACAACCCCTCTGTCATTAAGACTGACATATGTAAACAATCTTTGCTCTGATTAGGAGCCCCGTACTGCAGGACTGAATCACTCCTGCAGGCCAATAAGGCAGACAGGTAAAAGCATCGTTTCTTCTGACTTCACAAAAACACTGAATTTGAATTCGTTTCCAGGCTAGTTTCCATATGTGGACGGGGGAGTGAACAGTACTGGATAGAACTTAATCTGAATCATGTACAAGTAGTTCTTGACACACAGACATGTTTCTTACCTCCTCATATTTTGTCCACTGGTTTTTGGGAAGGATCTGTTGCTTCATAGAGAGGTCAAGGGCCCTCTTGATGCGGAACATACGGTCATTGTAGACTGACTCTGGAAGACGACGAACAGCCTCCTTCACATCGCTGTTCTCATAGATAGTGTCATCTCGCATTAGACCTATACGGTATGAAATAACATGATTATTCATACTGTAACCACTGTAACAAACTGTGACCTCAGGTTATACAAACAAGAACTTTACTGACCAAGCTTGTTGAACCCACATGCGTTGTAGTACCACTTCCTGAAACCCAGCAGAAGTCTGCCGCTGGCCACTGTATTAGGAGAAAAAATCAGAGATCAAGATATCGTTCACAGACACACAGAACTTTCTGCCATCAGACATTAGTTTCCTTATCATGAACTATCATTGGGAAAAAAAGAAAGAAATATATGTTCAAATTAACACCCTATAGAGAATATATTGTCTCACATTAAACACAAACTAACTTGGCAATGTTTTCAGCTATTTAAAACCATCAGTGGAGCAATACTGAGTCTTCTTTCTGTACAAGATTGCAAGTCTGCACGTTTACCCATAAACCTTAAATATTTAAAGAATTTAAAAGAGAAAAGCATCCCACACCTCTTTGTCTAATGAGTTGTTGTTAAGAGTGTTAAGGTTTTAAGTAAGTTTTTAATCATGTTAGGCTTGGTTCTATTTTTACCCAGGACTGTACAGGACTAAAACAAAGCAATACAGTCCCGTATCTCAACATTTTGTGTCAAAATGTATTCATACGCGGATGCCAAGTATCTATGATTTATTGTATAAATGTAAAAGAAGTTTCTGACAGTGTCAGTCAATCTATCTGCTTTACATGACTGAAGTGAGATTGATGGATTGAAAACATCTTACTGGATAAAACAAATGTTAACATTTTCCATTTGGGACAAAATTTGCAGTCAAAGCAATGTAATAAATCACATAACACAATGTGTTACGGCAGGACTCAGCACATTGCAATACTTGTAAAATCAGAGTAATATCGTATTGTGGGGCCTTTGACGATTCCCACTCCTACTTTGTATTGGAAGGCTGTCATGGTTTTTAGAATGGTTCACTCATTCAGTCACTATTCACTACACAGGGTCTACTCTAAATTTAAACTGACTGGGGAATTAAATATTTCTTTTTGAGAATTTAGTCACTGTTACAACATGGCTGACACTATATAACGCATAAGGCATTAGGCAGCAATTCTCTCATATATATATATATATATATATATATATATACACATACATACACACTAGTTAAAGACTACAGACAGAGACTATACCAAACTCTTAGATCCACAGCAAAACTAAAGATGAAAACGTCTCGCACAAAAACCAACTGTATCTAAAAGGCTATATCTGGGGTAGGAAAATAATCTGCTAACTTTCTGTAGAACAGGCAAGCACGTTATCAGGCTCTTAGAACAGTAAGTATTTACAATAACCGCAATTACAATAAAATCCAACACAAATCCTCCACATGCAAACATTATTTTAAACGTTAGCTAAAGCTACCATCAGCCAGCTAGGAGAGTGAGTTAGTCCGGCGCTGGCAGAACTATGGCCGCTAAAACAGCTTTTCAGATAGTTCGTACAGATCTGTGTTACATAAATACACATATAAAGATCTAGCCGTTATATCATCTAAATCTTATTAACGCGAGCTGCGAGCTCCGCCTGCTGTGCTGCTTCAGGGACACCGTGTAGAGGACACAGCGCTCAGGACCAAGGAGACACAACGGAGACACACACAGACACACTAAACAGTCAGAACCAGCCGAAACAGATTCCGCTTTCCGGACAATATCACGACTAACTCTTTCTACTGCTGTTTAACTAAAACTACTTCCAAATCACAGAAATTTTGTACCTGGTGCCTTCGACGCCATATTCAATGTCGAGGAGAGCAGCAAAGCACTGTGGGAGCTGTGACGGAGCCGTCGGCGACCAATGAAACGAACTGTGCGCGCGCGTGAGATCACCGGGGCTGAGTCGCTCATACGTAACCAACACGGTGTAGTTCTTAAAGGGCGCATATCTTACACTTCTGGTCTGTCTCTCCAGAGTCTTACTTCTTGTGATTTTGTCTACCATAATTCAATAAAAATAATTTAGCAATCTTTACATCTTAAAGTCAAAGTCGTTTTTTGTTCCGGAACCTTTAAGACTAATATACGGAGATGATCACTGATCTGATTGGCTGTCTTGTATTGAGCCCCACTTAAAAAGTTGTCTTGACTCAAACATTGTGCATAACTTTAGTGTAAAAAAGCAATTCTTAACTTCTGTAGATTAAACAGGTGGAAATATGCAAATATGTAGATTTTTGTGGCATCACAAAAACAGTGAATTGAAAAAAGAGGTTGAGAGGGACTTTAAAGGAACTTTTGACTGGCTGACTGACTGACTGTCTGACTGACAAGTAAATTTAGGCAACCACTAGCCTATACACAACACCGGTACACAAAACAATAGGATATAATACAATACAAAAAAGAGGAAAAGAGAAAAGTAGCTCCCAGAGACTATTACACAAATGTAGTTAGAGTAGAATATCCCATACTGTGCAAAAATAGATGCACAATAATGCGCAGTGCCATTAAAACGAGGATAAAGTGCCTTGACTTGCATAGTGAGCAAGTTGTATATGCATATTAAAGGCACATACCTGCTACATACCTCTATGCATAATTCCAAAAAATATATAAACATACATAAATACAAACAGACATAAACTCATAAGTACAAGTGTATATATACATATGTTTGGGCTATTATAACAAGTGAACCATATGTTTACCTTATATGAACCATATGTTTATAGACCAAAGTGTCTATGGATGTAGGCCCATATGTATAAAGTAAATCAACCCCAGAATGTAAACAGAGGTTTCCTAATAAAACCCACAGTCCTTCAAATCTCTCTGCCCCAACTGGGAAAAGTTGGGGAGCCTAATGGCTCTGGGGAGCCACAATCTCCTTAATCTGTCTGTGGAGCAGGCCTGTGACAGTTACCTGCCATTGAACATGCTCCTTTGTTTTCTGATGCTGTTGTGCAAAGGATGACCCTCATTGTCCATAATGGAAAGCAGTTTGTGCAATGACTTTCTCTCAGCCACCACCAGCAAAGAGTCCAACTCCAATCTAACCACTTTAACTTTTAGGTTTACATGTTTTCTATGATTTACACTCTTTAAAAACGTGAAAGAGTCACTTGGCAATCAGCCACTTGTGCACAATCCCTTGTGCACTCTTTGGATGCAGAGGCTCAAATGCTCAAACTCACATAGTGCACTATGTGGGGATCTGGGTTCTTTTTCTTCGTTGGATTTTATGTGCTTCAGGTGTTGCATTAGCACACTCCTCTGGTGAAGTATGGAACAGAGTCCCCTATTTCACATTTTCAACATCTGAATCTGGTAATAGAGGGTTATCGTGTTTCTACCCCAGCCCCTGTTTCTCTAAGCACCTGTTACAGCTAAAAAACATGACTAAGAGTTCATCTCTTGGCAGTGGTTACAATTAGGGAGCTAGTCCAGATTCGTGAAGGTTTTGAAGTCGCAAGGAACACCACAGCCTGGTTTGGGAACAGCATTAAGCAGGACAAACGGGCTCCACAAAGGGCGGTGGAACTTTTTGACCTGCTGACCATCTACTACAAGCAGTGCTGGACCAAGGACAGGAAGATGAAGGACCCCAGCCATCATAATAAAGGACTTTTCTCTCTGCTGAGGTCAGGTTCACCATCCTTTGCTTTTTCTTATGTTAAATAGTAAGTATGGCAGCTTGTGTTGAAAGAGGACACTCTCCGTATATATATATATATATATATATATATATATATATATATATATATATATATATATATATATATATATATATATATATATATTTCTGTATTAAATTAACTGTATTATACTGACTGTTCACTGTTATTGAGTCAAATAGCTTCATATGAATTGCCATTGGAGAGCATTCACTGTTATGTGGCAGTTGGACCTATGTGTATGAGGAGCAGAGGGAGAGGGAAGAAAGATCCTACACATTTATTTGCTACAATCTGCTCTAAAAAAGGAACATCAGGACTAGAGGTATAATTTGCCAATCCCTACTCTACCAAGCAAAGCAATTGAAATATCTAATGTTCTAGCTCATTGCCTGTACATTCTGAGCTGTGGTGTATTTCGAATGATATCTTGATGAAGCACAGATAAAAGCAATAGAGGTTTCTAGTTAGTCAGTTTATTATACATTTCATATATTTATACAAAAACACGTCAAAATGAAACACACTAGAGATGAACACATAAAATACATCTGCCTATGACACACTGCTGCAATGTCCTTTTTTAGATTTTACAAAGTTTTCTGAAATCGTTCAAAATCATCAACAGAAACTAAAGCCACCTCCGAGCAGAAGGCCTCATCAGGTAAAGCCACCAGACGCTCGAGGGAGACGTAGTTGGGATGGGCTGGATCATAATGAGCTCGGCCTAAGTATTCAAGGAACAAGTGTCGCTCTCTTATACGAAGAAACTTCGTGTTCAGGACCTGATGGAAGTAAGAAAAAAGAGATATATAGATATTTTTGCTGCCTATTTACTCCTAAGACACAGTTTCTATTAAAAGAATAAAAATTGAGAAATTATTCACAAAATCATGTTATACTACAAGCTTTCTTGTTGTACACATCACAACACAGGTAACACATCGGTGTCACTTATGAAAAAAAGATTCAATTTAAGCCAATCTTATCTGCTGTAATACCATAGCATTAGGTAGGTCTGCTCCTGTTTTGCTGAAATGAAAATCTGAATCTCCTGGTATTAAAAAAGGTTAGGGTTGGTGGGAAAGGTGGTACAGCAGTAACGTACCTGTGGGAAGTTTACAATAAGGGAATGAGGAACACCCATAGTATTATGGATGAAGTCAAACACTTGTGTCAATTTCCTCTTATTAGCCGATAGGACTTTCGGAACCTTGGTGACAATGTGCTGGATTTCATTTTTCCGAAAGCCAAACTCTAGTTCACACACCTGTAAAAATAGCCAACTTTAATAAAGTATAACAATCTCAAAAACATATACTTTACAGCAATGTGTCGGGGGGAATGCACTTTACCTTGAGGTTTTCCTTCACTGGCTCCAAACTGCCACACAGTAATCTAGGCAGACGAGTCACAACATCTCGCGTCTGAAAACACAAACTAAGCCTTTACTCACATCTACATAAAGCACTCTTTATAATTTACTTTCAATATAAGTTAAAGTAAAGAGATTTTATTCCAAATTATTTTGGAGCATTTCTATTGGTCCATTCATTATAAAACTTTCACACGATATAAACGGCATTTCTTGTGAAATCATGCAAATTGACACTGCGACAATGTTAAGTAAGGCTGGACCCGAGTATTCAACCATTTGTTCAGTTTTAAATGTTCTTTTTATTTTTATTGTTATTATTATTATTATTATTTGCTAAATGTATTTCATTAATAAAGGTGAACAGCAAAATGCTGTAACCCTCAGTGTTCTCAAGAGATACTTGAGGTTATGGTCCATAACGCAGTTTATTATTTTTTGGAAGGCACACTGCCTTTCCAGTACCTATAAAAAAAATTAAAAAAATACCCCCCAAAAATACAGCCCTCTACTCTTCTCTAGAAATCCCACCACTCCACCCGTATTCAGGCTACTCAGCATAAAAGTCCTTGTATGAATGAACCTAAAACAGCCCAACATAAACATTGCAGACATGGATTTTCTGATTGACTTTATCAGCCCAACCTGGGATAAAACTTTAAATATTCACTGATAATTAGTGACAAAGCTTCGAAACCAAAAAATTTTGGGCCAGTCCCAGTTAACAGTCAGAATAAGGGAAGTCTTAAACAACATTACAATAGGGATAAAATACACTAAAGAACAGATTAGTCAGGTTACGTATTAATGCTGAATGATTGTATCTCAAATGTATAAGTTCGCACAAGGTGCTGCTGATTTTTAGTTGAAATCTTAATTCACTAGGCGGCAAAAGACCAGTTTTAGGTACTGAAAGAATAGAGATTTTGTTATAACACCACAAAATATGCAACATATGCATTTCATGTGTGTAAATTCAGAAAATCAAACAGCCTAAGTTAATACTTACCTTTTGAGCACTGAGGCCCAACTGCTCTTGAAAAAACCCCAGACGGTTGTCCAGCCTCTTGACGCTGAAGCTGAGCAGATATGGAGCTTTGGTCACCATGGCAGCAACTGATCCTGAACTGAACTTCTTTGACTTCAGATATGAGACCCTGTATACGAGTTACAAGCACTGAAAGCTTAAACAATTGTACTAGGGAAAAAATCATATGTACAACAGAGGAAATCTAAGAATCAGCATTATAATTAGGCCACTTGTTCAGATATAACAGAGATGCAATATCCACTGACCTGGCCTGCAGATTTTCCAAACTCTCCGTGAGTATAAAGGGGTTTTTGGTGATCAGCAGGCCTAGATTAGAGTCTTCAACTCCCAGGTCTTTCAGGAAAAAGAGGCGTGGTGCCACATCTGCTTGGAAGTCCAGTCTCACCAGCATTGAGGCCACATTAGGCCTCTGCTCTAGTTTTGACAGATTGACGCCTAGAAGACATTGCGCTATGGTAACGCATGGAGCAGCTACGACAATTTAATTAACATAAACTCTGAAAGAACATACCTAGTTCCACAAGCTTTCTTAACATTTCTGATTTGTCCACATAATCTCTCAGAGTAAACGTGGCAGGGGGCAGGTCAGAAGGAACAGTGATCTGTATGGCATCCTCCTCAGTGATCTCCTCAAATGGAGAAGGACGTGGCACTGCATCCAAATCTGTACACACAATTGGGTCATGAAATGAAAAAACAGAGCAGGTTAAAGGGCCCATTTCCAATAGAATTTCTAGCCTGAAACACTTCTTGTAACTACACTGTGAACACGTGGGCTACAATGTTGTAAGCTGAAAAGGAGGATCAATGTTTTTTGTGGCATCACAAAAATTCAGAACAGGCTGTGTTTTACAGCTTAATTTACATTTATAAACTGTATGGACTGCATCATGGCTGGTGCATTTTAAAATGTTACCAGTATTTACAATCTACATTGAATTATTTTATTTAAAAAAATATGGTGGTGCAGGTACAGTTGCAAAAACAATACCCTTTGGATTTCTGCACTGATTACTAATTAATTGCAAGCTGAGTTTTTTTATCTGATTATAGACAAACAGAATGTAACTAAACTAATAACACACAAACAGAGTAACTGAGTAACATCAGTTACACAGGGCATCAGGCTTGTGAACACCTCACGCACTACCTCTCCAACCTTTCCTATCTGAACTGGTTTTTAACTTGATTTTAACTGCACCCAACACTCACTGTACTGCTGTTGTCAGAATACTGTTTACATTCGCTACTTGCACAAAAACACTATTGTTTACATTTTTTACTTGCATCTTGCTCTTTATGGCTGCTGCCCTTCATACTTGCACATAAAAGCATGTGCAACTTTTATTTTTTATTTTTAATTATAAAAAAGAAAAAAGTTTACTTTAATTTTATTTACTTCAACTTATAATATATTATACTTTATATATTTTGTATATATTTTATTATTTCTTTTTTTGTTATCTTTATCTATTGGTGAATGAAGGAACAGCAAAGTAATAATTTCATTGTACAGAGTAACT
Organism: Megaleporinus macrocephalus; assembly: GCA_021613375.1. NCBI lineage: Eukaryota > Metazoa > Chordata > Actinopteri > Characiformes > Anostomidae > Megaleporinus > Megaleporinus macrocephalus. The sequence goes on from CM038703.1 coordinate 14,966,206, forward strand.
GTCTGTTTCTACTGTGCATATGAAAATAAAACTCAATGAAAAATAATAAAACTCAAACTTGAATCTTGAATCCACAGTGCATACTAAAAAATGACAAGACCTTGAATTTAAGAGATCCTTTTTTAGTAGCATCACCTCCACCAAACCTTTTCTGTATGTGCAAATAAGATTCTTCCCAGCAATAGTATTTCAGCTTATCAGTATTTCTGGGAGCCTTGTTGCACAGCCCTCTACAGGTCCTGCCACAACATCTCCATTGGGTTATGGTCAGAACTCTGACTCAGCAATTCCGTCCTTGGGTTCTTTCTCACCTCGTTTGGGAATGTCCATTGTGCTCCTGGTGTAATCTTAACAGGACACCTAGTCCTAGTGAGAGCAGCAACACACTTTTAATCTAATTTCTTTAATAGAAACACCCTTTTCCAAATAGCTCTTGGAGACGTACACAGAGTTTCACTTACTTTTTCTAGACTACACTCAAAGGTGTAAAGTAACAAAGTACTAATACCTTGTTACCTTACTTAAGTAAAAATGTTGGTTATTTATACTTAATTATTTTTCAGCTGACTTTTTACATCTTCACTCCATTATCAGTACTTACAACTCCTTACATTTTAAAACTAGTCTCGTTACTCCTATTTCATTTCAGCTTGTTTTCATTCATCTACATTTACATTCTAGTAAAGATTATTGATAACATGACTTTGAGGTTTGACTTTGTGCACCATTACAATACTTATAGACAACTAGTCATCATATTTTCCACTCCATGAAACACATGTTAATGCTCAGTAGTACACAGATATGCTTCTTTATTATATTTACATTGTACTAAAGTACATTCATTTTCAAGGGGGCGGCTGAAACATGAAGCCTAGCGCATCCCAAATTTATCAACATTAACATTTTAATATAACATTATAGTCATTAGGGCTTTTAGAAGAATGGTCTTTTGTGTGGAGCTGGGCCCCTGTGGTGTGGCCAAAGCTTTTGGTTTAACGGCATTTTTTTCCCCTTACATTACTTTTACACTTTAAGTAGTTTTGAAAGCAGTACTTTTACACTTTTACTAAGTAAAAAGCTTGAGTTGATACTTCATCTTCTACAGAAGTATTTTTAAACCCTAGTATCTAAACTTCTATCTGAGTAATGAATGTGAATACTTTTGACACCTTTGGCTACACTGAAATAATAAAAAATTAATAAAAGACGTTAAAATTACATCTCGTCACTGTCCAATGGAAAAACAAATCGGCAAAACTGCAACTTTAAAGGAAAGGCCAAAAACTTATTTTACATTCAATGTAAGTCAATGGAACCAGATTTTTTCCCACGCTGTTATAGAGAACATGTACTGGTTCGTTCATCATGAAATGGTTACACAGTGTAAACAGACATTGGCGTGTTAAAATGATGTAGAAAACCTAACATCGACAAAAACTCAGATGCATGTTTTTCATTGGACAGTGTTGGAGTTATTACTTTATTTACACTGTGTTTCTCTAAAATTGTTAATTAGACAAAGATAAAACCACATTTTAGTAATGCAGAAACCCAGATAATGGAATAATCTCTGAATGACAACAGTGTGAAAAATAACGTAGTTGACATTTTTTTTAATAACCAGGCTACATACCAATCAGCATCTGACCCGCAGGAGGGAAAGACACTGCTCTGCTGACAGCTGGGTTTAGGGTAGAGTCCTCTACGGGTGCGCATTCGTCGTTGCTCTGCTGAAGATCACTGCTTCTTGTCTCACTGTGTGGTGAAACAGTCTTCTGCTCAGTGAAGCACCGAATGGCACTGGACCTCCATCTTTCCCTGCGGTTCACTGAGAACATCTGAGGAACCAGAGAGGCCGAACTGTAGCCGGATGCTGTGGGCAGGTAGCGCAGGTCAGCAGGTGAGACAGATGTGACTGAAGGCTGAACGTGCAGCAGTGCTGAGCGCAGCACGCGCACACAGCGCCGGCAGACATACATGAGTAACGTTCAAAGTGTCTCCACTACACGAGACACCCGAGTGAGAGAGATCTCACACTAGCAGCCAGTGTCAGTGCTGAACTGACAAGACGCAGTAAAGCTGAAACAGAGAAATAAAGACGAATCTGCGCACACGTGGATAAAATGAGTCCGTTTGGTCAGAAACTTAATGGAGCAGCTGATTACAGAACTAAGTCTCACTAACTCTCTGCACCTCCCGTTCAGCTCATGCTGTCACACACCATGCCGTGTTTACCCTACGTCCTCGGTGATAATACAGACCCATACAGAGCATATCGCCCTCTACTGTCCTGGCGCGTCTACTACACTACAGTGTTAACTGTTAACCCAAGAAACGCCGAGCTACAAAGTCTTTGATCAGCTATAAGCAATTAAACAACCAATAAACTACCAGACTGCAGTCTGATTAGCTGCTGTGCTCGGGCCGCTTATTTTAATTCTGGAATGTGATTGGCTAGTTTAAGATGCTGCACGTTTCAGCCAGTTGAGAATCAAGACCTCCAGATTTCAGAGAAGCTTCTTCCCACACGCCATCACACTCATGAACAGCTGAACATCACAACACACAACACTACATTCTGGATACAGTCTACCACATACATACATCCATCCATATCCAGATGTTCTCCCACTCTTCTTTCTCTGTACTGTCTACTACATATATCCATCCATATCCAGATGTTCTCTCACTCTTCTTTCTCTGTACAGTCTATTACATACATCCATCCATATCCAGATGTTCTCTCACTCTTCTTTCTCTGTACAGTCTACTACATACATCCATCCATATCCAGATGTTCTCTTACTTTTCTTTCTCTGTACAGTCTACTACATACATCCATCCATATCCAGATGTTCTCTCACTCTTCTTTCTCTGTACAGTCTACTACATACATACATCCAAATCCAGATCTTCTCTCACTCTTCTTTCTTTGTACAGTCTACTACATACATCCATTCATATCCAGATGTTCTCTCACTCTTCTTTTTTTGTTCAGTCTACTACATACATACATACATTTCCAGATGTTCTCTCACTCTTCTTTCTTTGTACAGTCTACTACATCCATACATCCATATCCAGATGTTCTCTCACTCTTCTTTCTCTGTACAGTCTACTACATACATACATACATACATACATATCCAGATGTTCTCTCACTCTTCCTTCTCTGTACAGTCTACTACATACATACATCCATATCCAGATGTTCTCTCACTCTTCTTTCTTTGTTGAGTCTACTACATACATACATACATCCATATCCAGATGTTCTCTCGCTCTTCTTTCTTTGTTCAGTCTACTACATACATACATACATACATATCCAGATGTTCTCTCACTCTTCTTTCTTTGTACAGTCTACTACATACATACATCCAAATCCAGATGTTCTCTCACTCTTCTTTCTTTGTACAGTCTACTACATACATACATCCAAATCCAGATGTTCTCTCACTCTTCCTTCTCTGTACAGTCTACTACATACATACATCCATATTCAGATGTTCTCTCACTCTTCCTTCTCTGTACAGTCTACTACATACATACATCCATATCCAGATGTTCTCTCACTCTTCTTTCTCTGTAGTCTACTACATACATCCATATCCAGATGTTCTCTCACTCTTCTTTCTCTGTTCAGTCTACTACATCCATACATTCATATCCAGATGTTATCTCACTCTTCTTTCTTTGTTGAGTCTACTACATCCATACATCCATATCCAGATGTTCTCTCGCTCTTCTTTCTTTGTTCAGTCTACTACATACATACATACATACATATCCAGATGTTCTCTCACTCTTCTTTCTTTGTACAGTCTACTACACACATACATCCAAATCCAGATGTTCTCTCACTCTTCTTTCTTTGTACAGTCTACTACATACATACATATCCAGATGTTCTCTCACTCTTCTTTCTTTGTACAGTCTACTACATACATACATCCAAATCCAGATGTTCTCTCACTCTTCCTTCTCTGTACAGTCTACTACATACATACATCCATATTCAGATGTTCTCTCACTCTTCCTTCTCTGTACAGTCTACTACATACATACATCCATACATATCCAGATGTTCTCTCGCTCTTCTTTCTCTGTTCAGTCTACTACATCCATACATCCATATCCAGATGTTCTCTCACTCTTCTTTCTTTGTTCAGTCTACTACATCCATACATCCATATCCAGATGTTCTCTCGCTCTTCTTTCTTTGTTCAGTCTACTACATACATACATACATACATCCATATCCAGATGTTCTCTCACTCTTCTTTCTCTGTACAGTCTACTACACACATACATCCAAATCCAGATGTTCTCTCACTCTTCTTTCTTTGTACAGTCTACTACATACATACATACATATCCAGATGTTCTCTCACCCTTCTTTCTCTGCACAGTCTACTACATACATACATCCAAATCCAGATGTTCTCTCACTCTTCTTTTTTTGTGCAGTCTACTACATACATACATCCATATCCAGATGTTCTCTCACTCTTCTTTCTCTGTACAGTCTACTACATACATACATCCATAGCCAGATGTTCTCTCACTCGTCTTTCTTTGTACAGTCTACTACATACATACATCCATATCCAGATGTTCTCTCACTCTTCTTTCTCTGTACTGTCTACCACATACATACATCCATATCCAGATGTTCTCTCACTCTTCTTTCTCTGCACAGTCTACTACATACATACATCCAAATCTCAACCAGTGACTCTTCTGTTCTTCATATTTATATCTATTTAATTCAGTCTGCACTGTCCTCTACTGCTGCGCTCAGCACTTTACTTTAAATATACAACTCTGCACATGTTAAGTTTACAGGTGTGTCTGTGCATGTATGTCACTGTGAGTGTGTGTGTGTGTAGGTTGGGTGTGTTTGTTAATTCTGTAATGTCAGTTATCGTGCACTGTGAGCTACTGTAACCAAAAACAAATTCCTTGTATGCGTGAGCCTACTTGGCAAATAAAATCCGATTCTTATTCTGATTCTGAAGATGTGTTCTGATTGCCTATTTGGATCTTTCACTTTGACTGGCTGCTTACAGGATTGGGTTAGGGTTACACAAATGTCAAATTTGTGTAACAAATGTTACACAAATGTCAAATTTCCTGTGAAACAAGTAATCTTTGTTTTGTGCAGACATAAACCAACCACAGTAATGTAAACCTATCAATGTGTAAGCTGTATTTATACCTTCATAAACGTTTTTAATACAAAACTTCCTCAGGCTCTGATCCAGACATACCCACCCACACTCATCTGTTTGTTATCCCTCGTTACTCACTCAGGGCAGGTCTCCAAGCACTAATCCACAGACATACTGAACCACACTCCTCTGTCTGTTGTTTAATCATCCCTCATTCCTACCATTTACCCATCCCATTTATTTTCAACCAACTCAGCTTGTGAACCCTTAAAGGAACCGATGTATGCCATTGCAACCTTTTAGCAATCCCTTAGCAAGCACCTGAGATACCATAGCAACAGCGTAGGGATCCCTTTGCGACCATTGTCTGCTCACATGACACCACCATTCTGTATTTCTTTGAGGAAATGCACTTTTCTAGTTATTATTGAAATGTAAATTTGAATCTCACAATCTGATTGGCTGGTTGAGTCTGATTAGCTATTTGAATCATGTCTTCTGAACCTGCTGGTAAAATCTTGCAATATAAAACACTACTTGAAGCTCTGATTTTATTTTGAATCTTGCACTCTGATTGGTTGCTTGGGTGAGCTAAGAGTGGCTACTTGAATTGCGCAATCTGATTGGTGGGTTAAATCTTTCCCTCTAGCAACACTTATATTAATGCTCATGGTTTTAGGTTATGGAATACATTGTCCAACAAGCCCACAGAGGTGTGATAATCAGGTGGCCACATACCTGGGGCTATATAGTGTATGTCATAAAATATAGGTATAGGTACAAACATTCATACACACACGTATAATTTTAAAATATGGCAATGTTTGTATGGAGAAATTGCTACAGAAATTGTCATTTAAGCCTACTTATTTTCTTCACAAGAGAAACATTTTAACGGACACCTCTATTGCACAGTCCTTGTCTCTTTCCCACATTTTATTACAAAAATTAGATAACACATATGTATCAGTTCAGGGCTACAGGCATATCGATAACAAAAAGTGACAGTAATACTTAGTATTTTCAACAGTTTCATATAAACAGAATGGAAGCTTACAAAGCAAGTCTGAATAAAAGATGTACTGTAACAGGTCATGATTACATATATCACATAAGGTAGATTAGAAACAGTTGTCTTTTCTGTAACATGTTTAAAATGTTTGGGCTTTTCATACATAAGGCTAGCAACAGATGACGAAAATAACAAATGTACTTTTCCAGAGTGCTTGCACAATGGATAAGGGTTAGAAACATGATTAAAACAAATGGCACAATATCAATAGAGCATTAAACTAATGCATATCACAGTAAATAACAATCAGTCTCATTTCAGCTTTGTCTGAATGACAAATTCGAAGCTGCCCTTAGGTGCATGTTTATAACATTCATGCTCTGAGAGCTTGGGGCAAATGACCATTTCCATGTAAACTTTGTTAGAAAAAGGTGCTCCATTGGTAATGATAGATAGCTTTTGATACAGGTAAATCTACCCCAATCACTTTTATTCTTCTTTCTTAACTGGACTTATTCAGCATTTATCCAATTAGTATTATTTTGGAGCACTTAGTTCTTGTTAGCTTATGCAGAGGAGGACCATCAGTCTAATGAGAATGCACACAAAACCATTTAGTTTGTCAGGCAACACATTCTATTTGGAGCATGCAAAATGAGCGGACCTAGTCCATTTACATAAATTAGAAATGTTAGATGAAAAAAATGATCATTAGTGAACACTTATTCAAAGGACTCAGAATGAAACCTCTTTGAAATGAAAACGCATCATTTTAAAAATGAGTGCTAAAAGCCACAAGCTACTGTTGCTCTGCCGTGTCCATAGTTATGCAACGTGACTGCAACGTGATTCTATAGAAAATAAGAGATCCAAAATCTGGTCCGACATAAAAATCCATCTTCTACTTGAGAGACAGACAGCACATGTAGGTCGCATAAAAACACACATGGACATCAACGTAACATCATATACAAACAAAAACAATGAAGGAGTAAAACCTGCCAGTGCAATGTCACTTGACTGTATGGAGTGCTAGTCTATATGATGTGAAATCTGGGGCCTGGAGTGGCGATGATGTCGCTGTAGGGCTCAGCCTGGTTGAGCTCCACAGCCTGCTGCTTCTTCAGTACCAGAAAACTGTAGAACTTGGCTGCTGCCTGCTTCTTGTTGTTGTTCTTGCAAAGGTCTAGCAGGCTGATTGATTCTGCTCCAGTCTTGGCAATCACCCTCTGTACACAGCGGGTATGAATAGAAAGGAAGTGAATGGAACGTACAGACATTTACATTTTGAAAAGAAACACATGGAAATCTAGAAAATTAAAAGAAATGTTCTTGTCTGTAAAATCAATGAGGCTTGAACTTTATATTATGAACAATTTTTATACACACACAATTAAACATCCAGTTATTAACCTGTCGGGTATGCAAAAATGTGTTTATTTGCCAGGATGAGGCCAGCAAAATATTTTTTAAAATACTACATCTTATATAGCTTTAATACTGATTGTGGGATTGTGGTAGGGTGTTTTATAAGTGATGAGTGGTGTTTTAGGAACTTTCCTAGGTTGAAACGAGATCTTCATTCTTCATCCCATCTCTGAATTAAAAATAAATTTTACTTTTTCTTCAAGAATACCTTTCTATGCTTAAACTGGCTTGAAGACATGTGATTGATGTTTCCTTTCTTTAGCTGACCTGGGTCAGTCTCACACAAAGTAGACAAAACTCTATTCATACCTGTAGGCCATGTAGCATCTGTTGGGTTCTCTTATTCCATCTCCTTTCCTCCTGGTCCTGGTCACCACCCTGGCCCTCCTCCTCCTGCAAAGCATAAAAACACAAATTTCAGTCTTTCAGACAACTAAGAATTCTCTCATAATTCAGCTACATAATAGACCTAACCCTCCAAAACACATCTGGACAAGGAATGCATTCTCTTTTGCAGGGGCACAGGACAAAACAATAGCCAATCTAACAAAGATTGGCAAACTGTACAAGTAAAAAACCTTTCTACTGAAACTTGTGACAAAAAAGCCTGCTGACCTCCTCCTCCTCATCATCATCCTTCTTGTCTTTGCTTTTCTCCCCAAGAAGGTCGAGCTCAGGAATGAGCTGAGAGATGGTAGGGGGCTCTTCTGGAGGGAGCTCCACTTGCTGCATGTTGAGTCTCGTTGACACGATAGAGGAGCGGTCATCCTCCAGCATCTACACAAAACACAGCAATCAGCTGCCTCATTCTCCCACTGCTGGCCAAAGTAACTACACTATACGATAATGGCTAACCACTGTTTTGAAACTGACAAATAAACTTTTGAATTAAAATAATGGCTTGATTTCTGGACATGCAACTCAAGTTTGATAAGCCAGCTCAAACTACATAAGCTGCATGTCACTGGGGTGCTGCTTGTCTTGTTATCATAATGTTAAGAGTGTTTCAACAGACATTTAGGGAACACATTCTTACTGTGTCAGTAAAGATTTGAACATAGAACATTTGAAACTACAGTGTAAATAAAACCTTAGAGACTGCAAGTCCTCCTTCCAGAAAGCATCTGGAAGGCAGGTGTGGAACTCACGGGTAGGGCAGGCTCTGCTTCCTGTGCCTTACGCTTCTGGCCGCGGGGGCCAGAGGGAGGAGGCATGACAGACTCATCCAAGGTGGTACGACTGCCCTCCATGGCAGAGGCCTGCAACACACTTGGCTCCTCTAGGATGGTCTGGTCTGAAGGCACACACACCAGCACAAAGAGAACATTAGTTGAAGTACGTTTCATGAGGAAAGATGCACACACACTTGGCTAGTGTTTAATATAACTCAAACCCAAATAACTGCAAATGCAATACAATTATCTTGCAGTTCAGGTGTATTTCATGTCCTAAGAAACAACCTGGATTTGTCTTGCCGTCTAGCACCTTGTTTGCAATGAATGAATGAACGAGGCACTATTTCTCAGAAGGTATTAATTATCACTACAGTGTCAGCAGTGGCCAAATCATACCAGCTGTCTCAATCTCTCGTATAATAAATTCAGCACCAGCCAATCTGGGATTGTGAAAACAAGCACATGTTTTCTCTCAGACACCTGAGGCCTGCCACTCTTTTTTAAACTGCTGATCACGCAGTGAAACAGGGCAGGTGAATATATTATGAGCAAACGAATGGCTGCCTAGGTCTGTGTGTGTGTGAATAAGCAGAAACTCACAACTGGTCCTCTGTACAGTAGACTGACGCAAGGAAACTTAGCTATACTAGTTATAGTATACTGTACTCCAGATCAGGGCCAATTGAACGTTTGTGAAAGTCCCACAAGAGTTAAACTTGCAGCTAGCTTTGATAAATAAATCAAAGTATACTGTGTTATCGGACAGACTTGTTTTGTAGACTTGTCATGGAAAATGAGAACCATATGTGTTTTGTATCAAGCAACAAAAAAACTGTACATGACGTTTTTGATTTATATTGGCTGACTCGACATTATATATTCTATGACATAACATTTGCTCATGCACACATCGTGATAATAATGAATTACATTATTATCCTAATGATAATAAAATGTTTTTTTGCAAATACAATAAATCAGGTTATTAATAGTTATGCATGTGTTCTTTTACATGGCTAATTTAAAGCGTCATCCTCCGGGTGGCATTATATTATCACTGTTAAGCAAAAACCATGTCTCCGTTCTTGTTGTTTTTTTACTTTTTTACTTTAAGCATGTTTTTTCCTCCAAGTTATCATTTTGGAGATTTGAGGTTTTTGCTGCCAGATGATCTGTGAAGCTATAACAGTTTAAGCATTTCTTAAACTATTATTACTATTACTATTACCTGCCTTCTGTGCTCAATGACAATACCGGTTAGAAGAGTCTTGGAGGGAATGGGATAATTAGATTTATACCATATAAATTTCTTAACATTACTATCTACCATGTTTATTATTACCTATGTTTATTATTGTCTAAATTTCTACTATTGTCTTTGTTCAGGTAAGTGCTACAAACTGTTTAAGTAAAAAGATATTAGACTTTCCATGAAGTAGCACTTCTCAATGAGGTCATGAGGTCAGTAATAAACCATGAGTACGCTAATGGTCAAAAGCTTACAATGAGAAAAGCCAGACGTTTTTTTTACCGATAATGTCCTTCTGCTGTGTCAGGACCTCCTCTCTGGGCACCTCAGGGTTCTCCAGGTCTTTGAGGAACTCGTCCAGGCTGTCAGCCTCGCCGCCCTTCCTCCTCTTTCTTAGCTCTTCTGGCACAAGAGGGGTCAGGCACCGTGTGAACATCTGCAGCAATAAAGCACAAACATTAGGGGCGATTCAGATCTAGTTTTTGAATTTACATTTGTCAATAACTGATTCAACATTAACCTGCTGCACTTATTTACAACAGTTAATTAGTTTGCCAATGAAGACTGGAAACCTGTTGAGCAACTGATATCTTGCAAAAAGTCCTTGTGATAAGAGAATGCAAGATCAAGCAAGGTGCTTAGTGTGGGCATTAATAATCACTGCACAGCCTGATATGACAGCTGTGGGATTTCACCCATCCTTAAAATCTTTCTTGTGCTGAAACATTAGCAATTCAGTGAGGGGTAAAGTAATGCAAAACTTTTAAAGAGGCCTTTGACAAATCCTGTGAGAGAGACAATGTCCCATCACTTGTATTATTCTAATTGTCAAGTCAGTCCTTCAGTAGTTCTACCTCTTTCTCCAGATTCCTCTTTATTCTAACCTTAAGCAGCCTGCTATTCCAGAGAGGCTGAGCAGGCAGGGAGAATAGCTTCTCCACCCCTCCTGTCTCCTTCCACATCATCAGCTTCTTAGTAGGGGGAGCCAAATCCAGAGTAGTGACAATGTCCGAGTAGTCACTCAGCTGAGCCCGGATAGTCTTACTGTCTAGCTCCTTCACGCTGTCCACAATGAGCTTCCTCTTTCTCTTTGCTTTGGTTTCCTTCACTGAGACACACAAAAATTGGAAGAGGTATAAGATAAATCTGGGAAAAAATAGGCAAATTTCTATCTAAAATATCTATGACTATCACAAATAAACCGATATTAACAAAATACTGATAAACAATAAACATTTATGTTATTCATTTACAGCCTTTGATTTATATGCGTCCATAATATTTCTTTATTTGTTTTTAAGCAGGCCTTGACCCCCAACTTTTTTTTTTTAACCACAGACTACAGTTTGGGGTCTATAAAACACTATCGTCCCACTCAGCTGACCTGTGATGTCAATTGGCTCTAGGGCAAAAGCCTCCTCCTCATTGTGCACAAGGGTGGTCTGCTCCGTCTGGTCAGTCATGATTGGGAGAGGCTCCACGGGGCCAGAGTCTGGACTGTCTGGACCTCCCGCTGCTATACACAATATATCCACAGATTACATTCTCAACTATTGTAAAAGATAACATTAAACGTAATTTAGAAAATATAATATACTCTCTTACGGGACAGGTTGTCAAAGTCGTCGTCGTCATCTCCACCATGTTCCTGAGGCATCATAACGCTCTCAGTAATGGCAGGAGGGTCATCAAAAATGCCACCTCCATCCTCATTACTAAGGAGCTTGTCCACTGTAAGCAGAAAAACAGCAGGCCATAGCTCAAACTATGACTAGTTATTACTACATCATTCCGCATGTAATAATACTTGACATGTGGTCCACTTACCCAGCATACCGCCCTCGGTGCTTTCCATAGGGTTGTCTCCAAAATCATCTTTGTACTGATCATACTCCAGGTGGTTGGACTTATCGGTCATCTGCCCACTGCCAGACTCTGGTTCAAGCAGAAGGTTGGAAGCAGAAGCTCCATGGATGATGTCCACCTCAAACGCACTCTCCTCTCGCATCATCTCTCTGTCATCCATTCCAAAATCAGCTGTGGAATAGAAAGCACTCTTATTTTATAGACTTGATTGTTACTATCTCCAGTCAGTCGCTCCACAATTAGTGCCTCAACTGTAAAAACTCCTCAACTTAAAACTCCTTGGCGATAGTTTTGATAGAACATTTAAGGAGACAAAAATTACACTGCTTTGACAACTAGTCTAAGAAGAATAAATGAAAAAGTGCCTTACCAAAATCATTTTCTTGCAGCAAATTCAAGTTGCCCACCTCCTCTCGCATGGTGATTTCCTCCACACGAGACTGATTCAGGGTAAACTGCTGGGCAACATCAATATCACTGGAATAAAGAACACATTTGCAGGGTTAAACGTAAAAATGTTGAAAAAAAACTTACAGAACTTTGATGCATCAGCAAACTAAATAATTTCTACTAAATGCATTTTTTTCTGCCAGGATTATATATACAACAATAGTTGACCCCAGTGTTGCAGAGGTGAGACAAAGCACTCACTCCAGGTCAGGCAGAGGCTGGTCAAAATCATGGAACTCCTCAGGTAAGGTGATGGCATTATAGGCAGCTTCTCGGTTCTCCTCAGGCAAATCCACCACACCTATATATCAAAGCGACAGTTACAGGAGAACTAGCACAGTCGTTTTGAATTCAAGACATAACAGAGCATGCCTCGTGCTCAACAGATACTGACAACAATAACAAATGCAATGCAAATGTGAACCTTCTGGGAAAATGTGGAATGAAAAAAATCTTCACAAACCACATAAAATAAATAAAATCTAATCAGGTAAACACTGTCAACCAACTATGATATTTAGAACGTACCTTCAATACTTTCTGTCAAGATGCTACACAATAGTCTTTGATTACAAATGCACGCAGAGACTGAATAGCCCATTATGCTGCAGTGTAAACAGCCCATCTGTTTGGAACTATGTGAATGTGGAGACACTTAATTATTGTCTTTTGTGAACTCTTTGTAATCTATTTTAGATTTTCTCCTAAAATATCTCATACCTGGACGAAAGGCCATTTTGATCTTAATGAAAGCCTCATTGCAGTCAGCAAGGAGATATTTGGCTTTTCTGTGGTAGATTCGCACGACACCCAGCAGTAAGTGACCAGATGTGCGCAGAGCCATTTTTACCTAAACCAAAAATCATTATGACAATCAGACAAATCATATGTGATACTTTATTATAATTTTCTGTACATTTTTGTAAAAAACTAAATATAAAGTAAGTGCAATGTTACCACAATATCTAGTTGCAGTTAAGTCTGATTTGACTGAGGTACTATACTTAATAAATTTACAAACTACTCCAGCCTCACCTTTGGAGAGATGATGCTCTCCACACTGCTCTCCAGGTTGCACTCAAATACATGTGCCTTGGTCAGCTTCTTATCCCAGTGGGCCGCCAGCCAGATTTTGGCCAGCGGCCCACGTTTGCTGAGCACAAAGTGGGCGTAGAACATCGTCCCAGCACCTTCTCACAAGTGAGGCGGCGGGGGACGCCAAACCTGAAATTCAGAAACAGTAAGACAGTCAGTTCTCGAAGATTAACAAAGCTAAACTGAGAGATCCAACAAGTGTTTGTGTTTATAGGTATTGAATCAGCTCAGAGCAAAGGTGAAGTGCTCCAGCCTTTCCACTGATAAACAGGCTTTGTACTAAGGTGGCACATTAATCCAATGAATCAATGACAGGGTCAAAGAGGGAATGAAAGGAGGATGAGCCAAAATGTAACCTGATATAAAACCCTAACTTTCATTCAATGTAGCCAGTTTATACTTGTAGTACACCAGCAATTAAGCACTATAACCTTCAGATCAAAATACTGTTATGCTTAATCATTAAATGCAAACTTCTAAAGAAAACCAAATCACCTGATAAGTGTCCCTTTGAGGTGTTAAACATGTAATGACTGTTCCTTATGTGCAATTAGCATGTATTTGGCATTAGTACTGCAAACTTAATTTACAAAGATTCAGACTATTCTTGATGTCACTTCTCAAATGTGACTAAATTAATCAAAGCTCATCAAGTCATGCTTCACTATGCAGCAGGTCAACCAAGGACCACCATTCAGGTCCACTACCAAAGCAGTTAGCTATGGAGTTTTTCTGGGCCAAAAAACTTTCAAAATTTTTTATGACTGGACAAGTCAATCACACAGCCAGACCCACTGAGCATGCATTTTTACTCAGTACAACACAAAAACCCTGAATCAAGCAGGAACAAAAATGCTTGCCTTACAAACCTGGAACAGCCTCAACAAGAAGACAGACAGTGATGTTTATGGGTCACAGACCTGGGTCGCTGACAGTTTTCTTTCACAGTGATCTATTTTCTTATTATTAACTGGTTTCTATTTAGATGACACAATGTATATACACATGCATACCAGTAAGAAAAACTATGAAAAACCAATATTCTACAGTTTCATAATAATAGTTTCATATCAAATCCTGGAATATCTGGAGTGTAGAGCCAAAACAGTGAGCGAAATATCACTTTCCAGCTACTGACAGATTGTGTGGGAGTGACTGACGACCTGTCAAGCACAGCAGCAACGTTAAGGCCTGGGACACTGACTGCACCACACTTGCCTGGTAATACAAACAGCGGTGTTAGTAACTGACTGCACTACTTGCAAATCGTCAACAAAGGTTGTTCATTGGCCTCCACACTAATAACACCCCTGCATATAGGAAAAAAACAAATGAAATCATATGCAGTGGTTTAGGTTGCTGAACGACTATAATGTTAACCTAACGTTACTAGAAACATCCACGACCTCCTTGCCGCATTGGCCTATATGATTTCAGTGTTTCAAATGTGTTTTTTGGAGGAACCACTGTACCTGGCTAGTTACGAATATTAAACCTGAGAACTGAGCATATAGTTAATATACTAGTTTAGTGCATAACAGGGCTTCGTTAACTAGACAACCAGAAAACCAGTCGCTCCGTGACAGTCAGTCGGCGGCGAGTAGCGGAGCTAATGTTAGCAAGCCAACGCCAGAATAACAGTCCGGTGTGAAGCCAGTATGAGGGTACAGTCTTCATGCACACTGCTGAGTCAAACCGTTTGTTTTTGCTCAACGTTACTTACACAAAACGCTCCTATCGTAGCTTTCCTTATTTGGCAGCCGTATGCAACGGTATATCTCTCCCTCTTTCCCTCTCTCCCTCAGCCCTCCTCCTCCTCCTCCTCCTCCTCCTGCGATACAGTCTGGGTAAAACAAACAAAATGGCGCCGTTCTCTCCTCCCGCCCTGAGATTCATTTAAACGGACAGGATGATGTTTACAGACAAACGGCCTGAAAGCACTCCGAGGAGGAGCGAATTACATCGTTTATAAATGTGTAATAAATGACTAGTAATTCACTTTCACAACACCAACAAGAAAATAAACAAGTAAGCAAACGGGAACGGTCATTGTCTGGACTGGGTGTCAGAACTTCTCTTACTGTTGCTGGGAATTCAATATGCTTTGAATTCTTTTTTGTGTGTAATGTTATATTGAGATAAATTCAATAAAACATAAATCTTTTATTGAATTTACAATAAACTAGTACACACATAAACATTCTTTTATTTTATTATTATGATTCTTTGTCTAGCACTATTATGCAACATAGGCTGCACCACTTATTTAGTAACAGGTGTCTATACTGTAAGCAGTACAAACTGGCCTGCTGGTTACTGCTGGACTTTTGCTGGATTAAGCTGGTCTTGTGCTGGTTTAAGATGATTTAGTGCTGGTTACAGTTGGTCTAGTGCTGGTTTAAGCTGGTCTGGTTCTAGTTTAAGATGGTTCAGTGTTGGTTACAACTGGACTAGTTACAGTTGGCCTAGTGCTGGTTTGAGCTGGTCTAGTGCTGGTTTATGCTGGTCTGGTTCTAGTTTAAGATGACCTAGTGCTGGTGCATTGCTAGGTCCGCTGGTCACCCAGCTAGGTCATGCGGGTGACCAGCATACTGTAGCTGTCTAAAGACACAAGGATCTCCAGAATGATCATTTTACAGCAAATGACAAAATCACTTTACTTTCATTGTAAGTTAATGAAAGGGTTAATGAAAAGCAGTTTTCGAGAAATTTGTTAAGTACAATCTTTATGGAAATGTGATACAATGTAAAGGAGTTCAAATTATGTAGAAAACTGAAAATCACTAAATGGAGATACTTGGTTTTCATTATACAGTGCCGATATTGTCTCCCATCGCTGCTGACCAGTATATTTTGGCTTTTTCTGGCAGGGTACATTATTTAGTATATCTTTCAGGGCATAACATTCCAAAAAAACTCTTTCATTAACAGATGTTAATAGTATTTTGAAACACTGTAAAAAATAGATTTGTAGAGACTTGTTATCTTGTATTAGTGGTGGTGATATTTGATTCTTTTACTTCAAATAAAATAAAACCATTGCAACTTAGTATTGCACTTGCCCCATCTGTCACTGGCATGACAAAAGAGCAATGTCTGAAATTCAAATGAACTGTAATTACTCATTTTAGAGCAATACAACAAAGAGAGAGAATACATTTCAAAACAGAACAGTAACACCACTGAAACTGTGTAGCACAAGAACATAATTGTTATGCCACTGTGTTGATGGTGTTACATTTCTGTTTTGATGTTACACAGTGTTGGTGGTGATACATATCAATTACGGGTGCTATACAGTTTTGGGGTCTTAGAGCTCTGTTGTAGTGTTACACAGTATTAGAGGTGTTCCATTTCTCTTCTGGTGGTTCACAGTGTTTCTTTATATCCAATAAAACATTTCACGCACGACCAACAACTATGTAGCTGTAGCACGTATAGGCAATTAACCATGTAGTATAAGAAAGATGTACACATAGTATAAGGATGGCCAACATGTAAGACTTGAACAAGGTGAGTAAAAATATATGATATGCAAACACATGCCAAATAGGTGTCAAGGGGAAAGATGTTGAGGTGTACTCAACAAGATTAAAATGACTAAACAAACACTTATGAATTAAGTCTGACAACTCAGTTAATTTCATACAAACAACAAAATTAGCTCAGTGTTATTGACCTGCATGCATTTGTTATAGTAATGAGTGAAATTCCATTAAAAAACAATCATCCGTGGATTTTATTGTTATAGGGCAATTTAGATATGATTTTTATTTTTATTTTATTTTATGAAGAGTTTTATGTTGAGAGGTTTAAGTTGTTTGTCTGATGTTTTTTGTAAATAGATAAATAGAAACATAGTTCAGTTGAGTCTGGCTTATGTCTATGATTTTAATGCCCCATTACAACTGGAATCGCTTCTTGGTCTGTTGGTACTAATTGTGCTCTACTAATACATTCATAATACACAAATCGTCGGCCTCAGGCCAGATTTGGCCTGTGAACACTTTTACCGTTGACCTGCACACATCCATTCATTTTGACAGTAATGTGAGTTTTAAACCCTGAGTACCATCATACTGCATGTTTAGACACCGACAGATTATTAGCCATAGATTTCTTGAAATTTTATGTCCCTTGGCCCACAACCCGAACTGCAGCTTGGCTTGCCTGCACTAAACACGTAACTAATTGAGATATCAGCAGCACTTATCAAATCTCAGCTTGGGATACTCCAATCCTGTAGAGAAAAACACAGTGTGTCCAACTCTTGGCTTGTAGCTGTACCACACCAAATAGACCACAGCACTGGCTTATTATTATTATTATTATTATTATTATTATTATTATTGTTGTTGTTTCATTATTATTATTATTATTATTATTATTATTATTATTATTATTATTATTGTTGTTGTTGTTGTTGTTGTTATCAGTATTATTATTATTATTATTATTATTATTATTATTATTATTATTATTATAACAAATGGTTTTTAGGACAATTTAAATGGGTCTTCTGTCTTTACTGATATTTTTGTTGGGTAACTTTTCTGTGATGTAAACAATGTTAATAATAATGCTAATAATAGTAATGACAATATTAACAACAACAACAACAACAACAATAATAATAATATTAATAATAGTAATTATTATAAAAAACAAGTCTATATTTTATAAAGTATTTATATTTTCTAAATATATGCTCTTTCTGAAATTGAAGCCTGCACATGTTCCAAACAAATTCTGTTCAAAGAGAAGATTTCCCCTCTTTTCGAGTGTAAGGAATGTAAACAATCTACAAAGTCTACAAAGCTCAAAGTACATGCCACAGAGAAAAACTCCTTCCCACAGAAACCACTTATCTGAACCGTCTAAAATGCCCTGTTGGAACTTCAGCCTTTTTCTCTGTTACTAGGTGACCTCATCTCGTAGTGCAATCTTTAGATGCACAGCAGAAGCCTTATGTCAACAACATCCAGAAATGCTTCTCTGGACTTAAAGGTCATGTGAAATGGACTGTAGCTTAGCGGAAAATGGAATATGCTTTGACAAGTCAACATTTCAGATAATGTTTATGTAAAGAGTAGGCACTGTGTTCTCCGACCCTAAAGAAGTTCAAAAGCCAGGCATTAAAAAGGATAGATGTCTATGAAGGCACTATTAATGCTGAAAGACAACATATGTCGATGGAAGATGACAAATATTTCAGTGACGTTCAGGCTTATTCAACATAACACAGAATGTTAATTGCATTAACGGATATTAAATCAATGTAAAACTACCAACTGATTTAGTCTCAACAGGGTATCTGATGCCAGATTCAGTTTATGGAAACTTGGAGAGATGGGGGTGAAAAAATTAAGAGAAATAACAATAATAGAGATTATAGAGATAGTGATTCTAATTATGGCCTTAATTACACAGTTAAACAGAATTTCTAATCACTGGTTTCTGGGTTTTTTTTAACATATACTGTTCCAACATTTAGAATTCACAACAACAACAACGATATGACTATATAATAACAACATATATCCAAACATGTTAGAAAGATGTGTTATGATTCAGAGATAAATCATGGTCTCACGAGTCCCCTGGGCAAAAGTGTCTTTGCAGACCCCCCCACCCCTACACTGACAACAAAGTGAAAACCTGAAGTAGAGTTTTAATAAACAGTTTGTGTTTGTTTATGTGCATTTTGAACAGTGCTGGAAAAAATAGAAAATAAACAAACAATAGCTTATTATTTCCTGCACCTTTGTAGTATTAGGGGCTTTTAATTATGTTAAATATTGAAGCAGGGTATGAGCCAAGGGGCCTTCATTCAGTTTATTTCATGGCAAAGATCAAATGGTTAGCGCTTGATGTTTATCTAACTGCTAGGTCCTTGCGGTCTGAGACCCCCCCTTAGCTCCCCAGTCCCCCGAGGCCCCTGGCAGTCAGCGTACTGAATCCAACGACCCAGGCTGTAATTCAGCCCTGTTATGATTTCCCATTTATGTTGACTTTAAGCGCTAACTTGATAAGACCACACTCTGAGAACAGCGGGAACATCTATATTTACAGTTTTACAGTACAGCCAGAGGGGCTACAGTGTTTTCGTGGCCAAACTCTTTAAAGTTACTGTGAAACTGTAATACATTTCCTTCCGTTCCTTTACCGTAAAACCTGATTTAAACTCAAATGATTTGACTAGAAATAATTTCTCAGGTTGAGTATGAAGGCACATTTTTATTGTTGTGTATGCTTAGATAAAATGAGTTAATCAATTTATATGGTTGGTTATACTAATACAAGCAGTTATTAAGTAAAGCTACAGAGTCTCAACAAACAACACTATGATGCAAGACGTTGAGTCAGCTTTGAATTTCAGTGTTTGAATGTGCCAAAAACATCAAGTTAGGCCCTCTTCCACATTTAAATGTAAATATTTACACAGTCTATCAGATAAAGTCACTGATTTATAAGATTCCATTAGCACAAGCACTTTTGTGAAAGTTCGCTGCTGAGAGATGGCAAAACCCAGAGAAACTCATGGGTACGTGTGGTGAGTGCCAAGGAAGAAGGTTGGGTCTACTACATCAGGACATGTGACACCTCCAGGTAAGTCCAAACGAAATAATTTATTAACGAATAAATGTACAAAAAGAGCAAATAAAAGAAAATAACAGATTCAAAACAAACCGCTATGACTTGAACTACACGCAAGCTGGTGCGTACACTGCAATCCTACAAGACAATACTTATCAACAGTACTGTATTTTCCAAAGCCCCCAGCTGACTCAACAGCAATCAGTCACCACATAAGGGGAAAAAGGACCCCCACTGACTCAACAGCAGTCCTTAATTTATCCCAAGCCCCGCCCAGGCTAAACCATTTTACAGGTACAGATAAATCTACCAAAAATAAATCAATTCATGCAAACATCCCTTTTCACACATTATTGTGCCCAAATATACACCCTATAGCCATAACATCCACACAACTACCGGTAAGTACTACATTTGTTAACTCTCTACCCTTTTTTCTCTACCCAGGTGTTCCAATCTCCACAGCCCCCCTACTCCTCTCCTGCATGGTCATGGGCCCTTCTAATCAGTACAAAAGAAGGAACTGGTCTGGCTGCCACTCTTTTGAAACCAGGCTCCCAGGTAAGTCTACTTGTTATATACTGTTAAATGTAGCTATGTTACACTGAACATGTCCAAATGACCAGGAAGTGATGGGAGCTGACCCCTGCCTCATCACAATTTTATCAACTGATTTTTATCCAAAACATTAGAACCCATTCCCCTTATTACCTATAATAATCACATAATAAAACAGACTAAAACAACACTAAAACTAGCACTAGTACATGTACTAAACTGTCTGCCATCTGTTACATTTGCCTGTAAAGTCAAAATAAAGAAAAATATTTTATATAACACATTAAACACATTGAATTTATAGATTAAAGTTTAAATGCTCCGGCTTAAGTAACTTCAGCTGTCTATAGCTTCAGCTGTCTATATTTCAGTTGTATAAATTCCTTCATGAAGACAGGCAGTTGGGTTTTATAGGGTTTTATAGGTTTTATACTAAAACACAGCACTAAAGAATGTTTCCTAATTTATGTTTAAAACTTCCAGGAAAAAAAATGTTTGGCACAGACTGATAGAGATGACGAAATCTTGCAAAGTGCTGAGGCATCATTCTGACCCCATGTCATTCCCATTATGGCCACCCGGTGTCATCCTGGCTCCATCAAGATTAATACTACTCCTTCCATTTTCAGTGACACTGTCATCTGCTACATGGCCAGTTAGGAGCAGAATGAGCCATGGGACAGTCTTCAGTTAGAGAAGAGTCTGAATGTGAAATTCATATCTGTGGTTATGTAGTAATACAACTATTTATGCACAACCACTTTGTGAAACCACATTAGGCCACTGGAAAACATTATAGAAGAAGAGTGCAGTGCTAATATCGGTCTGTAGGTTCTGTAGGTAGTGGCTTTACTAATAAAGGTATTGAGAAAATCTGCATCCTGAAGGTCACGATACGTACAGTAAAAGTCTTAAGCACATAATTCAATTGTTTAACAAATATTTATCTGGACAGTTAGGTATTTGTCCTTGAAAAAACAGGAAATATTGATATGATATACATTGAAATATATTAAAAAATCACAACGTTTTGCAATAACGTTATTCAAATTTCTTAAAATATTACTCTTTTCTGAGCAAATAAACTTTAGTGCTTTTAGTTTTGCCAGAAAGACTCCAATGCTACGTCACTTATTCAATCATTACTCTTTACTCGACTTGTGCACCTGTTATCTTTTCAACTGTTATATCAAATTGAGGACTGAAATATTGCCTTACGTCACCATTGCGTCCTCAGTATTTTTGGGAGAATCCTCACGGCCCAAAAGAACAGCTTTGTAAATTTATTTTTAAGACTTTTACCCAAAACTGTATTTGATAATGGGTTTCTATAGGTGTGAAAGACCTCTTAAAGTCTATAGTATGCATTTTACATACACAAGCAAACTAAATAGAATGATTATAAGTTAAAGCAGCACTATATAATATTTAGTAAGTATTGAGACAAAAGAACAAATTTATATGTAGTGTATGTGCGCTGCTGCGAATAGCTCTGGAAAGCCTAAAATGATCATTTGAATGAATGAATGAATGCCTTTATTGTCACACAGTCACAAGTACAAGTACAAGTACTGACAAAATTAGCCATCAACCTGTCCGTACATACAAGTAAATGGGAAGGGGGAGAGGTGGGAGGGGAGACAGGACAGGGAATGAAAATGAAAGAAGGGATACATGGGGGAATGGAGAGGGGAAAAACATACCCCAGACTGCACTCCTAGAGAGCACAGTGTGGGAACATAAAAAAATTAAATAAAATTAAAAAAGTATTTAAAAGCCGAATGGATTTGGTAGACACTTTTTGGATAATGTTATAAGTTTTTGTGTGTTTATGGCACACACAGGCTTAAAAAAAGGTCTGGCTCAATGTTTAGGTCTCAAATACAAAATATATTATACTTTGTATGAATATATTATATTATATGATATAAATATATAACATAATACTAAGACAAATATGAAAACAGTAGATAATCTAAAAGGTTAGACTAATCTGCCTGTGGGGGTCCAAAGCGAAGCCAACAATAATGCTGGGCAGTCGTGGGCTGGAAGTAAGAGAACCAGCCTTGTGACTGAAAGGGTGGTGATTTGGTTCCCTAAACCAACAGGACAAGACTGAAGTGCCCTTGAGCAAGGAACCTAACTCCCAACTGCTGCCCTGGTGTGGTGGATAGGGCTGCCCAACACTTAGGGCCAATGTGCCCTAGTGTGTGTATGTGTATATGGTCTCATGGAAATCCTCAAATACCCACATAATGTTGCTTTAAGCATTTGGTTAATGTATTTCCTGTGATCAGAGCGTTCTCTGAACAATGGACTGAATTTGGGGTGTTTTCTGTTTGGCTTTAAGGAAACTCCAACAAAGTAGCTTTGTGAAAGCGGTGCAGTGAGTAATCAGCCACACGTATGGGCCATCTGTCCAGTGTTAAGCCTTGAAAGCAGTGCATGAGTGTTACACTGGTTGTATGTGACAGACGTTACATAAAGATGAGGGCTGGCTAGGACCGATGAAAATTTCAGAGCCTTAGTGAAAATATTTTTATTACACATTTTATTTTCAATACAGAAAGAACAAACAACCAATCAGACATACACAGAGACAAAAGTCTATTTCATTAGTCCATACTTCGTTTGAGAAGTCCATAAAATAGCACCAGAATGTAGATCTTATGTGCACGCTAGGTTCTGTGTAAAATTTCAAAGTCACTTTCTTCACTGCTGTCAAAGAAGCCTTTACTATTTTTGATGGAATTTCTAATTAAGTATCTCCAACCAGTAATAAAGCTGGATATAAAAGTAGACCTAGCTGTATATTATAGCAGCTAATGAGCAGTTGTTTCAATAGGAAATGTCTAAAATCCTTTATCAACCTAGACCCTAAGAAGGAAGTAATCTAGACTGTAATATAGAACGTTTTTGGCTTATTCAAGAGATTTTGCCAAAGGTATCAAAAGTATTCACATTCATTACTGAGGTATAGATACTATGGTGAAAAAATACTTCTGTAGAAGTTGAAGTATCTACTCAAGCTTTTTACTCTAGTAAAAGTGTAAAAGTACTGCTTTCAAAACTACTTAAAGTATAAAAGTAAAAGTAATTAAGGAAAAAAATGCCATTAAGGCCAAAAGCTTAGGCTGCATCACAGGGGCCTATAGTGCACTAGCCCACCTCCCCAAAAACCCCATTCTTCTTAAAGCCATAATATGTTATATTAAACTGTTAATGTTAATAAATTTGGGATGCGCCCATTTATTAAAATGTAAATGTACATAAATGAAAATAAGCTGAAATTAAATAGGAGTAACAAGGCTATGTTTAAAATGCAAGGAGTAGAATGTACAGATAATGGTGTGAAAATGTAAGGAGTAGAAGTTAAAAGTCAGCGGGAAAAAAATATGGTTATTTATACTGAAAAAGTATAAATAACCAAAACATTTTTTTAACCAAAAGTATTTGTACTTCATTACTTGACACCACTGGATGTTGGTCAAATGTGGCACTTTTCTCCATATTAGATCTCTTCACCGCTATAAAGCTACTGCTGTTTTTGTTTAAACCTGGAGAAAGATATAAGGCAGATGTTAGCAGATGTTAATTAGACAGTCTGAACGAGGTGCAGCTTGCCAGGCGATAAAACATTGAAAGCAGGTTTCCCTCCACAGTCATTAAAGCTAAAAGTAGGCATTAGAAATTTAAAGCTTATTATTTAGACTAAAACGCGGTTGCATGTTTGTGACATTGTGTTTAACGCAAGCAGAACGGCTCTCATCTCACATGGCAATTTGATCCATAGGAGTCACGCGTGCTGCCCTTTCATGCTGTCCTTTTGCTCTTAACTACTCTGGCACCTTGCGTTCAAGTGTTTTGCATAAATCACGGGTGCTTTGGGTAATGAATGGGAACAGCCATTTCGACCACATTGCCTTTTGTGCGAGGGGATTTGGAGTTGGAGCGTATGAATTTCCATTACCCCTCCCTGACAACTGAACTGCTTACTTTTAATTGGAAATGATCATAACTCTCTCGTGAGCTTTACTGCGGAAGGCTTTTGGCGCGCGTTCATTCTCATATGGCGCCCACAATGTCGTCCCAGAATGAGACATCCATCAAATCTCAAGGCAGGAGACACTTTCTCTCCAGCAGGCGGAAAGGAAAGTGACCTTGAGCGACAAGGGAAAGGGGAAACTTCTCTTCCTCCACCTCTCTCTCTCTCTCTCTCTCTCTCTCTCTCTCTCTCTCTTCCCCTTCTGTCCTTTCTTGTATCTCCGGTCTTGTGTTCTGCGCTTCCTGCCATAGTCCCTCTAAGATCAGCCTCTTGCCTTTGTGCGCTGCTTTTTCCATCAATGCTGGAAAGGCTTTTTACCTCTTACAGGTATGTCTTCCTTCACATCTCCTCGTCACGGCTGAAGTTCAGTCGAGCTGCTCTAGCAGGCTGCAGCGGGGAACTCATCAGCTCTCTGGTGCAGGCAGAGGCAGTCAAGGGTAGGGAACATGCTGGAGACATCTGCACTCGCTCTCTTGTGTAGCCATGGGTGCATTTGCAATCTGTATTTGCAGTGAGTGGGAAATGAAGGCGGCAGTATGGAATCTGTTGGAGGCGTGCGGGAAAGGCTGTCACACGCGACGCCAAATACGGCACAGCCAGCGTCGTCCGTTTCTGTTAGTTAGAGAAGAAATTGGGTTCGTTTGATCATTTGATACTTAGGCAATTACTGACATTCTCTTTAAAAAGAGCTTGCAAAGTATCATTTGTTGCATCCTCCCATGTTAGACTAATTCTGAGAAAGCCAGCATGTCGGTGAGGTAAACTTCTCAAAAAAAGAAAAGAAAAAGAAAAAAGAAACCAGTTCCTTATGAGAGATTTTTTCTTAAAATGCACACAATCTTTACCAGGAGTGCTGATAATTCCAGAGGCTACCACATCCGACCCATGCCTGGTCTACACACTTAAAAATAAAGGAGCCAGAAATAAAGAAAAACTATTTGAAGTGATGCCATAGAGGAACCTTGTTTTCAGTTGACAGTTCTTTATGAAACCATTTGAATGTGTAAATAAGAGTCTGAAGAACTGTATCTTGACAGAACCACATAGAACCAAGTTATTTGGAGTGATGCCATAGGAAATCGTTTTGGGTTCCCAAAAGAACTTTTCAATGAATAGTTGCCTGTGGGACCATTTTTATAAATAATAAAAGGTGTGAGTCTAAAAAACTTCAGCCCTGAGAGAACCAAACAAAACTAAGAGGTGTTACTTGGAGTGATGCTATATAAAAACATTTATTAGTTCCCCAAAGAACCTTTTAATGGATGGTTTCCTGGGGAACCATCCATCCATTATCTTCTGCTTTATCCCACTAGTCGGGGTCACTGGAGTCAATCCCAGTGTCATCAGGGTAAGGTGTAGTACACCATAGACAGGTCACAAGTCCATAGCATGGCCAACATACACTCACAATTTAAAGTAACTGGTCAACCTAACATGCATGTGTTTGAACTGTGGGACGAAACTGGAGTACTTGGAAGAAACCCACTCAATCACGGGGAGCACATGCAAACTTCACATAGAGCGCCCTGGAATCAAACCCCGGCATAATCTTGCTGTGTGGCAAGAGTGCTAACCGGTGCCGCCTCCCTGGGAAACCATTTTTGTAAATAATAAGACATGCGGGTCTAAAAAGCCATTACAGAACCAAAGTTGTAACCTTAATTTTTAAGGATGCATTGAATCTCAGCTGTCGTCTCTGTACAAGGACTGTCACTGGTCATATGATGCACCCAACATGTGGACTCTTAAACAAAAGACTACATTATGAAACACATTTAAAACTGCAAATCTACTCTTATTCTGCTCTTTCTGTAGGTCTGATCCTTCCTCTCCACATTGTCCAGTTTTTAGGAAGGTCTATGTGCTGAACTACAAAGGTGATCTGCAGGTTCACAATTGCAATACATTATGATTAGCTCTGTCCTTCATCTTGGAGTTGGTGTGGAAGAATAGAGAAACAGGAGGGAAATCGACAGGTCCTCTCATGTGCTCTGAGCTGTGGGGTTTATATGAAATGCTGCGGTGAACAGATGAAAGGATGGAAGTTCTGCTCCTTAATCTTCATGTCCACTGTAACATGGAAATGGAAGCTGTACAGCGCATATCTTTGTGTTTGCCCTTGTTGCATGAGGGCTTCTGAACAGTCAGAATTTCATGCAAACGTTAGGCCAAGCCTTGCTTTCCTTTGAATTCCAAGGATCCACAAACTTGCTTCTTTCACACTTTCTGTGCTCATGCCATCCTATCTGTATTCATGTACTCGCCTTGCTCTAGAGCTGACCTTGCACACTACCCTGCTTCGTTTTTCTTAGCACAGGGATGGTGTGGTTTCAGAAACATGCATTTATCAATAAAGTTGCAAAGCAGAGCTTCTGTTTCATTGTTGTCTCTCCATAAATACATTTAATGGACAGAACATCTCCAAACATTAAAACATAGACCCTTATTGACTTTCTTATTTTACAGTCAAAATTTTAATTATGTAAGCTGTAAATTTTCGGGAGGTATTTCTGTGAAGACTAGATATACAGT
Organism: Megaleporinus macrocephalus; assembly: GCA_021613375.1. Classification (NCBI taxonomy): domain Eukaryota; kingdom Metazoa; phylum Chordata; class Actinopteri; order Characiformes; family Anostomidae; genus Megaleporinus; species Megaleporinus macrocephalus. The sequence goes on from CM038703.1 coordinate 14,993,390, forward strand.
TGCAAAAAAACAGTAAGTAAAACCTTTGGAATTCTCTAGATCCTTGCATTGATTACTAATAAAAGATGGTCAGATGGTTATGTAAGTCAAAATTGCAGACAAGCACAATCTAACTAAACCAATAACACATTACCAGTTGTACTTTTCATGCCTTTGAGTAACATTGACAATGCAGGCCAGAATATGTAAGTGAACCTCCTTCAAGTTAACTGGCCAAAGGTGTTTAATTTAGAAGATGAGTTTGGAAGTGTGAGGTTCACTGGTGCTTTGCCCATTACATAAAGGCAACACACAAAACCCACTTACTGACAAATCTCAAATTCTCAGGAATGGCTACTGTGAATCATGTCTCAATGCATGACACTAAAAATGTGTTGCTAAAGATCTCAGTGTACAATCCACTTAAACAAACTGTTTACAAATGAAGAAAAATCTGGAGCATGATGGTTTGGGGCTGCTTTGCTGGCTCTGAACCTGGACGCCTTGCGATTACTGAGGAAACAATGAATTTAAAATTGGATCGAAACATTTTACAGGAGAATGTCAGGGCAGCAGCCATGACCTCAAACTTAAGAGATGTGTGTAATGCAATACGACAATGATGCACACAAATCAAATTAACTAAAGATTGTTGAAGAAGGAGAAAATCCTGACCTCAGTGTGGTATGACCCAGAAATGACATCCCAGAAATATTGACTAGATGGAGGAATGATTTAAAATTCCTTCTCAGTGTTGGGCAAATCTCAGCTAAAGGAGAATCTACAGGTTATTACATTCAAAGGTTCACGTACATTGTCTAGTGTGTTCTTGATAAAAGGCATGAAATTGTTCAAATAATTATTGAAAGACTCCTAACTTCATAGGACCTGGTAGACCACCTAAACAATCCCCTACAAATAAACAGCACTCAAAGAAAAAATTTTTACTCTTGCTTCAGGTCTGAAAAAAATGTTCAGCTGTTTCTGTCCATCCTTCCACTGTTTGAAGACTCAAGGCTACTTTGCCAATCAGTCTGTTGGTGTTTTCACAATAATGGATGGACCACCCCAGAGTCCAGACCTCCATATCACTGAATGTGATTTGACTTGTGATTGTCTGAAGCAGAAAACCAACTTCTAAGGCTAAACTTTGAACGTTCTCTAAAAACAGAAAGCAAATCTCCTGAAAAGAAAGTAAGCTGTAACAAAGGCTGATGCTAAAAAATGAATAACTTCTATTCAGTGACCAGAGAATTATAGTGTCTGGCTTTTTCACAGTGCTGTATATGATCTTAGGCAACTGTTAGTACTACATGATATTTAAAAAACGTCTTCCTCCCACAGCTTGTTGATTGGAACCCCTGTCCACGGGTACCATGTGAATAGATAAGAGGTTGTCTGTGTATTCACTGCTCTCTCCTATTTGGTCATTTATGAGCTCAGCAAAAACACTGTCACATGACTTATGAATCAATCCGAGCTGTCACAGGTGGAGCCAGGGATTCAATTTATCGCTCCAGGCACTGCCAGTGTAATTAAGGCTGAGTCAAAAGGAAATGAGAAGGGCCCACCCAACAGGGATTCCTGGAGCTTGTCCTTTCAGCAACAGACTGTGACAGGAGATGTCAATCAAAGCGCTGCATTCTGATATGCAGGCACATGTGACGACGCAGGCCTATGCAGAGGCTAAACCGTAAAACTGTCATTTGATATGTTTTGTATGCTGCGACGTTTACAGGGAGCTCAGGAGGTTGGGTGCTGCAGAGAGCAACCAAACAACTGAACAAGCCCATTCATATTCCAAACAACAAACAAGCAAACAAACAAACAAACAAGCTGGATTATTTTTCTGGCTCATAATGGTATATGTAAATTTCTAGACTGCCCTTCAAAAGTTTAGAAACATTACCTTTTCAGCCATTTACTAATACTTTCCAACGATCACTTAGTTTTTATTAAAGTGTCTATTTTGCTATGAAGAGTATATATTGCTTAAATAATGATTTGGCTTATTTCTGATCTACTGTATAATATTTATACGTGGTATTGATTTGGTATTGATGAAATCTAGCTAGTCTTTAATATCAAGTTATTGAAAACTAATAAAGACAACACATCTATCTACTTACTGACAATTTTATTATATAAAGCTCCTTCTATCTACCCTGTTTTTAGACAAGGGCTACATTAAAAACAATGCTCTGAAAAATGTGTAAAAGTGTTTATTTATAAAACCGGTAAATAAAGCAACGTCCTCTGGTTAAGTTTCACAGCTTGACCTGTTGGTTTGGAGCCGCCTGGGAAGAATAAACATAAGTCTCTCTATTCCTGGTCCGGTCCGGTTTCCCTTTCCTTTTTTAGAGCATGTTATACTCTCTCTGACCTGCTTTACTTTCTGACTGCTGCTTCTCGCTTCGTACCTCGCCTGTGTGCGCACGCCCGAATATACACAGATCTGATTGGCTGATTGGTGATCTTACAATGCACGTGATTGGTAAGAGAGGTTACTGCTTGGCAAAGCCCATATACCATAGTGACTGGAAAAGCTCCGCCGCTTAAAATAATTTTAACGCTTAAAAAAAAAAAATACTTTCAAAATTAAATTGCTCTTAATAGTTCAATGGTTTGGGTCCGCATTGGACAACGTCTGGGTCCAGACCGCGGTCCGCCTTTTAGTGACCTTTGCTCTAAACTATAGTGGTCACCAAACCTAGATCTATAGCCCCAGTAAGAGTATAGAGTATAGCCCCGATAAGTCAGATGCATTGGTGTCAGGTAGGAAGCATGTTAAATCCAGGTTAGAACAAAACCCTGCAGGCATGTAGATCTCCAGAACTAGGGTTGATGACTACTGCTGTGGAGTGAAGCTGAAAAAGCACTAAAGTGCAGGACAGTGGGCCTCCAGGACCAGGGTTGGAAAACAATACTCTAGTCTTTCACCAGCGCTCAGTTTCTGACAACAGGATGCTGTTGGATTATTTTGGTTGGTGGACTGTTTTCAGTCAGAGTTTACCGTGAGTTGTTTACCTACCATGTGACTGTCGTTGCAATGCTGAGAATGATCCACTACCTGTTCTGTGGTCCTAACCATTGATGAATAGGCTAAAGGGAGGCTAACATGATGCCGAATAACAGACTTGCATATCCAGAAGATATACAAAGTAGGAGTCCATTTGGGGAACCTAGGTGTCACCTAAAAGTCTCTGCTTCTGAAACTGGACACTAGTTTCATCATGCACTTCACCGGGTGTTAGCCAGAGAGGACAAGGAGCACACATTACAAAAGGAATTAGCCTTTTTTAATCTTACATTGCATTGAAAATTTACATAATAGATTCATACATTTTACAAATAATTTCTCCATAAAAATATATTTCTTTACAAAAAAACTTTTTTTTTTGTAATTTTCTCTTTTTTATATCTATTTTTGAATGCATTAACATAGGAGGAGTACCCAGCTGTTCTGCAAATATTCATCTGCTTGATTGGAAAGAGTCTGCTCCTTGATCATATGGGTGTCTTCTTTTATTGCAGTCAGTTAGAGGAAATGATAGGTGGCCGATCAGCTCAGAGTGGCGGGTGAAGGGTAGGACCTCTCGATCGGAGCGGGCTGTGGCTTTAGGATGACTGATGTCCGAATTATCTGACCCACAGATGCAGTTAATGTGGAGAAAAAACCGACTGACAGAAGGACAGAACAATGAGAAGAAGGGGAAGCAGCAGACCTGGGTCATGTGTTTTTTTTTTTTTTTTGGTAGGCACTGTGTAAAAAATCAGCCATGTTGAAAAGAAGTACACCTGTTTGGCAACCTAGGATGGTACGAAACTCTGGTAACTGTACAGTGTATATGAAGTGCAATGCTGCAGAATTCCTGTGGCTGAAAAAAATATATTACAAAACTAAAAAAAAAAGAAAGAAAAAACAGACTTTCCAAAGAGCACGGACTGATTTGTTAGATTTGGGCTGGACTTTTGGACAGTGATGTCAGAATAGGCTCCCTGAAGTCTGCAGCTTTCTGTCCTGCCCACAGTGAACAGCTCATCACTAGTATGGCCTGTTGGTTGGGGAGAATGTGATGAGACGTACAGTACATTAGAAGGCACTGGAATGAAATCTCACAGCTTGAGGGCCTAGAAGCACAGAACTGAGGTAGTCTGACCCTGCCCAGAGTAACGGTCAAGGAAGGGCTGGAAAACGAGAGCACTGGGAGGAATTTGGCTCCAATGCAGCTCTCTCTGAATAGTACTAAGGACCAGAGAAATTACTGCGATTTGGCAAATTACACTGATCAACCAATAAATTGCAGCTTCCTTAAATATTCGGAGATGACCTGCTTAAACTATGTCTGATCTGGTTTTGAAATACACGCAAAGGCCAAATTTACGATTGTTTGCCCTTCAATATCTTGTCATTGTCAGACTGAATCGGAACAGTGCTCCATGGCCCATATGTACTAGATAAATATGATCACATTGTTGCCACTATACATATTCAACAAACATGCAAGCTTCTTAATGTCGATGTAGTCTGAGTTTGTATAAAAGTCTATGGTACAAATGCCAAGTGCATTTTATTTTATACAAATTTCATAATAACAGTAATAATCATAATAATATGAATGATACATGATACAAATTACCAAATTATCAAATTTTCAAAATGCTAGATATATTTAGCTGAAGTGATGGAGCACAATGAGCACAATGACACTCTCCCCAGTGAAAGAATAATTCAGACAGGAAACTGTCAAGAACTTCACGTCTCGTCTGCAGACTTCAGGTCCGAAATGCTGACATTTACCCCAGAGGTCATAGTGTCTTGTACCAACAGAGAAATACATACCAAATAATGACAGCGGTTATAAAAAAAAAAAAAGAGGAGGAGGAGGTACACGTCAGCATTCCACATGGCCCTCGTAATGTCACTTTCTGACACAGTTGCTCTCTTGTTGGAACACACCGCATGTCACAGACTGCCTCGATGTCCAAACAAAGATATGACTGTACACACTGAGAACTAAAAGCTAGGGGGCGTGGCCATTAAACAGTGGAGAACAGAACGTCATTTATCACCAAAGAAATGAACCCACAAATATTCATTTGCTCATCGTCAATATGAACAGCACACGTTTTTTTAGATTTTCTTCATAAACTCTTAATAGACTCTCTTTCTCTCTCTCTTTCCCCTGACCTCTCCCATGTGGTACATAGCACAAAAATATAGGTGGTGAATGCTCCTCGTATATATGCAATTAGATTTACAGATCCCTTTTCCTTAAAAAAAAGACCCAGTTGAGCATGAAGAAGCACTCACAGAGTGCAAATTGAATAGCAGAAGAGCTCTCCACGCTTCTGGCTGTGAAGATTGAAGATTTTAGGTTTTTAGAGGCAGACTCTTAAAAAAAACCCCTTTGATGTCATTGTTGTATTCCACGTCCTCTGTAGACGCACATGGTCAAATCACGGTTCCTGAAGAGTGTGCTTTAAATATCAGAGGAAGGGCGACAGTGCATCCGCTGGATGTTCTCTAGCAGTCTGAGAGAACTCCATCCCTGCCTCGGATGCCGTTATATATCCACTCATTTTTTTTTTCTTTAAAAAAAAAACTGTGAAAACAAGAAAACAAAAACCCAACTTTTGTTCTCGCGTCCAGCGGTCCTCATTATACCATTGTGCAGACTGTGTTCAAGTTGGGGTCGAACCGGACGGCTTTGCCCTCCACTGACTTTGCATTGGTGTTGTACATGGGGTTCTCGAAGGCGGCCTGCCCATTGTTGTTCTCGTGGACCGAGCAGCCTGTGTACTGGGTTTTGGGTGTAGTCCTTTTAAAAGAAGACAGACGGTGCAGACAAGAGCGTTAGTAACCAGCAAAGACAGGCTTTCAGAAAGAACACTTCTCAAAAGAGTTTGAATGAAAAGATTATGACTGCTTTAGCAAAACCCATTTTCTCCAGCTGCATTGTACAAAGCCTTAATGGAAAGTGTTTCAGTCACTCAAACTCACAATAACAACAAACATATTCACAGCAATGTTGCTGGTATACTTCAAGACTTCAAAAGTGCTCCTCCATTATACTCTCCCATCTACTAGACCAATAATTATTTACATCCAGTGTAATTCAGCTTTGTCCACCTCTACAAATGCTGGAAGTAGAGTAAGCAATTTTGATTCAAACATAGTACAAATGACTTTCTCTTTGGCTACTACTACAATATTGTATTTAGGCCATATCTGTTGGTCAATAACAGTGTTGTAGTCTCAGACATGACATCATCTTGATTTGATCTTGTCTAGATCTTGGAGTAAGGTAGAGCATCTGATTGATTCTTCCCATGATGGCTTAAATGTGTGTAATATAATATTTGTTTGTTGGTTTTCATTGGTTTAAAAACATCCTCTGAGGACAGATTGGGAAATTATTATTATTATTATTAATATCACGTTTACACATAATATTGAATTGACATAACAATAAACTTCAGGTGTTGATTCTGAATAGGTTTTAGAGAAAAAGGGACAGAGAAGAACCTTTACATCATTTACTTGTGAAAGCTGGTCTAAGATTACAATATTATCATAGTAATTAACTATATTTGTGGCTATATATTATATTATTTAATGCTAAATCTAAAACTAAATATATTCTAAAATGTACTATTATTTATTAATATATATAATGACCTGATTCTTGATATGTCCAAGTCTCATTGTTTACTCGCCTCCAATGGTCTTGACTACAACACTAACCAATAATACCTTCCAATATTAATGATCTGTGATTGTATGTGTATTTAGCCTTGTTTTTTTTAACTGATGGATTTGAGCCCTAAACACCATCATAGTTAAAATAACAACAATAACAATAATAATAATTACAAGTCAAATGTATCTGGTCTTTAATCTAATGATAACCCACATTACTACAAAAATGCTTTTTTTATTTTAAATATTTAAGAGAATTTAAAACTTCTATGTACATCATTTCAAGAAACATGACCATTAAAATAGTATAAGCCACAGAATGTTTATAAAGTCAGGCCCTGATACACAGCAGTATAAAATACTGGAGAACAGAAATTCTACATGTACCCACAGCATAGTTTAGCCATAGTTTAACTGCTTATCTTGTAAGAGCTCCTGCAGACATACTGAAACAATTTCCATCAGATGGGTCATGCAGCAACAACTTTGGTGACCGTATAAAGTACACTGACTGAAACGTAAACCCAACAGTAAAGCACATTTCTTCCAGTTGAAGTGGCACTTCTATGGATGACTTTACAAAAGACTCAAAGCTTTGATTCGCTTAAGGTAAGTGTTTGCAACAAATTGCACTTACCGCTGTTTGTAGAGGTAAAAGCCGAAGCCTGCAAAAATCAGGGCGAAAAAAGGCACAAGGATTGCTATGGCCACAGAGCTACTGTTTGTACCATGTGGTGGATTTGACGAGTTATTACTTTCTGACATGTTCAAACCTGTGGGAGGAAAAAATATATTAAGAACAGGGTTGTAGTTATTCTTACTGTCAGCTACACAAAATGAAAGTTTAAGCTGATGAGGGAGTGATGCTGTATTGCGAGTAAGACTCCTGTCTTTACAACAGCAACTTCTCAGAAAAGGAGAAAACCTTCTGGGTTCTCTAGTGCTTTGACCTAATTATCATGGAACTTCAAGGTGTTTAGAGTTGAGCTTTAGCTCCCTGAGCTACAAAAAGACCTTGAAGCCATGAAGACAAATTTAGCCTTTAATATGATTTTTTGAAACTTTATTCAAATGCACCTTAAAATGAATGTGTGACTTCTATGAGTCCTAAGCTTAATTTAGGGTAAATGAATGTATAGGGTGCAGTTCACAAATCCACTCGGAAAGCTTGATCTGAAATTCTTAACAGTGTGTTTAAGCGCAAATGACAGAGATGCATGAAAGATAATACATCAAAACATTATACGTTAACATTTATCAACTGAATCACTGTAACCGTTTTGAGAAGCGGTCGTTAAGACAAATCACATGAAACATTTTCAAATGCAGTCAATAAAACATCGTTAACTGCTCTGAAGTGTCTCTCAGCGAGAACATTCAGAGACAAGAGTGATCATTGCAGACTCTCCAATGAGCTGTGAACGTGCACACTGAATTTACAAATGGCCGACGTGCAGCATTGTACTCCAAAGGCAAAATTATGGACACACTCATATTATTAATATTAATATCATTGCTGCAGCAGTTTTAACGACTGAAAAGACAACAATAAACAACAAAAACATGACAGGAAAAAGCAAATATTGAAAGTAATGGAAGGAGGATAATGATACATAAGAAAATATAAACATGAGATACATTACCCAGCCTTTGTAGGCCAAACTGGCCATAGTCTTTACCCTGTATAAAGCCTTGAAAGACATATGTGGAACCATCAGGTTCTGCAGACACCTGGAAAAGGACAGGAAAAAGATACAGCTGAATGGCATCCATCCATCCATCATCTTCTGATTAATGCCACCAGTTGGGGTCATGGAGGGGCTGAAGCCAATCCCAGTGTCATCAGGCAAAGGCTGGGTACACCATGGACAGGTCGCCAGTCCATCACATGGCCAACACACACTTGACGGATCAACCTAACGGATCATGCATGGCTTTGGACTGTGGGATTAAACCAGACTACCTGGAGGAAACCCAACTGAATGGCAAACTAATTGAATTCACTTCACTTTCACTATTAAAAACTCTATCAAATAAGCACATATGGCTAATAATCAAAAATACAGACAGTTGTATGCAAAAGAACACCCACAGTAAAATGACATGTTGTGCACAATTTCTATTTTTTCTCTGTATAAGAGTTGTTGTGCAGTAAACTGTACCGACCACAGACAACATGGCTGGAGGATGACTAATATACTATGAATGAAATATACTGAGGAAATCAAATAAAACAAAGTTTTATTTTGCTGATTCGCCTGCTTTGCCCCCTCATTTCATTCATTCTCTAGCTCACTTGACGACTGCTGCGCCCTCTCTAACTTTGAATAAACGCAACCAAAACATCCTACTCTGCCTTTAAAAAACCCAATGCAACAATGTGTGACGTCTTGTGAATGACTGGCTAGTTTTTACTGTTCACATGAAGCGTGGTGTGGATATATGGCAGGCAGTGAAATTTGATTAAAAGAACGGTTCTTAAGTACAACTCGTTTTTACCAAAGAAGCATTCAAAAGACTAACATCGCCAATCCTGATATTTCCAGACTGGCTTAACAAGCAACCAAACCAGTAAAGTTTTGTAAAGTGTATAGCACTTGTCAGCAAGCCATACAACTTAAACCATAAACTTCATAAGGACATTCAAGGAGACCTGATAACTAAGTCCATACTTAGCTAATATTTATACATAGTGTTTTACAAACAAACAGATCCAACTCAAAAACAGCATTTTATCATACAGTCAAAAAGAATTTACAAATGATGGTAAATCTATGTTACGACATTACAACAGTTAACCCTCCTATGATGTTATGGGTCAGTTTGACCCGTTTCAAATTTGAAATGTCTGAAATACTGGTTACCCCCACTGAGAAAAAATGTTTAAGCTGTTAAAATGAAATATATACAGCATATGTTCTAACATTTCATCTTTCTGAATCTTCAAAGAATTTATAATGAAGTTGTATTGTTTTGACTTGAGACTTTGCTTGTTTCTGAGGGTATTTAATCTGTGTGAGTCAATTTGACTTATAACATTATGAATAAATGTTTGTTAACTTATTAGGAGGGTTAAGTAATGTTACAATCTTCTGGCCAGCTACATAACCGTTTATTGTCCTCCGCCTGCGCCTATACCAGTAATCTCTGTCAACAGGAAAGCTGTCTAGACTGCCATCATACGTAGAAAGTTGCGGCCCAAATTCACAAATTATCACTCAGAAATAAAACATGCCATACAATCAGGGGTGTCCCTAACGTTTGCACACAGCTGTATATGGTAGAAGAAGGTTATTTTAATGTTGTTATCCGAAACAACTTCAAACAATCATCTTAAATAAGACAACGAGATAATGTTGGTAATGGTTTGATACGTCATCACTGTCTAAACCATTTCATCTCCTTCTATCTTTATTCTGGAGAAGTTTTGTTAATACATGGACAGTTTAGTATATTACAAAACCACTTACAAAACCATCCAGTGACCACTGCTCCTCCTTCATCTTGGTCAGTGTGGTGGGAGAGGACGCTTTCACATCATACATGAGCAGCATCAACCTCGCTTCCTGGCTTTTATAGACGCCTGAAAACAGGAGCAAAGCGCAGTCAGCCATCTGCACACCGTCAGTCAAACACAGCAGCAGACACTGTGGCAGGTAATAGACTTCTCTGTTATCCACCCACTCCAACAAAAAGAGGTCATATTGAAAACTGTCTCATATGTGCTTGGTTAATAGTGTTCACCACACTGAATGCAATAATAAAATCCATTGCGTTCCATTGCCTCCCTAAAGCAGAATGAGTTAATGTTACTCTCCTACATGCAGCATCACCTCAGTGCTGTGACTGCATTACAATTATAATGTTCAGCAGACAGGTACACTTCTCATACATGCGAATGGTGCATCAGCCACCTTTCAATGTAATTACTGCCAATGGCTGGACAGTTCCAAGTCCCATTCAAATGACGGCAATTAATAACAGAATGGGAAGTGTGGAGATGGAAATTATCAAGGTGGGGGGAGGTAGATTAAGTCTAATGATGGAGAAATATGTCAAGGTTCTATCAAACAGTATTAATATTTAATCATATAACATTAGAGCACAGCAGAGGAATAGGTTTTACTTCTGTACTGATTGATTTAAAGAGGGTTAATAAGGCGAAAGCATGCAATCCCTGCTTTGAATGCAAACCAACCAAATTGGATTCTGTGGAAGCACAGAAATGCAGAACATTTGATTGTTCAAAAATCAAGTCAAGCTGAAGTAGCTATGTTTAACAGTAGATTTGATAAGGCAGGTACACCAACCTGAAAGCAGCAGCTCCATGTTGCTACTAGTTAACGTGACGTTAACTCTACCCGAGGTCGCATTAAAGCTTGTGATACTCAGAGTCATTGGTTGCTTTCTTCCCTTGTAGTTATATGAGCCCTTCCAGATGTAATTTGGGGCAAAAACATCATCTGGGACTGAAAGGAAAAACAACAAGAGAGTGCCATTCATTCAGCTTTTGCAACATTAGCATACTCATGACATCACAGAACTACAAACTACAGTTCGATTATATATTGGTCCTGTTCAATGAAAAACAAGCATCTACACAAAGTTAAGTTTACATGATAGGGCAAGCACCTTATTTATTTTGAATGTAAGTTAATGTCAAGTGATTTTATTCCAAGCTGTTTTGGAGCATTTCTGCTGGTGCAACCATTATGAAACAACGTAAGAGATAATTGTGCTGAAATGATGTAGAGAAATAATAATCAAGAACAATAGAGATACATGTTTTTTTGGGACAGCAGTGATGTGGATCAGTAAAACCTCTGGCAACATTTCTTTAGTTGGTAGGGCTGTCCTGAATAGCATTTTGCAGAATTTAAATATTCGCTGATATTTGCAAACTACTACTCGTTGATCGTTGTCAAAATCCCAGTTAAAAACAATATTACTTGTTCATTGGACGGAATCATTACCGTAGGAACCGGGGGGTATGGGGGGGATATGTCCAACCCAATATCAAAAACAGGTAGATTTGTCCCACCCAAAAATGAAACCACAGAAAAAGCGGAAACTGTTAAAAAAACTTTTAATTTTTAAAACATTTTAAAAGTGCATTTTGGCAGCTTTGCAATTCCTGCTCTGTGTTTGTTGTTAGCAACTGTCTCTGGTTGCAATGTGGTCTGGGTCTTTCACTTTGTTAAGGCTTGTGTTGAGATGCCTGTTCAGAAATATCCTGCAGTCAGCAGCTTCACTGACCCGAGCTCTCGCCTTGTTGGACCGGTGGGTAGCTCGCGAGGTCAGTGATGAGAGCAATAAATAGCAATGCTGACCATATATACTGCAGTGAAACGGCTTTAGTATAATATGTTGTTATGGTAACATGCTAAGAGGGTTTGGGTTAGCTAACGTTTTTATTAACTTGTGTCAGAAAGTACTCTGAAATGTACAGTTACATTACTCTCTGACCACGCCCAAAACTGCAGACTGCTACTACACTAAATACGTAAAATAATAAAATAAAATAAATATAATAAATAAATGAATGAATAAATAAAAGGACAGCTTTCAGTAGTGCAGTATGTAATGTTCCAGAGGGTGCTGTTTGGGACACAGCCTTACTGTCTAACATTAATGTTAGTCTTGTCTAGTCAGGAAACCTTAACATACATTTATTTATCATTTAATTTCAGCATTATGCCACCAAAGAAAATATATATTTTTGGTTATATATGTATATGATCCAGACATTGCATGTATAATTTAAAAGTTTTCTGACAACAGTACCATGTAATGTGAAGTATCTTGTTTAGTTTGTAAAGTAAGCTTTAATTGGATTTATCTTATAATAAACAGAAGTACAGGTAATGTTGTAGTTTGTGTATTTATTTACAATTTACTGTAATTCCACAAATGTTGTTCTACGTCACTATACATGCAGTGATTGGAATCAGCTTGTAGGTAATATTTTAGGGGATAGGGTGGGCTTTGATTCATATTAGCAAATGGGTTGGCCCCTAATGTCAAACCTGCTCCTACGCCTTGGATGAAATAAATACAAGCAAGTTTCACTCTGTCGTATTCCAAACTGGCTGTGCTATGCCCACATCTTACATGCTCAGAAACCAGTGGTATCCAATCTTATCCACAAAGAGCCATTATGGGTGCTGGTTTTTATTCAGACAAAGCCGGAGCCAACCTAATCATCTTTTAAAGGCTGAGACCAACTGATTAAACAAGTAGGATCAGGTGTGCTTCTGTGTTTCTGGAATAAAACCCTGCAGCCATGCAGGTCCTTTAGGAATAAGATTGGTCAGCCACGTTGTAATCGCAAGCCTACTTTTTACTTGTGTGTGCAAGAATCATTAACTTTATAGAGATGTATAGTTTCTACAGAAGCTAAAACTACACTCCCAAACCACATTATCAGGAATACAATACTATTACTGGGTAAGGTCTCCTGTTGCTCCAAAAACAGCTTCAGTCCTTTGAGGCATGGACTCTAGACGTTGAAAACTGGAGATTTTGATATCAAGTTGACACAATTCCATCATGCCAATCCTGTAGATTTTTCAGGTGCGCTTCCATGCTTCAAGACTCCCGTTCTACCACATCCACAAGAGCATTCTATTGGATTTAGATCCGGTGACTGGGAAGGTCACTGAAGAGCAATATATTCATCAGTCATGTTCAGGAAACCAATTTGAGGCAACTTGGTATACACTGCAGAGTGCCCAAGACATGTGGTCCGGGGGGGTCTGGAAACCCTAATAAACCTCTTGGACCGCCCTGAAAATCACAAGTTTATTACAAGAGTACCTAAAAATAAACTTTATTATGATAAATAAACCTCATTTAGCGATCTAGACCTTCTAGAACTGTTAAAGAGCTCATTACCAAACCTGGAAAGAGCGTTTCTCAGAAGAACAATTGTTAAACCAAACATTTTGGTGCTACTGAAGCACCGTTATGCTCAGTGAGCAGCCAGCCAATATTAAACTAGCATGCCAACATGGGGCCTTCTGACAGGGAGTTTTTTGCACACTGATTAGTCTGACTGAAAAGTGCAAAGAAAACATTTCCTACTCCATTACATCACCTTCACAAGCCTGAATTGTTGACACAAGGCATGTTGAATCCATGGGTTTGTACTTCTTGACACATGTTGGCACCAAATTCTGGCTCCACCATCTGTTTCCCACAGCAGAAGTCAAGATTCATCAGAGCAGGCTGCATTTTTTCCAGTTTTGGTGAGTCTGTGCCCACTGCAGCTTCAGCTTTCTGTTCTTGGCTGGCTGAAAGAGGTGGAATCGGACATGGTCTTCTGCTGTTGTAGCCCATCAGCCTCAAAGGTTTGTTGTGTTGTGCATTCTGAGATGCTTTTCTGCTCACCACAATTATGGAGTGGTTATCTGAGTAGCCTTTCTGTCAGTTCAAACCAGTCTGAGCATGTTGACCTTTCTCATCATTTCCGTCTGCAGAACTTCTACTCACTGGATGTCTTTTCTTGATTGCAGGGTTCTGAGTGAACTCCAGAGACTGTTGTGTGTGATAGTCCCAGGAGGTCAGCGGATATGGAAATACTCAAAACAGCCTGTCTGGCACCAACGATCGCTGAGACAATTTCCTTCATTCTGATGGTTGATGTAAACATTACCTGAAGCTACTGACCTGTATCTGTGTGGCGTTATGCACTGCACTGCTGACACACAACTGGATAATTAGACAATGACGTAAGGTCTTCAGCTGTTCCTGATTAAGTGCTTTGGCAGTTTATTTTTATTTATTTTTTATAGTTTACTGAAATTGAATGATCTCAGTTTCAGAGCAGCTCCTGCACTGTACTATTGTACTAAAACTGTTGTAAAAGCAGTAGTATTATATGATAATTAGCTGATTTTGTTACAATATGCAGATCTGCAGTTTGTGCAGACACAAACTAAATATATTAAATATATTAATAAGAACCGCGGAGATTCCTGTCTGAAGCAGGTCAACGTACCGTGAATCAAAGGATGTGTGGATTGGATATATGCTCGTCTGATAAAGCTTCATGGTAAACCAGCTTTTTATTACAAATTCTGTACTGAGCACTTTTCTTGTCTGGTAATTTAACGCGCACCCACACATGATTTCTTATAGCTGCGTGGTTATTGAACCACACTGCAGCGAGTTGCACTCTGAGGTGACTTGACATGGATGCCTGGCATGAATTTATGATGCGTTCGACTAAATGCGTTCAGCTATAATTTACTGATTTTATTGTTTCCATATATTAACACTAACTAATGCATCAAAAAGCCTCTGCTAAAGAAATTTATTTTAGCCTACAAATTTCGCCACTCAAGAAAAGACATCAGAATCCTAAACAGAAAAGCAGATATCAGCATAACTGATAATAAATACTCATTACATACATTCACATTCAAACTATTTAGGCCAGTCATAGTAGAAAGCATTTAAATAGAATTCTTCAGGTTTCGAGAAAAGATGTCCCAGGTGAATAAAACTGACCATGAACAGTTTGTAGTTGATCTGATGTGTAAACAAGCTAAGAAGAAGAGTTCTGAAACCTATTCATGAGCTTCTATTCCATAAAGAGAAAAGGGGGAAAAACCTGACCCAGAACACATCACTACTTTGCAAATCATGTCCAGCACGTTCTTATTTTTCCAGCGCTGGCTCTCAGAGCACATAAATGTTAGATGTGTGCTGTGTCTTGCGAAGGTCAAGCACAATGTTAGGAGGATTATCTCACAGCTCCAAAAGAGTCTGTGAGTGGCCCTGCTGCCGGGGCGCTTTACTGTCGTAACTGACTGGAGCCACTCTTCTGCTTATTAGCTGCCTCTTCCTCGAGAGGTCTTCTTCCAGAATCCATCAAGGACACCGAGAGTCCAAGCCACTGTTGCGCCGGACGACCCGAACGCGCCGCCGCTGAGCTATTACTTGACCATTCACTCCGAGCGGGCCTACGTGTGTAGTCTTTGAAATGCAATGGTGCACAAAACGGTCTTACATTATCATCTTCCTTTGCCATTATATACTCACCATTTAGCTTGGGACTTGGTGTCCCCGGGACTGGCTTAATGGGCTTCTCTGATAGCTTGGAGCCGGCTAGAATGTAAATAAATAAATGCATTAGTACAGTGTTCATTTTTCATGTTCTCATATCAAACAGCAGATAGGCAGATAGTACTGGCAGCGCTCCTAGAATCCCGCGCTTATTGCCATGCAAGCGGGATCGTCTCATAGCAGCGGTTTCTCTCCCCTCTCTCCCTTTTTTCAAAATGAAAATTTATCAAAGGACTGCAGACGGCAGGGAGGATGACACTGCCAGTACATCAAGCACTACAACAAACAGCAAGCAAAGGCCTCCTCCAGCCTGGGACAGCAGCACAGGAAAAAAACAAGGGGGTAAAAAAAAAGGACCTAGACTAGAACAGGGCGGCACGCCGTGAACTGATTTTTTTTTTGTTGCTGCCTTTCACATCTGCTTGTGCGTGGTAATTACGAGGAAGCCTGAGGTGTGCAGCTGTGTGCCCAGACAGCAGTGTGGGCCGAGCGCCACGGTAGCGCTGGGAGCTGCAGGGGGAAGGAAATCACAGCATGCTGCAGACGACATCCACATCAGAACGTGTTCTCATGCCACACATAAACATGTACTCAAGTTTAGTGTAACAGCCAGTGCAGACAGGCAAAGTTCACTAGCTGCATAGGCAGGGAGAGCACAGCATTTGGTGGTTCCAAAATACCTTAACCAATCATCACACTGCTTTTTTGTCCAGCTGTGAAGTTGCAGCTAGCTAAAAGTAGTGATTTACTTTTAGATTAATCCCCCTCAATCCCCCTTAAATTTCCCCCTCATACCTCTTTTAAAGTGGAGAAAGCTTTCAATAGTAAGTCGGAGAGAAGATATATAATTCAACAGAATGTGAAGAAATAACTGTTTTTATAGAAGGTCACAAATGTCCATGAATCATGTTGCAGAGATATCTACTTAAGTTAGCTTGCCAATCAGTTATGCCCAACCTGACACCTAACACCACTTTGTATTTCAAGAGGTGATAGTAAGTCACTATAGCGGCGAGTTTAATGAGTCCAACATGAGAGGATGAGGTAGTAGTGCTGCCCTGATGGCGTATTCTGAACTCTTGTCAGTTAAGCTGAAGTTTCTGCTCCTGGTTAGATCATTTAAGCACTGGTAGCCAATGAAAGATGGCTCTTGGCAACAACCATTATAAGGACAGCCACCACCTCCACTCGGAAAGAGAACCACACTCTGCAGCAAACAGAAGAAGTGATATAAATAGAAGCAAAACAAAAGCTAACATTGGGGTTGTTTCGGCTCTTGGCGAGTAAAGAGATGAAGTTTGATGCTTGAACTTTTTTCTGGACTGTTAGGAATTAAAGAAGAAGGAGAAGGGACTATGTATTGAAGAACAGTTTGAAGTGTTAATTGGTCAGGTTGAACCATTAATAAAGGCGAATGCGGGGGCGGGGGTACAGTCCTATCCACATAGAGCAGATGTGGTTGCAGTTTTAATTCCAACACAGCGAGAACACACATGATCAGTTGCTGAAGATGGAGACCAACCTAATAAATAAGTAGAATCAGGTGTGCTTCAGCTTGCTTGGAATAAAAACCTGGCAGCATAAGATTGGACTGGTCTGATGGAATATGTAACTATGAAACAGTGTTGTACCTCGACACACTGGCATCTTCCCCGTCCACGTTCCATCAGATCGACACACTCGATGCTCTGATCCTCCAGACAAGAAGAAACCGGTCTGGCAGGTATAGATGAGGGTGTAGCCATAACCAGGTAGGTCCATCCCAACAACGTCCACATGGGGAGGACTCTCTGGCTGCTTACAGTTATGGGCTGCAAAAGAAGTGAGAAAGAAAAGAATAAATAAAAACATGAAGAATAATTAACAACAGAGTAGTACACATTTGAAAGGAGGAACTGAGGAGGAACAAAACCTAGTTTATCAAGTTAAATGCACTGGTGGATAGTTGCACACTGTGAGAACAGCCTTTTGGCAGAAGATGCAACCTACAAATGTTTTCCGACACTTTCTCTGGTAGCACAGACACATTATTCATTATTTGCGGGCGGGTGCTGAGTCACCAGCACTTTGTTTCAGACAAGTCTGTTTTTGTTGCATGACCGCATACCTTTACTCTACTGTTGGCCGTTTTGCATGTCAGTTGAATGGCCCCTTCCTGTTAACGTAGGTGGTTCTTGGCCATGCAGAGTGACAAAACCCACCAGACGCTCTGCCGACAGCCAAAAGTCTGGCTTTCGTGTGCCTTGGCAAACAGCAGCCCCTTGCACAGTTCCAGCCAGAGTTTCAATGCCTTCAACACCATCTGCACAATCCCATCTCCTCTCTCAGCACCCCAAAACAAGCAGCGCACAATAAAGTTTGAACTCTTTAGACAGCCTATCCCACTGCCCATCTACCTAGAGCCAGTCAACTCCCTCACCACAGCCCACATTCCCCATCAACGTGGCTCCAGAAGCAGGCTGAGAGGGCCCGAACCGTGGCAGACATTGATGTGTACTGGCAGCCTGCACTGAGAAGGAGCACACCTTCACCTGTCACTGCATTGGCAGATCAAGCACCAGCCAATGCTCACTCACTCATCCTAGGAGCCCCAGCGTTCCTCCACTTTGATCAAAAGTAGCCTAGTTCGGGCTTCGGTTCACTGCTCAGGACTTACTCTTTCATCTAACACTTTGATACAACTCATATCGATGAGTATATAAGTAGTGTTAAATACTTTAACTATAAAACTATACTGTTTTGCCAACAGCATTGATTCAGGTAATTAGTATAACAACATAATGTTTAACATTAGTATAACATTAGTATAACACCTCTTTTACAGTCAACGTAACTGTGCCACCATCTACTACATCATCAACTACTAGTTTGGTACATGGTGAAGTACAAATATAGTGAGTAGAGCATTAAGCTACCTAAATAAAGTGTTATGGATATACCTGCTCTACTTCCAGTGTTTAAAAGAGAGAGGAAAGCGTGAATTAGGGCTAGCACTTGCATTGTTAGTAGCCAACTGTACTGTGTAAACAAAATTACAGGATGTAATTACAAAAATAATTGTGATTATTCCAAGAGACAAAGAATGGCATGATTATGCAGAAATATTCAAAAGGGCATTTAATCACAGCTATACAATTAAAGTGCCGCAAAGTCAGTTTCCCCCATAGCTATCCCATTGCTCAATCTCCTAATTTTGCAAAACAATGACAGTACACTGGGGTGGTGACATATGAAGCAAAATGTAATTAGCTTTTGAAATGCTTGGGCTGAATGGCAATCTGTCTTGTGAAATTGGGAGGCAGCTGTTTCCTCTCGCCAGCCCAGTCTCTTCAAGCTGTTTTAATGCTGTTGATTTTGGAGCTTGTGATGATGAGCAGACGTGTTCTGTGTGAGAGGTTCAAATTGCAAATCTTCAAGTCCAGCCTGACACCACCGTTTGGCCACATCACCAAATCTTCTCAGTTCTTCCTTGTTCTCTTGTGACAAAGAGAAACTGCTCAAGCACAGTTTTTGTTCTTAATCACAGCAAAGAGGTTAAATGAACAAAAAAAAAAACAACAACAACTTGCTGCCGCACAATTAGAGACGAGCTGATCTGCTGATTCACAGTTTGCATTTGCTGTCCTTTAGTCGTTCATCAACAGTGTTGAGAGTAATGTGTAAAAAGTAATGCATTATAGTATTTACAATTACTTTTGCTTGTAATTAAGTAGCATGATGCATTAAATGATTGTGGGTACATAAGACTTTTGTTACTCAAATGTCAAACTTAGTTATTATTTTTTTACTTATATGTAATGCATTTAAAACACAAATGTCCTGCAGTGTACATGAGGCTACATGACACCTACTAATGCTTGTCATGGCAACTGACCAAGCCCTTTATATTGCTGCTGTCTGAACAAAAATCTTTATCTCTACTTTTGTTTTTTTAGCTTCTGGCAAAATTTTAAATGTCTGTTGCTTTTTACAGCGTGTAAATTTCATGATTAATGAACTAAAAAAATAAAATCTGGTTGCACTGACATTAAAAGTAAAGTACTTTCATTCTACTGTAAAGTTATCATGTGGAGATATTGATTTGCCACGAAGGCTGATTTTGTCTGTTTTGATTCTACGTTGATGCAACACTGGTTGACACATTATACACATTATAACAACTGAATTTGTAGCTTATTGCATCTCACAGTTACATAATGCTGAAGATGTGAGAAATATGAGAAACCTAAAATCTTAAGAAACTATGAAACAGAAAATACTCACTTCTGTTCAAATCATATATTTTCAGCATTAAGTCACTGTATCATACACTAAGCTACAAAGACTGTAGTTATCTAACCACAGAACGTGACCCACCCTAATGTCAGAAAAGCATCAACGTCACTCAATATAGATGTTTTCTTATATGTAATTTGTGTGTGTACTACCCATACAAGGACCGGCGTGTGAATTGTGAATGTGAGCAGTGAAGCTTGAGTGCGAGTGGTGCCGTAACTCGACGAGCAATCTGCTGAGGCATTTAATCACTCCATAATGAAAGTGATGGATAAAAATCCCCATGCTGAAGAAGAGACAACTTCATTCAGGAACAGCTCTGTAAGATTTTAACATTCTATATTTTATTTTGTGGGAGCAGTTTTTGAATTCTGCTGTCTAGTTTCTAGATTTTTAAACGGCATCAGCTGTTTATAACAGTAATCAGGTTTAACTAGCTGTATGCTGTTCAAGCAGGGACAGGCCTTTTAAATGATGCTTACTGTGATTACTAAACTACAGGATATCACTGTACTTTCCAGTCTGTGCAGGCTTGTATGGGCATTACAGAGAAAAAACATGAACTATGGTAATGAGTTATAGGAAGACTGGTTTAGGTAAAAAGTCAATTAATTCCATTCTACATTGAAAGATTAATTAGTGATTTGTAGTGAATTACTTTTCTGAGTAACTACCTCAGCACTGTAACATTCTGACCACAGAGCTGCTCTTGGCTCAATATTTTTGGGTGGTGGACCATTGTAAAACTAGCAGTAGAACTAATCAGTATAAGAAAAGCAAGGCTCCAGTAAATGATACACTCATAACACGTGTACTGAGAATGGCCCACTACCATAATAATGTCAGATAGATAAAATAAAAGGTAGATCTTACTAATAAAATGGATGGTGAGAGTCCTTATTTATTCACAATCACAGGGACCTAAATTAGAACTCATTTGCAACTGAATGACTTGTAATATGTTTGTCACTTACATTATGAAGGTTATATGATGTTTTATCTAGTGGCAAAAATAAAATTACAGAGCTGATAAAGACAACCAAACATACCAAAACCCAGCCCCACAACAGCTCTTAGTGTAAAAATTGTGCTGTCAGCTGTTTATAGACTTAAAGGGGTCCAAGTGTGCTATGAAGCGTTTTGTACATGTAAACATTTTACAAAGTTATTAAGCCTGAAGTACACGCCAGAGGGAAAAAAACTCTTTCCCACAAAAACCTCTGTCCTTAGCTGCCTAAAAAGCCTTTCTGGAATTTCAGTCCTCTTCTTTGCAACATGGTTGGGTCATCTTGTCACATTTCCTGCCCAGAAGCAGCTTCTGGAGGTCGAGAAGAGTTTGTTGAGGTTTGTAGTCATGTCTAGAAAAGCTATGTTCTGTGTAGTGAGGGGAAATCTGTATGCTTTGCCCAAGGTGGAACAACAAAGAAGACTGGTAGAAATTCATTTCCATCACTGCTCCCTACACTATTCCAATTTACTGAGTGCCTGGCACTTCATAGTGGACTGCTTTAAAAACCTGCACAGTTCAATGCTGGATTTCATACCCATTAAAAACAGGGCAGTTTGAACTTTGTGTGACTCAAAGGGAGGTTCAGGTTCAGAACCTGTGAGTATGCATTATTATTTGTGTATGGGCGATGTTTCAAAAAAGCAGCGTAGCTACTACAAGTGTTTGAGTGCGGAGTTGTTGGCTGTAGCTAAGCCATACACCCAGCTGCAGGCTTCTCGGCTAATTAGGCTAACTAACTAGCTAATCCTATAGTTTTCTAATGGTTTTGCTAATCAGCTGTGGGTCCACATTTACTAAAAAATGGTGGGAAACATGACACTGTTGTTTTCTATCACTAGGTATCAAACAGGGTTACGTGTGGAGGTGGATTCATGTTCACAAGCCTCTGCTAACACCTGCTAGTTTCTAATGTCACCGGTATTTTTACACCACGAACAGATTGGAAACCACCGGACTCTGAAATGAATTCTAAGGCGAAGTCCTAATTGAAAATAAATTGTGCCCAAAAGAAACAACACAACAGAGTTAGCCTACAGAACAGCGTTTTCAGCCCAATCAGTCCATCTTCAATCATAAACTTCAGATAATTTATTATCATTGACAAACCACATGAATAATTTAGCATCGTCTTCAGGCAGTACTTTGCTTTAGAAATCAAATGTTTGGTAGTTTTCACTTTGGCTTTGTGCAGTGCTCATCAGGAGGTGGAGCTCCAACAGAGCGTTTCAGACAGGATGAATACAGATGTACGGTATGATAAAAATACTGTATTTTATGCTGCTTGAATCATGTAAATCTATTCTAGTACAGCCTAAAAAAATACAAACTGTGAAAAAGAGCATAAAAGTTCACATTTAACCAACTTTACAGACCGCAAAAATGTGTGGCATGCACATAAAGTTATTCATTTATGGGCCAATTTCAGGCAAACCATAAATAGCCTTAGGCATTTTTAAACCCAATTTTACATACAGAGTAAGAACTACATTACTGTGAAAGCCTAGATTCAAAGAGAAGATTTCTTAGATAACTCAGAATGAAACCAAGACACCCACTGTGAAGAAAAAGCAGAAAATTATCCACCTCTTGGTTTCCAATAAAATGAATCAATCTCAGAGCCCGTCTGAATATATACTTCATCAGTTAAAATAATGAGACTTCTGGCTCTTCAGCCACCAAGCGCTTCTTTAACGGGGGCTATATTAGTATCACTTATGTAGAAACCTGCTGCTGGAGAAAGAGTAGCGCACACACATATAAAAAATGAACACACTCTTCACCACTGCCTAGTTTTGTGTGGTGCAGGGTTTGTTTCATTGTAAATAATTAAAGAAGTCAGACACCTGTGAAAACAGATATCAGTGGAACTTACGGATGCACTCCGGCTGGCTTCCGCTCCAAGTGAGGTCAGCCTGACACAGTCGAGTGGTAGAGCCCTGCAGCAAGTGACCTGGCTGGCACTGGAAAGCCACCATGCTTCCAACCTGCAGCAACATCACACATCGAGCAGAAGCCACTCAAGTACATTACTGTTTACAAAGATTCTGAATGACAAAACGGGATGTTGTACATGTGAATACCATGCATGACAATTTCCCATAGACTGTGCATACAAGCATATTTCCCTCTTTGGAGAGTTGATTGTCAACAAATGTGGTTTAATTTATTTAAAGTTTCAAAATAGTTGTAGAGCTAACAGTAGGAACCAACTAACTTTATATCTAGGGTGAGGTAGAAATAGTGAGACTTTAGGATAGCTGCTACTACTGTTGGTAAGCGAGTCCATTTGAGATTATGTAACAAGGTAGTGCAGTTATAGACAGTAGACAGTATAATGATTCAAGCATGCAGAGTACACCTGTAGGGAGCCCACAGGGCTTGCAGAGAAGGCATTCAGAGCCTAAAATGATTCATATAATCATTTAATTTAATTATCGTGCTTGTTGTTTTCAAGCTGTGCAAGTATTGAAACAACACTCTTATTTCCATATACATTTTTGGTAGGAAACAAAAACTTTTAAAGATCTTGAAACGCCCCAATTTTTAAATGTCTCTGCGGTTTCTAGGTAGATGCTGCTGAACTGTCTTTCTCTTTCTTCAATTGGTGATATGTCCAGGAGCTGATGCAAAGACCTAAAGTGGCAAATTAACTACTTATGCACACATACAATTACATTTTGATTTATAATGGGTAAAAACAATGGTCACTCCAGGCTTTCTGAGAGTATTAGATGTGTGACTGACTGTGAGAATGAGAGGTATTTTTCACTCAGATGTCAGATATGGACCAGATCTCTTTACTGAAAGAGCAGTGCAAGCTTAAAATTGCTACAAGGTCAAATTTAATATGTCTGTTACAAATACGGAATGTCTTTTACAAGCTTTATAAACAAATATCAGTGTTAACATACTACTAGAACCCCATAGAGGGGTTCGCAGAAATGATTGTGTAGGTGTTGTCCCCCTTGTTTTTGGCATTTATAGTCCAAACTAAAGTCTAGATCTAAGAGACATGATTCACCACTGAGTTGCTCCATGCTAACATGGCAGCTATAAGCTTCCATTACTTGTTAGCTACATTAACCTTATAGCCCCACTTCAAAACCAAAGAAGTAAATTTCACTCCACTGCCCATGTGTTGCCTGATTGATTACATTTGTGGTAAGCGGAATACTGTATGACATTGATTTTTCACTAATTCATTCCTTAAACTACACGAAGGACTTTATGGTAAATGGTATTCATGTGCTGCTTATATCCACTGCTCAAGCACTGTAGAGGTTCTGTGATGGAAAGTCTCACGTGTCCAGCGTATGTCATGATTATGGTCGTCATTAAAAAATCCTATCATATTTTGTATTTGCTGGTCAGCTATTCCTGTTGTACTTATGGATGCAGTGCTACAGTACTGACATTAAGTAGACTGACAGAGTGCTGGAAGTGAAATATTAAAATGTGCCATAGAGTGACACACGATTCCAGCACATTAATTGATTAACACGTTCTTCCCTGCGACGAACATGGCTGACGAGCTGCACACTGCTTCTTATCTGAAGGATACAGTATCTCCTTCACTCTGCCTCAATATCATTAAGCGCTGGCTAGCTAAAGGGGTTCACAGGCACAAAGACGAATGATTTACGAGGGAGGAAAGCCTGATATTTCTCTGGTCTCTGAAGCCTCACCATGATGTGACCCCCACTTTACATTAAGGGTTTGAATTCTTAATGCTGATGCATCTCAGGCAAAAAAAAAACAAAAAAACAAAACACTTGCCCTTATGTCAGAGAATATACTTCATTGGTTGAAATAATCTGTCTGTTTGATGTTCCTTCTGCTAATTTACACTAGTGAGAACTGGAACTTGGACTGCCCTATGGTCAGTTGATGGAATCTTTTAGTAAAATGTCTAATCTTAAAAACAATAATATCATATTTACTGCACTGTTTGAACCATTTGGCAGTGAAACAGTTGGGTGTGTACATGTCAGGGTAGGTCAGGGACCTCACACTTATGTAACAACATAACCTAATAGTGCTAATAGCTAATAGTCAAGGTTGTGATGTTACTGTATTTAAATGTAACTCTGGCATGTGTAGTTAGGCTGAGAATCCAGTCAAAACTCTTTCAAAGCTTCATTATGAAGTAATGACTTGTTTGATTTCTTTTATTGTATAGTATGTGTAATAAATTGAGACATTAATGGTCAGTTTTACACTGTTTCCTTGGAATTTGATAAATGTTATTGTTTTGGAAAATCAAGCCTCTGCAATTAATTTACTAACTGGGGGAACCTCCTTTTATTGTAACTCCAGTAACTAGAATTGTGGTGAATCACTTGACCCTCCACTGCTTGCTGGGGTTGCAATTACACCAGCCAGCTCCAATGGTGCTTAAAAGGAAACTGAGGTAGGCAGGAATTTTACAGTGGTGGTCTTAGTATTAGGATAAAGTCAAGGCATGTCTTTGTGTGTGAGACAGTGTAAGTTTATAACATTACCTTGAAGCCATAGGTTCTATTCATAGAGCCATAACGTGGTGTCCCAGGATTCTCACAGGTGGTGCGGGTCGGTTCTGGAAAGGGGTAGGAGGAGAGAGAGAAAGAGAGACAGAAAGGCAGTTCTAGTTAGCAAGGGAAAGAAAAAAGAGAAGATAAGAAAAAGAAGTAACAAAGAGGCAGAAGGTAAAATTGATAGAGAAAGGAAAGAGAAAAGGTTCTAGATAATGAAGAAGAGATGAACGAAGGAAGAAAGAGCGAAATAGAGTGATAATGTGAGAAACGAAGTGAGAAAGCTATAGAACATTCTAATGAAAGAAAAGATCGAGACAAACAAAAAAGCGATGAACAAAGAACGAGAGTAAGAGTGCGAGGAAGTTACAGATATTGAGTGAGAGAGGGAGAGAAAGAACAAACAGTGAAATAAGAGAATGCGATGAAAGTGGTAGAGATAGAGCGATAGAGTGAGAAAAGGAGTGAAAGAGAATGAAAGGGTGAGAAAGACAGCAAAACAGAGAGCGAGATGACCGAGTTAAAGTTATGAGATGAAAGAAACAACAGAGAAAGTAATGAAAAGAGAGAATGTGGGAGTGTTAGGGAGAGAGAGAGAGAGAGAGAGATAAGGAGGAGGGAGCAAAAGAGAGAGAGACAGAGAGATGATAATATAGTGCAAGCTTGTGAGAGAGCGAGAGAGAAAGAGAGCCCAAGAGCAATTAGGACCTACGGGGGTGGTTTAGAGTGAAATACACTGAAAACATGCACACAGCTATGAAACACATACATATACACACACACACAAACACACTATTTGCACACATAAAACACATGAACGTGTGGGTGAATGTACACAGCCTGCTGTCACTGTTGTGTGCACGTCAGAATAACCGGAATGACCCAAAAGTCATTCCATTTCACAGTAACAGGAAGAGTTTTAACAAATAAGAGCAAGCTTTTCAGAGCAGGGATTCTGGAAAAGCTTCTTCTAGGGTTAAACAAACAAACTGCTCCTATCAGCCATTTCATGTTTAATCAGCCTTTCAGAATTGCTGGCGACTGAGAGGATATTGCCATTTTTTTTGTACAAGATGACCCACAGCTGCATTACTTACTTAGTTCTCCTGCATTAAATAACTTGATTGCAAGTTTAACAGACAGAAGTGTTTCAATACCTGCACATCATTCAGGTGAAAACTGAATCAGCGCTTTGTTCTGGTGCTCTGAAAATCACCCAAGCACACCTCATTAGTTTAGTATAGTGTTTTAATTTATGTGTAACCTCTTACTGTGCTTTTCATGTAAACTCAGCCTCACATCAAGTGTATTATCCAGATTATTGCCTAAATATCTGATATGGTGATTTAGACTTTACTGTGGGGTGCTGCTCATAAGGCTACAGGACAACTGCATAAGGTTACCATGACTACTGATATAACTGTACATAACTGTTTATAAATGTCTACTCCTGTAGATACCATCTGTCATAAAACCTACTTTAGCTAACTAATCAAAATTAGTAAAATGATAGCAAATGACCTCTACTGGGATAAGCCTAGGGTTTTCTACATGGGGTTTTGTCAGTCGTCATGACAAGCTTATGTAGGTCTCCTCCATAAAGTAAAACAGCTCATAAAGGCAACCAAGCATACCAAAATCCTGTCCCACAACAGCTATAAGTCTGAAAATTGTGCAACCAGCTTTGCTATTTTACTACAGCACTACCTATAAATACATATGAAGGTAGGACATCTCAAGAAAGTAGAATTGTTTATCAGAAAACAGGCCTACCAGAATTAGTTGTTTTGGGACTTTGATCTTGTAAAATGAAAATCTGCTGATAAAATAATGACTTCAGTAGAGACGGGCATTCCCTCACAGTGGGCTCTTCTTCATATCAACCCACAGTTATGACTGAATGAATAGTTCTTGTGTTCAGGTTCAGCAGAGGGACTGTCTAGTGGGTCATTTTGTATGGAATCTAATATAGATGGAAGGATCGATTGGCTATGTATCGGTCGATTTTTAAACAAAATATGCGATCGGTGATCGGCCGATATTTCTCCAATTTAGCCAATCCCGAGAGCTGATCGATGGCGTTAAACAAATGAGCCTAACTTCTGTATTTCCAGCTAACGTCTCATCCAGGAAGAGGAGACCTCCGGCCAGCTCCCTGCAATTCCTATCTGAACCGTTAGGTGGAAACACACACCCATAATTATTTTCACAGACTGACTAAAGCAGCGTGTCTCGTTGAGGAACCAAGACAAAGACATTTAACACTACTAATCTGATACAGCACTGCACACAGCTGAATACAGTAAGTATCAGCAAACAGCAGAGCTAGCATGCGCAGCTAACACAAAACAAACAACCCAGAACACCGTGCAGACCAGATCTGACCGGTATGAACAGTACAGCAGCAACAATTCAAGATCTTCATTCAATGATTACAGATTGTCGTTTAAAATAACAGAGTCTGCGTTTAATGACTGCAGTTTTTACTGCATTTATTTAATTAGCTTTTTTCGTTTTAAATTAAGGGTCTAAATTGAATGATAGCAGTATTGGGGATATTTGTTTGATTTACTTTGTTTATTTTCTGCTAATTTTGTTAAAAATATTAGGCTGTTTCACATGAGCTCGTTAAAAAAATTAATAAACCAGTTTCTACCATGTTTCATGACTTGCTTGCACTAAAATAACTACAGTACATGTAGCCCTGCTGTGGCGTATACCCCACCCTCTACGGGTATTGGCTATTGGCCAATTGCTCTGAAAGGTGATCGGCAATTGGAATCGGCCTCAAAAACGCTGATCCTACACAACATAAGATGCAGTACAAAACATGTAATTAACAACACTGAAAGGCTGATTAAAGATGAAAGGAAATAGGTTGAAAAAGAAGTTGAAAGGAAAACACCTTCCAAAACTCTTCCTGTTACAATGAAATGACTTCCGGTTGTGTTAAAAACTGAGCACACAGCTATGACTGCAGTTCTCGTAGTCATCCATACAATCATAACAATTTTTGAGTGTGCATGTAGTGTGTATGTGCATGTAGTGTGTGTGTGTGTGTATGTGCATGTAGTGTGTGTGTGTGTGTGCGAGTGTTTTTAGTGTATTTCACCCTAAAAGGCCCCCCATCTCATCCCTTGCTTCCTCCTATGCCTGCTCCCTATCAGGTCACAGTACAGCAGGCTTAACAGTGCAGCATAACGAGGGATGCTCATAAACATTCAGCCTGCTTTCTCTCTCTCAGGCACAGTCGTGCTAGGACCTGCGTTATTGTGATGGTTATGGAGCGGGTGTTTATGTAAGTGCTGCAGCAGTGTTGGAACAGTGACCCCCCCTTCCCCCTTCAACTTTTTTTTTTATAGGTGGTGTGGAGAGACCCAGCAGGGGGCAGTGTTGCTGCAGCTGTGGGGGGGCTCAGAGGCAGCTGTGCTGCTCAGTAATTGGAATGTGGAGCACATCCGCGAGCTGACGCAGAGAGCGAGGATTCAATGCAGGCGTGCAAACGGCAGGACAGCCTGGAAAGCCTAATACAACCTCGGTGCTTCGCCCTCTGCGCTCTAGCGAAAACATTTCCGATACTAAATCTCCACCTGTGAAGATGCAGTAAGGTATTTGTCATATACCGAGAGGGCTGGAAGGGTGTATGTGCTGACCCTGGCTCCCATGGAAGCAGGCACAGGGCTGGTTAAGATGCAAATACCAAACGCACTACGTGCACAGAGGCACACACGCCCTCTCGCACATTTACACCCTTGTGCAGGGCAGTGTGACCTATTTCTCACACTGCACCCTGATCACTTTTTAAAAGTGGGTTCTTGGAAAAACAGCAAAATCGTATTCTATAATGGCGAACTAGACAATATGATCATTTTTATCACAGTCAGTTCAGCAGTAGATAGTGTGAATGGCCAGTGGGGTGTGCTCTAGCTCTGTGTGTGTGTGGTGAGGGGGGGTATGTATTAATGTGAGTGAGAAGACACTGTTTGCTTTTACTTTTTCCTTTAAATTTAGGAGCCCATATCATAAAAACAAATCTCGCATTTTAATTTTAGATTTTATTGCAAACACTTATTTTTTATGTAAACATTGTTCACGTTTTAGATCTAGAACACTCTTAAAATTCCTGACAATTCCTAGCAGTAAAGGTTTATTTGTGACTGTTTTAAATTAAAATAAATAAATAAAATTCATATTAAACTTGAATAAATAAAGCATATTCCAGCACTCACTGGGCAGAAAGGAGGAAACAACCTGGACAGGCTGCCAATGTATCACAGGTCAGACACACAGACATACACCTTCACACACGCACTCACACCTAGGGGCAATTTTGCATCTGTAACTCGCCTGACTGCATGTCTTTAGAATGTGGTAGGAAACCCATATAGACACAGTGAGAACATGTAAACTCACACAGAATACAGAAAAGACCCCATTCGCCTGGCCATGGAACTGAACCCACTGCAACACCTCACCGCCCTCCCAACTTATAATTGAGTAAGGATACAGAACAAAAGTAACAACAGATCTGATATTAGATAAAAACACGTTTTACAAAAGTTATACCTCTGCAATGTTAGCTCAAGGCTAAACATAGTCAAGTCCCTCTCTAAGGTTTAAACTGAAATGGCATAAGTTACTTAAACATATAAAAACCTTTAGTTTTGACTGCTGAATGACATTTAGGCAAGGAAGCTGAACACGTCCTTGGTCAATCATTTTCCAGCTGCGGAATTGAGGGACTGAGATAGCAAAGTAGCCGATAAATATTATTCATATCATGTAAACTGCTGCATGTCTATCAGGAATTTAATATTAAATAAAAAAAAACATATTACTAAACAGAAATAAAAAGGCTAAACAAAAGATAATCCAGATGAACAAACAGTTCTTGTCAGTCTCATTAGTCGACACTGCATCTGAACAGTTCTTCAGCTGATCGCAGGAAGAGTAAATAATGGTGAAGAGCTATTTGTTACATAGTGAAAACTATAGATAAAAATTAGTAACAAAGATTGCTGCAGGTGCCACAGAATGGACTGTACTTACTATATTCACATTGTCATAGTTGAATAGTTGAAGGAGGGTTTGGTACATAGAACTAACATACCGTGAACCTCAAACAACCTGTTGTTCCACCTTTAATTTTAAATCCTCCAGTTGGCCAATACTTATTGTAGCCCCCCAAATTTCCATATCACAATGGAGCGACAGCAATAAATATAGCAGACTATATACAGGAATCTACTGTTTCAGGCTGTGAAAGAGATGTTAGAGCTTTTCATTCCCTTTCCAAGAAACCAAACTGTTAATAAACATGGTTAATGATCTTCTTTAAATGAGGCTGAAGTTGGCTTTCTATTCACCAGTTTCTGAATTGAATGTTCTGTTCTACCTTAAGTCTACAGTCTACAGACTGTACAGCTGTCAGAGTGCAACTGCTGCACCATTTAGGGTAGAATAGAAAAACAAGCTGATCACACATCTATAACAGGATCCTAGACTACTTTAATTCAAATTTTTGTAAACTGCTTCGTTCAGGATTTGACACTGGTCAGCCTGGAAAGAGGAGCAGTTCCGCCTTTACTAGCATCCCAGCCGCAACGGCAAAACTATAAGTAGCAGCCATGCTGTGTGATTTTATCCACTTGTTGACAGTTGAAGAGCTTGCACATTGACTTTAAACCACTAATGTTATAAGCATAGCTAGCCTAGGCTGTACAAGCTGTAGCATGGTGAATAGCAAGCCACCTTCAGCCTGGTTTAATCTTCAAAGATGACTATCAGCCATGTCCGTTGACTTTACAGTACCTTGGAAATGACCATATTGCTTCTGTGTGATCTTTGTGGTGTCTCACTGTAAACCAGTTCATTTTTTTATGAGTTCGCCATAAAAGAAAAAACAACTAGTTTCATTCCAGGTCACAAACATAGGGCTGGAAACGGACACATAAAACAAAATCTGAACATATTTCACACCAACCAATGTCATATACCATCTATGTAGACATCAAAGAATCATCATCAATTTCAAATACTAAATCAATGCATTCTACGTCATGGCTGTTACAGTAAAATGCCGAAACCAAATGTGTTGGTTTTGTGATGTCACACATTTACCAGCAATACATAACAGTAAGCTAAAATACATTGCATAAAGGTTCCAGTAAGTTACAGAACTTATTAGATGCCACAGTGTGCCATCAAATGTAGTATCAGAATGTATTATCATAATGCACTAAAATTACTTGAAGGCTGTAACCAAATATTGAGCTAATATAACTGAGCCCAGCTCCCCTGCTGGCCATTCATTTCTCCTCGATAGCACTCCAAAAGAGCTTGGACCACATATATTCAATTACTTACTCAATTAAAAACAATTATCGATGCACTTATTGATGCCAGGAGAACGCCTTCTTCGGGGGAAGTATAAGCAGGGAACTGTAATCAGATAACTGTGGCCCTTAGGAGGACAGTAAGAGCATTTGTTAATTACACATCATGAAATGGATAGGGCTGATAAAAGTGCACTAAGCTTTTACACGTACATGAGGAAACACAGGCTGAGTTATGAGCTTCAGCAAGACTCTGGCTGAGATAATGCAATGCCAAATGCTCAGTCACGATTTATACAAAGTTTTGTGCAAAGCTGCTGTGATTGTTTTTAAATCTTATGTATGTATTAAATAATGGCAGCAACATCTGGCCCAATGCTACTGATTTTATTAAAGATCTTTGAGTTTGTGATCCAACATTTAATGATACGTAACAGATGCATTTTTTTCTATAATTCGACTCCACATAGTTAAAGAATGCTCTTCATTTTTTTTTCAACTTGTTTAACTTACTTCAAGGGCCAAACTCAAGACTTCAATTCCTTGCTCTTGGATTCTGTAGCCTACATGCAAGTTTCATAGTCTGAATAATAAGTCTTAATAGCTGAGCCATAAGCCTGATGTTTAAGGGATTACACTAATATGTAAGGTACATAGTTATGAGAGAGAGGAGTAAAAGCTAGGGCCTACATATAGGCCTTAAAGTTTAAGAGATTAAAGAGGAATTCCGATGAAAAGTCATGGAGAGCTGTTTGATGTGGAAATGTACCAAATGTACCAAGTCGGACTCATTCACAGTGGTGATGATAGAAACAGGATGTCTCGCGTTTGAAGCCTCTAAAAGCTCCCACGCAGAAAGTTATTACATGGAGTAGTTATAAATATGCCACCTGTTGTCTAAGACATTGCATTCTGATAGATTTGAGATCAGCTTCTGGACTAAACGTAAAATCCATTCATGAAAAAGAGGTGCATACAGGGCCTTCAGAGGCAGAACAGAACCCAAAGGCAACTTCTTTCAGACCACTACTGTCCAACATTTATTTATTTATCAGTATTACATGTACCTGGTCATTGTGGGTGGTAATTAAAATGGTTCTATTTGTGTTGTAGACATTGGGAACCCTGCTTTCTATTACCACCACTGTAAAGAAACCTCACCTTAATAGGTTTCGCCATT
Organism: Megaleporinus macrocephalus; assembly: GCA_021613375.1. Classification (NCBI taxonomy): domain Eukaryota; kingdom Metazoa; phylum Chordata; class Actinopteri; order Characiformes; family Anostomidae; genus Megaleporinus; species Megaleporinus macrocephalus. The sequence continues at coordinate 15,026,451 of CM038703.1, forward strand.
TAAATTCCAATAGTCTAAAAACCAACCAAGCCTTAATGAATCCACACAGATCATTCCACCGTCTTTCCAGTTTGAACCCTCATCTCCCTTTAAATGGAGCAGCCTGGCTGCGATTATAAGCCGTGTTTGCTTTTGCAAAAGATTTGTCTTGCATGGCTAAATAATTAATTTGAAAACCCTCCGCCTCGTTCCGCTTGTGTCTGAAAAGGACTTCTTCAGTGGCATTAAGTGAAGCCCAGCAGACAGTGGCGGCTGCGGAGGGCCGAGTTTGTCAACTCCTATGGCTCTGATTCAATTTAGCTTCCCCCAGCCTCGGCTCCACATTTCATATCTGTGCTCGCTTCCTCTCGCCTGCCAACTGCTCCTTCCCTCTGAGGCCACTAAAAGGAATGGCCTTGTTCTTCTCCACAATAACTTTATCAATAAAGCATGGAGGCAGTTGGGGCAACAGCGGGCCGGGCCTGCTGAGGCAGTAGGAGGGCATTGATTTTTGGGGGGGTTGCTGGCGCTAAACACTGTTGTGCTTGTTCTTAAGCCTGGCGATAAATAAGAAAAACACGAGTCTGTGGCGGGAGGCGATCAAAATAATGAGGCTCAATTGCAGAGTTACGGACAAGTGCTGTTCGGGATGAAACTCGACGTACTAATGACGGACGCCTGGATAGCTTGAGAGGCTTGAAGAAAGAGCCCAGTACCTGAAGTGAAAAGCAATAGGTACTTATTTGAGGAAATTATTTAAGTGACACTAATTTCAACAAATTTTAAGAAATGTTTTTGTTTAGCAAGTCAAGTGTGGCATAATTGAACTTTATAGCCCTGGAATTCAATTGGACTTGCTGCATAAAGTCTATGTTCAGTGCATGGCTGACTGCTAAGGCAGGCTATAAATGGCTGCACACCCATATAGATACTCTGTGATCGCAGACACCTCAAAGTCTTCAACAATTTTGTTCGAGCAGTGAATAGCGTGTTTCCTGAGTGTTCCGATCGATCAGATGTATTGACGTGGTCTGATAAATGCACAGTGTTTTCTGTTTTCTGTGCTGCAGTGTCTTTATCTGTTTCCGCTGATGTGTCATGAATCATCCAGTGACTGCAGGAAGTTGCAGTGCAACTGCATATATTTTGTCTATATCATGCAGTCGTAACACACAGTGCGCGCACACACACACACAAACACACAGACAGTCATATCGCTGCCCCACATCCCTGGTGAGTGTGATTCGTACTTTCTTACAGCTGGGCAGCTGGCATAAGCTGGATATGTTTGAGAGCGCCTCAGCAGAGCATAGCACTGGACAACCTGTCCTGATGGATTTCACTGAGTGCAACTCCACTATCAATACAAACAATGTGCTATAGTGGCAAAGTACAGCCCCTCTCTCTGTCTGGCTGAAGGTGATATAAACTTTTTTTTATCTGGCTTGAAAAGGAATGCAAAATATTCAAATATCATTTCATGATAAGGGTCTTTTCAAACAATCCAAATATCCTTTATGTATAGGGGGTCAGCCTTGGTTTGTCAGTTTATTAGGTACACCTACCTTGTACCAACACTGTTTCAAGTTTATTTGTCATTTGCACATCATGTCAGGACATAACATGCATTGAAATGCTTGGGGTGAGGTTCAGATACAACTCTACAGCAGGGCAACATTATATATGGAAAACAGTGCAGTATTAAAAAAAAACAGTATTAAAGTAAAAATAAGCTAGAAAATATACATACAGTTATAACTGAAATATATAAAGGACTATACAAAACATTGATTACTATTTATTTGCTGAGTTCCATTTAGATAATTGGAAAAAAAATCCAAGGAAATATAAAACAAATGTAATTTGTGTTATGTCATGGCAAATGTGTTATGTCAGTATGCACATTTTGGCACAGGCCACATTCATATTTGAATTTGTTTATGTTAAATATACTTAATAAATAGCGATAGCAGATTAAAATTGAGATGCTACAGCAGGTATAGTGAGATTCAGTGAGTCCTTATACAATTTAAATGTTAATTAAAATCCTTGGCCATTGCAAAAAAAGTGCTACTTGTTTAAAAAATATTGTTATTAAACAATGGAAGAGTTGAATGTATGTGCCAACCAATCACAACTCACTGCTACCCACTTATTAAAGTTATCTTTAATGTCATATAATACCACCATGGTAGGTCAGCGACAGCTGCAGAGAAGACCTGCAAAATGAACATGGTTCTAGTAATAAATAATCCTCATTAAATAAATTCAATTATTTACTGGGGGCAGGAAGATGAGGTAGGGACAGAGGAAGGGGGTATGTATGGTTACAGTGGGTTGGGGGGTGCGTGGGTACTGACATATACTATCCACAAAGGGTAGCAATCAGTGCATTAACATAACATGGAACATGACTGGGGCACCCAAACCCTTGGATACTACTGTAGATGCACTTAGAAGTTTTACACTTACAGTTACCTGTTAGCATTTCACTGATATTTCTAAACTGTAACTGTGTATGTTTGCTAGTTCAGAAGTAATAATGTCCCAATCAACCTAAGCTCATGAAACAACCTTAGCAACTTAGCTGACATTTCATAAAAAATTAAAATATACACTTATCAGCCATTTTTAAAATGATTTGATTATTATTTTTATGGTACCTTATACTTGAATATATGCAATATGCTTATTTTATGAGCTTGTATTAATTGGTGCATCATTACCGCTGCAACTACTTTTGGATCAGTAGTGATGCAGCGGCAGTTCAGAAAGGCCACTGGAGCGTGCTTGGGCTGTTAGTGGAATGGTCACTGCCTATGCTGTGGTGCTCCTGAGTATACTAATTTGAGCTGTATATCACTAAAAGTAGCAGAAATCTCTCCTAACAACAGTGTAAATCAAGACTATATGGCCCGCAAACAGAAAGAAAAACCTATAATCAGCTGAAAATCACAGTAGAGCTATACTGAGATGAGGGGAATCTATAGTAATTAAAATCAGTATCAAATCATCACAGCATGTCTGCTCTGTTCCTACCAGACAGTCTTTCATTACGTGGTTAGTATGTTGCAATTGCCACAAAAAAACGTACAGCAGAATGTTTTAATGAATGGTATTTAGACGTAAAGTGGTGGAGTGGTTGAATTGTATCTTAAAACCTGATCTATTATAAAGATTTCTTCTATAACAACTGCACAATGTAAAATAAATTCTTTGGCATGGAGCCATTCATTGTATATTGATTTATAATACAAACCAATACAAATATAAAAGCTAGTTTGTTTCTGAAAATGACTAAAGATTATGAAAAGAACATCTCATAAATATATATCTGTAATTTCTACAAAGAGCCACACACACACACACACACACACACACTCACACACATGGCACTTTATATGTAATTTTGTGGCAAATAAACTCTGTAGTCCATCTGTTTCTCTGCATGCACGCTTTGTTATTCCCTTTCACCCTGTTGTGGTCAGGGCTCCAACAAGACCCCCAACAGAGCAGGTGTTTGGGTGGTGAATCATTGTTAGAACTGCAATGACACTGATGTGGTGGTGGTGTGTTAGTATGTGTTGTGCTGGCACGTGTGGATCAGACACAGGAGTGCTTCTAAAGTTTTTTTAACACTGTGTCCACTCACTGTCCTCTCTGTTAGACACACCAACCTTGTTGGTCCACTCTATAGTTTGTGTTGGTCATTCTCTAGTCCTTCATCAGTAGCCACTGAATGCTGCTGGCTGGATAATTTTGGTTGGTAGACAATTCTTAGTCCAGAAGCGACAGTGAGGTGTTTAAAAACTCCAGCAGCACTGCCGTGTCTGATCCACTCACACCAGCACAACATACACCAAGTGTCACTGCAGTGCTGAGAATGATGGTGAGATTGGTGCAGAGTGAAAGGTCTGCAGCATGCAGTGAATCAGATGAACTACAGTCTGTTAATGTAGAACATCTTGTACTTGGCAATAAAAGATTTTGATACTGATAGAAAGGCATGTTGGGCTCTGAAGCAGTATTGCAACTCTGACTGTGTAATTCTAAAATGTTATGTTGTGTTTTGTAAAGAACAAGCAACATGTATTCAAAAAAACAAACAAATAAAAATAATCCACAGCAAGACTTGCAGGAGTCCAGTGAGAATATTTTTAGTGACTGAAGGCCAGTGTTGTGAGGTGCTACCATTTATTAAGAGTCAGCTTCAACATGATATCAGCAGTCTACTAGGAGCAAATGCATGCATGTACCTGGTACACAAATTACTTGTGTGTGCAGGGGTTGGACAATGAAACTGAAACACCTAGTTTTAGAACACAATAATTTATTAGTATGGTGTAGGGCCTCCTTTTGCGGCCAATACAGCGTCAATTGGTCTTGGGAATGACATATACAAGTCCTGCACAGTGGTCAGAGGGATTTTAATCCATTCTTCTTGCAGGATAGTGTCCAGGTCACTACATGATGCTGGTGAAGGAAAATGTTTCCTGACTCGCTCCTCCAAAACACCCCAAAGTGGCTCAATAATATTTAGACCTGGTGACTGTGCAGGCCATGGGAGATGTTCAACTTCACTTTCATGTTCATCAAACCAATCTTTCACCAGTCTTGCTGTGTGTATTGGTGCATTGTCATCCTGATACACAGCACTGCCTTCAGGATACAATGTTTGAACCATTGGATGCACATAGTCCTCCAGAATGGTTCGGTAGTCCTTGTCAGTGACGCGCACATCTAGCACAAGTATTGGGCCAAGAGAATGCCATGATATGGCAGCCCAAACCATCACTGATCCACCCCCATGCTTCACTCTGGGCATGCAACAGTCTGGGTTTGCAAGATTTGCACTCCTTGCACCATTGAAACCGTTTTTTAGCATTGGCACGAGTGACCAAAGGTTTGGCTATAGCAGCCCGGCCGTGTATATTGACCCTGTGGAGCTCCCGATGGACAGTTCTGGTGGAAAGTTGAGGTGCACATTTAATTCTGCCATGATTTGGGCAGCCGTGGTTTTATGTTTTTTGGATACAATCCGGGTTAGAACCCAACATCCCTTTCAGACAGCTTCCTCTTGTGCTCTCACCCAGCTTACTGAACTTCACACTCTGCTCTTACTGGTGCAATGTACAATTAATGAAGATTGGCCACCAGACTGGTCCAATTTAGCCATGAAACCTCCCACACTAAAATGACAGGTGTTTCAGTTTCATTGTCCAACCCCCTGTATCTTTGGAAGTGCGAAAGGATTTAGGAACATGTAGCCTAGATATATTTATGTAATTTATATGAATAGGCAGTGCTAACGGGGGTGCTGAACAATTTTCTCCCCCTCTAGCGCTGGGTCTGCCCACATTCTGTGTCTAAAAGAGCTCTAAGATTCCTAAAATACAGCATTCTTACTGAGATCTGGAACTGCCAGTCTCGTCAAGATGCCTGACTAAAATCAAGCTGTTTTTTTCCAGAGATATTTCAACACATCATATCTCATTCCATCATTTTGTTTATGGTATTCTTTCATATTGACGTTTTTCATATTTTTCCATAAAATTAGTCGGCTCTACAAATCCATTACATCCAATTCGACGTCATTCGCTTATGAAAAATGCATGGGAATGAAGAATGCGCTCATTTATGATGAAAAATGCAGGTACCCTCCAAATGCGCATGTATTGTGGAAAGGCCCATATCACTTCCCAGCAGACAGTGATGAAGGCTTGATGTTCTGTTGAATGAATATGATTAAACTAATTCAATGAAGCCAATAAAACAAGTGTGATCCCACTCATCAAAAGAAAAGTGAGAGCGCACTCCGCCTTGGCTTCATTCTATCATTCTCAGAGCCCGTTCATCATCGAAACAGTGCGCAGACACCTAAGCATAGACTGGGAATAAATGGGGGGGTGGCATTGTGTTCGTATCGAAAGAGCTGACGTACCTATGCAGCGAGGTTGGAAACCGCTCCAGGTGCCGTCGGCCTGGCAGAAACGCGTGGTGCTGCCCACTGGGATGTAGGGGGTGCTGCAGCTGAAGGATACCTCAGACTGATAGATGAAGCTGCGGCCTTCTCTAAAGCCATGCGCTGGCAGTCCTGGATCCCCACAGAACTTAGCTGCAATAAGAAACAAACATATCACTGCAGCCGTAAGAAAGCGTATTCAGCTGTTTTTAAAATGTGAAATTTCACAATTCATGATAAATGGACCAATGGAAAGAATTTAACCCTTAATATAGGGCTGCATAAAGCTGTTGGACATCATAAGAAAAGATACACTGTGATTAGATTAGAATTAAAATAGTGTGTTTCTGATTGAATGTGGGTTTTCTTACAAATGCACAATTGCAAAAGCACCATTCAGCATTGTGAAAAAAGCAGCTAATGGTCAGTGTTCATTTTGTTTAAGCAAGGGCGTAGATATGCTCTTGACATTGGTGGGGACCTATGAATCTACCCCGATATGCTAATCTTTCTTAATGTCTCAATTAAACTACAAAACATAGGCTCTTTCAGCCAGTTTCAAACCAGTAAACAGTGAGTTTACATCTAAAGACTTATCAACATTACTGCAGCCATAGTGCAGATGACATCTCTAATGCATTAGCATTAATTAAAGTAGGAACACTGCTTGTTATTCATAACTACAGATGATTTAGCCTGCTGTATGCTAAGCGTCAAAGCTGAGTTTTACCATTAACGTTATTATGATGGACTCACTTTCATTAGAGAACTAGATTTTAAATGACTTACACATTTCTTTGAAAAAAAAATGCTTTTTTGCTGCCACCCTCACTCGCTTTTAACACCCATGTGTCCCCACGTTGTCTTGCACAGAGAGTCTTGCATATGACTGGAAAGCTTTCATTCCAGTTTTGGTGCTGCTGACAACCAAACTTAGCTACAGAGTCTCAAGTGACAGCACAGCAAGGAAAGGTCAATCACAGGCAATCACGCTGGCCATATGCCTTAAGTAGAGAACTTGATTTAACCCTTTCTGCACCTCTAGGTTAATCAGTTGTTGACCGATTGGGGAGATTTTTTTTGGAGGGGATCAAATTATTGGTGGGGACAATTGAATAATCGCTGGATATTAGTGAGGACACAGCACTTCAGTCCATGCTAATTCTATGCCTTTGCGTTTAAGAAATCTATAATCAAACTATTCACTGACGACCTCTTTTTATGAAAAAAAAGGATTAAAGTAATTTAAAAGTAACCCTTGAAGGCAAGAACTATGATTAGATGTATAACACTTCGTCAGTGAACAAAAATTTATTGATAACGTGAAAGACTGACAACTGATTTTTTATGTTCTCAAGCCAAAATATGTGATAAAGTCACAAAAACACAAACAAAAAAACATGTTTAATGTCTTAAAGACCTTTTTACTGGAATGCAAGTTTGCTGTGGCAGTAGCCATTACTGCCTTGTAGACTTAACACACAAAATAATAATGTTCTAATGTTTGAACTATATTTACAGGCTAGTAGTTCTTTAACAAGTAGTTAAAGCAGCTAATCCCTATTCAGATTGGATTAGTTTATCAGGGAATGTCTCCTCAATTATACAACTATAAAACACAATTTAATTACTACAGCAAGTGCCAGATTTGAGCTGAAAGTTCTACAAGCTTGGTGTGATCATATGATAATGCTGTATTAAGGTAATAATACTGTGTAGCGGTCAGTGAATATAAGGTGCTTTATACATGTGTCTGCCAGTTTAATCACCCCCTAATCAGCCTGCGAGATCTCACTTCTCTGATAGACTTTATTTTTTGTTTCTCTCTCTGCTAATCCTCTTCTAGTGAAGAGATTATGGCGCGTCAGAAGACCAAATATGATGAACAGCAGCCGTCAACAACATGATGTAACATCTCCCATGAAAACCCAAAAATGACTGATTTGTATCTGGACCGAACTAAATTGATCAGATTGCTGTTTGATGAAAAACAATTTGGCTTCTTACTATCTCAGGGAAGATGGGAGAAAAACATTATCATGCCCGATCCAGATAGAATTAAGTTTACAGAGTTTAAACTGACCTGTGTTCCCATGTAACTTTAATCACATCTGAACATGATAATCGAGCAGTTTCTGAATTCCACACGTGTTCTGTAATTGGCCATTTAGCTCTTCATGTGGGAAAGCAGGGTTTCAGGCCCAGTGCAGGGAAATTAGGCTTCTACAGCTTTGTTCCAGCAATGTAATGACATTGCTCTAGTGCCATGCATGTAAGTAATGCTATCTGTTCTCTCATTGCAGCTCTTACTAATGCATTTACTGTAGAAACTCATGCTGTGATAATGATATAACAGCAGAGTGTTCCCTTAAAACTTAAGGACCTGCATATGGGTTCATACCGTATACAGTTCCATGCTTTCATAACTACAGAAAAGGAGTTTTATGCCAGTTACTGAATGATAAGTCTTAAGATAAGTAAGCTTTGGGTCCAACAGGTAACTGTATACCAACATAGTGGTACAGCTTTTCGCTATCATGCACCACTTTGAAGGAAGAAAGATGTTCATGCCTAGAACAAATAGTATCAAAAGGGGTAACTTTGTTGAAAGAGCACTAAGATCATCCCTTTCATCTTGATTTCAGTAGTTTCTTGTGCAAAGGAAATAAAAATACATTCACTTTATCAAATCACTTTTGTGACTTTTGTCGCTAGATTGCTTCATCAATCCTTTTTCAAAAATAAAGAACATGAACTAAAATTTGAAACACTTTACTTACACACTAACTACAAAATAATTATAACTATAAATGTATGTATATAATGAACAAATGCAGGTATGTGGCAAAAAAGATGAGCAAGTAATCATTCGTGGGAGCTCAAATCGTATCGTACTGAATTATTGGCTGCGTCGAGTTTGCTCTGTACTGCAAAAGCATTTTCGAAACGGGTGCTGCTCCAACATATTTTCTTGTTAGACTTTTTGGTTGATTACCATTACTTGTTTTGTTTGTCTCAGAAGCATTGCCTGTTTTTCTTTTCGTTCCTGTCAAATACCCTAAATTCTGTAAACCTAGACTCTCTGTCTGAATGAACACCCCTGCTAATGCGAAAGCATGGTTTGTTTATTGTTCAGCTGTGAAAAAGAGTCTGGTGTCAAAACATTAGTTCTGCACCACACTTTCCCCCCAGTTTATGTACGATGCTGGAGAAGGAAATAGTAATCTTTACTTGTGTTAATGCAGCATTTATTAAAGTGTGTGGCAGGGTCCCCTTGGGAGGCACGGGTGGGGCATGTCATACACTTTCAGAAATGTATTTTTCCTTCCCTAGGAGAGTTAACTTTTCATAAATCTAAGGTTTTCTCCTGATTGCCACAACCTCAAACCCTACAAGGAAAAATACCACCAAAACATTTAGGCACACACAACAAGAGCAGGTCAGTGCCCGTGTGCTGGAACCTGTATGGATATGTGTTGGATTTGGCCACTGATGCACTGGACGTGATCAACATACACGAATGAAAACAGAAAATGATGAAAAGCGCTCTCATTATAGTGTAGTGTGGCACTTCCTCGCCCTCAAGATAACCTTGCCTGATGTCCTGCTGAATTGCAATGATTTCCTCTTTTCTAAAACTTCTGTCATCTCCAATCCCACAGACAATTCAAAGCATTTTTCATTCAGATCTATAGAATGCATAGAGAGTGAGGGAGAGAAAGACAGAGAGGGGCAAAGGAAGAGAGAGAGAGAGAGAAAAAAAATGGTAGGCCTGAGGGGTCCCAGGGCGAGCATTAGCTGTGACCCTGTCACTGTCCAGCAAGGAGTGCTTCTCTGGAGGGGAAATCAATAAGGGTGGGAGCTGACGTCACCGGCAGGGCTGATTCATAATGAATGTGCCGCGCGGACTCCTGCGCTAGGATCCTGCACTACAAACTTGACTCCTCTTGATGAATTATAGATACGCTGTCAAGATATAAAATAAGAGAGGAAAAGAAAGAGAGGGACAGAGAAAAATCAGTGCACGGACTACAAAGTCCAGGGCGCACTTTCATTTCTGCAGGAGCACGAGCTCTCCTCTCCTCCTGTTGCTGCTCACTTGTGTGCACTGAGAAACAGAGCACTAGTGATGCACCACAGTGATTTTGTTTAATATTTGCTTGCTTTTGTAACATTATAAAAACACTGCACTGTGCTGTTTCTTCGTGCTTTGGAATTGAAAAACAAGGTGCTGAAAACAAGTGTTTATTACTGAAGTCTGTTCTTTCAACAGGACATTATTCAAAGTTATGGAAGGCCAAAAACTGAGCTAGAGGATTCTGCCTAATTTGCAATCTGTTGGTGTGAATGCTTAAGCAATGCCTGGTGGAGGAGGGAACATCGTTTCACCCACCATTCTATTTCTTATTAGAATTGAGAATAATTTGAGGTGATTTCTTCTTTCAAACTAAACAACAGAAGCCGCATAGCCCCCAGCACTTTCTGCAATGTACTGCAATAAGATGGAATGACTGTGAGTATCGTATGAATAATAAAGGGAAGAAAATTGAAAACAGAGAATAAATATTAGGATAATCAGAACTTTATATAAAATATATAACCATTTTTGGCACTGCTAGTGATCACTGATTGCTTCTATATGTTGTCTCTCACCAGCTCCAGTCATTTGAAGATCGGCAGACGCGAGAGTCGGGGGAGGAAGATAAGATGGCAGTAACTGTACATGCTGATTACCTCAGTTTTCTCATCCTCGTCCTTCTCGGCGTTGTTTCTGTGGTGAGTGTGGGATGGCATGAAATGTTTGACAACTTTGTGCAATCTAGCCTTAAGAGATCCTTCATGTGTGTGCGCACGCCAGTGCTCTAATATTTCAAAGGAGGTTCAACGCAAAGATCTCAGTCATTTGCGCTAGGAGTAAACTGATTACCTGCACTGCATCATTTATGTTTACCTGCAACTAATACATCATGGGACAAAAGAGAGTCTAAACTATTTAGTTAACACCCTGATGCTTAGCAGGTTATTATTGCGACGGTGCTATGAATTTGATTGCATCATTAATTAAACTTAATTTAATTCAAACACAGCTGTTTATGTAATGAGTTGTATTTACATTTGCTTTCACCTTATCTCTCAACACGTTCCAGTCTGCACCTTCTTTCATTTGCTTCAATGGCAAAATGTCAGTGCTTAAAAATGTGGAAAAATATTGAATGCTTTGACACAGTACATGTAACCAACCATACACTTAACTATTCATCAATTCCATAATACAATATTGCCTCTTTTTTTAAACACTAATGTAAAATAATCACACTTTTGTGAACATTGTTGCTTGTTTTAAGAAGCTATGAATGAGAAACAAGTCATACTGACACATTTTCTCACCACTAATGACTTCTAAGGGTTAGAGTTTGCATTGTTAATATGGGGTCTATGTTCTAAACCTTGTCTCCTCTTCCAGTAACTGGTCCCTTTTGGGATTTTCCACTTGAGGTCAAAGTGGTACAGAGACATTCTAAACTTTTCACAGCTGGGTCTTGCCTCTACTGTCAACCCACTCTGCCATTTCATCTAACAGAACCAATACAAGCGGTGGAAGTTGGCCTCTGGCGGCCTCCTGACACCATCATTGCCACAACACGCTCAGTGAAGAAGCCCTCCTTTTAGATGAGCACGGCTGAAGATCTGTCATGGTGTTTAGCTGCACTGTGCCTTTGGGGTTGCTGGCCCAACACTGAGGTCAGATGTTAGTGGCTTGGTTTGAGGGGGTAGGGGTAGTGGTGGTGGTGGTGAGGGGTTGTTTTTAAGTCAGTGTAGGCAGTGGCAATTGGAATTTAGTGGAACTCTTCTTAGTCATGACGAGTTTCTTTAAACTAGGGTATAGAAATTAACATAGGCAAGCTAAACACCAAATAACATGTTGGCCTACAACTAACAATCTAGCTCCCTTTACACACAACCTGATAAACTGACTTGGACAATATAAGGCTGAATTAATGTTAATCACTGAAGTTATCATAAAATGTCTGATTAGGTTACAAAAAAATAGACCATGTAATCTCAGCACCAACATACTCACAATGAACAAAGAGAGAAACTCATGATCAGATACTTATTGTAATGTAAAACAATTGAATTTACTCTGAAACAACTGGTCATTTTTGTGTTATGTGATGCTGAGGCCGATATAGTTAGTTTGATTCAGTGATGCTTCAGGTAGAAGTTAGGTGGCATCAGAATACCATTCCACATCACCCTGGCCTATTTAACCCCTGTGTCAGTCTAGGATTATAGTATTGCAATACTCACGCAGGCACTGGGGCACCTCTCCGCTCCAGGTTCCATTGCCCACACAGGTGAGGATGGCAGGAAAGGAGAGTTCATATCCAGGGGAGCAACTGTAACTCACGCTGGTGCCCCATTCAAAGTCACTGCCCTCCAGCAGCCCGTTGGAGATGGGTGGTGGGGCAGTGCAGGTCACAGCTAGAGAGAGACAGAGTTTAAAGAGAGAGAGATTGTTTAAATATTATAACACTATACGGCTAAAGGTATATGTCCTAACTATTGAGCTCAGTGACTTGGCACTGTCATAGGATGTCACCTTTGCCACAAGTCTGTGAAATTTATGCCCTGTTAGATCTGCCGCGGTCAACTGTAAGTGGTGATATTGTGAAATGGAGGCATTTAGGAGCACCAACTGCTCAGTCACAAGGCGGTCAACCATGTAAACATAAATACGAGGCTGCAGCAAGTAGCATGTAAAAAGAAAATCACCTGTTCTCTGTTGCACAATTCACTACAGAGTTCCAAACTCAGCTAGTCTGTGAAGTGCACAGCTCAAACAGTAAAGTTCTGTGGAGGACTGATAATAATCTGGGGCTGTTTATTAGTTCATAAAGACATGCTTGATGAGTCTGGAGAGAAGGAATTCTAGTGGCCTGCACAGAGCCCTGACTTCAATTCCAGCCAGGCTTTCTCAACCAGCCTCACATAACCTGACTACACAAATGCTCTTTCGGTTGAATGGACACAAATTCCAACAAACAAACTTCAAACAAACAAAATCTTGTAGAAAGCCTTTGGAGAGGAGTGGAGACTGAAAGAGAGGCAACTCTGTTTTAATGCTTATGGTTTTGGAATGGAATAACCATGTACATATACAGTGATCAGGTGTCCACATATGTTTGATCATATAGTATATATACACTACCGCTCAAAAGTTTAGGATCACTTTAGAATTTCATTTCATGCAATTTTCATGAAATTTTCATGCAATTTTTATGCAATTCACAAACAATATTGTGAATTCCATTAATTTAAGTGTATCAGAAGTTTTTTAAAGAATAAAAATGTTTGTATTAAAGCCTATTTTTGTATAGAGGCTTATTTTACATATAGTCCTATTATCAGCAATTCTCAGTCCTCTGCCTAAATCTCCTGGTACGGCCACCAATCCAAGTTAAGGATGTTATTGGGCTAATTGGTTGTTAGGACACTCTTGCTCAATTGTGATGCACAGCTGAAAAACATTCTACTAATAAGTGAGCATAAAAGGGAGAACAACATTCTAGGTTATTTTAGTATCTGAAGCATCAGCAGTTGATGGCTTGCTGACATTTAAAAATGGCCAGAAAGAAACAACTTTCTTTAGAGACTCATCAGTCCATTGTTGTGTTAAGGAAGGAAGGCTACTCCATTGAAAACAAGAACATTTCACTGAGATTCCAAACTTTTGAGCGTTAGTGTATGTGTACTCCTAATATTGGGGTAGTACCCTGCAATACCATTTCAACCTTTGTATCTCTATTTTTTGTACATACCAGCTTTTATGTTCGATCTTTCTTCTGGAAAGTTAACATTTAGGAGATACAAAGATTCTGACAGATATACTAAAAATAAAAAACTTTCAAGATGTCTCATATTTGAAAGGCAGTGAACAAGTCAATGAGGCACATGACAAAAAATGGCATGCATAATTACAGTAATTCCCCAAAATCTTGAAACATGTAAAAATTTGCTCTGATAATGATAATAATATTTTAATATTCACTACATCACTAAAAATAACCATAATTGCTAATAAATCAAGACATTCTAAATAGAATGGAACGATAGCACTACAAAGCACAAGCCGCCATTTCAAACTAGAACTACAAACAAGTTCCTAATCTGAACATGTGTAGGCTTTATTGCTTAAGCTCATACTGCAGGGTGCACAATTATTTTTATTCAGTAACAAAGTTGGTATAAAAAAAAGAAAATTTATAAGAAAGCTTGTTTAATTCTGTATAAGAACGTATACGGGTGGTAACACAATTCTGTGTGGCTGCAGCGGCACCAAGGCGACAGTTTAATTAATTAACAGCTGGTAATTTCCTCTGAAAACACAATTAAACCCAGCGGCTGGCTTTATCTGAGTTTAAGGTGCAGCTTTTTCGTCCACCTACACAGAGCTGTGCACTAAGCTGTCTCTTATGGTTATCGGTCTCCAGGCACTGCATCCTAGAGCCTCCTAAACAAACACACTCACACTGCGACACACACCCACATGTGCTGTGCAGAATGTGTGGAGGCAGGAGAAAGTCAAAGGCACGGCTTTGTTAGCATGTGTGCGCGTGTGAATCTCCAGCTCACGCCTCGCTCGAGTGGACGGCTGTGATGACTCATGTCCCCTCTGAAGGCATGATGCCACCCCCACCAAACCACGCACGCACACATACACACACACACACACACAGGCTTCTTGTTCATTCACACTCTCTGCCACAGCCGGGTACGCTGGCTGACAAAGCCGGCACCATGAAGAAACGGAATAGCGGATGAGGTGGATTTGCTGATACAATGAGCAGCCTGTGTGGGATCAGCCCTTATTACAGAGGCCCGAGGTTGCAGCACCGCTGAGGGGACAAGTGACTGGAGGTGAGGCTCAAGTCAATGTGACGGATTTGGGACAGAGCACGCGGTAGGATCTGCCCGTGCCACAGTCAGAATTCCATACGGCGCATTAATTGGGAAGGTGACACTATGAGGAAGAGGCGCCATCCCAATTATGGCTCCAAAAACAACACGCAAAATAGGTCTGGCTGAGCAGGGGCTTCTTTATTAGCCCGTGATCATGCTGTCGTCCCCTCGCTGGCATAATAAAAGCTATAAATGTGTAATAAATCCCCGAATGCGGTACTAATATTCTGAATTGGTGTTGGACATGGCTTGATGCACATCCACGGGGACTGGACCAGTTTGGTGCCTCTAAGCTAATGAATATTTAATGCACGCTGTTTCATGACTTCAGCCCTCAGACTCATAAAGATAGAGAGAAAGAAAGAGAAATAAAGGCAGAGAGAGAGAAAGATAGAGAGGGAGACAGATGAAGAAAGTGGGAAAGAAAGACATACAGAACGCAATTTGGAGAGATAGAGAGAGAGGCAGAAATAGAGGGGCAGAGTAAGCAAGAGTAAGAGAGAGAGAGTGAGGCTAAGATAGACTGAAAAAAAGAGCAAAATTAAAGGAAGAAAAAAACAAGCAATAGGAAGGGAGGGATGTGTAAATATGAGTTGAGAGAGTAAGAGAAATAAGTAAATGATGGAGAGTCAGATAAAGGCAGAGTGAGTAAGAGAGAGAGAGAGAGAAATAGAGGCAGAGAGGGAGAAAGATAGAGAGAGAAACAAAGATCAAGAAAGTTGGAAAGAGAGACATACAAAACGCAATTTGGAGAGAATGAGAGAGAGAGATAGAGGGGCAGAGTAAGAGAGAGATAGAGTGAGGCTAAGATAGACTGAAAGAAATAGCAAAATAAGAAAGGAAAAAAAAGCAATAGGAAGGAAGGGATGTGTAAATATGAGTGAAGAGAGTGAGAGAAAGAAAGAAGTAAATGATGGAGAGTCAGATAAAGTAAGGCAGAGTGAGAAAAAGAGAGAGAGAGATAGAGAGAGAGAGAGAGAGAGAGAAGGGGGTGAGAAAATGAGTGAGAGGCGGTCAAAACACAGGTGCTAGGAGAGACTGCGAGAAAGAGAGGAATGAGAATGGAAGAAAAAACAGGGATAGAGAGGAAAGATGTGTAAAATATGAGAGTGAAGAGAGTGAGAGAGAGAAAGAAGTAAAACACAGAGAGTCAGATAAAGCAAGGCACAATGAGAAAGAGAGAGAGACAAAGAAGGAAGGGGGTGAGAAAATGAGTGAGAGGCGGTCAAAACACAGTAAGAATTAAAAAGGGAGAAAGAAAGCTCAGGAAGGAGAGAATGAGAGAGAATGAGAGTAAAAGAGAAAGGGTAAGACAGCTAGAGTGAAAGTTATAAAACAAATGGAGAACGAGAGAATGAAATGAAAGGAGTGAGATTTAGACAAACATGAGAAAAGGAATAAAAGTTAAATAATGTAGACAAGAGCGAAAGAGTGAGGGAATGGGAGGAGAGAGAGAAAGCACAGGAGAGAGAGAGAGACAGTGAGGAAGAGTTAGAGAGGGAGAGAGATACACATGTGGGAGGGGGACTGTAAGAGAGAGAGAAAGCTTAATAGGAAAGGTTGTAGAGCATGAGAGAGAGAGCTAGAAAGCAAAAGAGTGAGAGAAATGAGAGACTGAGTAAGAGAGACAGAGGAATGACAATGACAGTCATGGGCTAGAGAGAGAGGACAAAAGAGTGTAGAGAGAGAGAGGGGGAAAAGAGAAAGAGAGAGTTACGGAGTGAGGGTGTGATAGAGAGAAAACAAGCAAGAGAAAGAAGCAACAGAGAAGAGAAAGAGTGACAGACGCTACACACGGGCACAGATGGAGTGTGTTTCTTCCCCCCACTCGTTTTAGGTCAGCTCCATTTCTGTTATATTAACATACATATTCATGGGTGTGTAAAAGTGAAGTTCAGAGCGGTTCACACTGAGGCCATGAAGCTCAGCCTGCATCAGATTTGTCTGCACAACATCATGTTAGAGGCGGGGAGGCAGCCTCTGCCTTCCACAATGACTGAGACATCTGTGTCTATCATAATAAGCTTAGCATAATGGCATTCAAGGCCGGGCCCTTTTGTGAGCAGCGAGAAAGCAATGACCAAAGCAGCACACACAATTTCATATCACCAGCACACACAAGTGACAACGAACACACTCAATTCAATTTTGGCTCCTGATGGCATAATGGCAGGAGTCATTTCGGCCCTCACAAAATTAATTACAACAAATGTGATTGGACTGCATTGAAGAGACTGGCTGTGTTAATAATATCCTTGAGGGAAGAAAAAGCACGGAGAGGGGCCACGAATATAAATCCACAGTCCTGATATTCCTATTCTATTCCAGTTTTATCATGTCACGGGCTTCCGCCGTTCGCATGGTATCATGTTTCCGAAACATGAATGTTTATCGTCCCTGTTGCATCATATAAACATGATTTATGGCAATGGTTCCTCTTTAAGCCCCACAGTCAAACACGACATCCATCACAGCGCTGCTGATACGATGCTAACAGCAGGACGGCCGACTCCAGGAGGAGCATCTGCTAGTGCTTGAGGCGGTGGTACCCAGATGTGCAGAGCCAGCAGTGCAGGCCAACGTGCAGGAATATGGAGCTTCATTTTTCTGAACATCAAAGAAACTGCGATGCTCCACTTAATCGTGCAAAAGTGGGTTAGTTGCCAACACGGTGATAGTCTGAGGGAGTTTTTTTTTGTTTTTTACAGCAGGTTATTACAGGTTACTACAGGCTAGTGGTGTGGAAGGAAGGCTAATGATGAAAAAAGAAACGTTTGTGAAGATGCAAAGGACATAATATGTTTTCAAAGAACAATGGGGTTTGACTAAAAGCCTCTGGTTACAGTTTACAAATAAATTATTCTAAATTTGTTTTGTCCGTGATGATTATCTATCGAGTTTTGTCGCAGCCCTAATCACATTCACCTGATTCTCACATTCAGATGCTCCTTGGGGTTTGATGAACTGAAATGGGTGTTTCAAATTACTTTGTAAATAAACGTTTGGTGAAAAAGAGTGCTTTTGCAATATAAAAATTTTGGATAAAGCAATTCAAGCAGCTAGCTTTGTGAGCCTAAGCTCCTGCCTCTGTATCTGCTCCAGCTAAAACTCAGAGCAATTGTGTAGACTTAAAGATAAGGTTCAGTTTCTATTTAAACAGGACTGGAAATGTAATATGATACATTTGACGGCTTTTTTGTTTTTTCTGCAGCCTTGCAAGCAACATGACCCAAGCTAGGGAAACAAATAATCTTAAACAACCCATTTATGCTGCAACAAAGATATCTCTGGAACCCTGGACTCTTTTATTTAAGAAGATAGATCTCACTATTATGTGGGAATTACTTTGTAAACAAAGGTTTGATGGAAAGAGTGCTTTTCCAATATAAAAATGTTGGAAACCAGCGGTTTTTTGTGAGAAACAAAATCTTAGTAGGATAAAGAAAGACAGTTTTGGTGGCCCATTAGTTGAACCACGCATTTATATCTTCAGTAATTTTATCTTCATAGTGAAGCAAACTTTTATAATTTATAATTTTCAAATGCCATTTGTTACTGTAGCAATTGTTCAAGGTCATTTGCCTTTAAGAAAGGTGCACTGTTGTATCTTGGCACAGCTACCTCTGTGGAGAGGAAATCATTCTCCACTTGTGACCCTTATTGCTTGCTAGCAGCTCAACATACAGTAGACAGCAAGAATCTGAGAATCTACCCATCTTGTACATACTTCTTAAGTTTAAGGTTAACACACCAGGCCACATCTGATAAGACGGTCAACTGCAAACATGTTCAGCTTTACGACAGTCATCAGGAGCTCAGGAGATGTTTATGGCTAGCACATCCTGTGCTTTATAACGGTTCATGCCCAGGAGATAACGGTCGGGCCATGTGAAAGGCTGTAAACTGGGTTATATAGGTGTGTGTGTGGTTGCCGGTATCAGCAAAGACTTAACTTTGGATGAGCACTCAATAAAATAACTCTGGACTGGTCTCCTCTCTTTCATTTGATGGCAAAAGAAAAAGTTACAATAGTAGTAATAGTGTCTCTATTTTACATTAACATACAAATATTTTATTACAAATTCAATTCAGCAGTGAAATTTTTACAGTTTTTCAGATATTTTTTTTTGTGCCTGTGACAGCATGCATTCACACTGACACAGAGTCCTGACCACTGAGAGTGACCCAAACCTCTGATGAGTAGACAAAATCTACCTGAGATTCATCTGAATATGAGCTTCAATGTAAGAGACAAGACTGACCTTTTCATACAAAGACCCAAGGAATGAAATACAGGGAGTCCTAGTGGACCCCCTAATTTTACCTCTCGGACCTCCTGAATGTCCAATGGTGTCAAAAGTATTCACATTCATTACTCAGGTAGAAGTACAGATACTAGCGTTCAAAAA
Organism: Megaleporinus macrocephalus; assembly: GCA_021613375.1. Classification (NCBI taxonomy): domain Eukaryota; kingdom Metazoa; phylum Chordata; class Actinopteri; order Characiformes; family Anostomidae; genus Megaleporinus; species Megaleporinus macrocephalus. Next base: position 15,045,765 of record CM038703.1, read on the forward strand.
TACTTCTGTACAAGTTCAACTCAGGCTTTTTACTCCAGTAAAAGTGTAAACGTACAGCTTTCTAAACTACTTAAAGTATGAAAGTAAAAGTAATGTAAGGGAAAAAAAAACATTAAGGACAAAAGCTTAGGTCGCACCACAGGAGTCTATAGTGCACTAGCCCATCTCCCCCAAAAACCTCTTCTAAAAGCTATAATGACTATAATGTTATATTAAAATGTTAATGTTGATACATTTGGGATGTTCCTGTTTCAGCCATATATACACCCATTGAAAATGAATGTATTTTAGTACAATGTAAATATATTAAAAAGTATTTCTGTGTACTACTCAGCATTAACATGTGTTTCATGGAGAAGAAGATATGATGACTAGTTGACTATAAGTATTGTAATTGTGTAAATAGTCAAACTTCAAAGGCATGTAATCAATAATCTTTACTGGAATGTAAATGTACATAAATGAAAACAAGCTGAAATGAAATAGGAGTAACGAGACTAGTTTTAAAATGTAAGGAGTAGAAAGTACAGATAATGGAGTGTAAATGTAAGGAGTAGAAGTTAAATGTCAGCCGAAATATAATTACTCCAGTAAAGTATAAATAACCAAAATTTCTACTTAAGTAAGGTACCAAAGTATTTGTACTTACTTGACATCTCTGTGAATGTCTCAAAATTAAAAATCTGTGGGTTCCCTAAAAACATATGACTTAATGAGCAACAGGCGCTCAAATACAAATTCAGAGAAAAGGTCATTGTGTAAACGGTCTCATGAAAAATCTGGCTTCTGTCTTTGATTTTCTTAACTAGCTAGTGGCTGCAGCACTAGCCTGACTCGTAGAGTAGCCACTGTAATTATGCCCGGAACACCTCTGAAAAACTTTACAAAGTGCCAAAGTGCCTGACAAAATGGAGAGAGCGGACTGCTACTCATTTTGTGAAACTGAAGTCGGAAGAGATGTGTAAGGTCTCAGTTCATGTGTGGAAGATCTCATTACCAAACTAGAAAAGTGCCTTTTTGGAAAAAATTTTGTTAAACCAATCAGTGCCGCTGTGGTGAACAAGTTAATGGCCTGCCAACGCTGGAAAAGCCAGCCAATATGGGACCCCCCCAAATACTGTGGGGTATTTTGCACACCGCAAAAGCCTGATTAGGTCAATGTCACAGGCTGAATTAAATCTGAATAGCGAATAGAAATAGTGCGACATCTCAAATAGTTCTTAATTCAAACTTTTCTTTGTTTATTTCCAGGATTAATTGAAAACAAATCTAGATTTTAAAGGAATTCTTTGAATTTCTGACACCATTTCATATCTACTGTGTTCTTGTTAATCTGATAACAGAATTATATTAAAAAAATATTTGATTTGACTATGTTTACTAAAAACATCTAAGTTGATTTCTATTCTGCTGGCGCCAAAAACCGTATGCAAGAACTACAGTACTGTAAGCAGCTGTTACCTTTGCAGAATGGCAATGGGGAGCTCCAGGTGCCGTTGCCGGTGCAGGTGATGGTAGAAAAACCGTCTGCTTCCATGGTGTATCCAGGCTGGCAAGCAAAGGTGACGTTCTGAGCGATGGTGAAATCCTCGCCATACCTCACCCCATTGGCTGGCACTCCGGGATCTCCACAGTTGATCACTGCAGGAGAAAGAGTTTGGTCAGTGGGGCGGACTGCGAAAACTACAACAGCTCCATTCATTTTAAAGCAATTCAAGCAGCTAGATTTGTGAGCCTAAGCTCCTGCCTTTGTATCTGCTCCAGCTAAAACTCAGAGCAATTGTGTAGACTTAAAGATAAGGGTCAGTTTCTATTTAAACAGGACTGGAAATGTAATATGATACATTTGATGGCTTTTTTTTGCGGCCTTGCGAGCAACGCGACTCAAGCTATGGAAACAAATCATCTTAAACAACCCATTTATGCTGCAACAGAGATATCTCTGGGACCCCTGACTCTTTTATTCAAGAAGATAGATCTCACTATTATGTGGAGAAATCAATAGCAGCGAGCAGGCACCGTTCCTTTCTCACAGGTATCCCCGAGGTTTAACTTAGAATCAATTCCGCAGATCTTTTACAATTACCTTTTTTTTCCTCCAATGGAAAAAATAAGAAGAGGGAGGGCGGAAAGAAAGGAGGAATGCGAGAAAAAGTGCGGCACCTCCGGAGCGCCCAGACTTCCAGATGAAATGCCAAGGAAACGAATTTGCAGTTTCGCACTTTGCTGCGGCTGACAAAAACTCATTCCATCAACGCCTTTATTTCATTATTTCCGCCGTGCAACACCTTCAATCCCACTATTGATTTATGGGGGGGCATTACTTATTCTACTCCCTCGATTTTCCATACATTTTGTGTCTTTTGCAAAAAAAACGTTGTAAAACGACGGTGTAAAATCCATCAGCGGCCGTGCTCGTAAACGTGTCGTGTGATCATGAGAAATTGCTAACACCAAATGCTAATGTGACTCCTCCCTCAGATAAAGCCATGCATCATGGTTCTCGGCCTGCTGGGTAAACATGTGTGGAACAACATCGATCAGCAGTGCTTTGGGGTGTCACCGCTATTAAAGGCAGCAGGGTACAGGGTTATGGCTTCAGTACCTCAGTGTAAGGCTCACACTGGCGTTTAGGGAAATAATCAGAAGTGATGTTGCTCTTGGTACAATCAGCAAAGTTCCTTCCTATAACAATGAGTGAAGGCTGAACTGCTTGACTTCACTACGTGCTTTTCATTATTATCCCCATTCATCATCAAGACAGCTATTCAGCCCTGAAATAACTAGTACTGTTACTGAATATACGATAAGTTCCGACTTGTTGGCTAAAACAGGCAAATGTTCTGCAGGAAGAACTTGACATTCCACCTGTGTGGCAGGTATTTTGCAGAAGCCTCTTGACATTTCTGCTCAGTTTTAAGGAAAAGTCAACTAGGCAGACCTTTAGAGTGACATTAAAAAGCTCGAGACTCAACTGCTTGAGGCCCATATCTAAATCAACCCATCTTCCAGTCTCAAAGAAGACCAAAAATAAGGGAGCAAAGGTGAGTATGTTAATCCTCAGCACAATTCCCAGAGATAAGGGTGATTGATTCCTTTATGTGAGTCACCCTGAGGACCTGAAGCTGACCCTCTCCTCCTATTCCTCCACCTTTTCATGAACAGAGCAGACCTCAACCTACCTTAGCCTTACATATCTTACTCCTCTTACTATCTTCTATCGCTCTGACCTAGGCCTACATCAATGAGACACTTCACTTAAAATTCTTCCCCGCTCTCATATCAAAGGAATTCCAATTACTCTTTTGATGAGGCTCATATTTAATTTTCATGAAGCTGAGGTCCTGAACCCTCAAAGGCATCTAGATTCTTTTTTTAAGCTATCAATCGAAGTGTGATAGGTGACTACAAAAAAGTTCTAGCTTTAAGTTCTGTTCACACAGTTCACTAAAGGCTTGTCTGTCATCTTTCAGTGACAGTAAGAATTAGGATGCTTCGTTTCACTGAAACCAGGAGCAAGTCAATAGTCGTGTCTCACACTCAGTCTTGTGTCACATACAGTCAGGAAAACATTTTCACCAACACAGCAAACATTAGGATGCATGTGCCACTCACTGGTGCAGTTGGGTGCAGTGCCTGACCAGGTGCCATTGGCCTGGCACTGTCGGGTAGTGGAACCGGTCAGCAGGTAGCCCTCCATGCAGGAATAGATGACTGAGTGGGAGAAGGTGGTGCCATCCAACCGGTACACTCGTCCATTACTGGGAGTTCCAGGGTTACCACACTGTACCGCTATTCCAAACAACAACAGAGATATAGAGAAAACTGAACACAAGCTAATCACCAGTGATTCATACAGAGCTTAATTTTACAAAGGGAATAAATGGAATGGCTATGTGAAAAAAAAATATAATATATACACTATTATATATTAAATAAAATATACACAATTTTACACTTTCCCAAGTTGTGGTTGATCAGGTGAGGGATATCTGACATTCAAATTGTGCTACTTTCTGTAAAAACTGGAGCTACGAGGCTAACATTTTAAATAAACACTGAAGTCAATAGTCACCCAAAACGTCCCTCAACGTGCTCACAGTCACAGAGACTGGTTGATGTGGTTTACAGCACATATGACTTACTAGCTGTAAAAGAGACGTGCATGCACATAAAAGGCACTAAAGGCTGCCTGCAGTGTTTAGACACACAGTGTTTCTGCATGTTCAGTTTATTTTTATAGTTCACTGTAATCCAAACTGTGCTCTAAATCACATCACAAGTCTGTGTGCCTGTTTTTAAAGACCTGGATGTGATGTGAACAGTGAGTGTTCATTGAAAGATTTGGGTGACTACTGGCTTCTTCTGTTTGTTAGCAACAAGCAGCTTCAGTTTCAAAGTAAAGAAGCATAATCTGGTCATATCAACAACTACATATGGGCTGAGTGGACAGTTGTGTAAGTTTGATTCTTCTCGAAAATATTTCTTTATAGGCAAATATACTGGATAAGTACTTGTACCCAGAATCTATAAATCTATTGTGATAACTGTTATAAAATGTTCTATAGAAAGTTCTATAAAAGCACTGGGAGTTGTTCTATTACAATATTTGTTTACAACATTACATCATCATCACCATAAAATGATTTCTTCTACATTTTATAGTATAAATTAAGAAGAATGCAAGAAGAAAGCTCTGGCAGGGGTCTGAAAGGGGAAACAATTACTTGAGCCATAAGAATGGAGACCCTAACAGATATGAAAGAACACTAGCCTGATCAGAGTAAGACTCTAGGCTTGGTGCCAAGGGGAGCTTACATAGAGCTGTAACAGGTTGAAGTGGGACAGGCCTGTGGACAGAATTCTGAGTGTTTGAGTTCTGGGGCAACATCAGATGTTGATACTGTATTCCAAGAACCATTTCAAAGCACTAATGATCCATCAAATATTGGTCCATCTGTACCAGTGCGATGTTTTTATGGCGAAATTTAAAAAGATTTAACAGAACAGTGGGGAAAATGAATCAATTTGAAACTTGATCACAATCCACAACAACTTGAAACATTCACCGAATTTCTCCTACAATCACTGCTTGGTGACTGTTTCCCACTATTTCTGTGTTAATGTTCAAGCACACTTCCATTTTTAAAGATTGCCTGTAGTAAGAATTGTCTACTTCAAATATAAATTAAAATAAAAAACATCAATGTCTAGCTTACTTTAGCTACTTTACATTAAGCTATTATTGCTAATAAATGTGTTTTAAACTCATTATTTTAAATGAACCTTATTATTATTTTGAATAAACTTCACAATTCAGGTTTAGGCATAAACTTAACATTGTCCTTGTTTTCTAGGCAGAGAGACTATCATGAATTGATATCTTTCATGCCCTGTAAGATTGCTCCAACACAGCATTTTGAATATTTTTAGTGATTTGTTTCAGTCATTGCTGCATTTGTAATCATTTCATGTGCCTACGCTGCATAAGCCATCATCATTAACAATTATTATCTAGTACTGAGATGAAAAAAACTGTGGTCCAAAACAAAACCTCTTCTATGGATATACTAATGAAATGCTGCTCTTAATAAACAACTGTTAGTTAAAGAAGAAATTCAACAGCTGTTGTCAAAATTTGCTACAACTTCAGCATTAAAGCCCTAACGAACACCATGAGTAAAGTGTTACCTTCTAGTGGCAAATCCAATTAATGTTTGAGTCCCACAGTCTGTTTTCATTTGCAATATGATCTTAATATTTGTTAAGTTTTATAAATAGGCACACTGAACAGTGAACATAATGAACATTAGTAAATTATTAAGATTCGGTAGGCAGGCTGAGTAGGTGTCACAGGCACTGAAATGCCTGTGTGCATTAGTGATGGGTATTCCAGCTCTTTTCAGTGAGTCATAACAATTAGCTGAGGTAAGAAGCAGCTCCCTACAGGCTTTTTGTTCAGTAGCATTGCCAGTTCTTTCTTAATTCAGCCAAAGTTAGTAACATTTCAACCTATGATTATTTATTTATGTCTGTATAACTTCTATATATTTTAAATAACATTTTCTTAGTAAATAATAAAATGGGAAATCTTTCTCTTTTGTTATATGAATTTGTGACCACCATATATATATATATATATATATATATATATATATATATATATATATATATATATATATATATATATATATATATACGTGAGAGAGAGAGAGAGATAGATACATATATAGATATATATCTCAAATAGTAATAAACAAATATATAAACAAATAAAAACAAACCCAGACTATGTTTTCACAATGATGGTAAAAATCAGCATATTTAAAAAAATATATTAATCAGTTCCACTTGTTCAACTACTTATTCTGACATACAGTATTTTGCCATAATAATATAATAACAACAATAACAACCATTACAATAAATGCATATGTCTGTAAAATAAAAGATTTTTTGCTTTTGTGAATTTATATTCTATTTTTGTGAATGAACAAAACAAAAGGAATAAAATACAGTGCACATTGCATTAAAACTTTTTTCCCAAAAATTTTTTTGACCATTAATTTTAATAGTACTTAAAGAGTGAAAATACTTTTTTATTTTACATTACACATATTTTACACTACTAGCCTTCATTGCATGCGTCCCCACTGGCCTATATCGTCACACCAAGCAGCAGTGCACTCGGCTAATGCTCCACAGACTAAAAACAGAAGAGAGTAAAACAAACATTTTCTTCTTATCTAATATACAAGTCATTTTAAATCATTTTCACCAGCTGCACTTTAAAGCGAGTGTGTGGAGAGATCTAAACAGCCCTTCCGCAGAGGTCGGCTCCCAATGCTCACCTATATTTGCAACGACGCTAATAAAATAAAGTTTGCTTGTTTTCAACTATGTCCTTCCTTTATAGATTAGATATTGTGCAACACCATTCCCGCCTCCAGACCCCTGTTAACGCAAAATGCTCCTGTGCAAACAGTATCTGACTCCTGTTGTATGGATATCATTACACCACGCCCTGCACAAAGCTGTTCCTTGGTATTTTGCTACCTCCAGGTTATATAATAGATGGGCACTGAGATTGGATGAAACCAACAGGGACTATCGCCACCCCAGAATGTTTTTAGAGCACCAAAATATGCAGGCAGGTCATGATGGTAATGTTGCTGGACGAAAATGTGTGCTAGCAAGAATACGGGAAGCAGAAGCAATCAGTCAGGCCCTATGCGTGTGTGTTTGTGCTCTGCAGAGATTTGTGATGAAATTCAGGCCCCGAGCCATCCAGCAGCATGGAACTTTGTTCGATTTCAGTGCCATGGACCTTTTAGAGCCTATGTATGCCCTAACAGCCTAATTAAACCATGCAGGGCTTTAATGATAAAGCTGGGCAGTCTGGGAATTTCTGAGTTACGCTGCGTATGGTTTTGACTATTCTAAATTCACAAATTACGCACTGCTTCTAGATCAAACCCAGAATAGAGATAGAAAGAGAGAGAGAGAGAGAGAGAGAGAGAGACAGGGGGAGACCCATCGGATCCTGCTAAGATGTCTTTCCTCCAGAGGCCGGCGAGGTTAACGATCTGTACCTGTTTAAGTGCTGAGCCAAACTGTGCCCTTGCTGGAAAGAATGATGTGGAATGTAGCCGCCAATCTGGATGGCAGGCTGTCACCCTGGAGCCATGACAGAGACAGAGTCAGGACCAGCATGTGTTTTCCCCTCACAAGCAACCTGAGCACTCCCTTTGTCTCCAGATGACACGTTGACCATTGTGAACCCCTCAGAGTGTGTCACTTTGCAGCGCTACCATCTTCCCCCCTCAATTACGCACTGATCCTACATCCTGCCGCTGTCTCTCGGAAAATGATGACAGCACAATGGCCATGCTCCTGTTGTGCCTATGCTCAATGGGAGGTCCAGGCTCAGGGAGAAATACCATTATTAGGGTCTTGGGACAAGAAAACAAGACGACGCGTTACGGTGCTCTGTCACAAACAAGGCCTGCTTCCCTCTGCTGGATCCTTTACTTTCTTGGATCTGAGTACAGTGCCTGTGGGTAAGCAGGCTCTAGTTGCAAAACATGGTGCAGAACGGCACAAGATACAGCAACCAGAATACAATGTTCTCTACTGGGGAAAGTTGCTAAGCAAGCAAAGAAGGTAACAATAGGGTTGTTACATGTTTCTACTGTCTTGGTGGCACTCAATCATGTAATAATGTAGAAACTGTTCTGCAGCAACAAGCAACATGTTTTGGCAATAAGAACGGCCTGTTAATGGGATTATCATTAATGGGACTCTGTTAAAAAAAGATAAAAAGGTCCAATTAAAGAAGCACCCCGACAAAAATAAAACTGTAAGCGTTCCTTTGAACAGTGAAGCCACGAAACATTTCCAGTTTAAAGATTAGAAGCCACTGAAATGATGATGCACCTTATTGGTGGGAGGAATATTTGAAAAGCTGCAAGTACTCTGGAGCGGATGCTTGATGAGGGTGGGCTGTCTGGAATATTTTTTTTACCCCATTAGCTGCCTAATACAGAAAGAAGTCAGACAGATAATGTTATTACTAGGAAGGAGAGTACTCAAAACTTGGGAAAGGTTGTATGAAATATCTGATTAACAGTGATGGATGAAACACAAAAAGGATATAAAATTGTGAATTCTGTCGAATCGATGAGAATGAGAGATTGATTAGAGCTGCAATGCTGTGCTACTAATTATTACTGAACATGATACATGACAAACGATATATTGTTGTTGCCCAAAACTTCTTCTGTGTTATTTAACCTCTGCGACTGCCCTATTAAGAGAACAATTAATTATGAAGGGACCAATAGAAACGCTCCAAAAGCACCTGCAATAAAATCTCTCTAAGTTAACAAGGTAAGAATATTACAAGGTAAGAATATTTCCAGTGCTAGTCATTTGCTTGCTTTCAAAGAATGTGTATTGCGTAAATAAACTAGATATTTGGTTAATGTTGTATAGATAAATATAGATATCATTACACCAAACTCTCTGCAAAGTGCTATGTGACTTTGCTAGCCTCAGGCAAAAAAATAAATAAATAAATAAATAAATAAATAAATAAATAAATAAATAAATATATATATATGAATGAATACATGAAATACATTTCACATACATTGTATTTTACTGCAAAATGCATTGCAAATATTGAAATAAATCCATACCAATTGTTTCTTACATTACAAAAGTGTATTTCAAATATATACATTCATTTTTTTCATATAAATATCTAATTTATATATACATTCATTTTTTTCATATAAATATCTAATTTATATGCCACTGAGATTGAATCAAACCAACAATACCTCTTATGAAGAACAAAACACAGAAGACTGAATAAAATAAGGGTGAGGATTCGTACAGTAGGCAAGATTCTCATTGTTGGCAGCAATGCGTGTGCTCCTCTGAAGCGACTACAATAAAATTTGCTGAATTGAATCACACATTAAATGGAATATTAAATGTCCTTTCCTTTGAATTTCACTCAGAAGGCTGGATCAAAGAGACTAAAATAAGCCCTACTGTATTGGAGGAGCATGCTCACGTTTGTACCCTTAAGATCAGTTTGCAGGGGGGAGAAAAAGGAGGAAGTAAGACAGGAGTAATGAGGGATTGGAAATGACAGAGGAAAGTAGGCCGCTTTGGAGCGGGAGTGTCATGCGCAGTGGCTGTAGTTTGCTTACGTTTGCAGGAGGGCTGAGTTCCAGACCAGGTGCCGTTGGGGAAACACATTCTTTCTGAGGAGCCGAAGAGCACGTAGCCTGTGGCGCAGGTGAAGTGCACCTTACTGCGAATCCGAAAATCACTCTCCTCCCTGCTCCCTTGAGAGGGCACACCTGGATCTCCACACGTCCCGGACGAATCGCCTGCACACAGGAATGCAGGACGAGAGAGAGGAAGAGGAAATTTAGAATAGAACTGGAGAGAGAGAAGAGGAGGACCAGACAGTCAACAGAAAGCAGAAGAAAGACAGAAAAAGCATTTTATCTTTCAGATAGTATTTATTCATCCAGTTCAATAACATTGTGTAGTTTATTGATTGCAGCTAATAATTCTAAAATACCTTGACTCTCCATTTTTACATATATTGAGATGCTCAGATGCGCTAAAGGGCTTTAAACTCCCTAAGACTAAACTTTACTAAGTAAAACTTTACTCACTGCAAGCGATCCATTTAAGACAGTTCTATATATTTAGGACATCTAGCATTTGTGGCTAGCATGTTTTGTTGTTTACTATGCCTCAATGCACTTCCACTGCACATTTGGTGCTGTACTGCGGCAAGATCCACCGCTAACAAGGCCCCTTAAAAACCTGCAGATGAAGTCCTCTCGTCTGTGCTCGTTTAACGTGTGGACTACAATTGATAAAACAAGCAAGCTAGCACAATGCTATCATTAGCTAACAGAACTGTTTTTTTCTTTTCAAGAGGTAATGCCTATATTAACCACATGCACTATGTTCTCCACTTAGTGACACATGTCTACATGCTTAGCTGGAGTTACTTTAGTTACATCCATTGGTCCAGTGACAGGCTTGCTGTGGGTCAGACAATGTTGACGACTGCATAATTGCATTCACAAGACCTTGAACTGGTTTGCAAACCCACACAAAGTTTGTTCCCAACCAAATAGGTCTATATTTTCACCCATGTTTAGTCTGAAATTTTCATGATGTTTAAAACACATATTGCCTCGTAAGACAAATTACATTTTAATTGCAAAATGCAACAGAGTAAAATATTGGTTAATCCTATAGGGTGAGTGGCATAAATGATAAATGGTGTCATATTACATTACTGTATGTTTTTTTGGGCATACTGTGGATATCAATAGTGCTTAAAGAATACTGTCCATACGGAATATTACAAAGACATAACATATGCATCACTACACGGCATACATAATATATTATCAACTAATTTGATAAACTGCATATGGTATATATATTGCATAATGCATATCGTATATTGTACAAGTGTCTTAAAGTGTCATGAAAGGAGTGTTTCATGTTGTCCAAGTTATCATTATTGGCATGGAAATTTTCCTACAGGTGCATCCCAGCTACTAAAAGTAAATGTGACTGTTTGTTAGTTCAAATGACCTAAAACACAGGAAAACGTAGGATATGGGCCCTTTAACAAGTACTACGTGTCCACTGACCTCAAAAGTTAAAATGCTGGAAAATGTTCCCATGTTTTTTTATGTATAATGTCCAGTACGGCCAGTCTATGACTTACTACTATTAGACAATGTTATTCTATGTACTAAAAACACATCACTTAACCTCATTCCACATCAACTAAATGGTGTTAAAAAAATCTGAAAAACTCCTCTTGCCCTCCAAGCTCTTTCTCTGTAGTCTCATTCTGTGAAGCCATTTCTACACGCTCAGAGCTCTCAGGAAATTGATAGTGCTGATTGATTCTGGGGGCTCCCATATACCTGAAGCTGTGTAGCATTACACTTCGCCTTGGCTGGATTGTCATCTATCATCTCCCCTTCTCTCTCAAACACACTGAACACAATCATGTTCAAACCAGCTTGCTTTGCTGGAGCAGCAACTATCTACAACGCCCGAGAGAGACAGTATGGTCACTAAAGTTTACGACACAAGTCATAAGGCAGGGATGAAAGGAAACAAGCAACATATCACCTCACTTCAGCCAGCACAGGAGGCAGTAATATAACACAGGCATTAGATCCAGAGGGTGCTGGGAAGTTTCTTTAGGTGCTGAACCTCAGCATCAGAAACAGAGGGGGGGTGCGGAGGTAAACACACCGGCATGCGTTTCACCGGCCTTGATATTTAACCGCCCGCGCATATCAGGTGAATCAACATCACAAAATATCCCTTGTCAAGGGACTTGTCCACCTCCATAAATAAGTCATCATTTATTTAAGAACACAGTAGGGTTTGGGGAACAAAAGGCCTGCCTTGATCTAATGCAGTAGTGAGTGGTGCACTCAGTGCAGAGAATATTTGCAGGCTTGGGAGCAGCAGGCCCTGGGGACAGATTAAAATGGTTGTTATTAAAGGACTACAGGCTGTTCCTCTGACTTATTAATACACCAGAAAGCCAGCTGCTCTGGAACCTGTATGGGAATACTCACTTCTTTCTTTGGTCATGGCTGACACACAGCCGACAAGCTCATCACATGATATACAGCTCCACAGCACACATGCAGTCTCTAGATCACCCAGCTACACCCGGGGCCAGACAGGGAACATGCGTGCTGTAGTAAAGTTGATGTTAAGTGTGGTGGATGGATTTCCTCCCAGGGCGTACCTCACTAGAGCAGAGAGCATTTTTCTAGGCATGCTCTGGTGAAGAGTTAGACCTTTCTCAGGGCATATTTTGATGCGCAGGGACTTTGTGTACTGACAAAAAATCATTTTAAGAGTCATAAAGTAGCTGGAAGCTTCTTATATGTCTAAACTTGATAGTCCTTTTCTTAGAGAACAAAAGAACCGATAGAGTGCTGCAGTGTATCTTCAGGGCAGTTATAGGATGAAAGGTGTGTGTGAGACATACTAGATCTTTGCTGGTGGTCTAGAGGGTGAAGAGGCAAGAGCAGGAGAAGTTGGTAAAGAGGGGATAGGCCATGGGTCTCAAATCAGGCACTACGCACTTCAGTGTACATGTACTTTACTATCATGTGCATAGTAATATTATTTTTATATAACTGTAGGATATTATATTCTCAGATCAAACGTTATACAGCTATTGATATCATTTCCACAGTGGAGCTTGTATTAACTGATATATTAAATATTTGAAATACAATTTTTAAATATCTCTACTAAAGTATGCAATGTTCCACACTTTCTTTTTTCAGCGGTTACTGGACATAACTCAGGTTTTAAGAGTATAAACAAACTTCTTACGCTAAAGGTGGTTAGTACACTACGCTCACTTATTTAATTGTTAGAAGAACTTCTAAATTATGCCACACAATAGACAAGAGTCAGCTCAAACTGCCTTTATTTGAGGTGGAACACAATGGAAACATTTCAGTGCTTGGATGTTTTCACTGAATGGATGTTTCTTTGGATGAAAAGGTGCTAAAACGAGAGACTCCATGTTTGTTTATTGCTTGTCTGCTGTTATTAGCAGCATTGTGCTAAAAGAAGGATATGAGTGTCTATCAGAAGTCAAAAGCATGCTCTGCATTTCCACCAGCAGCTAAGTGTTTCAACCTCACTGTGAACCCAAGCGTAAGTGCAGTGTTCACACCTGTCAAAATGAAGCAAACTGAAGAAAAAGTCTGTTAGATCCACAGAAAACAAGAAGGGTCTTTTTTATTCATGCTTAATTCCACCTACTAGGTCACCCCTTCATCACACGATGCTACCAAGCTGGCAGAGGAAAGCCATATTTTCATACTGCTGCTAAAACAATGTTATCAAACAGCTCAACACGCTTGGAGGAGAACGCGCATTTTGATGTTTAACCAATTAAGCTACCTTAAAATACTGAATTCACTGAACTTCTAATTGTAATTTAACAGAACAACAATCTGTGTTTACATTCTGTTTTTATTTGCAGTGCAGAATTAACATCCAGAATTCAGGTGGAGATCAAATCTCAATGCAAATAACTAGGTAGACTATCACAATATATATTACCAGAGCAGTAGTAAAGATTTTGATTATTTATACTTTACTGGAGTAATTATTTTTCAGATGACTTTTTTCTTCTACTCCTTACATTTTCACTCCATTATCTGTACTTTCTACTCCTTACATACTTATAGTCAACTAGTCATCATATCTTCTGCTCCATGAAACACATGTTAATGCTCAGTAGTACACAGATATGCTTCTTTAATATATTTACATTGTACTAAAGTACACTTATTTTCAATGAGCGTATATGCGGTATCAGGATCAGAATCAGAAATACTTTATTGATCCCAGGGGGAAATTGCAGTTTTTACAGTAGCAGAAGAAGAATATACACTCTAATATACACTCTATAAAATAAAAGAAATTTGTAGTATGTACACATATATAAGTCATATATTACAATAGAATAATAAAATGTAAAGTGACTGTGGCTATAGTAATAAGTACAGATATACTGTATACAGCAGTAAGAGTTTAGAAGTAGGAAAGTTATTGCACATTTGAGTTCTTACATACATAATTAAATTATTGTTCTACTGGTATCACTGTATATAGTATATGGTATATAGCGCATCCCAAATTTATCAACATTAACATTTTAATATAACATTATAGTCATTATGACTTTTAGAAGAATTATTTTTCTTTTGTCCTCAATGGCATTTTTTTCCTTACATTACTTTTACTTTTATACTTTAAGTAGTTTCAAAACCAGTACTTTTACACTTTTACTAGAGTAAAAAGCCTGAGTTGATACTTTAACTTCTACAGAAGTATTTTTAAACCCTAGTAGAAATTCCAAACTTTTAAACGTTCAAGTTCATTTTTAGTGTGTAAGTCAAACACTGTTTGTTGAGAGCAGCCAATGTGAGACACAGCAAAGCTTTTCCAAAAAAGTTTTCCAGTTCAAATACAAAACTGGGAAATGAAATACTAAAGAATAATAACAGATGAGCGTAAAAACAGAGATGGTAGTACACAGCATGGTGCATAAGAGCAACATTTGCCCGGAACTTAGAGCTGTTCTCCCTCTGCAAGACAAAGTACTTAGATTAACAGCTGTCTTGTATGTAAAATGCTTCTACATCACAGGCCAGACATTAAACACTGCGCTCATCTCCATTAGTGTAGAAATTCCATAAGTAACCAAAATGTTTCTGTATGATCTGATGGAGCTGCAGTCGCTGGAACTTTCCATCTATAATGAAACATACATTTCAAACCAGTCACAGCAAGTCAGCTTCATCTGTCCTGATGAAGGATGGAACTAAAGGTTATTCAACTCGCTCAATGTCAAGGTCCCTTGAGTCTGAACCCTTAAATTCGTATGCAAGCAATAGTTTACTAATAAATGTATCTCAGAGCACGTCTACTTTTTCATCTGCTGATGTACTGAAAGCTTTATATATTTGTAGGATGCTATATTACAAAGTCTATATTACTGCAGAAAAGCCTGAAAAATATAGTGGTTGTTTATGGACAGTACAAACAACTTATTGGTCAAAAAAAAAAAAAAGTGACATGAACTCATCACTTGTGTGTGTGTAAGTATGTGTGGATTGTGAGCTCCCAGGAGTGTGCTGGCTTAAGAAGGAAATGCTGAGTAAGCATAGCGGTTGACGGGCAGAGGTAGTGGAGCACGGTGATAACCGTCCCACAGGTGCTGTTGTACTCATCTACAACAGTGGCTCTGAGAGCAGGCAGATGAGAGAAACGTGTATGTCATTGCGTGTGGTGCTCATCACACAAGGTGAAAACTCTGACTACAAAGTCACTACAAGCACTTAGTCTGCAAAAATTCTTCAGCATATCACAGTAACTCCATTCATCAAACTGATGTGAGTCCTGGACATTAGTCTGTCACAAGACCTTGAAACCCCCTGGTCAGATGACACATTTTGTTAATTCACTCAACAAAATACAGTGTATATACAGTGCATTTGAAATGTAAACTATATTCACAGTACTGTTCAAAGATTCTAGGAGCTTCATTCAGCTTCTGCAGGAACTGAATAAATTAATACAATGTCTGGGGCATCCAGGAGAAATCTGGACCTAAACTTTGTTCTCTTTGTTATCTACTTCTTATAGAATTTAATATTTATGTTACTTTGTATTGTATTTATGATTATTTGCATCTGTTCTAATGATATCTGGTGGTCTTACTGCTGAAAATACACTTATTAGTAAGAAAAAGGCTACATCTAGTTTATCTACATCCTAGTTTATCTACATACAAGTTTGTTTGAATACATTTTGCTATATAAATGAATAAATAAATAAATAAATAAATAAATACATTTTATATTTAAGCTTGGTTAGTTTTACCAGAGGAGGTGTAGTAATCTAATAAGTGCATGACTTGACTGCCCATGTGGGATAAAGGATCTGTGTAATTTCACCAAATGACCCCAAATGGCCCAGATCGAAACATCATTGGACAGACTTTTACATCAGCATTAAGCTACAGGCTCTACACTCCTAAACTATAACACATTGTGCGGCTAAGTGGCATTTAGGCTAGTAT
This sequence comes from Megaleporinus macrocephalus, assembly GCA_021613375.1. Lineage (NCBI taxonomy): Eukaryota > Metazoa > Chordata > Actinopteri > Characiformes > Anostomidae > Megaleporinus > Megaleporinus macrocephalus. The sequence goes on from CM038703.1 coordinate 15,061,960, forward strand.
TAGGATAGTAAAGTGGGTTCCTTCAGCTTCAGCCAAATGTTGCCCAACATGACAGAGAATGCATGTCATTTTTCTTCTCCTCGTAATTTGGCCATTACCAAAAATGTTGTGGATTTCAACAGTCTTGAACTAAAAGATTAAGGAATTGAGTAAAATTAAGCTCAATTTTAGCTGTTAGCCTGGTCGCCAGGTCCCAGAAAAAATAAAATAAAGGGAGGATCTGTTTTCTATTACCTGCTTTTATTATTACATTATGCAGATGTGGATTTGAGCAGAGTTACTATAACCGAAGCAGCTCTGAGTTTGGTGATTTATAGAAAGTTATCCACTCTAGAATCATTACTAATTAGATTTTCAAAAACTGCAGACACAAAAGATTAAATCTAGATTAAAATCAAAAAGCTGGTTTGTAACCAACCAAACTACAGCTCACCACCATGTAGAACTAATCCAGCTCAAATAGGGCTTTAACCCAACTTTGCATTGTAACCTTTGGAGGTAAATGATGGTTGAGCTTATTCCATATTCCTTATTCTCTAAAACGTATTCAGTGTTATTACACATAGCTTGCTGATAATAACATTCTGTAACTGATATGGCAAACAAATAATACTAAGTCATCACAAAAGGATCAATTAAATCTTCAATGATTTGATAACACTTCATATGAATCCTGCATTCCCAATGGTATATAAACACATTCATAAGACATTATATAGCATGCATTATACCTTGGAATGGCTGGAGTATGCCTATATTATTGCTTATTGGTACTTTAAGTACATGCATAACACTTTATTAAGCAAGAGAATACAGCTGTGTGTGGTTAGGTTTCATAACCCATTATACTATCCACTCATTAGAACACTGTAAACAGAAACAGGGTTCTGTTATATTTCCTGTTATATTACCTAGACCCATCACAACTGTGACTATCATCTAAAATAAAAGAGCACTTAAAAAAATAATAATAATATGCATTTGACATATGAGTAATTTATGTTTTTATGTTTAGCTGGTAAATAGAATAGATTTTATAATAAGTTATGGAACCTGACTTTATAAAGTCATATACTCTTGCTTTAAAAAATGTTATGTATTTATGTATTTACAACTACTTTATGCCTGGTATTATAAAGTAATGTCACCTAAAGCTAAAGCCACCTAATGGCATATAAATGCTTTTACGTAGCATTACAAATATAGGATTCCTAGGAAGTGTTACCAAAGATTTAGCCCAAACATGGTGTTATTCAGTAAAAAAGTTAGGTTTCCAGTTTCCTCAGACAGAGGCACTGCGCTCAGCTGCTCTTGAGACCAATTTGTGAGGCCATCTTACCTTGAGACAGAGACAGGAGTCCAAAGAATGTTGAGACTCACACTGTTAATTTACAGGACTCAAGTACTAATAGAAATGGTCCACAATGAAGCACTTCTGCCCTCTACAGTGAAGTTACTTTTTAAAGTTTTGCTCAGACAGTGACAATATATAAACTTCAACTGCACAAATTTATTTAACCTGTTTTTCATTCTCTAGCAGTTTGGCTAGGCCTATTCCATCTGCCACGAGCAAAGTCTTGTAGGAACAAAAAGAGGAAACAGAAAGATTGTGCTCAAGCCTACAGTGGATTACTGATCAATGGCATTATTGTGATCGTTGAGCATTCTGTGATGAATTTAGGTTTTACATCCATATAAAAAGCTGGACGCTTTTCATATTCTAGTACAGCTGTTACTGCATATGTATTGGATTTGTCAAAACAGACAAGGCAATAAGCACACAGATAAAAAAATTATAAATATGAAGCATAGCATTAACCACAACACTGAGCGCACTTTCACACTTACCTTGTTTGATGCGGAACTATCAGACTTTTCTTTAGTTCAGTGCACTAAACAAATGGAATTGCGAAAAATGGGGGTATTGGTTTGCTTGCAAATGAATCCCGGTTCAGTTCGCTGCTGATGACATTGCATCTTTGTGGAATTCAACACTAGTGCAAGCTTTCTACTTTTTCAAGCAGCTCCTCAGCCCTGCACTGCATAATCTGCTTGTTTTAATGCCTGACTCTGTACAGACGCTTGTATCGTTGCCACACAAGCTGCAGCTAATAAGGGCTGAGCAATAAAAGAATACCGTAGCAATGCATTAAAAAGTTGCCACTTAGTTTGTGGAACACATTGCATCAGCGACTTGATTGACTGCATTCAACTTGACCTACCAATCATAAAGTTTGTCTTATTGCTTTAACTGTGATACATACAGACGTTAAGTGTCTATATTTTCAGGCAAAGAAGGATTTTTTTGACTGAAATGATGGCATCAGTGAAAGATCCCTGCAACACTGCTGTACAATAAACAAGTGCAAGCTGTTAAATTAACCAGACTGTAAGAAAAGTCTACTTCCTGCGGTCTAAATCACCGGTTTATCACGGCCAGTGTGCAGGCTTAGTCTGCAGCTGAGAGGTGCTAGCCAGCACAGAGCTGCATAGCAATTTCCACTCAGTTCCACTCAGCTATGGGCTGCTACCAGTCATTGTGCTCATCCGCACCTGTGGCTGCTTTAATTGGGCCAGCTGAAGTTCAGGTGTGAGTAGGGAGAGCACACGGTCCCCCCACTGGCTGGACACTGCAGCACACCCTGACTCATAGCATGGTCTGTGTGCTGCTAATTGGACTGCAGGCTGGGTGGGGGCAGAGTTTAAATGGCTGTAACGGCAGAGCAGAGAGGGGTCAAAAAAGGCTGTCCAGTCATAATATCGAGCAAATGGGGCCTGAATGCAGAAGCTTAACTGTGTAGACAACTAGAATTAGCGGCTGACAGCATCAGACATTTAAAATGACTTATTATTGGTCTGCTTGTTAAAAAAATAAAAAATAAAATCACAATCTAGTGCACCCGACTGACCTCAGTGATATTTATATAGATTGTGATTTTATTTTTAAGTTTTTTAACAAGCAGGCCAATAATAAGTCATTTTAAATGTCACACACCATTTGCAAAACACAGATCTATAAATGCAAACTGGGCTCAGCCCCCTAATTACTATTGAGTAGGTATTTATGGAGGTGCTTGTGGGGTCCAATCGTCTAAGACCACCAGTGAAAACACTTCTATGTTGCATTCATTTCTATTTTATTATCAATGGTATCATTAGCATAACAGCAGAGTAAAAAGTAAACTCTCTGAATGTTTACAGGGGCGAAACAGGGCCTCTGATCAGTGGATCCCGTCCATCTAGGAGTTGTCTGAAAATGTGTTTCAATGAAATCTTTAATGATTCTTCAATAATTCTTTTGGTTCTTTGTTTGAATCAAAATGTTCAATTAGGATTTTTGGACTCCACAGGATATGTATTACTGCCTGACTGTTGAATGTACAGCGTATATGTATGTTATGTATCTGCACATGTGCGGGAGAAAGCCAGTCTGCTTAAGTCTTAGAGCTTGAAACATTTGTCTGAAGTCGAAAATGTTGTGTCGTCCAGACGTCAGGCTTGGATCAGGTTCAACTTTCACAGTATGTTCTGATAGCCTGCTCTCTCAGAGTTTTTAATTAGATTACACTAGATTCAGATTTGACACAGTTTACTTCTTAACTTATTCTTCCTTTCTACTATGTTCTCTCAACAGTTGTTGAGTCATCCCCACGCGTTGTTGACAGTACATAGGTTCACGAGGCCCACGCTTGTGAGAAATACAGATGTAAATAAACGGCAAATTGATTCACAGGAGTACATTCAAGTGCAGCCTAAAGTATGTTTAGTTTGTGTGTCAAGTATTTTCACTTTACATCTTTAATATCTTATGTGTAATATGATCTATGTAAAGAAATATAGTATTCAGATTAACCAGGTAAAAAACACCAGCTGTAACCTAATGGTGATTGTTATTTTTACTAATCAGTAATTCAGCCATTTGAAGTTTCATGCTTATTACATACTAAAGTCTTATTATTCAGTAACTACATGGATTTCAGACTTAAATTATGATGCTGTGCATCAGGTTGGAGTTGGGTAGAAAATTCTTGGGTTGCACCAAATATAAGGCCCAATTTAAGATGCAGTGTATGTTTTTGGGGAACCAGTTAAAAACTTGGTCACACTTGATTTGTATTTCAGCCTGAAATGAAAGCTTATTAAGGCACCGATCTCTAAGCTAAAACTATAACTAAACTAGCATGCATGTAAGTTTTGTTGAATGAAAACAGTGGTTATATCTTTATTTAGCACAAAATGAGTTTCTCTTAGCCAAGGACAAAGGCCAAGCTGACATCAGCCAGGTAGCTACCTTAATACCTTGCTCTCCTCCTCATTTGATGCATTTTTGACATTTGACTAATCCATTATCTCCTCTGTAATGATCATATGAAGAGAGTTACTAAAGTGCCTGAAATAAAAGATTTCACTTTCTATGGTGGGCTTTCTTTGACAAATCTAAAGTCTAAGATCTGTTTACATTTTTTGGATTCACTGCATAATTCCCTGTGTTACTTCACAGCTCTACTGTATTATACGTCTTATGTCACTATAAGTCTGAAATGTGGAAAAACCATGGAAAACTATTGTGACTGGTAGTCTGTGCGAAACTTCTTGCAACACACAGCCCCAGGAAGCAAACTTATTATTGCTTACTTATTGCTCTTATTCTGCACCAGAACTGGAAAACTACAAAGCCTGGGAGGCAAAAGGAACACTGTGAGAAAGGTAAAAGATGTCTCTAAGGACCAGAGGATATGGATGGGGAAGGGGAAAGGAGGAGAATGAGAGAAGCAGAAAGTTGACTTCTGCCTTCACTTCTTTCTCTCACTTTCCTGAACTATTTCTGGGTCAGGGAGCCAGTAGAGGATTGGGAGTGTGTGAGTACACAGGGGCTGGAATGAGCCGGTGTCTGCATCTTCCTTTTACGGGTCACAGGCACTCAATGAAGGTCTAATCTAAGAGTGTGTGATCAGGACTACGGGTGTGTGTATGCGTGTGTCTGTGTCTGGGACCACAGTGTAATACATTAGAATGAGCTGTAATGGAGCCAGCATGGCGGTGCTGAGGGAATAGGGATGTGGAAGGAAAGTGTGTAATATAGGGCAGAGTTGAGTGCAGGACAAAACACTATAAAAGGATCCCGAATAGCATACCCAGCTCAGCTGCTCTTTTAATAACTTCTGTTCATTGGGAAAGATCTTCCACTGAGATAGTAAATCCTAGATCCTAGAAGGTGCACTCTACAGATTCCCTGAGGTGCAAGACATAGACTGACTGCTGTAGTAGCACAGAAAGTGTTTCTTCTCTGCAGGCCACCTATTAAACACCGTGTCCCTATCCAGGAGATTTTAGTCTGACATTTCTTCTTTATTCCTGCTCTACTGGTCAAACATTAATACTAACACCGAGGTCATATTGGGACAAATGTCATGAGAGGTTACACCCTGCACTCATTTTCTCTGTGTTCTCTTCTTTCTTTACATCTAGCATTAGGATATACATCCTGAAAGGTAATGTTAATGTAACATACTGCATTATTATTACATTACTATTATAACTATGGCATGGCAATGGGTTGTTTGGCCCACAAAAACAAAAGAAATCCAGGGCAAAGCTGGAGAACACCTGACACTACAGCAGAGAGAAAATCTATGTTGTTTTCTGTGCATGTCTTATTCAGTAGTTCTTTCTCCATCACACAGTTGGCAGCTTTCCAGTTTTCCCCAAAAAATCCAGCTGATATAAAAGTACAGTGCAGGGTAGTGGGGTGAATTTTTAATGGGAGGAATTTCTAAATACACTGTGGCTGTGAATAATACTTGAAAATGTGAAAATGAAAAAAAAAAAACAGTTAAAAAACTTGCCCAGTGGTAAGGCTGACCAGTAAGGAGGACAAAAGTGGACATAATATCACAAAAAACAGACACAGTAAATTGACATCAACTATTCATGTTTTTTTTATAAGAACAATAAGAATATTGATGAGTCATGTGAATTTATAAAAGATGTGTTAGATATTATTAGAGATTATTATAATTTGTTAAAGATTATTTAAATAAACCTGTTTATATCCAGCTTCTGGTGGGTTTAAAGTTTAGCTGTTCTGTTTTATTCTATGTGGCAGAAGTGACTTATCATTCATGCAGTGGTACGACTTCTGAGCGAAGCAACAAGACCTACAGATGTTTTAAACTAAAAGCATAAACCGTCAAATTAGAAACTTAATAAAATCTCATTTGGAATACATACAGACGTAGTGCTTTAAACTGAATACATTTCTATTTCATAAAGATATAAATTAACACTATGAGCAGATTAACAAAGTGATTTGCTCATAATGTTAAAAGACAACATCACAGCAAAACGATCGCGTGACCTACTTTATCACGAAAACCTATGATGACAAAACAAATAAAATTATTTATATACTTACTTATACATCCTTTCTTTATGTGCTTGTGAGTAACATTTTACTTCTGCACCGCTGCCAAAAAAGTTTCTCACCTTTAAAGCCATCTTTTTGAAGATGTACAGCACGCCACATATTTCTAAAAGGGCAGCAGCATCTTTGTATTATCAAGGTCCCAGGGAAAATGTTGTGGAGTTCAGTGTACCACACTGCTACAGAGCTCATTTCAAATGCCAGCAGCTCAGGTATTCTTTTCCGCAATATGCTCTCCGCATTCATAATTAATTCCCCTTTGAAAAGTCCCAAGGACAATGTGATGTAATGTTTCGAAACCCAGCTCAGGAAAAGTGTAGACCTGGATGAACCCTGGCAGGGAGGTCCTTGAATCCTAATAACGATGAGATTAGCCCTGGCTGCTTCCAGTGCGTTTATTTCAGGACTATTTGGCGCTGAGTTTGTAACCTGTCAGAGTTTAAAGCCGCAGGAAGACTTAAATAAAGTGTCTACACAGGGCTGGTACAGGGCCATGGCTGCTGTCCGAGGCTGCCTGACTGTACGGCAAGCGCAGGTTTTTGCTGAGCTGGCACTGTTGCACAAGAAAGAGCAATGGCAGCCAATCACTGAGTGAGTGGTGCGAGGCATCCTTTCCTGTTCTAGCTCTTTCAGTATGCTTGTAGTTTGGCCTATGTACTGGTCTCTGCTTTCGGGGCTGTATGAGTTAGCAAAGTGTGTGCATATGTGTTTTTTCTGTGTATCCTTTCCTCTTCAGTTCTTTGCCTAAAGCAGATGGCATCTAGACCCAAAGATCAATTCCCTACCAAACCAACACTTGCGCACTTTATCCCAGTAGAGCACTGGTTGCAGGTCTGACTGCCAAGAGAGTCACATCACTCTAACGGGAGAAAAAGATAAAACAAGCTTCTGCAGCAAATGCCTTCAGTCCTCTTCCCATGGGGTCACAGGGATCTTAAATCAAACATAACCCTGTAACACTTTCCATCCACACTGCCACACTATAAAACGGTTTGTATATGGATTGCTGCATTAGGAAGAGAGGAAAAACGACTCGTGTTAGGCATAGAGGGCTGGAAGTAGATGCGTGAGCGCAGCGCAGCGCTGGGGCAAAGTGCTAGAGTCTGTTCAGCTTTAAGCGTGCAGCTCTGCTTTGCGTGCCCACGCAGGGCTGGGCAGACTGCACACTGGTGCCTACACACAGACCCCAAAGCACCCTACTGTAGCCAGCAATTTCCTCTGGGGCTCATTGTAAAAAGGGCCAGAAGAGAAAACGTGGAACTTCCATATGTTCATGTGAGTATGTTCATTTTGAGGATCTTAGTGATTAGCGTAGATAAATGAACAGTTCCAGCACCCAAGAAGCAGTGATTCACAATATTCTCCTTATCACAAATGTAACCAATCAAGCAAGGCATGTTTGCAGAGTGAGTCACTACTACACGCTCACTATGCACATTGTGTAGGGTCCTGCAAATTATGAGGGTGGGAATTCTGCGTAGGGTCCCAGAATTGTCAGGTCCAGCTTTTCATGTATGGCATCGGAAGTTTTAAACTGAAGCTAAAAGGCCTAAAAAAGCTGGGGAGTAATGGATGCTGACACCAAATAGCAAAAAGATGTAATGTAAGTATGATGTAATAAGTAAACATTGCTGAAGTTTCAATACATGCCACTCACTCCCCAGACCATATAGTCCATATAATATAAAAATTAACAGTTTTTTAATTCACCTATTTAGCTTACAACTATTTAGTTCCCATTCTTCTTAAAATTATTAGGACTATTTCAGCTTGGACTATTTTTTTAATGAGGCCCAACACAGAGTAGCCAGGAAAGTGATCGTTTACATATGTCAGAAAAAAAAGGCTGGAATATGACATATATGTAAAAAAAAAAAAAAAAAAAATATATATATATATATATATATATATATAGTATATAAACCCACACAAACATCATAGATCAATAAAAAAAAAGCAATAAATGGTTTCTGATATGACTGACTGTTATCTATTAAATGAACATGAGTACATGAGAACAGCAGTAGCAGCCATTCGAAACCCAACCATACTTAAGAAGAAAACCCATTTGCGTAGTTTTCACAGATTCTGACAGTCACCAAAGTTTTCTTATGTTGGGATTCATTTTTAGGTAAGAACAGAATCTACACACACTAATTTCTACAGTTTATTACATGATGCTTTACTGTCTGACAGTCTTTTTCTTAGGACCTTTCTCAAGAACAAATTTAAGAAACACTTTAGTGAATGAGCCCTATTGTTCTTATATAGGATGCTGTTAGACAGATTATAAGTCTAAAGGCAATGTTGGGTGACTGATTTATGTGTGTGATGGTGGGGGGTGGGGGGGAGGTACCTGAGCAGAAGGGCATTGGTGCACTCCAGTGGCCATTGAGCTGGCAGGTTCGAGAGGATTCGCCCTTCAGCTGCCGTCCACCCGTACAAGAGTAGCGCACCGTGGAACCAAAGGTGAACTTGTCCCCACTCAGTACTCCGTTGGGAGGAGATCCAGGATGGCCGCAGTCCACCACTGCGAAAAAAACACACGGACGCACACACGCAGACACGGGCAAGCACGCAATGAGTATAATTACCATACAATAGGATTTCAAACTTTTGTCTTTAAGTTTAATTACAGCTCAGCCCTAGTCGATTTCACAATAAGTGAGGTGCTAATATGGTTTCCTCCGAGAATGCTGCCATCATCAGATTGTGGAAGTGCCTTTCTGTGTCATCTCCACAGCACTGCCTATAAAAGCTGCTTGGTAATGATGCGATTAAAAGTTCAACTCTGAGGAAAGTTCAACTTTAAAGAAAATGCCAATGCACAACAATATTTCTGCAAAAACAGAACAGATTGTTAACGCATTACATGCCAATTTAATACTCAACTATGTCTGTCAACGCTTGGTTTCATGGGGATTGGACTTTTTTCCTGATCCTCATTCAGAGGGTACTCAGCATTCAGCATACACACTGAGCTCTATATTTACAAAGAGAGGATGCCAGTCTCGTTTAGAATTAGTGAGCTCCCATGCTGTACTAGCTACACCGAAGCCAACAACAAATCAGAAATCCTGCATTAGTATTACAAATGTCCTCCGAAACTCAGACCTGTCAGTGGATATGGGAAAGAGCACAACTGGGGAACTCCCTCAGATTACTAAGGTTTGGTGAGTAGTGCATGCTACGACTTTCTCTACAGCTGGTGCCTAGAGCACCTCACTGTGCTGGAGAACTGCGGAGGATGTTTGGCGTTTCACAGGATGTGCACCCAATAAGACAGGGATCAGCCACAAAGCTGGCTTCGCTAATTAGTCTGCCTGCAAAAAGTCTTTGTTCCACCTGTCCCTCAATTACTGCGCTGATCTAAAGCAGCGGGAGAGGGTCGCTCAACTGTTTCCGCCTCCATTATGAGATCGACGCTAATTAACAGCGCAACGCTGCTGCCAAGTTTCGGCCGTTTGAAAGGACCAAACACATCACCGACTTACCGATGCACTCGGGCAGAGGCTTATCCCATTGGCCGGTAGGCTGGCAGGTGAGGACGGGGGAGCCGAACAGGTAGTAGCCTGGATTACAGTCGTAAAAGACCACTGTGCCGAAGGTGAAGTTTCCATGCTCGATCTTGCTCTGTCTGATGGAGTTGGCGGGGATCCCAGGATCAGAGCAATTGACCACTGAACACAGGTAAGAAGGGAGGGAGAGAGGGAAGTAGGGAAAGATGGAGCAAGAGGTGCATGTGTTATTTGGCAGAAGCAATGAGCAAGCCACTGCAGACTCTTCTGAACCATCATACCACATAGATTTGAGAACAGTAGAATTCACTACTACTATGTACATATATACTGTTACTATAATCTTTATATACTTTCAGGTTATGGGAACTGTCATTGTGATATCACCTTGTAAAGAGGCACAACAATCAGAAAGATCTTTGGTCTTGACTCTTATATTAGCAACATTTCAACCCCATGCAACTCTTAATGCACCCTCATGCAGACTCAAACACCAAGACACATGCCTGTCAATCCTTAAAGCAGAACCTCCAGCATATTTCAGTTAATGAAATGCATCACCAGGTCATATACTTCCAATCTTACCGCATTCTACAACACAGCATTGGCAATGCTCCCCCCCTCCCCTTTCCACCCCACAGTGGTCAGCCACTGACACGGTGCTACAGCAACAGCGGCTGCCTCTCCTTACCCAGAGTGCACTGCAGTGGTTTATTTGGCAGACGGCGGATCAGCCAAAGCTCCATGTGAATAGAAAACTTAACTTTTTTCCCCACCTTTACACGTTGGTGGTGGCTGGCTCCACTGGCGGTTGGCCTGGCACTGGGCCCGCACCGGGCCTTCCATCACATAGCCCATGTTGCAGGAGAAGCTCACCACGTCGTTCAGGTTAAAGCCGTTGCCTATGGTGCGTCCGTAGATGGGGCTGCCTGGGTGACCGCAGCTGATGGCTGCAGAAAAGGGTGGTGGTTTTAAAACGACAGAATTCACCAGTGTGACAGTATGTCTCACACAAGTTGTATTCCTGTCCAATGTGATAAAAACAATAATATAAGACAAGATAATCCTTTATTAGTCCCACAGTGGGTTACTTTTCCTAAATATCATGGCTGTCCAATGAAAAACATTTTTTTTGAGTTTTCTACATCATTTGAACACGCAAATGGCTGTTTACATTGTGTGAAAATTTCATGATGAATGGACCAACAGAAACGCTCCAAAATAGCTTGGAAAAGATTCTGGTTCCATTGACTTACATTGAAAGTTTTTGGCCTTTCCTGTAAAGTTGCAATTTTGATACTTGTTTTTCATTGGACAGCAACAATATGCTAAAAATAATTAAAAGCTAAACAGAAATAGGTTCGTATAATTTATTCATTGTTAAACTTTTTGGTCAAACTGTTCTTTTGACTCCTTGATTGAGACCAGTAATTATCATCTACTGGATCTACCTTCCGGTGGGTCTCATTTCCAGCTATAATTGTCCATATCTGATCAAGCTAATTAATGCCTACAGAAGTCCACCATCAGCTAGATCAGGCGCATTAATGTATAATTTACATAAGTAAGAGACCACCTTTCACAAGTTCTACAAGTTTGTTTCCAGATGATATTTTGAAAAGGATAACGTAAAATAATCCACTTGCACAAAGTTTCCAAAACTGTAGTGTAAATAAACATAACTCCTAACAACCGTGCAGAGCCTGGCAGACCATCAAAACTATCACCATCAGATAAGCAGTAAATTAAGCTTTCGTCTTTAAAAGATTCTGTTTCTGCTCAACTTCCCAATGTAGTAAGACAACTCAACGCCAACGGACTGAAAATTAGAGAAATTAGATTGTGTGGACCATGAGAAGTAGAAAATGCAACCAACTTCTAAGACAGAACTTTGGGGGCATTTATTTCCATTACATACTGAAAGCAGTTCCCCTTGAAAAATGTAAGTGCTAATAAAAGAATTGCTTGTTTGTTGAGGCTTCTGTGTTTTTTTGTGTTGTTTTCGCTGGAAATTCAATACATCACGAGCGGCCTCTGACTTTTGCACGGTGCTGTAAGAAGGCGCCAACATGTTTGATGTGGACTAGACTTAAAATCTGCAGGACAGCAGATTTTGAGGAGGAGGATTAGTGACTGAATGAGTCTTATGCATAAAAACATGAGTTCTAATGTAAAGCCTAAAGCCTGTTCCGACTAATATACTGCACAGACCATAAAAAGCGGCCTGAGCATACAGACCTTTCTGCCGAAAATAATGACTGTAATATAAGCCGTATATACATGAAACACTTATGTGCAAATATGCCTTCATCCAGTCTAATGAAGAACCTCTATTTTCTTGCCAATGGGCCAAACCATTTTATTTGCACGGAACCGCCGAGTGAAGCTGAATGGGTGGTTAACTGTATGGGGCTGGCGGGTGTGTGCACTGTAAATGGGCCCTTCATACACGCTACCGGATAACGGCAGAGCCATGTCCTCCGGCGAGATGTCATTATGATGTCAAGGTTGGCTTGACAGTCTAATTACCCTCATGCTCATGTACATACAATTTGAATCCAATAAACATCCATTTGGTTAAAAAAACATGTGTTTCAGAAGAAATGGATTTATTTCAAAGACCTTGTTCTCTTGGTAAAGATTGTGAGCTGCGACGCCTCAGTTACATTCGCTTGTCCTTCTTGAAATACCAGGTCTTATTCAACGCCAGACATGTTTATCATTATAGGGTGGTTATTAGTGAGCCTCTTAATTTTGCCCATATGGCTGAGGAGGAGCTCATACTGTTTGAGAATGGAGTCTTTTCTCGTTTGACATATTCAGAGGAGGGTTTTGATTTCTCTTGCAGGCTCAAGCACATTTTGTTCCTCATCACGCTTCTCCCCTGCTCTCATAAACAACCACAGTTCATTTGCATAATTACAGATGTAATTTGTTTCTCTTTGCACGAAGGCAATTTCCCCTTCATTTGAGCACCTTCCATAGCCCAAAATTTCAAACCAAATCACTGCGTGCTAAAATAGCTGAAAACTCATCCTCTCTCTTACGCCACGCTCGTTCATATTCTCCCTCTCGCTCTCTCTCTTTTTCCCCTCCCGTGATAATGATTACTGCTCGTTGTGCAGCGTTTGTAAAAGTAAAATAGGCAAGACCACGGAAATTATGCAGACGTTAACATGCATGTTAAAGGAGCTAAACCCCGAAACATCAGCAGTTTTAGCTGGGCTGTAAGGTCAGACGAGGATCCCTTGCATGGCGATAGTTAGCGCTGGATTGCTTCCGTCTGTCCTATTCCATTTTGGAGAACGGAAACTCATCTGAAACGGCTCAACGGCTGTGTCACATGCAGTAATTCATGTTTCGAATCTGGGAATGTGTTTAGCTTCAAAATCTGTGCCACATCTCAACAGATGACAAAAAAGCCTTTTAGCTTCTGTTCTTTTCGTGACAGCGACAACAGAATAAACTGCCCTTATTTCACACTCTGAGGACGCAGAAGTAATGCTAATTGTGACAGAGTAGCTGCAATGTTTCTTTAAACTGCAGTGCACTCTTTGGTTATTAATCACAAGACTTATTAGGGGTCCAAGCATGAAATACTGGGACCCTGTTGTTTATTAGGATTATTTATACTAGTATGAACTATTTGGTTTAATATACACTACCAAGTTTAGGATCCCTTTAGAATTTAATTTCATGCAATTTTCATGCATGAAATGCATGATTTTAAAGAATAAAAATGTTTGGATTAAAGCCTATTTTTGTATAGAGGCTTAAAATCTCTGCCTAAATCTCCTGGTACGGCCGCCAATCCAAGTTAAGGATGTTATTGGGCTAATTGGTTGTTAGGACACTCTTGCTCAATTGTGATGCACAGCTGAAAAGCATTCTACTAATAAGTGAGCATAAAAGGGAGAACAACATTCTAGGTTAGTTTAGTATCTGAAGCATCAGCAGTAGGTGGCTTGCTTACAGGTTCAAAATGGCCAGAAAGAAACTACTTTCTTTAGAGACCCGTCAGTCCATTGGTGTGTTAAGGAAGGAAGGCTACTCCATTAAAAACAAGATTTCACTGTGATCCCAAACTTTTGAGTGGTAGTGTAGTGTAACTGCGCAATCTGATGATGCAATCTAATTGATCAATTGGTCTCATCAGATATAACAGCAATCCCTAATAACTGTGTACTTATGTTGCTAAGTAAAGACTTTACTTGAACCTAAGTACATGGTATTAATACATCCTTGCAGTTATCATATGCTGTCATGGTCACGACAGATTTTGTTCACAGTGTCATGTTATTACTACCAGTAACTCTCCTGATATCAGACAATCAACTGGTAAGATAGCATTGCTATATTATATTATTATATTGCTAAACATAATGAACTCGTGACAGCATATGACATGGCTAATGGCTCCTATTTACAAAGTCGCTCAATTTGGTAGTACAGATCTAAGATCTGTTCTTGTCAGTGAAGCTTTTGCAAATAAGACAGGAATCTGATCCTAGATCAGCACTCCCACTCTGAGAAGCTCTATGAATATGGGTCAATGTTATGTGGCAGCGTTCAGGTAAAGTGTGATCCGGCTTGCTTAATGCTGCAGCTAACTGCATGTTTCTACTTAAGCCCATATAATAACAGGTCATTTGATTACTCCTAAGCTGCAATATTCATATCAAATTATAAACATGTCATTTCACGTAAACAAACTCCATTCATTTGGCAGCTGTGGCAGTGGAAATCTAAAAAAACTGGCATTAGTTTGAAGTAGAGACGGAAGGATTGATCAGCTATGTATCGGTATCGGCCGATTTTGAATCAAAATATGTGATCAGTGATCGGCCGATATTTCTCCAATTTAGCCGATTATGAGAGCCGATTGATGGCGTTAAACAAATGAGTCTAACTTCTGTATTTCCAGCTAGTGTTTCATCCAGGTAGAGGAGACCTCCGGCCAGCTCCCTGCAATTCCTATCCGAACCACTAGGTGGAAATACACACCCTTTTATTTTCCACAGACTGACTAAAGCAGCCGCCTCACGAGAAAAGAAGCGCTGATAGAAAGCATGTCCGTCTGGCAGTGTTTTACCGTATGTGACTCATCCAGGACTTTTTTAAAATGTGTAAAATCAGCATGTCTTGTTGAGGAACCAAGACGAAGACATTTAACTCTACTAATCTGATACAGCACAGCACACAGCTGAATACAGTGAGTACCAGCAAACAGCAGAGCTAGCACGCACAGCTAGCACAAAACAAACAACCCAGAACACCATACAGACCAGATCTGACCGGTATGAACAGTACAACAACAATTCAAGATCTACATTTAATGATTACAGATTGAAATAACAGAGTCTGTGTTTAATGACTGCAGTTTTTACTGCATTTATTTAAATAGCTTTTTTAGTTTTAAATTAAGGGTCTAAATTTAATGATTGTAGAATTGGGGATATTTGTTTGATTTACTTTGTTTATTTACTGTTAATTTAGTTAAAAATATTATGCTGTTTCATATGAGCTCGTTAAAAATGGTAATAAACCAGTTTCGACCATGTTTTATGACTTGCTAGCGCTTATAACTACATGTAGCCTGCTGTGGCGTATACTCCACCCTCTATCGGTATCGACTATCGGCCGATCGTGCTGAAAGGTGATCCGCGATCGGAATCGGTCTCAAAACCGCTGATCGGTCCATCTCTAGTTTAAAGCAATTCAACATTCATATTAATCTGACAAACAGTGAAAAGGCTACTGCTGTTTTCTACTTCTTCTTTGTTGCTAATGCTAAAACACACATGCAATGTTCAGGGCTTCTATACTTTATTTTTGCTTTTATTTTTCATAACACTGCATAAATACAACAGAACCTGAGATGGACTAAACTAATGATTTATGTCCAAATCATGGCACAGATGCTATAGGCAGTAACTACTGGCGCTGGTGTTATATTACTTAAATGAAACTAAAACACAGGTTGCATAGTTATAGGAACTAGCCATATATGGGCCTTTGGGTTTCGGAGGTTAACACAGCTTTTATGGTGCTTTCAAAAGTCTTGAAAAGTCTTAACTCATTAAAACTCCTCTGTAACTCCCTCCATCAGTACTTCTCCTTTTTAGGGTCCCTGAAACAAATAAAACACCCATGCTCGTCCTTACATGGGATTTGCTAGCTAAAGTTTTGTTGATAAATGCTCAGTGATATGAGAGTGGGCTCATTGTGCCACTCAGTTTCTGAGCCTGACAATGATGCGTTAATTAAAAATACCCCTTGAGACAAAGAAGGCTCTTTTGTTCCCAGAGCTTAGTGGATTCTTCAAATGCCAGTGCCCTTTGAGAGGTGGAAGAGAGCTCTCTGCACAAGCACTTCACCTCAGTCAGTGATGACATCGAGACGTGACGCAGGCTCCTTTGTGCACATTCGCTGCTCAGGCCTGATGTAGCATAGTGACAGTTATTCATCTGTAGCAGCAGCAGCAGCAGCAACGGCTCACACAAAGCCACGTGACTTGGCCTGCGTTCTGCCGGTTACACAACAGTTTACTAACTCTCCTGACAAACTTTTGATGAGGGATGGCACGGCTAAGGTACAACTTGTTTCGCTTTACGCTAACTGCAGCTGACTGAAATTCCCTAAGATGACAGATCTCAGGCTTGGATAGTGGAGGTGTTTTCTTGGGATGTTTTTAACAGCAAATTGTCCCTCACTAATCATTTATATTCTGAGCTTTGATGCCTTTTTTGGGAGAGCCCATCACTGGCTGCTGCAGTACTTACAGTTCCAACCTCAAATTGCTCCAAACAGTCAGTTCCAGAGTTAGCAGGATTCCTCCGCAGCGTTTTTTATTATTATTTTTATTTTTTCGTTCGCCTGCAAATGAGAGAGAGACAAAAGTGGGCACAGACTCACGGACACAGATGGGCAGCTGTCCAGACCAGTTGTGGTCCTGCTGGCAGATGCGCACGGAGGAGCCAATGAGGCGGAAGCCCGGGGCGCACTGGTACACCACCGTGTCCCGGTAGCCAAAGTTCTCCCCGATCACCTGACCATTCACAATCTGCTCCGGCAGCCCACAGTGGCCCCCTGGAGGGAGAGACAGGACGGTGGAAAGTGCCATTTAAAGCAAGAGACACAAGCCGCACTTTAATTAAACAGGCACACACGAGGAGACGCCACTGCAATATTAACATTACGTTCTATTTTTTAACATATTTAGGGAGATTACCAACAGGATACACACTTATAGATACTGCTTTGAAGAGGACCCTCAGGGAAAAAGAGCTGTTGATGTAATCACTTACTGGTGATGAAAAGATCTTGCTTTTTCGCGAGAATCCTTCCACCAAGGCACTTTCAAAAAAGGATTATTTGTGGCTCCTTTTAAAGAGGAGAGCCTTTTAAGGTGAGAGTAGCTGGTGGTTTCTGACCCTTTTAATAGCAGAGATAATTATATGTGACTGCACTTTGGCTTAAAAGCCAATAAAACCTCTTCATAAACCCTTGGCTCTCCATCAAAAGTTTAGGGACACTCCTTTTTTCAAAATGTTTTAATAAATGAGAGCTTGTTTGTGGGTTTGCAGTCATTTAAACTGAAACAGAAAGTCATTTAGATCTTACCATTTCTTCATCTGCATGCCTAAAACAGTAACTGACTAAAGTGTAATACCGTAACCCTTAAACCCTTGTTTTATGGTCAGCTCTAAAGCATTTCAGGTGTTTTAAAGCAACTTTGGTGCTTTTAATAAAGCAGTGTTAATAGCCGTTTGGGAATAAACACTGTGGAATCATTATTTATACTCTTGAAATGCACTTTCAAGAAACAAACTAAATCATAAATCTGAATGCTGCAAAGCATGCAAAATAGTATTAATAAATTACTGTTTGGTGTTAACAATAGCTTTGTTGGTATTTTACTTATTCAAATAAGAAAATTATTGTTAAAATCAATGACCTAGTTTCAAAAGAAGATAAGATATATTGAGGGTAGGAGGAACCACCCATGGTAAGATGTGTCCTCTACTTTACTGACTCTTCAAATGGGTCAAATCTAGTCTTGACAATTTCCAACTAATTCCGGTATATTCATGTAAATAATTCATATTCCTGAGATTTATTGTTAATAACAATAAATAAAATGTGTTAAGATGAATTGATAATATTTGTTATATATATATATATATATATATATATATATATATATATATATATATATATATATATATATATATATATATATATATATATATATGTGTGTATATAATTATTATATACAACTATTTATGGATTTCTATTAAGTTACAATAAATAGTTTAAAAATAATAAATTAACTAATATAATCAGAATAACTATTTAGTTCATGGACAGATTGTAAGTACGTATATTATACATTCTTTTGCCTGTGGCCATAGTTTATTATAATTAAGTGGAACTGACAGAGACCTCACTTTTTAAACAATATTGTAAGTGTAACTTTGATTAATAACACAAATTTACAAAATTACAAACACTACAAATAATCTGACACATAAATAACACTTTCTGTAAGACCAAAACTCTGCAGGTAGCAGTCAAATACACAAAAACATCTCCCCTAACGTTAGTAATGCATTATCATCTTGTACATGCTAAACAACATTCAGTGATTTGGTTTAACTGTACGGTAAAAATAGACCTTCTTCTTGATATTTTCCTTAGTTTACAGTAAAAGTATTCAATACACAAGACCAGAGGCCAGATGACGTAATTGAAAGTACTAACAAACTGACAGAAAATACACATCCTCCAACAATAGCACTGGACTTTTAAGAGAGAGCAACAGTGTGAGACTGTCTACCTAGACACCGTGTCTCGGTTCCGCTCCACAGGCCAGACGACAAGCACTCCCTCACGGTGGAGCCCACCAGCATGTAGCCAGTGTCACATGTGAAGATGGCTGTGGCTCCGAAAGTGGTCTGTGTCCCAATTTTCTTCCCACTGGCAGGGGTGGAGAGTTCCCCACAGGAAATGACTATGAAGAGAGGGAAGCACATAAAAAGAGATTAAAATGGGTTCAGATGATTGGTTGAGAGTGAGTACAACCGTTTTAAACTCATTAATATTTAATTCATGTCTATGCTTAGCGCAGATGTTTTTCTTGTTTAAATTCAAAACCCTTTGAATTAAACCTTTGAATTATACTTACAATATATGAAAGATGAAAGCTGAGGGTTTATCTTTTGCACTCAGTGACATACTGCACTACATTATACTACACTGTACTATACTACAATATACTGGACTACTACTATGCTACTAAAATATATTGTACTATATTGTTGTGATACACAGATGCAACAGCATCTTTACAGTGCATAATGGAATCAAAGGATAGTCACAGTTATTTAGCATGTCTGCCTCATTACAGAGGTCTAATTTGATAGATTGTCAAATTGCAGTAATTGCAGGAGGAAATAATCATTTGTTGAAAATATAATAAATGGTATACTTAATTTACTTAAAAATGTCTCAAATTAATACTCAAAGAATCTCACTGCATTATTTAGGCTTTTTATACTAAATCCTTGAGAAAGCAGTAATTTCTATACCATTATACATAATTATTTTGATTTACTAATGCAAAATATTGATAAAACAAGTAAGAGATTTTACGAACCACCAAATGAATTTGATGTAAGTCAAAATATTAAAAAAACTATACTGCTCCCAGACACAGAGAGATGAAATAACAATTATAAAAACACAGTGACTGTATTTTTCTTGCCTGGAGGAAACAGGTTGACTTATAAAAGGATATATAAGTGTATATAGGTGCCACAGGGTTGTGTCTTACTCTGACAGTGAGGCCTCTCGTTCCTCCAGCTCCACGCCCCATTGGCCATGCACTGGATATGGGCAGGGCCCAGGCGGTAATAGCCAGGGTCACAGGTAAAGATGATTTTAGTCCTGTACTCATAATGTGAACCATTGACGATTCGCCAGCGCCCATGCTCCAGGGAAAAAGATCCAATGCTGGGACAAACAACGACTAAGTGCCCAAACACACACACACACAAACACATACAAATTAAAATTAGAAATACATAGCTTGTAAGCTCTCACAATAAAAACCTCTACTAACACTTTTTAATCTCAATAGACATACAACATATGACCTAAGCTAGTATTGCTGAACTTAACTGTAATTTGGTCATTTTAAATGTGGTGCTAAAATAAACTCGGCTCAGCTCACTGGTGTTCTGTGCTCACAACAGAAGGCAGGTCAACGACAAAAAAGCCAATGCAAATTCTTACTAAACCACTTTTCATCATGGGGACATTTTTTTTTGTTGTCAGTGGCTGCCATGAACAAATAGTTCATCACTTGGCACCACACTGAACATGCCAATGCAATCAGCCCTCACTGCTATCCATAATTAAGCTCTACCATAAAACATTCAAACGCTATGTCCTGCACTTCAAAAAGTGGTGACCTCATTTTGTACTGCTCTGTAATGTGGCCAAGGCATTTGTTCCCAAACCTTAATGGGCAATAACTTAACGTTTTTGGCATTGAGAACATAATCTCCTCATAAATAATTGAGGTGAAGATATAGTTCTGGGACTACTGTATGTGGAAGGAGCTTATAAACTGGCAGTAAATGGGCTCTTGGGTCAATGTGCTCATGTGTGGGAAAGTTCTCGTACCCGAACAACGGGGAATCTTGTTGTGGTTGCTCCAGGTGCCATCAGGCTGACACACGGCGCTGGTCAGCTCCTTGGAGGACAGCCGGTAGCCGTCATTGCAGAAGTAAGTCACGCGAGTTCCTACCGAGTAGTCCACTGCTAGCACACCCCCGTTGACCGGAGCTTTGGGCACCCCACAGGACACAGCTAGGTAGAAGAAGCAAAGGGTGGTTTAACCCTCAATCGTTGCTGTTATTATCCCAAATAGCCAAGTACATTGGATAATTTCATCTCAGTTCTGCTAAAAGGGTGAATTATAAACTTTATATATATGTATAGAACATACTTATATTATGTGAAGTTATTGTTTTTCTTGATTCGCATAAAAGATAAATATCAATTGTTCTCATGTTCTCAATTAGGTGATACCTCACTTCTAAGGGTCTACATTTAGTTACATACTAATAAGCTGTGAAAGTGTCTATCATTACAGTGTCTAGTTCTGGCCCCATTGAAGCACAAGCTACTCTCCAGTAATGCATGAACTGCTTTAAACTTGTTTTTTATGTGTAACAGGTTTTAGTGTGTGCAGATGCTTAATACCCTCTGTAGAAGGTCAGTTCCCTGTTTAAAAGAACAACTGAGAAATCATACACAAAAGGACATTCAGAAGTCTTAGAGGAGCTTGGAAGTTCACAAAGTCATGCTTCGATTGCTTTCTTTCACTGTGCTGCTGTCATGGCCTTGTCCAGCCTACCGGCAAATGGAAATTCTTATCTTGCTGGCTGCCCCTTCTCCTTTTATATAACTGCCAATGAAACATACACTGACAAAAGTTTGGGGACAGCCTTGCTTTCTTTTGACGTGTTCCAAGCTGGATTTTTGGCGCTACTTTTCAGTTAGTTAGACACATAAAGCGGTTGTGTTAACATAAAAAAGGGGTTCTTCAGATGTACTTTACAACAGTCATAGTGTTTATCAAAAAGTGGTTTGAACAGTTTTCTTTTTGAAACTATCATTAAAAAACAGAGAGTAAAAACCTTTGTGCTCAATCACTTGAAAGGTTTGAGTGCTGATAAGTGCAAACATAACAAGAGGAAAAAGAGCATAGGCTATGGAAGAACTGCCAAGGTAATACTTTCCTCAGTTTTTGGAAGGAAAAATGGGAATTGCTGTATCGTCGCTGTCCAAAATATTAATTTTACAGAAGAGGACAAAAAGGTTCTTTACGTTCAATACAAGGTAATTGTATGTTTTACTCCAAGTGATTCTGGAGCATTTCTATTGGTCCATTCATCATGACACCTTTATGAGATATATAAAGAACAGCTGTCATGTTTAAATGATATAGAAATATGAAAATCTATGAAAAACATGAGATTTTTTTAACATTTATTGAGAAACCACTACTTGTTTATTAAAGACATGTTCAAAAGTTGGGTGTACCCTCTGCTCATAGGTGTACAATGACCATCTGATATCTACACATCACAGTCATGGGCTGAAGGTTAAGGATCTGGTCTTAGATCCCCAGGGCCAACAGCACACAACTAAAGTGTCCCTGAGCAAGGCACCTAACCCTCAACTGCTCCCCAGGCGCTGTGGATAGGGCTGCCCACTGCTTCGGACAAGTGTGCTCGCTGCCCCCTATAGTGTGTTTTCACTAGTGTGTTTATATGTGGGTATTTCACTGCACGCATGGGTTAAATGCGGAGGTCAAATTCCGCTGTGTGCAAACACAAGTGGCAAATGGTTCTAAATCCTAATTCTTAAATAACAGTCTGTGATTAGTTGTTTTGCATGTTAGTCAAATGGCCCTTTCCTGTCAAACCAGGTGGTTCTTGACCATGTTGAGCAACAACAGACAAAACTAGGTGTACCCAAACTCTCGATAATGTCTTTAATGGTTTTGTACTCTGAAACATGAGCATAGACGTTGTAATTCCTGAAATTCTGCAATAAATCTCGTCGACACACAAGCCTGTTTCCAGCCCTGCCCTCCCTATGCTCTCCAGTGCTATAAGAAACACAACAACCTCACAGCAAACACGAAACAATGCACATCAAACTCATTACTGTGGACCGGGATGCTTTGACAATGACGAGAGATGAGGCCTTTTTTGTTTTGCTTTAGGGTAATGGACAAAGCCGAAATGCCTGAAACACTTTGGAAGTTTACAGACTCATTTAAGTGTCACTGGCTGTTAGTGGTACATAAGCCTGTGGCCTCATAGGGGGCAGGAGTGGTGCTGTCACATTAGAGTGAAGGGAGGAGGCCACGGGCGCACTGGCTCAGAAACTATTTACTGGGACTGGCCTCCTTGTGCTCAGAGCGGTGGATCAGAGTGGATAGGTGGTGCAGTATGAATGACACAGATGGAGAAGAGAACCCAGATTAGTCATTAATGTGACAAATCAAACAGATCATGAATAAACAGTATCAGGAAAAGAGCAGCGTGGGTAATCTCCATCACTGACCGTAAAAGCTTGTTAGAGTGGCTAAGGATTAAGTTCCTGGAAAGTGGCGACTTGCAGAATTGTAGCGTAACGGCCGGCACCGAGTTAATAGCCAGTTCCATTAAACAGCCCTGTGGTGCAGAAGTGGCTGTATATATTGGAGAGAAATTAAGCCATAACGTGACACTATTTAGGACATACAACACTATCCTTGCTGCCATTTCTGTTTATTTAAAACGTATAGAAATATATGTAAGATGCTTATATAAGAAAGAAGCTGGAACTCACTTGAAAGTTAAGCACGATAAATTAAGGAAATATTTTAAGCACATTTTTAACAGTATATAGCTTTCCTCTTAAATCCACATCGAATGGCATAAAAAAGCAAACGCTTTACTAGGAGCTTTGCACTGCTGGCAACAGTGAGCAACATTAAACCTTGGAAGTTGCAGTTATTTCTGGCAATAGCGAAAGTATGTTCTAGTTTTATATTTGTTATATTTTTAGCCACATGCCAAGTGCACTAGTGTATTTGGTTGGGGGGTGGTGGAGGTGGCATTGGCCTTCAAAGGAATTTTCTGTTGTTGGCTGCACCTGAGCAAATAGTGTTCATGTTTGATGGCATATTCAAGCTACAGCTGGCAAAATCCTCCAAATGCGAGCTTATTGTTCACATTGTTTGAATTTGCCTGTTACACTTAAATTGAACAGAAGGCTCATGCCTCAGTCTATCTGTCCAGGGTCTTGTGTGAATATTCCAGTTTAACCTTACATAGTGCAGTGGTTACATTCTGTCACCTCTGGCAACTGTTTTTAACCTCTGCACCATTTAAGATGAAACGGAAAAATAACAAGCCGACATCAGCTCTGTGACTGCTTTTTCAACATAGGTGAGTATAACACAATACTGGCCAAAGGTGTCAAAAGTATTCACATTCATTACTCTGGTAGAAGTATAGATACTAGGGTTTAAAAATACTTCTGTAGAAGTTAAAGTCTCAACTCAAGCTTTTTACTCTAGTAAAAGTTTAAAAGTACTGCTTTCAAAACTACTTAAAGTATAAAAGTAAAAGTACTGTATGGAAAAAAATGCCATTCAGGACAAAAGCTTAGGCTGCACCACAGGGGTCTGTAGCGCACTAGCCCCCCAAAAAATAATTCCACAAAAGCCATAATGACTATAATGTTATATGAAAATGTTAATGTTGATAATGCTTCCTGTTTCAGCCGCATATACGTCCACTGAAATTGAATGTATTTTAGTACAATGTAAATATATTAAAGAAGCATATCTGTGTACTACTGAGCATTAACATGTGTTTCATGAAGCGGAAGATATGATGACTAGTTGTCTATAAGTATTGTAATGGTTCACAAAGTCAAACTTTAAAAGCATGGTATCAATAACCTTTACTGGAATGTAAATGTACATGAATGAAAACAAGCTGTAAATGAAATAGGAGTAACAAGGCTATGTTTAAAATGTAAGGAGTAGAAAGTACAGATAATGGAGTTTCAAATGTAAGGAGTAGAAGTAAAAAGTAAGGTATTACTTGAAACCTCTGGTATTTATTTAACGATCAAAACTGCAGACAGAAGAAATGCAAGTATTTAAAAATAGTCATGCTTTGTGCTTCTATGGCTGATATGCACTACCTAAGGTTAATATAACCAAGATGTATTTTTTTCTACAATGTTGTTGCAATTACTTGCTGCAGGACCCACAATTACATTAGTGCCATTAGTTTGTTAGTTGAAGGTCTGTGAGTTGAACTCCATCTGAAGTGGCCCGTAATTAGTTGCTGGAAAATCCACTACGTATGATCAGGACTTACCCTGGCATGCTGGTACAGGTGCGTCCCAGTCATAGTAGCCATAAGGCGTCTTCTTGCAGACGGCGGTGCTTTTGCCAACGAGGCGGTATCCGCGGTCACAGGCCCAACGCACCAGGCTGTTGAGATGACCGCCCGTCTGACTGCTGATGGAGCCGTGCAGGGGTGAGTCCGGGGTACTGCAGTAGAGAGCTGCACACACACGCACAGACATACAGAGAACCAACCCCATCAGCTCCTTAATCACTACCTAGAACAGACATCTGTGCCGTGAGCCATCTCAGCATGCCTTCTGCTCTGTTCCAACCACTTGATGGGTTCACTGGGAAGCAGTGACTGCTTTGTGGACTCTCTCAAATTATGATGAACTGTAAAACTGACTGAGGTGAGCAGAAGGGTGTAAAAACGCAACGCTGCATTGTGATGTGTTGATCTAAAAACAGCAGGACAACTGCACTGATATTGAAATGTTCAGTTACAGTCGATTATAACTAAACATTTAGCCAAAATAAAAATCTTTAGCTATATTTTTAACCATTTCACTAGTAGGTTCTGATCTCCAGTGGTCCAGCCCAAGTGAGTTCTTTGAGTATGTGTGTAGCTACAGTTCTAGAACATGATTATTAAGCATCTTCGGGTCCATGTCATCAGCAGAACGCTGTGGGCAATCAACAGTCTAAATTACATGTAAACAAGATCAGATCAGGGATCCTGTAGTAATTTTGAAGCCTACAATGGTGGCAGCTAAGTCTGATTACACTGCATTGAATCACTGGATATGATGACCGAACTGTTATACTGAGATATGGCGAGACAGGCTATTCTGCGATATCTACAGAGGCAGCATTAACATGAATCAGTCTGAGTTTGAGTGATTCTCGTGGCTGTTTGCATTAGGCTAACTGAGTTAACCACAGCCTGCTGCATGCTGTGTATCCGAGGCATTCCGCAGAGCATAAAATATCAACTGGATAAATCAAGCAACCAAGTTTTAAGCCAGAAGCGTCCAGTCTGGCTGACAGATGGGCACATTTTCACGAGCAAAACGAGTAAAACACGTCGCAGGCATGTATTAGTGTGTCGACGTATAACCAAAGCATAAATGCTTGCTATGTGCGCGTGGCCTTGCGTGCAGCAGATAAAGGTCAAAGACAGGTTTAATGTTGGCTGCGTTTTTGAATTTGCTCTGTAAGCTGTGGGAACACAAATCAGGTGAACTACACTACCACTCAAAAGTTTGGGATCACAGTGAAATGTTCTTGTTTTCAATGGAGTATCTTCCTTCCTTAACACAACAATGGACTGACGGGTCTCTAAAGAAAGTAGCTTCTTTCTGGCCATTTTAAGTCTGTCAGCAAGCCATCAACTGCTGATGCTTCAGATACTAAACTAACCTAGAATGTTGTTCTCCCTTTTATGCTCACTTATTAGTAGAATGTTTTTCAGCGGTGCATCACAATTGAGCAAGAGTGTCCTAACAACCAATTAGTCCAATAACATCCTTAACTTGAATTGGCGGCCGTACCAGGAGATTTAGACAGAGGACTGAGAATTGCTGATAATAGGACTATATGCAAAATAAGCCTCTATACAAAAATAGGCGTTAATACAAACATTTTTATTCTTTAAAAATCATCTGATACACTTGTGAAGTGGACAATATTGTTTGTGAATTACATGCAAACTGCATAAAATGAAATTCTAAAGTGATCCTAAACTTTTGAGCGGTAGTGTAGATCTGACTGTTGTGTCATTGTTTGAATGTGAACGTTCTAGCCCAGTGGTTGAAACCCACCGGTATTGCATGAGGATCAGGCAGGGCAAATCCCACTGGTGTGACTGTACTTGCAGAAGGGTTGAATGTAAAAAAAAAATAAAACCTTGGGTAAATAGCTGCTCCATTCTAGACTAAATTCTTACTAAAAAGAATTAGTTATACACATAAGAGTTTATGTCAGAGCTGTTCCAGGCATATTTATTGGATATGGTATTGGTAATCAATAGGATTTGGGCAAAAAGTGAATCGGGACATCCTTAACCCTTTCATAAAGAATCTTAAACACATTCTTTGGTCAGTGTGCTCCCATGAAGTAAGGCCTTATATACACATATGCATGGGCTTTATGATTCCCTTAAATGTTTGAAGGTATCTAGGGCTAGTAAATATATACCCAACAGTTGGGAATTTTGGGATGCAGTCAGAGTATAACTGGGTTTTGTTTAGCACAAAACTGATTTGAGATATCAGAAAATCAGCAGGCAAGATCATCACAGCAGAAGGCATGCACACACAATACATTGGCACAAAAAACAGTGTTATAATCTTGTATTTTTAGAGTAATCTAGTAAACAAAATCTATTATTTATTATTTATAAAAGCTAAAACACTGTTATGAAAATACTAACAACATTTAATTACAAACAATACACTCTCTGAAGTTTTAAAAGCTCAAACGTAATTACTGTTATTAGAAGTAAGACCCCACAGTAATAACATGCAACCCTGAATTACTCACACACGCTATATAATCTGTGGGAATAAAGCTGGCACTTCAGTTAAGTCAGACGCAGACATGCAAAGCACACACACTCACACCCACAAATACACACGTAAGCACACAGAAAAAAAATACTTAAAAAAAAAGAAGCACGAACATCGTCTAGAGGGTTGAACAAGAACTATAGCGCTCCACAGATTTTAAAAACGGGGGACAGTCTTGTGTTTGTTGGTGTAAAGAGAGATGCAGAGACATGAATTAATATGGATGCTCGGCCTTTGAACCTAGACCCTGCATTAACATGGTAAATAGATCATTTGCGTTGGAGACTGTATCACAATGAGAGAGCCATCCATCATCCGCAAAAACAATCGACAACAGGGAAGTGTGCTTGAACAGCATGGTTAACGTGTGCCGTCACGTCGCATTTGATCTGGGTTGGGACGGAGCCCGAAGCGCTCAGCCCGACACAGCTCGCCATGCCTTAATCGATCATGAAGCGTATCTCGGGCAGAATATAGGTGAGGGAACTATTTTTGTCAGAGCGATGAGGATGAATCTCTCTCTGCTGCTCAAATCCCCCTCCGGTCAAAGTCACCACACGATCAGCAGGCACTGAAGTTCGCCCAGGATGAGAGGCTTTAATCTCAGCGAGAGCCGGACTGCTAGTACTGCTGCAACTATTGCTCACTGAGCAGATACAGTAGTGCTAAATGAAAGCAGTTTCTTTAAAAGCACTGAATTCTACATTTATTTTCAATGTTATTTTACTCTCTGAAGAGCGATTCTTGCATTTGTGAAGGTTTTTGTGCCAAAAACATTCGCAATTCATGCCTACATGACCATTTTCTCACCTCTCTGTACCCTTTAGAATTTAACAAGCTATCACTAAGCCTAGAACACTCACAGGGTCACTCCACACCTCTAAAACGGGTGAGGGAAAACTTACTGTTTCTAAAAACAACAACAAATGAAACTAACTTTTCATGCACTACATATAGCAAACCCTATGGCTGTAGTATAATAACATGTCTCAATGACAAATAACAATAGAAAAACATTTATGTTTTATAATAATGGACTTTTCCATTTTTATAAGAGAAAAACTCTGTGGAAGTGTGAGCTGTTGCTAAATTTAGTAAAAGAGCTGCATATCGTTGCTGAAAAAAAAAATCTTCAAAATGCCAACTTTACAGGAGAGGTCAAAAACCTTCTTTACTTTGAATGTAAGTCAATGGAACCAGAACACTTTTACAAGCTTTTTTGGAGCATTTCTATTGGTCCATTTATCATGATATTTTCACACAATGTAAAGGACAGCTGTCGAGTTCAAAGAATGCAGAAAATTAGAAATTGACAAAAATGGAGATGCGTTTTTCTTTGGACAGCAGAGAAATGTGAATGGCACAAAGCTTGAACATTATCAGTCAAAGTATCTAAATAATATTCTGCACTTTAAACATGAGAAGGACGCATGATTTGACCGTGTGTCCTTAACTGGGTTCAGTTCAAATAGCAAACATACAGCCTTAGTTTACCAAATTAGCTGCATGACATGCTGAAACTGTTATGTAGTAAATTCCATATATTGTGGTAACAAACTGGTGACCAGGTGCATTAGTCAGTCAATAAAGATTTGCCCCTCCCACCAGCTAAAATTGAGATTCTGCTTCTGCAGGTGTCAGTACACACATATAGGCCAGTGTGTCATAAAGTAAAAAAATTGCTCACAATTCAGGCCAGGCTAAAATATACTGAATGTTAAAGGAAAAGGTATGTAATTATAATTATAGAATCATATATTATAGAATTATATAACTTTTATATAAGTTTCCGATTTGCTTTCTGACAGCTAGAAGCAGCACAAAGTCTAAGCACTCTCCCCAGCTCTGCTACAGACTGTAGGCAGTACGAGCACCCCTTAGTACTTAGTACTTTATTGTGAATAAGCAGTCATAGGCTGAAAATGTGCTTAAAAACATGATGAATGGAACATGCATTAACGATCAGCATCTTTTCCATTTATGGTCTGTAAGGACTGGAGAGGGGATGAGATGTTTCTCAGCATTTACATACTACACTAAACTATTTTTTCTATAAAACTGGGGAAATTCGATTTCCCATGACTATTCTGCTCTTAAAGGAAAAGCGTTTTGAACATGTTTGACTCTCTGACAGAGCGAGAGAGAGACTGAGAGAAATACAGGAGAGAGAAAGAAAAAGAACCAGATAGATCGAAGGTTGCAGGGGTATGGTAACACTTCAAAGAAGTCTCCTGCATACTTAAGCATCTAAGATGATTATCTCCACCCAAATCTCCAGACGCTCTTTCTTCTGGAGAATTAATGCCTTCTCCTGCTTTCACCCTCCATGTTATGTGATATGCTCAATCTCTAAACAGACCATAATATCCACAATAGCCTTTATTATTTCATCTTGGAAAAAATGCTCAGAAATGTAACTGGGTTAGCGCGGAAAATAAATAATAAAAAAAAGGCCACACAGGATTTGCCAGCACAGGAACAACATTTCATCCTTTGAAAGCTGAAAAAGGACAGAGTGCTTCTTTTGTGTTTAGCGTTTGAATATTGTTGGACCGTCTTGTGTAGCACGTACAAAAAATTCTTATTCCTGTTTCTAAAGGCTCTCCTGTGAGCTCGAATGTGAGCTCACTGCGTCCAGCAGCAGAACGCCCGGGGACCTATATTCTCTTCAGTGACTTTACTGGCAGCGCGACTACTCACACTTAAAATTAGGGAACCTACGTGGAATGATCCCCTAGGCTGTGCATTGTTCAGTCATCATTAAACAGCTCAGCTCATGTGAAATTCATGCAGAGATTATTTCGAAGTAGCTAATATCAGTCCTCAGCAGTGTCCTTGGTGTCATTCCCACATATGTGCCACACACTAACTGTTTTACTAGCCTACCTACTTGACTTTTAAGGTGCCCTAATAAATGAAAATGAATGAAAACCCCTGGGAATGTTGATTCTGATGAATAAGAAGCAGAGAGACGCTCCTGGCATTGACATTAACATAGACGTGACATTAATTAACATTAATGTAGATGTCATTTTCTGCGTGACATGAGTACCATTGAGGCACATCGTGTTAACTAATGTTAGCTAAGCTTCACCGGCTTACGTCAGCTGTGTTAGACTAGCAGTGCTTCCACGAGAGAAATTTAAGGGTGAGAGGTAAAGGGAAAATTGTATAAATTGTCAGGATCATGAATTTTAAAGGAGAATTCTGCCTTTTCTTTGCTCTCAGTACCTGTTTACTTGCCCACAGCTGGCATCATTGTACGAATTGCACAGACCTTTAGTCATGCTACTCTAATATCCATGAGCTGCCATGGTCTCCTCAAACTCCCTCAGATGCTTTCTGAACACATCCTCACTGCTTTTCATGAAATACTCCTTGTAATGAAATCCTTGGCTCAATATTCTTTGAACCACTGCCCTACATTCTTTTTCTTGAAACTTTTAAAAATTTTTATTTCAGGCTTAAGTGTTGAAGAGGGCCCAGGATTTAAAGAGGGCTTCTTATGCACATTTTCCTACTCATAATTTTATATTTTAGGAACTGCTAAAATAGATTTACATGCTTCAGTATGCTATCCATCCATCCATTATCTTCTGCTTTATCCTGCTAATCGAGGGTGGCAGCTGGTGATCGTCAGGTGAAGGCAGGGTACACCATGGACAGTTCGCCAGTCCATTGCTTGGCCAATAGTCACGCACACACACATCTACGGACAATTTAGAGTGACCGATCAACCTAACATGCATGTGTTTGAACTGTGGAAGGAAACTGGAGTAACCAGAGGAAACACACTCAACATGCAAACTCCTTGCTGTGAGGCGACAGTGCTAACCACTACATCAACCTTCAGTATTCCAAAAAACATGATATTTATATTATTATATACACTTGTTTTCACCTTCCGCAAGAGCTTCTGTGTCTTTAAGCACTGTCTCCCGATTAGCCCTGGACTCTGCTTGCCCATGTTGTTCTGACTGGCCAACTGCCAGAGCAGCATCCTGCTAAGTTCCACTTGATCCAAGCTATTGATACTCAATGAGCACCTACCTTGAATTTACATTTCTTCCTCAATTTATCTGCTACACTTACCATACAGGTGCTACAACCCGCTACAAAAGGCCGTGTTCATCTGTGTTTTGCATGCTTTGTTAGCCAAATTTTCCCTTTTCCTTTAAAGGTCAGGACCATCACAGAGCAGGGACTATTAGGGAGGTGGATCATTCTTAGCACTGCTGTGACACTGACACTGGTGGTGGTGAGTTGGTGTGTGTTGTGCTGGAGTGAGTGGATCAGACACTGCAGTGCTGCTGGAGTTTTTAAACACCTCAGTGCACCTACCGCACTGAGAATAGTCCACCAACCAAAACTATTCCAACTAACACCAACAGCACTGCTGTGCATGATCCACATGTATCATCGCAACACATTAACACATCACCAAGTCAGTGGTGCCAACGATTTTTATAATAGCTGTTAATGGCATTGTTATTTCAATATACTAAGATCAGATCCATCAGCCTTTCCCAGGGTCCTGGCTCCTGTCACTATTACAGCCTCTTCCTGAGTGAGTCACAGAGCCACTGGGCATCTACATATGTCTTAGATGACCAGAGACTATTCCAGTCACCACATCTACTCTCATTCTGTCCTCTGTTCAGCAGAGGAGAGTTCTCCGAGCGGACAAGCATAAACACACCCCACCCACACAAAGACACAGACAGTCAACACTGTCTTCTTCGCTCTCTTATGCATGCACATGATTGAACACTCACCTCGGGCATACAGTTTCTTTCTCTCTGACACACATACAGACAGAGAGGGTGAAGAAGAGAGAGAGAGAGAGAGAGAAAGAGGGGATAGGAAAAGGGAGTAAGGGGCAGAAGAAGGGAGTACTGTGTGTATTCCGAGTCCCCAGGCTTTGACTGACATCTCGAGTGGCATCTGTAGTAACATTAATACAGTGTAGTGCTGGGCCAATGGGCCATGCCCCCATCTCCCCCTGTCACTGTGATGCCTGCCGGAGTGTGTGCCGCGGATAGAGCCTAGACCGCCGAGGCCACAGTCGAACCACACTATGACATTTTAAAGCTAAGTGCCTGCACTTCTCTTGCTCTCTTGAGTACAAATGACAAAAGGCACCGAATCTTTCACAGCAGTGCATGTACAAGTTAAACCAGCCATGTAGCACACAGCATGAGTTTCAGATTTACTCTCTCTCTCTCACTCTCACACACACACACATATGGCTAACAACAAACTTAACCTTAATGTTAACCTCAGTAAACAAAACATAAAGGTTTTCAATGCAATGGAATATATATTCATGTAGGATCATGTTTCAACACATATGACAAAAAGAAGTTTATTCAAGTGTACCATTAGTTTACTTCTTTTAAACTAAAAGGAAGTGAGTATGCTTTCAGTTTACTTTTTATGTACTTTTCAGTGATATACTAAACACAGCTATACTTAAGTATGCTGGGGTTATACTGACAAGTATAGAACAGTCTAAGTATATTTGGCTGTTACTTGTACTTAATCTTTTGATTGAGATAGTAGAAGTAAGTATTCTTGCTCTGCACAAAAACACATCCAGTACAATATTTATTTAAATTTTGATTCATAAAGATTTATAAAGATACAAATATGTTTCTTAATCTGAGTGTGTCTTGTTTATTTTAAGTGTGTCCACTGGTGAGTAAGTAAACGTTGTTAAAATTCTATTTTAAATAGAAAAAAAACCTTAAACCTAGTCATACACTTTAAAGTACAACAATAATATAAGCAGTAAATTATATGTATTATGTTTAGTTCACTTAAAGAAAGCTTACAAGCTAGTAAACTAACAGTAAACCCTTAAGTTTACTTTTAGTGTAGTTGCAGTACAAAAGATGTAAACTAGTTGTATACTTGGTTTACTACTCCTATTATTAAAGTGTACTTAAAAGTATACTTTTAAAAACTAGAAAGTGGGCCAATTTAGTCCCAAAAAGTATTAAAATAGTACATATACAAGTGTACTACTAGTACAATGACATTGGTATAGTAACTACATAATGTATACTTAATAAAATTAACTTTAAGTACACTTATTTTCTGTAAGGGAAGCACACACATATGTTTGTTTCTGAAACCTTGTTAGGAAGTTGGGGCATAAATATGTCCTATATACTTATATACTGTGCCGAAGTCTTAGTCACCTGAAAATATTATATTTTAAACAACAGTTTAGCTGGGCAGTATGCATTTCCAAACTTCATTATGTTTCATTATGTTGAACCAAGTGTGCTGGTGCCAGAATGGAACAAATCCATGTGACGGCTGGAGGCATAGCTCACAAGATATCAACCATTTTATATATCTACTATACAAAACTTTAGACACCTAAGCCTCAGACACCACATTTAAAAAATATATATCCTAAATGGTCAGTAATTGTTTATTCGCTCAATATATACCAATAAATACAAATAACCATTTTCCATACTTTTCCATACTTCCTCTCTGTCCAAAGAAAAACAGGTATCTTCAAATTGGCAGCTTTATAGGAGAGGGCCAAAACATACTGTACTTTTAATGTAAATCAATGGAACCATTTAATGTAGAAAAATAAAAAAGTGAGATGCATGTTTATCTTTGGGCAAAAATAAAATAAAAATGAATAAATAAATAAAAAAAACTTTGAATAAATTAAAAAATGTCTGTGAATAAGAGGGCTACAATTCGAATGACCTAAACAACCTATATGCAACTCTAAACTACCTAAATCCCAGTAATAAAAAGAAATGCTTTTGTCTGTGACTACTTATCATTAAAATTAATGTTTGAACATAATGCTTATAAAGCATAATTTAGTGTATAGGGTATTTGTGGTCCTCAAAAAGGCTACATACAGAAAGCCACTCACACACACACACACACACACACACACACACACACACACACACACACACACGCACACACACGCACACACACGCACACACACGCACACACACGCACACACACACACACCATGCTCATATCTGCATGCTTGCTCAGACAGAAGAGCAGGAAAGAAGCGTGCAAGTTGAAAAGTGATTAAATGGATACATACTTTGATACTCACCGACATAGCGGATGCGGAACCCCTTCTTATTGGTGCCGTGGTCAGCTGACCAGCGCAGCAGGAGCTGGTGGCCAGTGGTGGTGATATTGAAAGGGGTGGAGAGGTCCCCGCTTAGAGTGGCCAGCGTCTGACTGTGGATTGTAGGGCCTACGCAGAGACACACAGAGAGAAAGGCACAGAAGCAAGGAGAGGAAGAGGGAAGAAAAAAGCAAGAGACACAAAGTTGTGCAGTCACTATGTTAAAGGGAGAAACATCAAAACGAGTTTTTTGCAAAAGATCAAGTATATAAAAGGCCTTTCTTTCTGTTAGAGTTTGACTTTGCCTCCCAGAGAATCTTGGGGTAAAGTTTGAAAACAGCCCGAAAGACTGTTAATAGCAAATCCCTTTGTGGCGAAACATATCTGCTCTATGCTCCAAAAGACCTAATCTGGCTTGAAATATATGCCCCTGCTGGATTACTATCATTTCAAGTTTCACGTTTTTTATCTTTGTCTTTTTATAGAGCTGCAGAGGAATATAAAACAGATAACTCTGCAGTCCAGCGGACGCTCAGATGTTTGAGAGTGTGATAAATCTAGAAACAAAACCCACAACGGCAGAGTTTCATATTTTGAGATTTTTTTTTATGATGCGACTCTAATAACTTTCCTCTCAAATATGAACATATGCGGAAGAAAAGTAGCTGCATAAAACGACAGCTGCTGCACTGAAACGTCTACCTGCTTCATACATACACAATTACTAGTCCTGGTTCACCAAAACAAATTTAAGACCAGGGTGCTATAGACCACTGACCACTCATCAGCAGTGGTTTAGGTGTAACACAGGATGAAACAACAACTCCTAAACTGAAATGGATATAAGCTATCAGAACATTTTTATCAGGCAAATTTAGACCACAGCATTGGCTTAAAGCCAGCATTCTACGATGTAATTACTTATACCTTACATAGTGTACCCCAGTCAAAAGTTTGGACACACCTATAGAAAGATTTTTCACTGTTTTTACTATTTTCTGGAGTGATGGTGAGCTCACCATGAAAGCCTTAAAGTAACACAGACAGAATTGTGCATTGAACAAAAATACATTAAACAAATTACAATTCAATGTTTTAGATCGTTCAAAGTAGCCCCACTTAGCCAAGGAAACTCTTACACTGCATTCTCATTGGTCCAGTGTGGCAACCCACCACAACAGATCTCATTCATTTTCTAAAGGAAGCATAACGTCCTATAGGAAGCATACAATTATACACGGCTGAGTGGTGCACAATGAGATTGAGCCATTACATCTGTAGGATGTAACACGTTGGAAAATTCAACAGTCCCTTTCAACATTCAACGTTTGCAAATGAATCCAGTCAAATCAATGCGTTGCAACCAATCAGAAGGCCAATGGTGTTTGCATAATTAGTATCTAATGCTCAACATTCATGCTGCTTTTCAAGTGCTCCCGTGCAATTTTCAAAAATGAATTGGTAACACTTTATTTGAAGTGGTTCTTTGAAGATGAAATAGATTCTTAACAGACTCTCAGTAACATAACTTACAACAGATCAATGATGTAGCAACAATCAAGCACCTGAGTACTTTCAATATATGATCAAAAGACTTTTAATTAACAGTGTAAATAAGATTAATAAATAATCTGCTTAATTCAGTTGTTTTTCACTTTATTTGGAGAGTTCAAGTTCATAGTTGGACAAGTCACCGGACATGTGACAGGTATAACACAGACCATCTCAGCATCCTCAACAAGCTGTTACAGACATGCTGCCAACACCATCCTGTACTTGGAGTTCAACTGGATTAGGGATTGGTTAAGAGTAGGGTGAGGATTAGGTTTGGATTGAGGTTAAGGTTAAGGTTAGGGTCAAGATTAGGACCAGCATTAGGACTAAGATAAGGTATTGGGTCAAGGTTAAGGCTAAGGCTAGGATTAGGACCAGGGGCAAGGTTAGCTTTCAGGTAATGTTGGGTTTTGCTTAATGGAAGTAAATTCTCGAAAAAGAGATTTTAATCTCAAGGGACCTCCTGG
The DNA here is from genome assembly GCA_021613375.1 of Megaleporinus macrocephalus. Lineage (NCBI taxonomy): Eukaryota > Metazoa > Chordata > Actinopteri > Characiformes > Anostomidae > Megaleporinus > Megaleporinus macrocephalus. The sequence continues at coordinate 15,098,548 of CM038703.1, forward strand.
TTAAATTAAAATATTAAGACTACTTAATTTAACATATCAACAATACATCTACTTAATGTAAGTAATGTATCAACAGTACATTGACAAGATATTTACTTCAATGTATTCAGATGCTTCACTACTGCTACTTCACTGATGTGTTAATGATGCACTATCAAGAGTTTAATAATCACCTACAAAACCTACACTCAAAATGAAGTGCTGCCAATAAATACAACATTCAAATGGGAAGATAACTGGCCAGATAATGTTCATCATATACATCCACATTTTAATATCTTGAAATGGCTTTTTTTCCATAAACTGACTAATAAATTGACTAACTGACAAAAAATGATTTCATTTGAATTAGATTATACTGGTGACATTATTCCAGTGGGAACACTCTTGGACCTAGAGCTCTTTATCAGAAGACTGTAAAACTAAACAAAATCAAATGTAATTAATTAACTTACAAAACTAATTTAATATGTCTGTTGCAAGCTTATAAACAAATAAAACGTGGGAACTTATTTATATAAACTTTAAATGTCCGTGTTTAATCCGGAACAACCAAAAACTGCTCTTGTGGACTGCTTAGTACAAATATGTTACTAAATCCTCATATGGTTGCTACCGGAAATTAGCATTAACAGAGCTTTATTTCTGAGAAGTCGTATGAACTGGAGTCCTTGTTCTACCAGTCATGCTTTTTCACTGCTCTGTTGTTACAGTCTTGCACAGGTGGGATGTGTTCCTGTCCGTTGCCATGTTGGAGCAATGTAATGCAGCACAGAGCTCTCTCAAGCCGCTTCCTAAGGAGCCACTTGAGATGCTTTCTACCAGTCCTAAAGAGGATATATGGAGTGCTTGCTCTCTGCTGAAAAGTTCTTGCAGCAGGGGGTGTTTAAAAATACGATTTTTATCATGTTGATTTTTAGAAGTGTTCATACATTCACACCATTCTTACTATATGTATTAGAAACATTACCAGCATTAAAGCATACGCTTTTCGATCCAAATGTCTTTAAGATCATGCAAACCATAGTCAGGCGTGTCCAAACTTTTTTGACTGGTGCTGTATGTGTCAGTGTGAAGTGTTAACACAGTGTACCATCAAAGACTTCCAGGATGTCGTATTCCTTCTCTGTCTGAAAGAACTCAAAGTGCAGGGTGATGTTGTAGCCCTTCTCCACGTTGATGCTCCATGAGCACATCTGCAGGTTGGGGTAGCTGTCTGGATAGCCAGGGCTCAGGATCACTCCCGTGGAATCAAAGCGCACATCATGAGCAGGACATTGCACTGGCACAGCAACAGAAGAGAAACAGCCATCAACACAGAGCTTTTCCATTCATCAAAGTTCTGTTATAGGTTATTATTATTATTGGATTATATGATAAAGTATCTAGGCATATAATTAGGGTCATAAGAAACACTGTTTCTGAAATATTGACTTTGCAGAAGAGAGAGAAATAAAAACATTCTTAGAAGAGTAAGCAGATATTTGTCATTGCGATCTCAGTTGCATCAGTCTAGATTTCTATAGCTCTGCGACGCGCACGCTGATACAAATCACTTCGTCTCCCTTTGTTTACCACACTTTCAAATTCGGCTTTAATGGGCAAAACAAATGATTGAGCTAACAAAGTGCGCTCAACGTTTGCAGGCACTCTCGCTAATCTGAGCAGAGGACAAACTCTCACAAAGTGAGGGCTCCCACATGGGGGGAAACAGTGGGCCATAAAAGATTAATGGCAGCAGCTGTTTGAGCCACTAAACTCGGTGAGAGCTGCATCGCACGACGCCTCCAAAATGGAGCGGAGGAAACATGACAAGGTCTGACAGCCTTCAGCCTGACGAGTTGCTCTATATACTAAACGAACACTGCATTTAATGATGCTTTACTGTCACACAGATCTGTGGCGCGTCCATGAACTCGGCTCTTCCTCACAACAGCAAATTACGGCCGTTCTGAGAAATTCTCTGGGATTCTCTGGGACTCCACGCTAAAAGGTCTCTCTCTCTCTCATATGTGTAATTACACCTACAACGTAATGCTATATAATAACCTACACCACAGGATCTTCAAATTGCTGCACTTCAGAGAGCGAGTGAGTGAACGGAAGGTTTTCTCAGTGGTATGAAGCTTGTTCAGCAGCTCACCTTGGCATGATGGAGGTGGACCATCCATCTGCAGCCTCTCTCCCAGCCTGCATGTAAGAATCTCGCTCCCCACCAGAGTGAACCCGGGGTGACAGCGATAACGGATAATATCACCTAAAAGAGAGAGAAAGAGAGGGTGAAAAGGAAAGGTGGTGGTGGTGGGGGGGCAGGCGATGATTAAGCTACTGTTTAATTAAGAGGGACAGCTAACCTGCACAGTCTTAATGGAGACAGATGCCACAGATATAGAGGTGGCATATATTTTGTTAATTTAGTCGAAAAGTTGATAATTGAGCTGTAAAGCAGCGTCGGTCACGATGACTCTTTAGCCACCGCTCTCTTTAACGCTCTGCCGTCGTGATTAAAAAAATCCCACAGTGAAGATCATGAATCTTCTTCATTGCCTCCATCATCCATGCCTTCCAATCTAAAAATAATCAGATGTCAGCAACTGGCGAGCGTGAGTGGGATGATGTATGGGGGCGCTTCTATGCGGAAGAGAGCACATGGCCGGGCTGGTGTCTGGACAATGGGCAAGGTGAATCCATCTCGCTTACTGTAATGGCCCACTTTCTGCCTCACCAATCACCAGCTAGGCCCGATACTTCACCAGTAGTGCAGGAGGGCTCTTCTTGTGCTATGAATATACCTCCCCGCACACAGGACAGAGGACACAGGGCTGAAGCTATATGCAACACAGCAGTCAACATTACAGCACCAGTTACTGGAGGAGGCCAAGTTTTGGACACACCCACGATTCCCTCTTATCCTGCCTTCTAGTCCTGTCATAAAATTAATAAGACGAGTATGCATGATATTTTCTAGAATATAGTCCCCCACTTTCTAAGTCATTAAGAAGTCATAGTGGCTGCTGATATTTGTTTTGTAAACTGGTTGCATTTCATTAATTCAGCAGCCACACATGAACACTGGAGGCTAAAGTCATTTTCCTCTCACTGAAAGACTAAAGGACATAAACATATCTTATGTGACGCACACACAGTGATTCACACACAGTAAGCATCTGCACAGTAACTCTCTTTGATGAGAAAAGTAAGAGAAAACAAAGACCTTTCCATCATGATGAACACATGCCATGTTTTACTATGACCTCCAAACGTAGAAGCTTCCAAGGAGGACTTGATGGCAACCTTACACTTTTACATTTTAGTGTAACCGCGACATCAAAACTATAGATTAAAAAATATAGAATCATGCTGTGACAAATAAGAGTTAAAAAAAATCTAAGTTGTAATATTTGGCATTGTTCAAAACAGCCCCACTTTTTAAAAGCCCTATTCAGTCTTGGCGTTCTTTCAAGCAGTTTCATGAGAAACCACTTTTTGGGCACTTTTCCAAGAGGCTTGAGGAAGCTGTGTACGCTGAATACTTGTTGGCTGTGGAAGTCTGTTTGTTGGGGTGAAAGCTGAAAAGAAGGAAGGATGGGCAGAACAACATTTCACCAGGTTTAAAATAGGTATACTTGCTGATATTTCAGAATGGGTATTGTAGTTCTCACTTTTTCTTCAACAGTAATATTTGAAGCTCGGACCAGATACAGTTCTATTTTTATGAACGTGTCAGTCCACATTGGCTATACATGCAAGTCGATGTGTATTTCCTCATGTGAAGCATAATCTGTATAGAGATACAGTTAAATCACATAATCCAACACCAATAGTTTACTGAACTATGAAAAATTGATAATCTACTATATTAAGTATTAAGTGTATTATCAGGACGGTTCCTATGCTGTACTGATGTTGTGAGTGACTCTTCTCTGATAAAAACAAATTGTTTTGTTGAAGAAAAACGTTTAATTAGAAAAGAAAAGCAGAAAAAAGAGCTGCTATTCACTTCCAGTTGACGGTGTAGACACATGACATACTCAGCTTAATATGCTTACATATTTGTGATACGTCATCAAACTTTTGCTTTAATGGTATATAGACTTCTCATCCGAAATGTATCACTGAGCATTTATTATATATATATATATATATGATTTTTTATGTGCTCTATTGGATTTTACTATAGCAATATATGAGAGACAGGTGGCCAAGAAAGCTTGCGGGAAGGTCAGGGCTTTTTGGGACCCCCGCCATATAGGGCCATATACCCTGCAGCGTTATCTTGGGAACTTCTATTTGAGAACCACTCCACCCAAAAGAATTACAACGTGGCCAGGAGTACAAAGGTCAAAAGAAGCAGAAGGGCTAACCTATAAAGAGACTATGCAGCACAGGCATGATTGAGACCAGGGTAGACCAGGGTGTGAGAGCAATCCCAATAATAAAAGCTTAAACTCTGAACTGGTCTCCCTCTTCATTCTGTTGGCAAAAATGAAGATACGACAGCTCCCACATATGATGATCTGATGCATTATTGCTCGTTTGGCTACATGGGCAAGTTGGTGCTTGGAATGAATTTACGATGCATATAACTAAATCAGCTGTTAATGGATTTCTAACATTTTTCATATATTCACAATAAACAGTATACCGAAAGGCCATTGCTGATGAAAGTCAGCCTTGTCAGCTTGGCTTTGGAAAAATGTACACATAAAAACAAATTTAAAGTCTTTAACCTTGAGCCGTTAGATCAAAACATCTTTGGGACTAAGTGTCCAAACCTACTGTAGGTAGATGATGCATGACAGTTGATTTGGAAACTGTCATAATCGCTTTCTCACAGGTGTTTTGAATACAAGCCACTTCACAGAATGACATTAAACTAGATGGGGCTTTGATTGGCAATGCATCATATATTATCCTATATTTAAGGTTGCCCTATATTTAGTGCTCAAACATTTATTTTGTTACTTGAGTAGTGCTTATTCATACGCTGCCGATGTCTGTCCCCTTAGTTTGCCAGCTGAAAATAGCCCTGAGCCTTTTTTCTCTCCCCCCAAAGCCATTTTTATGGTGAAAGAAGAAAAAGAATCCTACCAATCTCAAACTCATTATCCTCCATTAGGGCGTCTGCATTGGCCACTTCTGGCGGTGCCTGGCACACTCGCAACTGGTAAGCTGTGGAGGAAGGAAAGTGATGATGAAGATTCATAAAGCTTTTCAGAGACTCAACACACGGCATGCAGCCAGAAAGACCCATCTGCAAAAGCTTCAAATGGCTGTTGATTTATCCTGAGTGTCAAAAAGGGCCCAAAGGAATAGAAGGAGTTAAAAACGAGGAGGCTAAACAGTCATGTAGAAACGTAACCGTCTTGCACCCACGCCGCTGCTGTTTCCTAAGCTGGTCATTTACATGAGGCTGTTGTGCAAGGTGAAGTGGAGGCCACGCTGAGCTGGCACTGAGGCAGAGCTAATGACAGGGAGACCTGCAGAGGCAGCTAATGATGTGATTAAATACGGTGACACTGCGACGCATGGAAGGAGGACTATCAGAGCGCCGTTCAGCCCAGAGATGGAGAGCAGTGCCTTTAGCACACAGCATATCTAACGCTCACTTCTCCTGAAGACAAACCCACACCAACATGTGCATCAGCAGCTCAAAGCACAGAGTCATTATAAGTTCAAGTCAGATGAATTTGATACAATGAGGAGCATCAGCGCTGGTACTTACAGTGGAGTGAAACAGGGGAAAGCAGCGTCATCTTGTTCATCAATTCAGGACCAAATAAGGTTTACAGTAAATGCCCATTGTTCTTAAGGAGCACACAGTCCTCCATCTATCCCTACACATCAGGCAATTATCATCCATAGCAGAGAACAGAGTACAGTCAGACAAGACCACTGTAGGCTTATAAATATTAATGAAACTAGCGGACCAGGCAGAAAAGGTCAAAACCAGGAAACTGAGGAAATATCAAGTCACAGGAGACCTGGGAAGACTAGGAATGGCTAGGAATTCCAAGATGAGACTTCACCATTAACTGGGAAACAAAAGGACATCATATACACAATCGCTTAACATATGATGACAGGGAGTTGCTAGAAAGCACTCAAGGTTACCGGTGGTGCAGGTTGGTGCAATGGTGATAATTCTTTATGCTGCACTGGCACTGGATTACGTACTAATCCTTACTCCACCAAGATTAGCCAGTTGCTTTAATCGTCCCAGGTCAATAACTTCACAACTGCACCAGCCATACCTTTTATTGCAGGTCTTAACAAAGGCTCAAAGGCCTTCGCTTTAAAGGAGTGTTTTCCACCTGACCCAAATGCAAACCAACTGAATATATATTTCTAGTTCTAGTTTATTTTCCACTTGCTCAAAACAGTTTATAATAGTCACGAGTAACAATTTAATGCTCTTTTTAGTTATTCTGTGTCTTCAGCATCTAATTTAGCCAATTAGCTAGTTAGTTCAATGTATTGGCCGATATGAAACAATGCACCGTGCTATTGTGTGTATATAAAGTTTTACTGTTTTCAGAAATTGTATCTTCATTGGGAAGATTTTTGTTGAATTCAGCTGTAAGTGTTAAAAAAGGATTCTCCTATTACTTCTAGCAGCCTAAAAGGAAAAATTCCATTACATATTTGAGTACATTTGACATTATAGCCTCAAACACAGGAAGATTTTCCTGTTATTGCCAACAGTTATTGTAAATTAATGAACTGTGCTTCTTCCATGCTGACATGTTATCCACTTGAATGTATAGCTGACCTTTGTGTTTACAAACCGGGGTGGAGCTGGGTGGGGCAAAGCTAGTAGAGTGGGAGCCGAGAGAGGAATTCCTCAACAGTGGCTGTGTTTACATCCGACTGGATTCGTTCCGATTTTATGTTAAAGCTAAGAAATTTCTAAGTACACTCTACTCAACAAACTGATAAAAATCAAATCTCTATTTACATGCACACTACAAGTAGTCAGATACAAAACAATGTGGATGCACAGAGTACCAATAAATAACAACGAGCAGTCCAGGCAAAGTGAGAAGGGGAGCAGAACGTTACCTGAGCTTTCAGATGGCATGCTTGTGTTTTAATTGCTTTATTACTCTGTCAGAAAATATGCTTCACATGCACCTATTAAAGAAGGGGTTAGAGGAACGTCATGTCCTTCAACATTCTGAGAAACAGGAGCTGGATGCCAGACCCACCGCTTTGTAATACACCAATTTGACAAACTCCCATCTGTTTTTAATTTGCTTTATAGTTGGTATAAACCCACTGTCGCTTATTTGCTCATGTACTTGTCTGAACAGCTTGTTATTGTGAGCTTTAAGGCTATCCATCCTGCTAACTAATTTGAAGTCTTTCATAAACTTCTGTAACGCTCTAAACGTCCGCTATAATGCAGACAGTTATGTGAAGAATGTGCATACACTTACATTTTCTGAATAGGAATGTAATCAGATACAGACGCTTATATAGCTTTTATATATGGACGTATTGTATTACAATTGAGTTATTTGTTGGATCATTAAAGGATTATCAGGCTTCATATAAACATGGCTAGTAACACTTAGTAGTAGTACACTTTGGTACAATAGCTAAAAGCAAAGCACAAGAATCTATAAAACATAATATGTAAATTACTGAATTGATTCAACACTTTGTTCTCCGTAGGATGTGTGACCAGCTGGAATTATTACATCACAGATCCTCACACGCTATATATAGATGACAGAAACTGTTTATGCTAATTACCATAAGCGCCACACAACTTAATTGGAGCATTAATTATTCTGGTGTTAATGGACTTCATGAGTGGGACCTCGAGCTGATTTGAGGTTCTGAGCAGTGAGCTGTAATTGTGGAAATATCAGGCCGATTAAGATGGAGATCTAGAGGCTTGAGCAGCGCTTACTGCAGATGTGGAGGACGCGAGCAGTCGAAGGAGAGGAGCTGGAGGACGCCAGTTTTTGTCTCGGCTTGGCTAATGCAGAGCTGAGTTTAGGCTCCAGACGCTCGGTTTGAAACAAGGCTAATTAACTACTGAGGCCCACTTAGCATGCGTCTTCCGCCCAACCTGCCTGCTGATGATGAGGCTTGCTTCTATTCCCCGAAGCGGAGGAGGGATATGGAAGTACGAGGAAAGGGGCGGCCTGGCGAGCCAAGGCGGAGCTTCTGATCCACAGCCACGGCACTGAAGTTGCCCATTAGTCTCCACGAGAGCCTCTTCATTTCCCTCTCTAATCGTAGTCCAAGAGCTCAGGAGGGGAAACGCAAAAGGAAAGTAAATCTGCAGCCTTATTCTCGCAATACTTCTTCCAGCTCTCACAAATCTCGCCGAGAACAAAGACGCGGAACCCAGTCGCCGAAACAGGGGTGTCGGCAGTGTTTTGGACGACGAGGAGCTCCTCTAATGTTCTTTGAGCTCGGCTGATTAAAACAATCCCAATGCGTGTGGAAGCACATTCCAAAGTGCATTTGGAGCCCTTGATCATATTCTGTAGATTCTCTTCTCAGCTTATTTGGTACACACTGGAGGTACAAAGTGTTTGATGTAAAGATGGGTGTAGTTTCTTTAGCTGCGATCTGATTAGATGACATACTGATAAATATCTCAACACAGAGACTGGTAATATCTCATAATTGGCCTTAATAAGAGTCAGCTTATGAAACAAAACCTGCCTTTTCAGTGCAATGTCCAATTCAATCAAATCAAAAGGAATAATAGCTTAACTCATTTTGGAGGAACATGGAATTCCCAGTTCAAATGCCTATATAGACACTGCCTTCTCTTTGTTAATCATGCACAATCACAAAATTGAATCCGTAGACTGTAATCACTAAACTTGAAGCCATTCCATAGAGAATGAACGTCTGTGCTTCAGTACCAAAAACGGAACAGCTTAGATCACTTAGGAGGGAATAAGTAACGTTAACCAACTGACATCAGTGGAAACAGACAGACAGTGTGAAAATGCTAACATGTCTACAACGTGGCTGGAGTACATGGTGTTGTGCCTAAAAGGACTAGAGTGTCACTTAAGCCAATTCTCCTCTCTGAGCGTCAGACTCGTTAGCTGTGGCGGACGGCTGCCATGGGCTCAGGATCGATACGGGTGCATGTCTCAAATCATAAACACGGGCAGACACAGATCAGCCCAACCGCTTGCTCAGCTGCCTTAATCTGTTTATGTCAATATAATCAGTGTAGATGCACTCTGTGCCCCGTTTCGAGTGCTGCTGTTTGTGTGGGTGGAAGAGTGTGCGTGGAGTGGCTCGTAGACATGTGAATGGCACAGACAAGTGCATGTCAGAGAGGTACACCTCTGACTAAGCATCTATGAAAACTTGTGCATGTACAATGCCTGTTGGTTTGAGGACCTCTAGCTCTTCAAAGCACGTATTAAAACAAGTGAGCATGTTTCCCTTGTTGGTTTGCAATAACTTAACAGGTTAAACACTAACAATATCACAGGTATGAATATTTGGGACAACGTTGGTAATTTAGACCACCTATTAGGCAAAACATTTGTGCAATTAACAATAATTTGGATAACAGAAAAGAAAAAGAGGGGCGTCAATGCGAGACATTCTTAATGTCACATTTTAACACATTTTTCTATCCTCCATTATTTCAGCCTAAATAGCCTAAAGCCCTGCTGCACGTGTGGTATAACTCCGCTGCTCTTATCCTAACCTTCAAAATAAGGTTTCTAAATAGCAGACTATACTGAATGCTCTCTTGATAAGTACCAATTTCTGCTGAAGTGAGTGAAGAATGTTGAGTCAGAAATATCCTTTAAGAGCAAAACACAACCCTGCAGTAGTGATATCAGTAACATTAGCAATGCTAGCACTGGACAACTATGGATAGATCAATGAGCAGCAAACCAACAAAAGCAAGGACAAAGTGTAAAGCTACATGTTCCCTGGAAACAAAATGCTATGTGGCCAAATGACTGAGACCGAGTCTGGATTTGCAGCTGCTGTTACTTTCACTGAAACCTGGAAACTGCATTCACCTCATTATCTTGATTGCTCTGAAAACAATGTTACTGAATTACTAAAAATAATATATTTTTAAAGATTAAGAAAATTAGACAGGTGTGATTGATAATGATTAACTACACAAAGTAATGCGGTTAATAATAATTCTTTTTTAAACTGTTTGATAGCTCTACTGTCTAATTCATATTTAGGCCATGAACAGTGGGTTTTGCCATGTTTTCATCTCCACCCAACTCACAACATGGGAAAATATGAACTGCATTTCAAGCTTTGGAACTGGTTTAAGATCATTCACATAGAGAAAAACTACAGACCATACATAAGTCAAGAAAGTGCATAAAAAGGTCAATTATCTCCAACTTTTGGCACATAGTTTTCATATTTCTGAAAATGCTTTGGAAAAGAGAACACAAAAGAAAAGTAAACACTTGAGAACTCCCGCTTTGAATCTCTCACCGTGATAACTCAGGACGAAGAAGCCGCTGCCGCTGAAGTCGCTGTGGAACTTGATAAGGATCTGGTTTGAGGTGCTGTAGACTGATTCCAGGGCTGTATTCCCACTGAACTGACCAATCTGCGGAGAACTTTGGTCTGGACCATCCCTGTCACGGGCACAAACAAAAGTATTTGGTCATTAATATTTATTGTCAGGGTCTACATTTGTACTTATTTCATCTGAGGAAACTAGGACATGTCTCTTTTCTTTTAGTTTGTATATCCTTGTAGATTCTCTGGGTACTTTCACTGTATGCACATTTGTACTCCGGATAAAATTAATACATGCTAAATGATGTACTGGTTAATAAAACATCAAGATAAATACAAATAAACAATAAAAAAGAGGTTTCATGGTGTTATGTGTGTGAATTTGTTAGCTTAACCAATTCAGACCTCTCCATAAGGAAGCCCAGTAATTTAGTTACCATCCAATGCCTACTTCAGCTAAATCAGGGTGTGGTGCTGGTAGAATTGAACAAACCCAGTGACTGGAGTGCAACAAAAAGTCAGAAACTCAGATTGGTACCATTGATTAAGTTTAGTACTGATAAAATGCAGCTGATGTGAGACCTACATTGCTATTTTATCATTACATGTTTGATTTTGTCATTGTTAACTGTTTGTTGAATGGCAGTTATTACTATTTCCCCTGTTCTCCAGTGTTTGAACTGGTTTCCAGATGGGAGGAAGAACAGTTTGGAATGTGCACACACTTACACTGCTACACATAGGTAGTGTGATTGTCTAGGCACACTAGTTTGGAGGCGGGTATCACCCCCCTGTGGTTTTGGCCTAGTTTAGCGTACAGTATCAGTCAGCTCTTTTATTTCTGCTAGTTAGATCAGATACTAAAAAACAAGCTTGTGTAGTTCCTTTTGTTATTTTCTTTCCTTTGGTGCCGTCTGTGTTCTCTCCCAGTCTGGCCCAGTTCTTCAACATCCTAGTGTTTGTTGTCTTTAGGTGCTTAGTAATTAATTTGTGTCCTTTGTATGGCAGTGTATATCAATGTGGACGTGTTTTAAATATATCTGTTTATCTGTACTGTGGCCATCTTCACCTACTCACACAGCATGTTATTATTCCCACACTCTCCCCTAGAACATAACCTTTAGTGGGAAAATAACGTCTTATTGAAAAATGTCCTTTGTGAGACAAAGTAAATCTCACAATCAACTCAATGCAACAACAATACATTGAAATCACATTATTAACAAAGCAGAGCAAATTAAACGGTAGAAATTGTTGTTTTTTGGTTGTTCCTAAAGGGTTAATGACCTTTTAAAAGAAACACAAAAAGCAAATCTTGTTCCCTTTTTTATTTGTGTTTATTTGTATGTTGGTTTAATGTTATATTGTGATTAACCAGCAAAATAAATACTTATTGCTAAAATAAATGATTTTAAACAATTTCCCATGAATTGTGCAGCAACACAGTGAATAACTCCAGCAGCACTGGAGCTTTTAGTGATCCATGGTGATCCACTCATACCAGCACAACACACACTAACACACACCACCATGCCAGTTTCACTGCAGTGAAAACGACCCACCACCCAAATAATAACCTGAAGTACAGGATAAAAGGGGGCAAACAAAGTATAGAGAGAATTGGCCTACAGCCTGCAACAGTTGAACTACAAAGTTGAGCTGGACAGTGAGTGTAGATACAGGGAGATGTTCCTAATAAAACACTCAGTGAGTGTATATTCATTTTTACTGTTTTAAATATCTGGGGTGGCAGGCATAATCTTAATTAACCACACAGAAAGTTTCTCAGTTATGAAAAAAAGTGTGAAATTATTGTTATTTATTTTTTTTATTTCACTAGTTCAACTAGTTATTCAACCATAATAATAATAATAATAATAATAACAATGATAATAACAATCTTAAACTAAAAAAAGCTGTCAAATGAAGGTTCTCATGTGTTTTTGAGAAATCAATTAAATGGATTTAACCATTTGATATTAACCGAGAGGAGAGAGACCTGTAGCAAACTGACCTGGAGCGGCTTTTCTCTTGGCCATATCAGTAAACCTCACATTTAGAAGAAAGGGAAAGGCCTAATCTGTTTATTTAAGAAACTTGGAATCTGGCTTCAGAGATGAGGTTTAACTTTGACATAACATCTGAATACGGCTGACAAGTGCAAAAATGTTGACGTGCCCTGACCCATAGCTGGCGGTCCGGTTCCGGTCAGATAGAACCCCACGTGTGTGCTGTCTTTATAGTAAGCAAGCACAGCAGAAAACCTCTAGCAGCAGAAAAAAACACTCCTGTGTTTTGTCCATGTACCGTTTGACTGGACTAATGAGCTAGCAGACATGGTTTTATCTAGGTCACCTCTAACACATGAGGTGGTCAGTAGGTGCAGTACACTGAGGAGCTGATGCGGTACACTGAGAGAGCTGAACAGTGAAGAACAGAGAGTGTGTGAGTGAGTGTATGTGTGTGTGTGTGTTTCTGGGCTTTGGAACTGTGCACGGTGTCACTTGGCTTTCTGAACAGCATGAAGCGCACCGAGACTGAAAAGAACAACATAAATACAATCTAGATGGCATTAAATAAATAAAACCCAACAACGCAGTCTCTAGACCAGCTGAAGCTGCATTATTCAAAGGGGTTGGTAGTAGAGAGTGTGCAGACACCATTAATAAATAAAAGGACTCTCTGGAATTACTCTCAAACGAAAGGGACCTCTGGTACAAGAGTGCACGAGGAACATTAATTACTGACAGTCATGCTGGGCATGATTCAGGACATTATTACATATCCCACGCAGCAGCAATATCAAAGTGCTGTGAAGGACAATTACTCAGAGAAAAAGACTGATTCTTTAAAGAAGGCGGCTGCGCACAACTTCCAATCTGTGAGTAAAATCAAATGGTGGCACCGTTCCTACCTGCCATTATTGCCACAGACATCAGGTACAAAAGCTATAAAATATATTCACATTTCAATACCACTCACAAAAGCCAAGGAATTGTATTGACTAGATCTTTGTTCGTCTTTCTTTAAGCGCTTCGTTATTGCTTAATCAATGATTGCTGCTGTTGTCTTCAAATCCTTGGGATTTATTTTTTTCTGCTTTAGTTCTACAGATCTGCATGACTAAAGCAGCACACCAAATGAGCTGTTTTGCCATAAAGAGACAAGAAATGGTAGCTATGGTAATAAGTCAGAAAGTACACCTAATTGGCAAAGCTTTCTCCTAAAGGGTAGGAGAGAGACAAAGCTCAGTGGAGAAGGGAATGCAAATGAGATGGGCTATGCAAAGATTTTAAAACTTGTTTAATTAAAGCCTCCACACATTCTAATGCAAAACAAAATGGAGACGAGAGCTTCACACCAGCACCTTCAGGAACGGCAATTTTAGGAGCGCTTGAGGTTTTTCCTCTTACTTTTAAAGCGAACTAAGGCTCTGCATTCCGTTATACAGGAAAACGAATCTCTTATTACAGGTCAAAGCAGATAAGTAGAAGAAAAGCTCTTCAAACCCTTTGGAGAAGTCTCACAGTTAAACAGTAGCAGTGCTTGATGTTTACATGAACGAAACTACGTACGGGCTGATTAAAGATCAGTGTCCTCAAAGCCAACGCGGCCAACGGCCTGGCTTATAGGATTGGAGACGTGCTTTCGAACATGTATTTTCCCTTCTAAGACGAACGGGAGAGTGGCTTAGGGGCTTTTAAAGGAAGAACCGTTGGATGTGCTCTACAGAGAGTTTGCTCTTTTCAAGGAAGTTCTGCAGGCCCGCCAGGGACCTGCTCCTCCTCCAGGCTGGAAGTCGATTAACTCTTTTAGCCACGCAATCAGTCAAATCTCTCAGCAGAGCTGGCCTACTTCTCTCTAGCGTTATTAGCACCGAGACCTGCTCCGACGGTGCCACTTGCTATTGATCACAGGCTGATGAATATTAATTGATTCCTTAATAAGCGCTCCATTACAAATTCATGAGATGCATACAAGCTCTTACCACACAGTGATGTAGTCATAGATGGGCTCGGTGCTGAGGACAGTGAAGTTGATGTAGATGCCGTTCCCAGGAGGGACCCTCACGCTCCACACGCAGTCTTGGAAGTTGGGGTATTCGGCAGGATGGCCGGGGGAGAAGATGGTGCCGTTCATAGCCGTGATGTTTCCGCCACAGAGAGCTTTTAGTGGCCAGGGAAAAGTACAGTGTTATTATTGATTCCCATTTAAGCAAACCAAGCCAAGCATTTTCCTCCACAATTTTCTCCACTATGTATCTAAGTAACTGGAACGTGTCTGGTGCTCAAAGTTTTGCACTCAAGGCTAATGTAGGAAATAAGTAATGGGTCAACAGGGAGCAAGTCACATGTCTAAATCACCACAAACCTGCCTTAAAACAGCTTTGAGGAAAAATAAATAAATTTAAAAGGGGACCTATTATGCTTGTCTGCTTTTCCCCCTCTCTTTTAGTGCCTGTACACAATCTGCTAAATTATAAAGCACAAAGTACACACCAGAGGGAGAAACTCTCACTCACAGAAACCACTGTTCTCAGCCGCCTGTAACGCCTCATTAGAATTCCCTCCCTATTCTCTGTTACGTCATCTCATTACATAATCCTTGTTGCCTGCCTACCGGCACGCTTGGCAAACCTTCAGACTTAGCCACAGCCTTCACCAGCCCTGATGGTTGACCATTCAGAACAGAGTGGCCTCATCATGGGGCGGGGTTTCAGAGGATTAATAGAGATGAGTAATAATAAATAATAAATATGTATGATTATGCAAACTGAAATCAAAACGAAGCTAAAGATTATCCATATGGGGGCACTATTTTAATCTTTTGTGATATATAAGGTTGATGCTTCACATCAGTGACACTGTGTGCCATTGTTACAGGTCAGTAATAAAACATTAAATAATTGTATTATTTGTTATTGTTGTTTGCTATTGTCTATTAAGAGATTCACACATGCATAGCAGTTTGAAGATCTGTGTCTGTTAGATATATATGCAAGGTCACTTTCAACCCAAGTTAAGGAGAAACATCCATATGTTTAAGAGTTAAAAGACTGAAGAAGTTCTGCTAATCTAGCACATCAGAGATGTACCCATGACTTCACTCTTGATGGTGCGGAAAATGTTGTTGACTCATAAACCAGGGGGCAATTGCTTTGGGCATAAGGACACACGCCACCGTTTAGCACTAGGAGATGAATTTGTAATACCATTGAGGTGAGGATAGGAATCTAAGCCTTAGGCGTATCTCTTATGTCAGCCTATTGCCTGATATTTCATAAACAAGGTGTAAATAATAGCACATTTTTATACCATTTCAAATGAAAAGCTGCAAGTACGCAAAACCGGGGTCATTCAATTTCGAAATCCCATCAAAGCAGTGAACAGGGCAATGCCCTCTTTATATAGCGGACCCTGACCCTTCTGAGGACGACATTAACAAGTAGACCACAAACGTTTAATCAGAATGTTAGAATGTGAAGTGGCAGCACAGAATGGTCACCTTCGCAACGCGGCACAGGGTAGTTCCAGTTGCGGCTGATGCCGTGCAGGCAGGTGAGAGAGGCCTCTCCGATGAGGGAGTAGCCTGCCAGGCACTCGAACGACACCGTCATGCCCACGCTGAAGTCACTGCCAATCACAATGCCGTTTCTGAAAGGTCGTGGGTCGGGACAACTCTGTAGCTGATAGGCTGGAAATGAAAAACAAACAGCAGTCTAATCACACAGGGCGCTGCTGAGGGCTGCATGCAGATATCACAGCAACATATGCTCAGCAATACTAATAAAAGGCTCGGGCTTGATGATGAGAACAGAATGCATTTCTTTACAAGGGGAGGAGATTTCATAAGCGCTCTCAGATGCTTCCATTTTATAGCTCAACCAAAATAAAGCTCCCTGGACCTCTGCAGGCTCTAATAAACAAACTGGTATCCTCTATTATAAAGTGACTACGGGAAGAAAACATCAGACAAGATGATATTTTAGTTAATGGATTAGACAAAAGTAATAAAGAAGTAAAAAATATTTGGGGAAATCTCACAGTGGAACAGTAAGCAGGTTTGGCATTTACATAAATGACCTTGCACAGTTTATATAAACTGCATGCCAGTAATATAAAATGTCCACCATATTGGCCGCCAGCATTTAAGATATGATTTAGAGCTTGCATTTTACTTCCTGGACCACATGGGAGTGCGGTTTAGAGGCTTTTAGAACAAGCAATGTGGGATGTGCTCTACAGAGAGACGGCTCTACCCCAGAAAGTGTGCTATATGACATATACTATCTTAAATGAATCTTAAATAAATGTCACATTTGCTCTGGCAGTGGATGCTAAACATGTAAAGTTTTAAATGAACAAAGCATGACAGTCTGCTGAGGATGTTATTAAAATCAAATGAAATTCCAGAAAATATCAGCCGTATTAAGCCAGGATTTCCTACTACACATTTCGGTTGTTGGTTTAATCTGTTTAAATGTTTACTGAATAATTCATTACCACTATTCAAAAAAATATAATCATATAAGGAGACATAACATCCCTTCCTAAAACATACAGCATTTTCCAGTCAGCTAACCGGAGCCCCTTCAAGGAGAATGAATAGAATCTCACCCTGGTAGGTGATGTGAAATCCAGGCTTGTTCTGTGAGTAGTCGCTGTGGAAAAAGAAGCTCGTCTCGTGAGTGGTGCTGAACAGAGGCTCTGGCACCTGCGGCCCGCTGAACCTGTCAATCACAGTACTGGTTTCTGCCGGACCACTTCGGATCTCCAGATAGTCATGGATGGCCTCGGTGGAGAAGTTCAGAAACTGCAAATGGATCCCTGAAGAGAAAAACACGATTAAATATAACAGCACCTATTAGAGCCTCGTGGCTGCTACATCGCATCGCAGCTCCTCTGTGGTTGACGTTTCTGTAATTCTTGTAAGTCTGTAATGAATACATTGCTTTGTATGCGTCTTTCTGCTGCCGTTTCAATAAAAGAGCACTGCTCCCAGAGGAATCGTGACCTCCCATGCACTGACAGCACCATACATATACGCAAACAGAAGCATAACAAATGTGCAACGCTGCTAAGGAATCAGTGACAACGAAACCATTTGAAACGCTCATTATTTTGCTAAACATTTCTAAATGTTCTGTTGTGGCAGCTGCAGTTCTTATTCACAGTGTGTTCTGTAACAGTAAATTTCCCCCATCTGTTACCTGTCACCAGACTTTTGTTTTCAAATGTACTCCAGCCCTGCTTTGTTTATTCAAAAGAAAGACGTTCCAGGTAAACTTTGCATTTGACTAAACATTATAACTAAACTATTCTGACAGTTTTTAACCTTGTGTATGACCGTCGTGTTCATCATTACAGATTTCAATTGTTACAGCCTCAACATAGGCCGATGGGTTTGACATGAAATGTGTCATATAAAGAGTAAAGAGGTTCAGGATGGGGGTGACAGGAACCAGATGTCTGAAGGGCTTAATGGCTTTAAACATTACCTCAAAGAAAATGATCACAGATTACTTCTTCAGACACCTGAAATACTGTTTTATGATAGGCATAAGCCCAAATTACATCATTTGCAGAGGTACATAGGGATTTCTACACATATACAAGGATGGCTCTTAAAGGTTTTTTGGAGACAACGTGCCACATCTACTGCTGATGGTTCCCCTCCATGCCCACAGAGGTCACTCTCACTTAAACACTTACTAGATTACCTGTTTAACCATGCTTCATTCACCGTATTTTGCCACAACCACTTTCAAGCGTGTGTTTCTTCCACCTTTGTGTTAGAACTTCAGCTCAGCTAACCAAAATGAGTACAGTTACATGGCAGAGAGGCAATACGAATTTCGAATGGGACAACACTGTCTCATCCGAGGTTAATAACACAAGTGGGTGGATTATATGAAGAGGTGGTCTGAGGTTACCTACAGCGACGTTTTTAATTATTTTGTACTCTCGGAAGGTGTTGATGGTTTGGCAATAAAAACTATAAAGGTACTGAAGCGTATCAGTACCTGCACAGTGGGAAGGTCGGCCGTGTACTCCTACATAAAGACGGTGAGTTTATATTTCGGGATGCCGGTTAAACCCAAGTCAAGCCAGCTGGCCAAGCCACTTTACGTGGGTGTTAGCTACATCCCAGATAGCCTAGCGCAGTGGACACTGATCATAAAACAGTTACTTAACTCGCAAGCACACAACGCGCCAGCTTCCTCTGAGCTTCATAATTGAGCCATTTCTCTGGATAAGGATGCTCTGGTTCTGGTTCTCCTCCACAGAATGGTAAGAGCAGATATACGGAGGTTTTGGGTGGATGTTTTAAATTTAGTGTCTTCAGCCATAGACGCAGGTCCTCTTCTTTGGAAGGCGGCTTTACAACACTCTGATCTTTATGTGTGGTGTTTGTAACTCTGTTGTTCAAGCCAAGTTTTCCTCTTCTTCCAATTACTGTGACTCCCTCTAACTGAACATATTATGGTATTCATTTTATATGTTTGTTGTCGTTTTGCTTGTAATTAGTATCAACCAGTGGGGAACCATCATGGCCCTCTACGCCCTCTTAGAGGGCCTAAAATATTCTTAACACACACACAAACATATAATTTTATCTACTTACAGTTTGACAGTCAACATCTAAACAATTACAAAAATATAGAAAAATAAATTATTCAAATGTGTCTATTCAATCTGTGTTGGTACATGATGGGTTAAGTGGAAGGACTGTGATGCCTCCGCAGAACGTTGGTGATTGGTGGTTTACGAGAGTAAATAAGGCATTAAAGGAGGAAAAAAGACAGCTTGAGCATGTGTTTATGGAAATTGCGTCTGCTGTTCATCTTTCTGTGCTCGTGGGTTTCACATTTATGCTCATGGGTAAAACATTTACGTGGGTGAAATGTTAAACTGTGCAGCTTTATATCTTTCACCTCGCGTTTTTGCACGCTCGAGTTTTGATATTAATGTGACGCCATACTCTCGGGCACGTCATCTACATATTTCTCTGAAGTGCAAACGGAGCTGTGTGATGTTTGATTATTTATAAGGAAGAACCTTATTTTGCTTAAAAAGTTATCTATGTTGTACAGATGTTATTGTTTGTTGCATTTCTGTCGTCTCATTTTTTGTTTATTGACTTGCAGT